>CM038672.1:206219286-207419286 GCA_021605145.1 Aegilops bicornis | reverse complement strand
CGATGGTGCGTCCTCGGCGGTGGCGCAGCACTCGAAGAGGTGCGCTTGCCGGAGTGGGCATCGAGCTCTTGCGGACTTGGTCTTCTGCTTCCCCGGAGCTTCAGCGGCAAGTGTTTTGCTTTTCTGTTGCAGCTCTTTGCATCCCGTAGATCTTGTCGGCGCAGATAAGAGCATCCTTCTTGTCGCCATGGACAGAGATGATGCTTATCGGCCTGGCATCTTGAGTAAGTTATATGCATAGTGAGAGGCTGCCATGAACTTGGCGAGTGCTGGACGGCCAAGTATCCCATTGTAAGGCAATGGGAAATCAGCAACGTCGAATGTGACCCTCTCAGTCCTAAAGTTCAGCTTGCTGCCAAATGTTACCGGCAACGTGATCTTCCCCTTCGGCTTGCTCCTTCCCGGATTGATTCCTTGGAATGTGCCAGTCTCTTCGAGCTCGCTGTCAGGGATCTGAAGCTTCTGGAGCACCACGGAGGAGATCAGGTTTAAGCCGGCCCCGCCGTCAAGTAGCATCTTGGTGACCTTGAGGTTGCGGATAGTTGGTGAGACCAACATCGGCAAGCACCCGACCGCAGTTATGCGATCAGGGTGGTCCTCAATATCAAAGATGATAGGCGTGCTGGACCACTTCAGAGGCTTGCGTGACTCTACGGATGGTTCAGCTGCATTAACTTCCCGCATCCACTTCTTGAGTTGGCGGTGGGAAGTATGCAGGGAAGCACCTCCGTCAACACAGAGGACCTCCGTAGCTTTCTGAAACTCCTGCTCATCGGTCTCGTCGTCTTCCATATCTTCGTCATCGTCATCATCTTCATCCTTGTCGCGGCCGCGGGGAGGCCTGTCTCCTTGCCGCTGCTTGGCCTTGCCGCGGCGTCCTCCCCGGCCGGGACGTTTCTTGCTGGCTCCTCCAGCACCTTCTTGGGCCTTCTCCTTGTCGCGCCGCTCGTACTCAGCCTTCTGCTGTTCAACAAGCTGCTCGACTTTCTTGCAGCTCTGGAGGTCATGGCCCTTGGTTCGGTGGATCTTGCAGTACTGCTTGCGGAGCCGTCACAGCTTGTCGGGCCGCCACAGACTGGTGGTTGGCGCCAGCGGCAACCTCCTTGCCGGAGCCACCAGCCTTGGCGTTCTTGTCGCCACCTCCGTTGCCGGACTGCTCAACAGCTAGCACTTCTCTGCCTTTCTTTTTCCTGTTGCCCCGCCGCCGGCTCTTCTTTGCCGGAGAGGTATCCTCACTGTCAGATCCTGCTTCTGCATTCTCTCCTGGGAGTCTTCTCCCTTCCTCAGCACGTGCACACTTGTCGGCCAAGGCATACAGCTCACTGACGTCCTTGACTTTGCACATCGCCATCTCCTCCCTCATCCTGCGGTTCCGCACGTTCTGATGAAACGCACTGATCACCGCGGCAGGGTGGACATCTGGGATGTTGTAGTGCACACGGCTGAATCTCTGAATGAACTTGCGCAGTGACTCTCCTTCCTTCTGGGCGAGCAGATGAAGGTCACTTTCCTGGCCATGAGGCTTGTGGCCGCCTGTGAAGGCGCCAACAAACTGATGGCATAAATCTGCCCAAGAAGATATGGAGCTGTCCGGCAAGTGCATGAGCCAAGACCTGACATTGGACTTGAGTACCAGCGGGAAGTAGTTGGCGAGGATCTTGTCGTCTCGTCCCCCCGCAGCTTGCACCGCGATGGTGTAGATGCTGAGGAACTCTGACGGATGCGTCCTGCCATCGTACTTCTCTGGCACGTCTGGCTTGAAATTCTTGTTGCTGGGCCACTGGACTTGCCGCAGCTCACGAGTGAACGCAGGGCAACCTACCGCGTACGGCAAGTCGCCTGGTTCCCCTGGCGCATGCATATCGACAGAAGGCCCAGCGCGCTTGTCGGATTGACGTCGCGCTTCTCTTCGACGCTCGATGCGAGTTCGAGCGTCTTCTTGTTGTCGTTCATGAAGAACTTGGCGCTGATCGCGGCGAGCTCGTGGATCCGATGACGCAGTGGAGTCGCTGTCGAGGTGGATCCGGCGAGTCGGCGATCTTGGCCTTCGGGGTGGAGAGTGCATGGTGGTTGCACCTCCACAAGTCTCGTCGCCACCGGCTCGTGCCTTGTCGTCTTGCCGCGGCAATGATGTAGTTAGTTGCCGCGGAGCATCGCTGTTGGCAAAGCCGATGAGACTCTGTATAGTGGCCCTCCATTCGTCGACCTTGTCGGCCGTTGGAGGGTAATCCAGAAGCAGCTGAGCTCTTGCCAGAGCTTCCGCTGGAGTAGTGGGTGGCAATGGTGAACGGTGTGAGGAGCGGGATATGCTCGGACTTCTAACTATGTTAGAAGGAGCAGCATCCCGTCCAGGCGACCGTACCTCGCCCGTGCCAGCATGCTGGCGTGCACGCTGGTCTTGATCCAACGAGCGTATGGTATTGTGAATACCATGACGCTGTTGGTCCCGCAGCTCCGGAGATGGGCGCGGGACATGTGCGGACGCCGAGGTTTGCGCGGCCTTGTCCTTGGACTTGGCAGCGTCACGAACTCCTTCGCCGGCGCCCGTTCTTCCGCCAGCGTCTGCTCCACCACCCGTTTGCTCCGGTGATGGTGGGTACGACGCGGACGGCTCCGCTGCCGCCGAAGCCTTCTTCTTCGGTGGCATGTTGATGAAGATGTTGAAGATGATGAAGATGCTGCTCGTGTGAACGCCGGGTCAGGTTCACATAGCCTCGACGCCCCCTACCTGGCGCGCCAAAGATGTCGGGGAGGCTGATCGGACCCACGAACACCTATGGGGCCGGCGGACCGAGCCCCTTTTGGTTCGGAGGCGGAGATCGCCGCGAAGAGCGGATCGAGGCGGCTACACATGAGCAGTTTACCCAGCTTCGGAGCTCTCCGGAGAGATAACACTCCTACTGCTGCTTGTCTGATTGTATTGTGTTCTTGCTAGGGAGCACGAAGAGCTACAAGACCTAGCGCGAGTGTTCTCTGGTTACGTATGAGTCGAACGGGCCGAACCTCCTCTACGTTGCGCATGGGCCTCCTTTTATATGCTCAAGGGGTCTCCGACAGGTGTGGCAACATAGATGAGGGTACAAATGGAAAAACAGTAGTTGGTACACCTACTTGAGCGATTATACAAAGGCAATATACCTAACTCGATGGCAAGGGACAAAAGCATTAAATGCATGTCCTCGTCGCCTAAACAATGCTCTGAGGGACCGTCGGGGCGCCACCGTTTGCCATGATGGTAGGCTTGTCGGGCCGCTTATATCGCTGCTCCCATTGGCTGCACAGCCTCTTGACACGCCGCATGGAATGGTCCCATGGCGACACGTTGATGGATGAGCTGGATCGGAGATGAAGAGGTTGCTGCCGCGGCAAGTGCCTTGCAGCGGCTGAATCTTGTCGCGTCCGGAGGCTTGTCGCGCTCGAGCCTTCCGGCAAGCTCCTCTTGCCGGGATCTTGTCTTCTGCGTGCCTTGAGTGGCTTTCCCGGCAAGCTCCTCTTGCCGGGGCCTTGTCTTCTTGGTTAAACACTTTGTTCTTGAATGGCTCCAAAGGAACCACGGAGGATCTTGGTGGTGACCAGGCAAGCCCTGCCGCGGGGTGCTGCAACTGCCTGTGCACGAGTTCGGGATACTAGGGTACCCCTACTCTAGTACACCGACAATAGATGACACGAACTAAAAAGCAAAACAATCAAAGACTCATATAGCTCCAAGACGCTCCAAGCAAAACTCATGATATGTGACGAATAAAATATAGCTCCAAGTAAAATACCGATGGTTGTTAGAAGAAAGACAAAAGTGAATAATAACTTAGTTTCTTGGTTCTCCTTGAATAATAACTTGGAGTGCCATGTTCATCGCTAAGCTCGCACTCCATTCACTCCTTATTCCTTGATCCATCATCATCACACCCAAAACTTGAAAACTTCAATCACACAAAACTCAACAAAACCTTCGTGAGATCCGTTAGTATAACAAAGTAAATCACCACTCCAAGTACTATTGCAAACCCATTCATATTTCTTTTTGCAGTATATCTACTGCATTACAACTCTACCATGGCTTATACCCCCCAATATAATCCATAGATTCATCAAAATAAGCACACAACGCAAAGAAAAAAGAATCTGTCAAAAACAGAATAGTCTGTAGTAATATGAAAACTTCATATACTTCTGTAACTGCAAATTTTCTGAAAACTTAGGAAAAAGTAAGCAATTTTCATTTCAATCTTGTGTAAGAAATTTAGAATTTTTCGTCGCTTGTATTTTTTAAGAATTAGTTTACTGGATGCAAAAGTTTTTGTTTTTCAACAAGATCAAATCAACTATCACCCAACATAATCCCAAAGGCTCTACTTTGCACAAACAGAAATTAAAACATAAAAAAACACAATCATAACAGAGGCATAATTGTGTAAACACTCAAGAACGGAAAGAAAAAAAGGCAAAAATAAAATTTATTCATTGGGTGGCCTCCCAACAAGCGTTATAGTTTTACGCCACGAGCTAGGCATAATGCATAGATTCAAGTATTGTCATCTTTTGTTTTTGATCCATAGGATGCCCTCATGATTGATTCATATGGTGGCTTAATTCTTGTCCTAGGGAAGTGTTCCATACCATTTCTTAGTGGAAATTGAAATTTAATATTCCCTTCTTTCATATCAATCATGGCACCTATAGTGCGTAAAAACGGTCTACCAAGTATAATAGGACAAGACAGATTGCAATCAATATCAAGAACAATAAGATCTATGGGCACATAATTCCTATTTGCAAGAATAATAACATCATTAATTCATCCCAAAGGCTTTTTAATAGTAGAATCCGCCAAGTGCAAATTAAGAGAACATTCTTCAATATCAGTAAGACCAAGATCATCACATAAAGATTTTGGAATTGTGGAAACACTTGCACCCGAACCACATAAAGAAAAACACTCATAATTTTTAATCTTTACTTTGAAAGTAGGTTCCCATTCATCATGTAATTTTCCAAGAATTGAAATATATAACTCCAACTTTTCTTATAAAGCTTTCATCATGGCATCTACGATATGTTTAGTAGAAGCTTTATTTTGTTCATAAGCATATAGTGAATTTATCATGGATGGCAACAAAGAAATATAATCCATTAAAGAGCAATTATCATAATTAATGTCTTGGTAATCCAAAAGAGTGGGCACATCACTAACTAAAATTTTGACCTCTCCAAACCCACTTTTATCAATTTTCTCAACAAGATTTTCACCCTACAAATTATCGGGACGCACTCTAGCTAAAGTTGACTCTTCCTCAGTCCCTTTATCGTAAATTTTAATTTTTGTAAACAAGTAATCAATAGAAGAAACACCAATTATTTTAAGATCTTCATCATTTTTATGAAAGCAATCACTAGAAAATGCTCTTTCTAAAAATTGATCTAGTTGGCCTAACTAAACCAAAGACTTGAAGAAGAAATACAAGGCTATAAATAATCATCCATATAGGTGACCAAAAGAAGTCTCAAATAATATTTATAGATATAGATATGATCATAAACTCAAAGTTCATCGGATCCTAACAAACACACCACAAAAAAGAGTTACATCAAATAGATCTCCAAGAGACCATTGTATTGAGAATCAAAAGAGAGAGGGGAAGCCATCTAGCTACTACCTACGGACCCGTAGGTCTATGATGAACATCTCACGCATCATCGGAGATGCACCAATGAGGATGATGAACCCCTCTCTGATGGTGTCTAGACTTGAACTCGTGGTTCTGGAACTTGCGGCGGCTGGAATTGTGTTTCGTCGACTCTCCAAGGGTTTCTGGAATATTTGGGAATTCATAGGGCGAATAGGCAGTGTGGAGGTCAGCGAGGGGGGCACAACCCCCCTGGGCGCACCTGGCCTCCTAGCGCAGCCTGGTGGGTTGTGCCCACCTCGGGCCTCGCCTCTGGTACATCTTTGGCCCACTCGGTGTCTTCTGTTCCAATAAAAATCTCCAAAAGGTTTCGCTACACCTGGACTCCGTTTGGTACTGATATTCTGCGAAGTAAAAAACAAGCAAAAAACTGCAACTGGCACTGGGCAATATGTCAATAGGTTGGTCCCAATAAATGATATAAAGTTGCTATAAAATGGTTGTAAAATATCCAAGAATGATAATATAACAACATGGAACATGCAAAAATTATAGATACGTTGGAGACGTATCAGGGCCGGACAATCAGGTGGCCCTAGCCAGAGTACTAGTCGATCTCTTCAAAGGAGAGGAAGAAGATTTAGCATGGTCGGGAACCCGAGAGGGTTATTTCGACGATAATCCGATAGAATGGGTAAGCCTTATCCCTTCGTAGTATGATACAGAGATTATGTCCAAACACTAACCAGGTGTATTTCTACCTTAAATAGAGTTCGAGGTGTCAGATCGAATCCATCAAGTGCTCCTCTCCTCAACCAGAGAATCATTCCCGCGAGGACGACCCGGGGTATCACGATGATCCGGGTACATCGATTGATTTTGAAGACGAGGTCTTTTACCAGGAAAGCCTTGACAGCACCAAGGCCGCCCGGACGGCCGATCTCCCTGGGGTCCTTCCTTCCTCCACAGTATGTAACTAGAGGACCTCCTCCCCACCCCCCCCCCCACCGAGCACTCGCCTCACATCATCTCAAGTTTGCTGACTTCTACTCCCAAGGGCCGTTGCACTGCTGTCGGTGTACAAAAAGAGGGGCACGCTTTTGTACCCCTTTACCTGCGCACGGGCAGTCGGAGCCGCGCCCACGGTCACACCAAGCAGAACAGGGGAGGTGAGACAAGGTAAGACTGAAGCCCAAGATAAACAGAGCAACGCCAAGGCCGAGACCACAAGGAGCAGAGGGACGAAGCAGGCTCCCCCGGCAAGACCCTTGCTGGGGCAGCCTCAGCAGCCACGACAAGACCCTTGCCGGGGCAGCTCGCCCCACACCAACAGAGTGAACCACCCTTAAGCCCACAGTCCCCAACGCCATCATCCACGTGGGGCCAGGGCTCGGGAAGGCACCTTTGTGGTGGCATGCAGATCTTTGTGAAGACATATTCAAGATCATATGAGGATTAGAAGACGACGATCTTCGGCAAGATCCTTGCCGGGGAAGGCTACCAGACCCCCGGCAAGGCCCTTGCCGGGGACGACAGCGCGCCACGGTAAGACCCTTGCCGGGCCACGTGGCAAGACCCTTGCCGGGCCACCCGGCAAGGCCCTCAGTAAGAACGCTAGTGGGGCCACCGCCAGGCCCACGCCAACCAAGTTTCCACCGCCGTTCACATGCAGCTGCAAGCCCAACCAGCTGGGCGGGCACCTGCATGGCAACATGTAGCACCCAGGCCAACTCATCGAGCGCCTGCGTGGCGACATGCAGATCTTCGTGAAGGCTCCACCACCGCGCCACCCCAGCTGCCTACCTGCCTACATGGTGCCACACGCATCGCTGGCCAAGGCGCGTGTCGAAGCGAGGAGGAAGCGGCAGACGGGGCGGGCCTCGCCCGTCCCGATAAAGCGAGGGACACTTAAGCTACGCATTAAATGTGTCTTGTCACATGTCTGACGATAAGCTCGGGGCACTGTCGCCTTTCCACCTCCCCTGTGTGCCCTTTGTGGCAGCCCCTTTCGACTATAAAAGGAGGCCCATGGCATACTGGAGAAGGATTCGGCTCTTTCGAACCACGCACTCATCACAGCTAGTTCAAGAGCTCAAGAACTCTCTGAAATACACCCACCAAAGCAGAACTAGGATTTTACGCATCCTCGCGGCCCGAACCTAGGTAAACGCTCCTTGTGCTGGCTACTGATCCTGATCTTCTTGCAACCCTGCGCCCCGACAACCGTAGTAGGGATTCTTGTGATCCCATAGGCGTCGTTCCCCCAACATCTTTGGCGCGCCAGGTAGGGGGCGCAATTGTGAGAATCTGGTCTAGTAGTTAACCTAGCAGTTCTTCATCACCCTTGGCTCCTGAGAAGAAGGCGGACGGAGGAACGACGCCGGTGCGGCAACAGAAAAGCTAAGTCATTTAGAGCTTTGAGTTATTTCCTCCTATACATAAGGTTATCATCCTCGGAGATCTCGCCTATGTATGAGAAACCTGCACGCAAAGGGGCCCTCCCGCAATTGGAAACGCCCTTGTTCTGTTTCGAGTCCGCTCAACAGCTCAAAGCAGCCGCGTCGAGAGTGGTGGGGTAGCCTTCCGCACTTGGCAACGCTCCCGACTCTGACTCGAGTCAAGCTCGACAGTTCGGGCAGCCGCGCTAAGGCCGGCAAGGTGGTTCGCCCGGTAGCAAGCACACCCGGCAGGCCAATGGGGATCCGCGCCCAAGACGCCGCCTTGGGTTTACGCGCCGGCGAGCCTACCCGATAACGTAGGGTGGACATACAAAGGAAAATCAAACAGGAAAATAACATGCATAATACTGAAAGTGCTGTAGAGTTATATTACATTGAATTGTTCCTGTGGTTCTAACTAGAGATAGCGATTGTCATGGTTGTTAACCTGCAGCGGCGATAAAGAACGGGTTGCCTAATCCCTGCGCTGGCCCTCCACCCTCTGAATTTCGCCGACTCGGCTGATGATGGGCTTGATGCGCTCCCTGAGCGGCGCGAGGTCAGTACCCTCCGGCAAGCTCTCCAGCACGGCGTCGAAGTCGAGGTCGGGGTACCAGTGCGCCACCTTGGTGAGAACCTTGGTCATGGCACCCTGGCAAAGTTTCCGGGACTCGTCGGCCCGTGAGGCCGCCCGGTTGGCATGGTGCCGCTCCAGAGTGCCGACGACCTTCTCAAAGAACATGGGCAGGCTACAATTGGCGCTCACGCTCCGCTCCGGGACATACCTCACGTCCGACATCCCCATGATGGCCAGCTGCGCGGTGGCCTGGTTGGCAACGGTGTCGAGGCGATCGAGCCAACGGTTCTCGCCCTCCACGTGATCCGTGAAGTTGAGGCCCTCATTCTTCCGCAACTGCTTCTGGGCCTCCAGCTCCTTGGCCAGGGTCCCTTCTCGGGTTTTGGCCTCCGACAGCACCTACTCGAGACCCTCCAGCTTCAGCTTGAGGTCTTTGATGGAGTTGTTGGCCTCAGAGAGCTCCCCAGCCTTGCTGACGATAGCGCCCTGCGCCTCTATCAGGGCACTCTTAAGCATGTCCCTCTCCTGGGACAACCTCAGGGCCTGCTCCTTCAGCCCGTCGCGCTCCGCCTCCAGCTCCTCCACCTTGTTGGCGTGAACCTGGGCTCGGGCATTGAGTGCCTCTTTGTGCCTCTGCTCCAGCTCACTGGTCCGCTGCAAGACAAGCTTCTCCACCTCTACATCCTTGCCGCGAAGCATGGCGGCAAGCTTCTCCTCGCGTGCAGCAAGGTCCTCCTCCTGGGAGTTCAGCATGGCCTCGTGCTAGGTCCGGGCGGCATCGGCTGCCGCGGCCAAGTTCCTCGCCGTCTCTTTAGCCTTCTCGACGTCGGCGAGCTTCATGGTGAGCTCCAAGTCGCGCTTGGCCAGCTCGCCCTGGGAAGCCTTGAGCTCCTTGTGTGCCTCGCGGAACCAGTCCTACGTCTCCGCAACACGATTCTGGAGGTCCGCCTCCGACTTCTCCACCACTGCCGTCCTGGACTTAGCCTTGTCCAGGCGGGCGCGGTGGAGCGCCTAGAGCTTCCGGAAGCTGGCACCCATGGTGTGGAGGAGCCGCTCTTCCTGCGAACTGTCGCCACCAATGATCGGCTCGTCGACGACTTCAAGCCCGGCAGCGGCAAGCACTTCGTCGTCGAACACCTCTCCCTCAACGGGTGTCCTGGTGCTCGACGCGCCTGGAAGGTGGACGAACAAGTCGTCGCTCACCCTCAAGCACTTGCCGGAGCCGGAAGAAGCATAAGAGGAAGGTTGGTCATCAGCCACCTCCTCCTCCTCCTCGGCAGCGGCCCCGCCGGCCTCGCTGGCAGGCCCCTTGCCGGTCTCCTCAACGGCGGCCTTGCCGACCTCCCCGGCAGGCCCCTTGGCGGCGTCCTCGGCAGCGCCCTTGGCGGCCTCCTCGGCGGCGATCTTCTCGGCGTCCGCCTCGGCGGCCTTGGCGACGTCCTCGATGACGGTGTCCACGCCCTCTAGGTTCACCGAGGAGGAATCTGGACGCCGAAGAAGGGGGTGAGGCAAGGCCAAGACCAAGAGCCAGAAAGAAAAAGAAATAGGGAAGAACAACAAACGACTTACCTATGCTAGTACATGGCTGGGAAACGGAAGTCCCCTCTCCGCCAACATTTGGCATCGAGGAAAAGCCGCCGGCGCCCAAGTTCTCCTCCTCCTCTTCCATGTGCGTTGGCTCGGTGCATGGCGCCCTTGCCGGGGACGCCCCTCGGGGCGGCGTGGTCGACGGGGGGCGGCGTGGTCGATGGGGCGGCATGTTGGGAGTGGCCATCTGTGGCTCCTCCTGCTGCTGCTCTCCTTCTGCGTACCGGGCAAGGTCAGCACCAAAGTGTAGTGCCCCTGACACATGTCGACAGGAGAAGAGTGATGAACTTACGCTGGGGGCTATGCCGGGGGCTACTGTCCGGGATGCTCAACACCACCAGTGGTGCCCTCGAAGTACCAACCGGGGGCTGGCCGCCCGCCGAGACCTTGGCCCTCTTCACTCTCTGGCCCAGGGTCTCCACGTCCCTGCAAAGACGAAGGCAAGTCAAGACGAGCAACACAGATGGAGGAGGCACAGATAGCGAAAAGAAACCGGATACTTACTCGTCGTCCGCCTCCTCCTCTGTTGTCTTCCTCTTCCTCCTCGGGCTGAGGGATCCATAATCAAAAGTGACCCCCGCGTCAGCATCCGCCGGAGGAGGAGAAGGAGGTGGTGTCCGGACACGCGTGCATGAAGATTCTTCTTCACTACAGACTTCGCCGGCTTCTTTGCCGTTGCGGCCCTCGTGTGGCACCCGGACCCCTCCAAGGTCAGCTGTGGCCGCGCAGCCCTGCCGGGCCGGACTGGCTCGCCGGAACTGGCCCGCCGCAGGACTCGCCCTCTCCCCTTAGCCGGCAACGGGCCTGCTGTCTCGGCCTCCTCCTCCGATGACTCGCGGTCACATCTTCAACAGACAAGCCTCGATGCTGGCGCTGCTGGCTCCCCCGGCGGTCGCCACCCACCGGGCGAGCTCCTCCTCCTCCGTGGTCATTGGGGCCTTGTCCTCCACATCACCGGCGCTGCGGGCCTCCTTGGCAAGGTGTGCCTCCCTCGCCCTGGTGGCGACGTAGTCCAGCTCCGCCTGGGTGGTGTCCAGGACAAGCAGCTGCTCGGCGCCGGCGTTGACGTACCCCTCGTGCAGAGTGTCAAAGAACTGTTGCACCTCGGCGTCCTCCGGCTGCTTCCAGCTCGGGTCAGGGCCATGGGCGTTGTAGTCCGGCATCATGGCAATGATATCGGACCGGCGCGAGTTATTGCACAACGGGACCACCCCCGTTGGCAGCTTGAACAGAGGCCCCTTGAGGACCTTGCCGGCCTTCGCGACGGCCCTCGCGATCTTGCCGGTCCGCTCGACCTCACCGTCGCGGCCCACGTCGAGCTCGAACAGACGTTCGAAGAAATGGGCGTACCCCATCATTGTGAAATTGTGGTTGAGGCCGGGACGAAGCCACATGATGTCGGCGGGGTTCGTGAAGAGCCAGGCTGGGCTCCCCTTGTTATGCAGCGGAGTGATCCGGCGGCGGATGAAGTCCGCCCCGATCATCTCAAGGGTGAGGCCGGCCTCGATGAGCCGGAGGATCCTGGTGGTGGCGACCGTGAGCTTCTCGTCATTAGCATCGACGTCGCTCCAATCGGTTCTGCGGACCAGCGACGCCCGGCAAACTTCGCAGAACGCCCGCGGGTCCTTCTCCTTGATACAGCACCACCAGCCCCGCCATTCTTCCCACCTCTCCTTCATGGCACCCTCCGGATATGCTCCCTTGCATCTTGAGACCCAGGCGATGCAACCGGAGAAAGCGCCCCCTGGTTGGATCCGAGGGGAGAAATAATGGCGGAAGAGCGCCGTGTTGGGGTGCACCCCGGCGAAGCCCTCACAGAGATGTGCGAAAAGGTCCATGCATGCCACCGCATTCGGAGTAAAATCTAGGAGGCGGAAGCCAAAGGTATGCATGACATCGCTGAAGAAATCTCAGAAGGGAGGGCAGAGCCCGCAAGAAAAATAATCGACAAAGAAGGGGTACCGATTTGGGACAGCCTTGGCGCAGTCGGCGGGGATGACACGCGTGGCTGGATGCCCCGAATTCTACCCCCCCCCCTTCTTAACTCCCCACAGGGGCCTGAAGGACTCCCGAAGCACGAACACGTCAGCTGTCGAGGGGAAGAAGGCGGACTGCGTCCACTGCACCACCAGCACACTCTCCGGCGGCTCCGCGGCTCCGGCGTCTTTGGCCACTCCCTTGCCCTTGGTGGTTTTTGGCGCCATGGCGGCTGGGGGAGGAGGGCAGGACAAAGGGCGGCGGAAGCGCAACGGCGGCGAGCAGGAACGAACCTTGGAGAAGAAGAAGAAGGAAGGCGGAGGTTTCCGAGATTGGGGCTGCGCGAAGGGTAAAAGGAACAGTGCGCCCGCGGTTATCCCTTTTATGGGGAAGCCTCGGGTCGCGCTGCCCATTTACTGAGATGTGACGCATGCATGCAGGAACCGCCCCAGGCATACCGCCCACATCATGCACACCCCTCCACGCCGCGCCGCGCGCGCGGGTCGTGGATAGCGAAGCGCGCGAGCAGTTTTACCGCGTTAAAAACCGCCCCGCCTGGCCACGCACCGTTTTGGGCCTGGCCCAACAACATGTCGCGCTTATGTGTGCCCAGGCCTGGGGGATCCTTTCAGTGTACAAAAAGAGGGGCACGCTTTTGTACCCCTTTACCTGTGCACAGGCAGTCGGAGCCGTGCCCACGGTCACACCAAACAGAACAGGGGAGGTGAGCCAAGGTAAGACAGAAGCCCAAGATATTCAGAGCAACGCCAAGGCCAAGACCACAAGGAGCAAAGGGACAAAGCAGGCTCCCCCGACAAGACCCCTGCCAGGGCAGCCTCAGTAGCCCCGGCAAGACCCTTGCCGGGGCAGCTCGCCCCACACCAACAGAGTGAACCACGCTTGAGCCCACGGTCCCCAACGCCATCATCCACGTGGGGCCAGGGCTCGCGAAGGCACCTCTGTGGTGGCATGCAGATCTTTGTGAAGACATATTCAAGATCAGATGAGGATTAGAAGATGACGATCTTCGACAAGATCCTTGCCGAGGAAGGCCACCAAACCCCCGGCAAGGCCCTTGTCGGGGACGACAGCGCGCCACGGCAAGACCCTTGCCGGGCCACGCGGCAAGACCCTTGCCGGGCCACCCGGCAAGGCCCTCACTAAGGACGCCAACGGGGCCACCGCCAGGCCCACACCAACCAAGTTTCCACCACCGTTCACATGCAGCTGCCAGCCCAACCAGCTGGGGCGGGCACCTGCGTGGCAACATGCAGCTCCCAGACCAACTCATCAAGCGCCTACGTGGCGGCATGCAGATCTTCGTGAAGGCTCCACCACCGCGCCACCTCAGCTGCCTGCCTGCCTGCATGGCGACACACGCATCGCTGGCCAAGGTGCGTGTCGAAGCGAGGAGGAGCGGCGAAAGACGGGGAGGGCCTCGCCCCCGTCCCCGATAAAGCAGGAGGACACCTAAGCTACGCATTAAATGCGTCTTTTCCTGTAATACGAGCGAGAAGCTCAGGGCACTGTGCGCCTTTCCACCTCTTGTGTGCCACTGTGGCAGCCCCTTTCAACTATAAAAGGAGGCCCATGGCATACTGGAGAAGGATTGGGCTCTTTCGAACCACGCACTCATCACAGCTAGTTCGAGAGCTCAAGAACTCTCTGAAATACACCCACCAAAGCAGGACTAGGGTTTTACGCATCCTAGCAGCCCGAACCTGGGTAAACTTGTGCTGGCTACTGATCCTACTCTTCTTGCAACCCTGCACCCCGACAACCGTAGTAGGGATTCTTGTGATCCCATAGGTGTCGTTTCCCCCGACAACTTGTAGGGACCCAACCCGAATGGATCAAGTCTCTGTGCTTAAGTGTCATCCCTGGATCGGTATGCGGACATACACAATACTCGAGGATTTATAACAGAGGTAAATCACATGTATAAAATAACGTAAATACTATTACCTCAATCCAAATAGCGGAAGTAACAAGGTTGTGGATTCCCATCAACACCAACGGCAAAGTTGAGTGTAGAAATCGTAACCCTAACGTATCACTTACTCGTAAATGCGAAAAGTCTGCAACATGAAAAGTTGCAGCCCGAAAACGGGTCAAGACATGGAATATGCGGCAATGTAACATAGAGAGTAATGAAAGAATAAGCTATACTACATGCATATATGGCTGGTGGAAAGCTCTATGGTTACAGTTTTTGCGAAAAGCTAATTTTTCCCTACTACAAAGGAATAAATTTATTTAACTATCATGGTCGTTGTTAAACATTGAGAATGGTTGACAGCATTCTCAACCCCAATTAAAAGTACTCATTAAAGCCCAAACAAATTATATTAAGTAACGTGATGAGATCAACAGGATAATCCAAGAACTAGATACTCAAGATGTCCATAACCGGGGACACGGCTAATCATGATTAGTTTATACACTCTGCAGAGGTTTGCGCACTTTTCCCCACAAGACTCGATCTCCTCCGTTGGATTTCTCGCACGGCATGGTGTTTGAGAAACAGATGACCGATACATAGTCTTTCAGAAGCGTTTGCACCTTACGATGGGTAGACCGTACCACCTACAACCCCTACATCTGCTAGTCTACCACTGTAAGAGTTCACACGACTTAATCAACTATGCTGGAGCCCATAATAGCTTGTGGCTGCACACGGAAGTTTCTAGCATGAATAATCTTATGATCCCTTTGATCCTGGGTGGCGGACCGTAGGATGATCACACGGTATATCCCCTGGATCTCCTAGGACAACACTGGTATATCCCCAGGTGTCCGGGCAAGTCCACTGGTATATCCCCAGGGTGCCCCTAGCAATCCACCCAGATGTGTATTTAAGTTGCCACCTTAAGTTGAGCCATTAAATAACAATCTCACATCTGTCATGGATTTCACTCATACCCAAACCACGTCTATAAGCATAGCATAGCAATATAAGCAATGCGTAGAAGTAACTCCCAAGGGTTTGATAGTAACAGGGCAATAGGTTCCTACCTCAGCAACTACTTCCCAATCCCACAATTTAATTAGATCCTAAATCAGTGCAATGTTTTGAGGATAGATCTAATGCATAAAACTGGGTATGAAAAATATATGATCAAAGTGTTACTTGCCTGCAATGTTGAAGAAGATGATTCGCACTCAAAACTCTTGATAGTTCTACTCGTCACACTCCGGTCAATCTATCGTAATCAAGCAATAGTAGCCACACATAAGCAATCACTCAAAACATCGGACCGAACGAAGAAAACGATTCGGAAAACATCAAAACCAAGCAAATAACTCTTGCAACATAAAACAATTTCTAACAGTACCAAAATTATGTGAATTTTGCCTTATCAGAAAGTCTACGTCAAGAGCTTCGCTTTGCAAAAAGAATCAACTCAAACGGAGTTACGGAACTCAAGTTATGAACAAAAGAAGTTTGAATATGAATCTAAACAAATTTCAAAATTTGAAATTTTCAAAAAGTTGACGTGACAGGTTAACTGGATAGGTGAAAACAAGCCGAAACAATAGGCGCTGGTTTTATCTAATTTGGATGAACGAGTAAAAAGTTATGGCTATTTGAAAAATCAGGGCCAAGCTGTTTTACGGAAGAAAATTAAGCTATGAAAAAAAATACAAAGAAATATACCTTTATAAGGTAAAGAAAAGACAACTTCGGAGAGGGAAGAAGTCGCGCCAGAGAGGAGAAAAATATTTTTCTTTAAGGAATCTAGTCAAACCAAAATATTTATTTAACCCGAATCGGATGATTTTTGAAGGCTCTATGGGTCTATATTTATAGGTGGAAAAGAGGTTTAGGGGTCAAAAGCTAGGCAATGCGGGACTAAACGTAGACGAAAATATACGAAACAGAGACGAAAAGAAAAGGAGAGTCGCGTGGCATGGGCCAAAAGGCTTTTCGGCCACAAGGCACACTGTAAAATTTTTTTTGAGCAATAGAAAAGAAAAATAAAAACTATGGAAAAAATATGAGAAAGGAATATGGCCCGCTGGGCCTGGCCCATATATTATATAGAAAAAAAAGAAGGGGCGCCCGCTGGTACTATGATGCGCACGTCGGTGACAGTTAGTTTCAGGCGCGCGTGCAGTTTTTGTTATTAGTATTATTTTTTTAAACAGAAAGCGATAAACTGAAAAACGAAAACGAAACTATAATTTTATATAGGCATATTATATATCAAAATTTTCAGAAAAAGATTTCCTACAAGCTGAACATTTTTCTAGAGTCAAATAAAATACGTGCAAATTCAAATAAAACAAAGAGTGCTTCTGCTCTAGAAAAATCCAATGAAAATCTTTTTAAAAATACCAAAATGAATTCAAATTTATTTCTCTCCATTTTTCTGATGTAGGGAATCATGTTACCCTATTTTCCATATATTTTATTTTTGGAGAAAAATAATTTGAATAAAACTCAAATAACTCCAAATTGAAAATAAACTCAAAAGAACTTTGAATTTGATTCTTTGAAACTCCCAACTCATATTTCATATGTTTTGAAGAAGTCATTTTATCTTCGCTCGTGAAAATCATTGAGTTGCATAAAGTTTCAGAATTGGAAATATTTTCCAAATGAAATTAAAATATTTTCAACACCCCTTGTCATTTAAATAAATGGAAGAAGTCATGTCATCTTCTCTCCGTGGTTTTGTGGTGAAAAGAATTTGAATTCACGGAGATCATAAAATGCAAAATGAAAGTTTGGGAAAGTCCTTTTATTCCCTCTCATTTAACTTCAAAAAGTTTCGAATTCACCCACTTTCAGTCAATCAATCAAAAAATCAATCAAAACTATCTATTTGTTTATAACATTCCAAAAATTAGAATTTTGGGATGTTACAAACTACCACCCTTAAAATGAATCTCGTCCTCGAGATTAGGAGAGTCTAGAAAGAAATAGGTTAGGGTTTGGGGGTCTTTTCAAAATCCATCGATCATCACAAGGGGTCTGTGGTGCTACCACCCTTAGAAGCATGGTTACGGTTCCATCAAAACTCATATACTCCATCCTTATCGTTGACAGTGTCGGTCTTCTCAGATCGTAAGGATAATTCCTTCTCTGGGCTCTTACGGTAGTGGCATAACCTTTTCCTCAATTCTTTTGTCCTTTACTCTTGGTAAGGTTATTCCGAGATTGGGTCTTCATAGCTGACGGGTCTGGCGCCAATTCTAATCAACTATCAATATCTCATGGTGGTCAACAATTTATGGTTTATCCTGCAGGGAAGGGTCTGGGCTGAACCTCACCGTATGACCTACGATTGGCAACAACTGCCTTGTACAAGGGGAAAGAAATACCTATACCATTCTATGGTTTGAACAAGGTTTTGATCGGCGTCTCTCTACTATAGGTAAGTCACTCAGATTTACCATCCCATATAGCAACGCGAATAATAAGAGTAAGTCGGTATGGTGATCAATCCATCCCGCACCCAAATCATTACCTTGTACATGGTTTAGCGAATCTCGCATTCTAACACTCGGTCATTCTCACAAGCATTGCAGAATTTCTCTTGTCGACGAACCAAGTTCGGAAAATCCATTGATTCTGCAAGCCAAACAAACATCTATCGTTCCTTAACAACTCTCAGGTTTTGCGTAAACTCCTATAGAATCGTCGGTTGACAAAGGCATATTCTCTTCTTCTAGGATTTCTCCTTCAACAAGAGTGTGCTTGCTTTTCAGCAGGTCACAGGGCACATGGGTTATGGCCCATCTCATCACTTAAAATCCTTGAACACATCATCTGGGCAGCTGATCGTTATTCCAACTTCCAACTTCCTAGTATACTTAAAATCCATCCAATAGTATGGTCTTCCTTCCTTCTATTGTACCAAACTGAGACGTGATTACTCAGACTCATCATGGAATTTCCATTGATCCATATTTCCAACATCATACCTCCTTTATATCCAATAGTAATTCATCTCTTCATCCTCGTGGGATATCCCACATACCGAGATAAAAACTTATGCTTATGAAGTCCATACTCCACTTCGTGGAACATCATTATCCTTTCCAGGGTCAAGCGTCCTTACAGGGGAATATTGGCCATCTCTGCATGACACTTCTTCAACTGGGAATCGTGAAACACATCATGAACTCCTGACAGTCCTTCGGGTGACTCCAACTTGTTAGCCAATTCTCCCATACGTTCCAAACTTGGTATGGTCCTCTCTGAATCTTGGGGCTAACTTTCCCTTAACTCCAAATCGTTTAACTCCTCACCGAGGGGACACATGAAGAAATGCTCTGTCTCCAATTTCATAGACTACCTCCTTGCGTTTTTGAGTCTGCATAACTCTTCTGCCTGGACTGAGCTACCTTCAGTCTATCTCGAATCAACTTAACATTCTCTTCTGACTCCTTGATCACATTTGGTCCAAACAACTGACGGTCTCCAACTTCATCCCACATCAATGGTGTCTGGCTCCTTCTCCCATACAAAGCTTAAAAGGGGCCATCTTCAAACTGTCTTGGTAACTATTGTTTAATGAGAACCCCGCGTAAGGTAGATTATCATCCCTACTAGATCCATAATCTAGCGCACAAGCTCTCAACATGTCCTCCAGAATCTGATTTACTCTCTCAGTCTATCCATCTGTCTGCGGATGAAAGGTTGTACTGAACTCTAGCCCAGTACCCAAAGTCTGGTGCAGCTGATTCCAAAAACTTTGAGGTAAACTGTGTTCCTCTATGATGGTCCTCGGAACTCCATGTAGACATACGATCCTGGCCAAATATATCTTGGCCAACTTCGCACTTGTATAGGTGGTTTTCACGGGGATAAAGTGAGCCACTTTGGTCAAGCAAATCAACTACTATCCAGATAGAATCATATCCCGATCAGGTTCTGGGACAATCCGGTAATGAAATCCATGCCAAGCTTATCCTGCTTCCATTCGGGTATCGGCATAGGCTGTAGTAATCCGGTAACCACGATGCTCTGCCTTTACTCTCTGGCATACATCACCTATGACTACATACTCCGCAATATCCTTCTTTATACCAGTCCACCAGAAACGCTTCAAATCCAAATACATCTTGGTGTTTCCAGGGCGAATCGAGTATGGTGAGTCATGAGCCTCCTGAAGTATTAACTTCCTGATCTTTGCACTATTAGGCACATATACACGATCCTCGAACCATGAGGTGTCGTGCTCCTCCTTACGAAAATCTTCGGCCTTTCCTTTGCTCATCCTCTCTTTTACCTCAGCAATCTCTTTGTCATCCTTCTGAGCTTCACGGATCTTTCCCAACCATGTAGACTGCACTTCAATTGCTGCAACAAAACCTTTGGGAACAATCTCCAACCGAAGTTCCCTGAGATCCTTAGCTAACTTCTTTGGTAATCCTCTGCTTATGAGGGTATTCATCCTGGTGTTCTTTATGGTTGTGTCCTATTTCTCCACAAAGCTTGCATGCACTTTCTCCATATCATTTCCATAAGGCTTCAACTTCTGGGACACAAGCCGAGACTTTAGCAGAGTCAACTTAAATTTCCTTCCAGGTGGTTACTCCTTGCAAACCATTGATGGTTTGGTACATCCTCCACCAAATAGCAGCACCTCTTTCAAAGCACTTAAGAGCATGTTGGGCCATCCTTTTCGACTATAGGGTTATTCTCCATGCGATCCTCCATGTTCTGAATCCATCGGTCTGTCTCCAATTGACTCATTGGTCCAGAAAATACAAGCTCATCTCCATTCATCCTCTAATGGGTCCAGGGGTATTGGGGTGGGATAAGGGAGATAGAGAGGGATACACACAATACAAACAAAAGTTTTGAAAAGACAGATTTTGTTGTGGCTGTCGGAAAAACATCAAACAAATGACAGCTCACAATCATCGCATCTAACGTAGGTATATAATAGGGGTTAGGTCTTCTAATGGTCAATAACTCTTCAAAGTTGCCAAACTCTTCAAGTCTTGTTCAGATCTCCGATGGCTTCTACTGATCATGCTTGTCCTACTCAAGTTCTTTTGCCAGATCATCTCTGTTGTCGTAAAGTCTATCATAGCGTCCTTCAATATTATTGGAGATACGTTCCAAACATCTGGGTTTCAACATCCTTGACATGAACCATGGTCCTACTGTCCTTCAGTTCCTGACGAATCTCCGGTATCTTGATGTTTTGCTCCTTCAGCTTGTCTACTTTCAGCTTCTGGCTCCTGAGTTCTTCACGAACTGCTTCCTTATCAAATACTGCTTCCTGTAGGTCCATCTTAACTTCTTGATGTAACACTCCAGATCCTGGTGATACACCAGTAATGTTAAAACTGCATCCTTCACTGACAGATGCTCCTTCAGCCTTCTACCATCCAATCCTTCTGAGGAAATGCATGCTTAACTCAGCACAGTGGCAATAGCATATGCGGGTGATAACCTCATGGATAGCCGTGTTTCTGCTCTTGTCATTTCCATGAGCTATCTCCCCATAGTTGATATCTCCTGCCTTAGGGTTTTCCTTGACAAAACTTTGAGTTTCTAACTCTCCATGTTCCGGTCTTTCTCCGATACACCTTGATCTCGGGTATTGGCAGCTTCCATATTCTACCAAGTTCCATAAGGGTAGCCTTCCTAGGTCATACAAATCTGAAAATTCTTCAAAGCCTTCAAATTCTCCTAGTCTTCGGAGTCTTCAACAGTTGTAGTTTCCATTTACACGGTAAAATCCTCTTCATTCCAAATGGTCTTAGTTGTCCGATATCTTGTCTCCTTGGAGTGGTCTCATCGGTCAAATCTTCGAGTGGTCAAAAGGGAAAATGGGTATGGTCTCACTAAAAGGAAATATTTGAATAAGCTCAGAAGAGAAGAGAGGTAAAAGATCTTTTTGAGAAGGAAGTTGTAGAGAAAAATCTTTCCTATGGGCTTGCCAGTTTCTAGGGTCACGTCCTACAGTCAACATGTGCTCTGATACCATCTTGTAGCAACCCGACCCGAATGGATCAAGTCTTTGTGCTTAAGTGTCATCCCTTGATCGGTATGCTGACACACACAGTACTCGAGGATTTATAACAGAGGTAAATCACATGTATAAAGTAACGTAAATACTATTACCTCAATCCAAATATAGCGGAAGTAACAAGGTTGTGGATTCCCATCAACACCAACGGCAAAGTTGAGTGTAGAAATCGTAACCCTAACGTATCACTTACTCGTCGTCTGAAAAGTCTGCAACATGAAAAGTTGCAGCCCGAAAACGGGTCAGCACATGGAATATGCTGGCAATGTAACACATAGAGAGTAATGAAAGAATAAGCTTAACTACATGCATATATGGCTAGTGGAAAGCTCTATGGTTACAGTTTTTGTGAAAAGCCAATTTTTCCCTACTGCAAAGGAATAAATTTATTTAACTATCATGGTGGTTGTTAAACATTGAGAATGGTTGACAGCATTCTCAATCCCAATTAAAAGTACTCACTAAAACCCAAACAAATTATATTAAGTAACGTGATGAGATCAACAGGATAATCCAAGAACTAGATACTCAAGATGTCCATAACCGGGGACACGGCTAATCATGATTAGTTTATACACTCTGCAGAGGTTTGCGCACTTTTCCCCACAAGACTCGATCTCCTCCGTTGGATTTCTCGCACTACATGGTGTTTGAGAAACGGATGACCGATACATAGTCTTTCAGAAGCGTTTGCACCTTACGATGGGTAGACCGTACCACCTACAACCCCTACATCTGCTAGTCTACCACTGTAAGAGTTCACACGACTTAATCAACTATGCTAGAGCCCATAATAGCTTGTGGCTGCACACGGAAGTTTCTAGCATGAATAATCTTATGATCCCTTTGATCCTGGGTGGCGGACCGTAGGATGATCACATGGTATATCCCCGGGATCTCCTAGGATAACACCGTATATCCCGGTGTGCAGGCAAGTCCACTGGTATATCCCCAGGGTGCCCCTAGCAATCCACCCAGATGTGTATTTAAGTTGCCACCTTAAGTTGAGCCATTAAATAACAATCTCACATCTGTCATGGATTTCACTCATACCCAAACCATGTCTACGAGCATATCATAGCAATATAAGCAACACGTAGAAGTAACTCCCAAGAGTTTGATAGTAACAGGGCAATAGGTTCCTACCTCAGCAACTACTTCCCAATCCCACAATTTAATTAGATCCTAAATCAGTGCAATGTTTTGAGGATAGATCTAATGCATAAAAACTGGGTATGAAAAGTATATGATCAAAGTGTTACTTGCCTGCAATGTTGAAGAAGATGATTCGCACTCAAAACTCTTGATAGTTCTACTCGTCACACTCCGGTCAATCTATCGTAATCAAGCAATAGTAGCCACACATAAGCAATCACTCAAAACATCGGACCGAGCGAAGAAAAGCGATTCGGAAAACATCAAAACCAAGCAAATAACTGTTGCAACATAAAACAATTTCTAACAGTACCAAAATTATGTGAATTTGGCCTTATCAGAAAGTTTAGGTCAAGAGCTTCGCTTTGCAAAAAGAATCAACTCAAATGGAGTTACGGAACACAAGTTATGAACAAAAGAAGTTTGAATATGAATCTGAACAAATTTCGAAATTTGAAAATTTCAAAAAGTTGACGTGATAAAGTTAACTGGATAGGTGAAAACAAGCCGAAACTATAGGCGCTGGTTTTATCTAATTTGGATGAACGAGTAAAAAGTTATGGCTATTTGAAAAATCAGGGCCAAGCTGTTTTACGGAAGAAAAATAAGCTATGAAAAAAAATACAAAGAAATATACCTTTATAAGGTAGAGAAAAGACAACTTCGGAGAGGGAAGAAGTCGCGCCTGAGAGGAGAAAAATATTTTTCTTTAAGGAATCTAGTCAAACCAAAATATTGATTTAACCCGAATCAGATGATTTTTGAAAGCTCTATGGGTCTATATTTATAGGTGGAAAAGAGGTTTAGGGGTTAAAAGCTAGGCAATGTGGGACTAAACATAGACGAAAATATACGAAACAGAGAAGAAAAGGAGAGTCGTGTGGCATGGGCCAAAAGGCTTTTCGGCCCGGCAGCGTACACTATAATTTTTTTTGAGCAATAGAAAAGAAAAAGAAAAACTATGGAAAAAAATATGGGAAGGAATATGGCCCATTTGGGCCTGGCCCATATATTATATACAAAAAGAAAAGAAGGCGCCCATTGGTACTTTGATGCATGCGTCGTGACGATTAGTTTTGATGTAGCGTGCAGTTTTGTTATTATTTTTTTAAAATGTAAAGTTTATAAACCTGAAAAACGAAAATGAAACTATAATTTTATATAGGCATATTATATATCAAAATTTTTAGAAAAAGATTTCCTACAAGCTGAACATTTTTCTTGATTCAAATAAAATATGCGCAAATTCAAATAAAACAAAGAGTGCTTCTGCTCAAGAAAAATCCAATGAAAATCTTTTTAAAAATACCAAAATGAATTCAAATTTATTTCTCTCCATTTTTCTGATGTAGGGAATCACGTTACCCTATTTTCCATATATTTTATTTTTGGAGAAAAATAATTTGAATAAAACTCAAATAACTCCAAATTGAAAATAAACTCAAAAGAACTTTGAATTTAATTCTTTGAAACTCCCAACTCATATTTCATTTGTTTTGAAGAAGTCATTTTATCTTCGCTCGTGAAAATCATTGAGTTGCATAAAGTTTCAGAATTGGAAATATTTTCGAAATGAAATTCAAATATTTTCAACACCCCTTGTCATTTAAATAAATGGAAGAAGTCATGTCATCTTCTCTCCAGGGTTTTGTGGTGAAAAGAATTTGAATTCACGGGGATCATAAAATGCAAAATGAAAGTTTGGGAAAGTCCTTTTATTCCCTCTCATTTAACTTCAAAAAGTTTCGAATTCACCCACTTTCAGTCAATCAATCAAACAATCAATCAAACAATCAATCAAAACTATCTATTTGTTTATAACATTCCAAAATTTAGAATTTTGGGATGTTACACAAATGCACGCCAATCAATGGAAGGGGCGGGGCACGCCAATCAATGGAAGGGGCGGGGCACGCCGACCTTGGCCCGTAATGGGGCATCCAAGTGAAAAGCCACTCTTGGAACGGGGGCGGCCACACCCTCGGCTCAAAGGTACTGTGTTTGGAGCCGTCGAAAGAGTCATTCTTACGATTCTATTTTCACATTTTCTTGGTTTTGCAGAACAAAAACACTATCGCGTCAATCCAAAGATACCCCGGGTGTACCGAGGTACAGTTCCAATTTCGGGTTCGGCGCAGGCTGGGGGCCATGCAGGACATGCAGCGTGAAGCACACCTCCAGAGGATCCAGACGATGTCTAGGTTACCAATTCCAAAGTCGAGAGCGTGATGAATCACCGCCGCCGAAGGGATTCCTCACGGCACGCGGCCTTAACCAACCAGGAATTCAATGCATTTAACTCGGTGGATGCGTACTGGAGCGGCCAGAAGAAGGCTTGAAAGGATCGCCAGTCTTTTTTTACCAAAATGCACGTGCGATATTCAAATAGCTTAAAAGCAGATCATAATCCCTAACCTAGCAGCCTCCAAGCCTTAATTTGGGCGAGACGGCATAGTTAATGATCTGTATTATCTTGATTTTGTAGGCCGCGAGGGAACAAAATAACAAGTTATCCGAAGACCTCAAGCAGAGCCGAACACAGTTGGCCGATACTAAAGCTGGACTAGACGCAACCAAGAAAGCTACCAGCAAAATTCTTGGTAAGCGGAGAAGCTTTAGAATGCTTAAAAACCACGTGGCATTTCCTGCGTATTAACACCATGTTGTCCCTGTAGCCACCGAATCCATGAGCCAATTGCGGAAGGACCCAGAGGCCGCCAGGGAATCCGAGCGGTGTGCGGAGTCATGGCATGAGGTTAGCAAACGAGTACTAACATGAAGTCACGAGGAGAAGAATGAGCTCATGGCGGAAAATCAGCGGAAAGCCAAAGAAATAAAGAGTTTAAAATCTCAGTTGGCGCAAGCCCTGGAGGAGAAGCAAAAGCTAAAAGGTGGCATATTTGGTAAGTCACAAATTCAATCTTGCATGTATGTGGATGATCACAATATTTTGACAAAAACATGCCACACCTGTTTTCTAGGTTTCCTGACAGGACGGCCGAAAGAAGAGGTCGGTTCTTTTAACGGGAACCTTTTGAAGGAACTGACAAAAACACACGAGAGAGCCCGAAAGGCCATGAAAAGCATGGTTAATGAATTATTGTCGTTGGAAGTGCCGCCAGAGAGCATGGCTGAGCTGGCTAGCCGCTTTAAAGGAGCAAGGAGGCGCTTTGAATTGTGGAAGAAATTGGCCTGCAGGGAAGGAGCACGCGAGGCCTGGGCAATGGGGAAGACCCATTTTACCAAACTTGAACCTGAACATGTGGCCCGTGTTGGACCCGTGGGGCCGGATGGGGAGGAGATACCTCTTACACCAGGTAATGCCTGCTGCTTGGTACTCTCAAAAAGATTGTGCCTTGGACCGTTTGATAGATAATGTTGACAAAGAGTAGGGTGCGTGATTCTATGTATCCATGTACTTTACATTGTGTCGTCTCGATCCGCAGTAAAAACTTAGTCTTAACCTGCCATCGGCTTCCGCCTCCCCGACCAGTGATCGGGGAGTGTTCCGTACTATATGCCTTGATAAGCAAGGAATACTTCCGGTAACCAGGCCCCGGCCATTTGGTGTGAACATACAAAACGTGCACAGAGAGCTATGTTATATTACTTTGTAACATAAGAAACATCTTCTGAAGAAAATAGTTTCTCCAAGGGTTCCTTTCTTTGGATGTGGTATGTTGACCATAAGCCATGTCCGAATGTCGATGATACACAAATGTCTGTGGTTTTTAGGAACGAAGAATGGCGAGCTGGCGGCAAGCGCCTGGTTATTTTCACTTCCCTTGAGGATGACCCATTATTTTCTGTAAGAACGCTAGCTTTCGACTTCACCCATCTAAGGTATGTATCCAGATTACCCAGGCGTAACAATTGCAGAGTTGCTCCCTTTACTCCCTAGCCGAACAATCAGAAACGTAGGCGTAAACACAGGAGCCAGGCAACCCAGCTTGGCAATGGACTTAAGTCAAATAGGTGCATATAATGGCTTGAAATATATGGGAAGGACATTAGTTCGAACAACATAAAAGAGGTTGTGAGATGAATAATGTAATTGGCCTCTTTAAAAGAAGCCCCCAGGTGAAGCTGGGTAGTACATTCGAGGATGTGTACAGTGGCGACTTGCCGTGTTATGCTTTATTCAGAATTTAGGTCGGGAGGTTATAGCTCCAAGAGTAAAGAAAGAAAGATATAAAACTACAGGAAAAACGAGGAGTGGTGATGACCACGTCGGACTAGGCATAGAAATGTCGAAGCCGAGCGGCGTTCCACGGGTTGGGTTCAAGGCGGTTATCTGATGGGCTGTGAAGGCGGTATGCCCCCTGGGAGTACTTCATCTATTAGGAAGGGCCCCTTCCATTTGGGTGAAAGCTTGTGCTTCTCTTTGTCAAGGAGGTGGAGGACGAGCAATCCCATGTTGTATGCCTTCGCCCAAACCTCCCGATTCTGGTAGCTGCTTGCTGTTGTTAAAACAAGGAGCGTGCCCATCGCGCTCTCCTTCCAGGGCATCCACGTCGTCCTGCAGATCCAGCTTGGCCTCCTTCACTTGGTACATGCGTACTGTAGGTGCATCATAGATCAAATCACATGGGAGGACTGCTTTGGTGTCATACACCATAAAGATCAGGGTGTATCCTGTTAACCGATTAGGAATGGTGCGCAGCCCCCATAGCACGGATTCCAGCTCCTCTACCCAAGTGGCAATCTGATTCTTTTAGTGAGTGGATTAGGTGAGGTTTTATGCTGCTCATAATTAGTCCATTTGCTCGCTTTACCTGCCCATTAGTTTGCGGGTGGTATACCGAAGCATAATAGAGTTTTATGACCATCTTACCACACAAATCTTTAACCACTTGGGCGGTAAAATTAGACCCATTATTAGTGATTATGTTGTGGGGAACACTGTAATGGTGTAAGAAAATAGATATGAAGTCAACCACTGGTCTGGATTCTGCAGAGGTTACCGGTTTTGCTTCGATCCACTTAGTGAGCTTTTCGACCATAACCAGTAAATACTTCCTTTTCTTTGTCCCCCCTTTATGTGGTCCGACCATGTCAAGCCCCCAGACCGCAAATGGTCAGGTTATCGGTATTGTCCCAAGAGTTGTGGGGGGCATATGGCTTTGATTTGCAAATAGCTGGCACCCAACGCAACGTTGGACTAATGTACGTGCATTCACGCGGGCTAAGGGCCAGGAGAACCATGCTCGGAAGGCCTTACTGACCAAGGCCCGAGCTGCTGCGTGGTGGCTACCCATGCCGGCATGTATCTCAGCAAGAAGCTCCTGCCACTCCTCTTCGGAGATGCACCTCTGAAGGACCCCCGTAGTGCTCTTTTTATAGAGCTCTCCCTCATGGACCTTGTACACTTTAGAGCGCCGGACTATGCATCGCGCCTCCATATGATTATCGGGGAGTTCTTGCCGCAGGAGGTAGGCAAGAAAGGGCTCGGTCCATGGGGCGATTATGGCCATGATCTCGTGGGACAAGGGTAATTCTTCGAGTGATGAGCCCCCGAAGATGTAGTCACCGGGCTCAATTTTAGGGGGACGATCTGGGCAGGCTCATTGGTTGTGGTGCTGTTGTCCCCGCCCTGCCATACCACTGATGGGTTGAAGAGCCTTTCTAGGAAGGTGTTTTTAGGGACCAGGTCGCGCTTGGCACCCATGCGGGCAAGGAAATCCACGGCTTGGTTACTGTCTCTAGAGACATGGTGAAATTCTAGACCCGAGAATCGGGCTGACATCCTGAGGACAGTGTTCTGTATGCCACCATTTTTGGGTCTTTGGCATCAAATTCGCCATTGACCTAGGAGATTGCGAGGTTCGGGTCTCCCCGCACCTCTAGCCACCGAAAACCCATCGACGTTGCCATCCTAAGACCGTGAAACGGTGCTTAGTATTCAGCTGTGTTATTGGAATCTGTGTACATGATCTGTAGAACTTACCAAATATTGTCGCCTGGGGTAGATATTAGGATCACGCCAACCCCCAGTCCGCCTAGCATTTTAGAGTCGTCGAAGTACATTGTCCGGTGTTCATATGTATTAAATTCCATGGGGAGTTTTGGCTTTGATCCATTCGGATAAAAAATCGGGCAACACCTGATATTTAATAGCTTGGCATGGTTTGTATACAATCTCAAAGGGAAGGAGCTCTATGGACCATTTGGCAATGCGGCCTGTCACTAGTACGCGTCGGTGCTATACAAACGGTTTTTAACCCCTTCCCGTGACGGCATTTGGAACCGTCACCTAGTGAGTGACGGTGATAGGGGGGTCCTTCCCACACGACCTAGAAACAGTCGGGGATATGCCCTCCTGGCACACATGCTCGGCAAAATGAGGTCGTGTGCGACTGACGAGCGCTCAAATACGGAAATACGTACAGTAGAGCTAAAAAATACAATTGTACAGGCAAAATTATTTCCGGTTGCAAGTACATCCCACACAGTCCGTCCCCGCTAAACGTTTTCGTTCATATATACATCCCACACAGTCGCTCCAAGGAAAACGTTTCCGTTCACAGGTACATCGCACACAATTTTTCCCGTTAAATCGTTTGTGATAGTGTTGCCATTGGACATGATATTAACAATTTTATCGTTTGCGTTATTGAATGCATCACACACGGTCGGTAGAAGAAACTATGTGGCAAAGGCTTGTCACAGCCCTAGAATCTTTTTGTAATTAGTGGCATTGCATCCATGCATCATTTTCAATTCCTATTAATTCCGAAATGGGGATGCTTAAACCCTAGCACCAAATGAAGTCAACTAGGGTCAAAATGAAATCTTTTTCATTGAACTCAAAATGCCCTCTGAAAATGTTCAACATTTCTGGTTTGAGGTGGAAGCATCTACCAAAAATGGTTTACATTTTTGCAGGACATATTTGGGCTTTGCACTAATTCAAACATATTTGTATTGGAGCTATTTAAATGCTATATATATTTTAGATGCTCCAAAAATGTTGGAAGTTGTTACGGGTCACTGGAATAATTCAGACAGCACCCCTAATTACTTACAGGATTTTATAAAATGGTTTAGTAGTTTTACTAAATCAAAACAGATTACAGAGAAATAGAAAAACAAAAACAATTAAAGAGAGAGAGTGAACCACCTGGGCCTTACCTGGCGCTCACCTGGCGGCCCAGCACTATGCTGGCCCATGGCCAGTCAGCTGCTTCCTCTCGCCCGGCAGGCAGAGAGGTGAGCGCCGGCGTGCCTGAGCTCACCACGGCGCCACCTGCTTGCCGCCCGCGCCCCTGGATGTCTGGACGACCTCCACGTCGTCGCCCCGACCCCCTGGACCCCTCCATTCGCCCCAACGCCTCTCCCTCGCCCGTTCCCCGCCATGGCCGAAGCCTCCATGGACGCGCCGCCGTAACCCCGCGCCCACAGCCACTGCCCCACCTCCCCGACGCATCCCAGAGCTCCGCCTCGACCTTCTCCTCCTCACCGTGCCAAGTGAGCCGGGAAGCTCCGTTTCGTCTTTACCGTTGTCGTCTTCAACCTGCGGCCGCCGAGATCGCATCCGCCGCCCCGTTTGCTCTGGTCATCCCCCGAGCTCGCCGTCCACCCCACGACGATCACCGTGAGTTTCTGCCCCATCCTCCCCCTCTCTGTTCGCTCTGCTATGCACTGTAGCGACCATACCACGCTCACCCGCAAGCGCCGCTGCCCGCACTCGTCGCTGGTGATGCTCCGGTGACCATTTGGTCCCGGGCATGCGCCCAACGCGCTCCCCGCATCACGTAGAGCCTCCGTAGCACTTCACCGTGCTTGTTTACGCACCGCAGCCCATCCCACTTGCACCCGAGCTTCGGCCGCCGCCGAGCACGTCGCCGGCACCACTCCGGCCACCTCGCGCCCTCCCCCTGCAACCGTTGGATGCGCGCGAGCAGCAGCTCCTCGTAGAGCCTTCCCACGCCCAAAACCATCGCCTGTGGGCGATTCCCGACGCGCTCCGCCGTCTCGGCACTCGCCGGCGGCAAGCCGCCGGCCTGTTAGGCCCTGTTGACCAGGGGTTTGACCTCCCCTGGGTCAATGACAAGTGGGGCCAACCCTCTGTTAAATTAGTTTAGTTTATTTTCTAAAACTTAATCAGCACTAATAAATAGGATTAGTTAGATGAGTCACTGACTGATGGGTCCCAGCCGTCAGGTTTGACCTGGGCCGCCCCGTTGACCTGCTGACGTCACAGTGGCGCAGTGCTGACGCAGTAACCCTTTTTCTGGATTTATTCTTTTACAGGAAATTCCAGAAAATAGTCTAAACTTCTAAAATTCATAGAAATTCAACTGTATCTCCAAATTAAATAATTTATATACGAAAGATGATCAGAAATATCCAATCTATCCATCTGTACCATTTTCAAGCATGTTTGAACAACTTAAATCTGCTGTATACAACAATTTGAATAAATGGCATTTGAAATGCCTTATGTGGAGTTTGAATTTGAACCTAGGGTTCAAACCAACTTCATTTAACCTGCTGCTAGTTGCATTAGCTCAAACCACAACATATTGCCATGTCATGATCATGCATCATATTGTGCATTGCATTGATTGTGCTTCTTCTTTGTTTGTCGGTGCTTGTCCCCTCTCAGTAAGACGTGTACCGACGATGTGTTCGATGACACTGATGAAGAGTTATATCATGTTCAGAAGTGCCAGGCAAGCAAAACCCCCTTGTTCATTCTGATACAATCCTACTCTTTCGCTCCTGCTCTCTTTTTCTGCATTAGGACAACAACAATTCATCTGTACTTGCTGCGGTAGCTGAACCCCTTTATCCTCTGCATGACCTGTCATTGCCACAGTAAATAGATGAAACCCACTAGCATGAGTAGGAGTTGTTTGAGCCCTATTGTGCCTACTCATTCATGCTTGTTTGTCATGCCTTCTACTGCTTAGAGTTGAGTCAGGTCCGATTCATCGGGGATGAATCAGAGGTGTGTGAACATGTTCTACTGTGTGTGAACACGATTTGGTAAAGGTAGCGGTGATAGGCCATGTAGGAGTACATGGTGGGTTGTCTCATTGAAGCCGTCCTCAGGAACTGAGTTCTGTGTTTGTGATCCATGAACAGCTACTACCACACATTGGGATCCTTAATTGACTCTCTCAACTTATTAACCGCCCCTGTCCTCTGTCCAGGAGTTGCAACTACTTTCTGGTGTTTGTAGGATATGTGTTGGAGGCCGTTCGTAGCACTGACCCTAGGGATGGGCTATGATGCGGTAGATACACCGTGGACCGATGTACCGAGCGCCCGTTTGGTGTCTCGGGAACCCTGCACACATTGTTTTGGGCTGTGAGTGAAACCCCGGCTGGATCTCCTCGCAGATGGAACCCGAATAGGCGATAAACCTGGACTAGAGACTTGTGTGGTTAGTCAGGTCGTGGCCGATTCCCTCGCCAGGCTTCCGCTTGAAGGTTGCCGAGATACACGACGCGTACATGGTGGTAAGTGGCGAGAGCGTGTGTGAAGAAGTACACCCCTGCAGGGTTATAAATGATCTACTCGAATAGCCGCGTCCACGGTAAAGGACTTCTGGGTTGCCTGTACAGTTCATAGACAAGTGAAAGTGGATACTCTAAAATGCGCAAGATAAGCGTGAGTGCTATGGATGGCGTTCTCGTAGGGATACGGGAGCGGATCCATAGTGGTGTACTGATATGGTGAATATGTGGACTCGTGTTCGCCACCTCAAAAGAGTTACTTGCAGTCGTAGTTCAGGATAGCCACCGAGTCAAAGCTGGCTTGCTGCAGTTAAACTCCACCACCCCCTTTGTTGATAATGATGCATATGTAGCTAGTTTTGATGTAAGTCTTCCTGGGTACATTTGTACTCATGTTTGCCTATTTTATGTTTTGCAGAGAGACGACAGTCTCGCTAGTAGTTCCGTGTGGACTTCGACGTTTAGCTTGATACTTCAGCTACGATCTTGTGCCCTCGGCAGGATCTGGTAGATAGTCAGGCTTCTAAGCCCTTTTCATTTGTAGATGTTTGTGCTCAGACATGTTAAGCTTCTGCTTGTTCTTTGATTTGTTTGCTCTGAATGTTGGGTCATGAGACCCATGTTTGTAATATCTCGCTCCTCGGACCCTAATGAATAAATACTTGAGTTGTAGAGTCATGTTGTGATGCCATGTTGTATTTGCACATATCGAGCATATTGTGTGTATGTTATTGAAATGCTTGGTATGTGTGGGATCCGACAACCTAGTTGTTTATCCTTGGTAGCCTTTCTTATGGGGAAATGTAGTCTTGTGCTTCCATGAGCCATAGTAGTCCGTTACTGTTGTCAGTTCACCGGAGTCCCTGCTAGCCAAGCACTCTTGCTCCGGAACGCTTGACCGCCGGCATGTGATTCAGTTGCTCGTGTCTGTCCTTTCGGGAAATGTCACGCGGTGACATCTAGAGTCCTGCCTAGCTCTGCTACAGCCCGGGTTCCCGGAGTCCTGTTAGCCCAAAGGCAACAACCCGGATTCACACGCTGTGACCGACATGCTCAAGTTGATTCATGTATGCCTGTCCCCATGGGTTAGTGTCGCTTTTTGTTCACGACTAGCCATGTCGGCCCGGGTTCTCTGTCATATTGATGCTAGCGACACTATCATATACGTGAGCCAAAAGGCGCAAACGGTCCCGGGCCATGGTAAGGCGACACCCGTAGAATACCGTGCGTGAGGCCGCAAAGTGATATGAGGTGTTATCGGCTAGATCGATGTGACTTGGAATCGGGGTCCTGACAGCTTTGGTATCAGAGCCTGACTGCCTGTAGGTTTACCAAGCCAAACCGGTCGAAGTTGTGTCTAGAAATGCTTTAATTATATAAGGGAATTGATTGTGGAAGGGAACGTAAGGCTCTTTTTACTCCTTTACCTTATGCCTTCTGATCTGAGTCATCCTCTTCTCTTCTCTGAGGGATTAAGAACTAGGCCTTCTCATCTATCTATCACGATGACGTGTTACTAATCCATAGACTTATAGAATTGATAGTTTCAAATCTCAGTTCAGTTTTTACTACTTCCGTATGTTCATAGCTGGTCTCAGAACCTTGATATTGTGATGTTGAGTGGTCATGCCACTATTTTGCAGGATGTCTCAAATTATTTTGAGCATTTACAGCCGTTATGCTGTCCGAGTCATCCCAGGTTTCTAGAATAGTCTGATGCAATTGCAAATCCCTTCTTACCGTTCCGAAGTTCCTTTGTGCCAGATTAACCACACTAACTAGTGTGTTGAGGTACTTCATTGCCTTGACATTTACGTTGGAGCTATTATTATGACCCTAGGTGTCTAGAGTATCACCTAGTCATCTAGCCATGTTTTATGGTTCCAGTGTGATGATTCTGGCCACCATTCTCGAAAGCATCCTGTGATGCTATTTAGTAGTAGGTATTCTATTCCTGGGTTCTTGAACCCGAGATTCACCCTACTTACCTCCTGTTGATAGTGTTTGCTAGTTCCTTTAGGATATTAGTATCTTTGCGATAGTCCTCGAGGTACGTGGTATTTCCTTCTTCCAAATACTATGAACCGCTTATGGCAGAAGTTCCTCGCTGAACCGAAGGATCACAATCGTAGTACTCTTGAGGAGTTATCCATTCATAATTGTGAATCTGCCAGTTCTACCCTTTCTGCATGGGTTATCCGGAAGAAATGTTGAGCTTCGCTCGACATACTAATCTATGCATCCACAACTCAGAAAAAAGACATATGTTCCTTTGAGTTGTCCCTCTTCAGTTCTATTCCGACCTTCGTCTATCAATTGATAGTCAGGAGTAATTGTGCATTCGTGTTATCGATGCCTAGTATTCTTGTGATCCGTCAAGCCATCCTATTTCGGAATGACTAGGAGAAAAAAACTCCAGTACCTTGTCCATTTCCAGGATTGGGTCAAAGCAGTTGTATTCCGCAGATCAAAATGCAACCCAGTTTTTGGTATGTTCTACCCCGAAGTATTACCCACTTTATGTCAGGAACGTCATGAGAATTGCACCTTCTCTTATGAACTCTTGGTATAGTGATACTTCTCGCCATCATTATTCATTCCTCGGTTCCGTGTTGTCACAGCCGGAATGCCGACAAGTGGACCATGATGTGTGAAATCAATACTCGTAGCAACTCTGTTGCTTGGTAGTTAATGGACAATAATCTCATTCTTAGCGTGTTGGTTATTGAGTCACCATCCTAGGATTGATCGTGCTACCCAGTCCTTATTGCTGGTGCACTCTCCGTTCAATGAGTTAGGATTGTATCAAGTCCTCGCTCTTTTGATCATATCGTCTTGTCTCGAAAGCAAGATTGTTCTCAAGCTTAGTAACATATTGGTGGTTCGTGATTTTCTGAATATCTTCTCGGAAGTATTACCAGGTTGTCCCCTGACTGTTATGTTGAGCTCGTGATCAAGTTGGTTTCTTGTGAACCACCCTTTCTCCAAGAATCTGTGTTGGATACCCCTGAGCTAGTTGGTTGAGCTAAACAACAACATGGAGAGTTGGAAGATAAAAGCTTGTCCGACTTAGTTCATCACTAAGGGATATCCTTGAGTGTGCGTGTGTGCTGAAGAAATATGATATCTTCATCAATTGGTCCTCGTGATTAGTTGTTGGATCTATTGTCTTACCCAAATCTTTGATTTGCGAATGGGCTATCTTCAAATCAAATCAGAACCAACGATATTCGTAATGTTGTCTTACTCGTGGTTGATTCCTCGAGCATACACCATTACATCTTTTGGTCTGACCAATACTATCACATTGTTCACATAATGGTGGAAGTCCAGTGATATGGAAATTCCGATGAGTTGCTATTGAGCCCATCAGTAGCATTTTGTCTTCCCCATGATTCATGTTGAACATCCAACTAGTGTTGGAAACTTGTGAGCAATGCTTTCATCATCCGTTCATGGAGCATATGTTCGGATGTAAGAAGTGACTTCCTCTAATTCACGTGCATATGATGCAAGTTGCCGCCATGAATTTGAGAAAGCTTGTTTTGCTTCCCCTGGAATCATCCCAAGTCAGTCATGCATACGCGCGAAGTATTCTGTGGTCTGGAGACTTGCAACCTTCATTCTATATGTATTCTTAGCACACCAAGCCACTGATTGACTTGCTCAAGGAAAAGAAGTCTATGCTTGGGATCTAATCCATGGACTTGCGTAAAGACTTCGATATCCTCGATGATGGTTCCCCACCTGAACTCGATAGTGTTTTATTATAAGACTACCATGTGGTCATGCTTGTCTAGGACATTGTGTTCACAGGTGTGTATCAGAACCAGCTCATGTTTTGGAGCTTGCTATCGTAGTTCATCTCTCGAGAGTCTCACAACGTTATCTCATCGATTTGTGTTGCAACTTTTCTTTTCAGACATGTGAGTCTGAAGTATCCTGTTTCTAACCAGATCTGAATCTCAGGCAGATATGATGGTTGGAACATTCCCAACATTTGCATTTTGTTCCCAGCTTGCACCCCATCGTGCCAATTTCCCATGGACTGTCCTTCTCAGCAGTTGCTGTCTAGGATCATCTTCAAAAGTGGTCTTACCATGGGTCCCATTCATTTTCGATGATAGGCAAAATCATCCATCGCGTTGTCTTCAACAAGGTAGTCCACATCATCCATCCTAGTCCGAGTATTCCATTTCTTCGAGCTCTTTCAAACGATCAACTATAAATTGCCTTAAGCTGGTATGAAGATTTTCAATGATCTATGTATCAAAAGTAATTCTTTTTGCCACTTAATGGAATAATTCTACGAGCCACCTTCCCTAAGGTGCCCCGTTACGGGATCATGTCAATTATTTCCTCGCCACCTTGACACCATCCACCATCTTTATAAGCGTGGAATTGCTGCCCACCAAATCAAACCCCGTCGTTTGTTCTTCCATCCCTCTCTATGTGTTTTGTGTCTCAACTCGAGATGTTTCAACATCTCATTCCGCGAGTTGAGATTGTATAGTACGATCTTTGAGAAGTTCAATCCTAGTAGACTTCCTTTCCGTCGTCATCGCGTGGATAAAGATCTCAAAAGCGAGGATGTCAAGATCAACGTATGCACCGAATCAACGTTCCTATGAAGTGCAACCTAGATCGTGAAGATTGTGCAAGCTTTGTGTTCCCTCTGTCTTCTTACCTCACGACTTGAATCTCGGGACGAGATTCTTGTTTAGTGGGGGTGAGTTGTCATAGCCCTAGAATCCTTTTGTAATTAGTGGCATTGCATCCATGCATCATTTTCAATTCCTATTAATTCTGAAATGGGGATGCTTAAACCCTAGCACCAAATGAATTCAACTAGGGTCAAAATGAAATCTTTTTCATTGAACTCAAAATGCCCTCTAAAAATGTTAAACATTTCTGGTTTGAGGTGGAAGCATATACCAAAAATGGTTTAAATTTTTCCAGGACATATTTGGGCTTTGAATTAATTCAAACATATTTGTATTGGAGCTATTTAAATGCTATATATATTTTAGATGCTCCAAAAATGTTGGAAGTTGTTATGGGTCACTGGAATAATTCAGACAGCACCCCTAATTACTTACAGGATTTTATATAATAGTTTAGTAGTTTTACTAAATAAAAACATATTACAGAGAAATAGAAAAACAAAAACAATTAAAGAGAGAGAGTGAACCACCTGGGCCTTACCTGGCGCTCACCTGGCGGCCCAGCACTGTGTTGGCCCATGGCCAGTCAGCTGCTTCCTCTCACCAGGCAGGCAGAGAGGTGAGCACCGGCGTGCCTGAGCTCGCCACGGCGCCACCTGCTTGCCGCCCGCGCCCCTGGACGTCTGGACGACCTCCACGTCGTCGCCCCGACGCCCTGGACCCCTCCATTCGCCCCAACGCCTCTCCCTCGCACGTTCCCCGCCATGGCCAAAGCCTCCATGGACGCGCCGCCGTAACCCCGCGCCCACAGCCACTGCCCCACCTCCCCGACGCACCACAGAGCTCCGCCTCGACCTTCTACTCCTCCTCACCGCGCCAAGTGAGCCGGGAAGCTCCGTTTCGTCTTCACCGTCGTCGTCTTCAACCTGCGGCCGCCGAGATCGCCTCCGCCGCCCAGTTTGCTCCGGTCATCCCCCGAGCTCGCCGTCCACCCCACGACGATCACCGTGAGTTTCTGCCCATCCCCCCCTCTCCGTTCGCTCTACCGCGCACCATAGCAACCACAACGCACTCACACGCAAGTGCCGCTGCCCGCACTCGTCGCCGGTGATGCTCCGGTGACCATTTGGTCCCGGGCATGCGCCCAACGCGCTCCCCGCATCGCGTAGAGCCTCTCAGAGCACTTCGCTGCGTTTCGCTTGGCGCACAGCAGCCCATCCCCACTTGCACCCGAGCTTCGGCCGCCGCCAAGCTCGTCGCCGGCACCACTCCGGCCACCTCGCGCCCTCCCCCTGCAACTGTTGGATGCGGGCGAGCAGCAGCTCCTCATAGAGCCTTCCCACGCCCAAAACCATCGCCTGTGGGCGATTCCCGACGCGCTCCGCCGTCTCGGCACTCGCCGGCGGCAAGCCGCCGGCCTGTTAGGCCCTGTTGACCAGGGGTTTGACCTCCCCTGGGTCAATGACAAGTGGGGCCAACCCTCTGTTAAATTAGTTTAGTTTATTTTCTAAAAACTTAATCATCACTAATAAATAGGATTGGTTAGATGAGCCACTGAATGATGGGTCCCAGCCGTCAGGTTTGACCTGGGCCGCCCCGTTGACCTCGACGTCCACAAAGGCCGACGTGATAACCCTTTTTCTGGATTTATTCTTCTATAGGAAATTCCAGAAAATAGTCTAAACTTCTAAAATTCATAGAAATTCAATCGTATCTCCAAATTAAATAATTTATATACGAAAGATGATCAGAAATATCCAATCTATCCATCTGTACCATTTTCAAGCATGTTTGAACAACTTAAATCTGCTGTATACAACAATTTGAATAAATGGCATTTGAAATGCCTTATGTGGAGTTTGAATTTGAACCTAGGGTTCAAACCAACTTCATTTAACCTGCTGCTAGTTGCATTAGCTCAAACCACAGCATATTGCCATGTCATGATCATGCATCATATTATGCATTGCATTGCTTGCGCTTCTTCTTTGTTTGTCGGTGCTTGTCCCCTCTCAGTAAGACATGTACCGACGATGTGTTCGATGACACCGATGAAGAGTTATATCATCTTCAGAAGTGCCAGGCAAGCAAAACCCCCTTGTTCATTCCGATACAATCCAACTCTCTCGCTCCGGCTCTCTTTTACTGCATTAGGACAACAACAGTTCATCTGTACTTGCTGCGGTAGCTGAACCCCTTTATCCTCTGCATGACCTGTCATTGCCACAGTAAATAGATGAAACCCACTAGCATGAGTAGGAGTTGTTTGAGCCCTGTTGTGCCTACTCATTCATGCTTGTTTGTCATGCCTGCTACTGCTTAGAGTTGAGTCAGGTCCGATTCATCGGGGATGAATCAGAAGTGTGTGAACATGTTCTACTGTGTGTGAGCTAAGTGTGTGAACACGATTTGGTAAAGGTACCGGTGATAGGCCATGTAGGAGTACATGGTGGGTTGTCTCATTGAAGCCGTCCTCAGGAACTGAGTTCTGTGTTTGTGATCCATTAACAGCTACTACCACACATTGGGATCCTTAATTGACTCTCTCGACTTATTGACCGCCCCTGTCCTCTGTCCAGGAGTTGCAACTAGTTTCTAGTGTTTGTAGGATATGTGTTGGAGGACGTGCGTAGCGCTGACCCTAGGGGTGGGCTATGATGCGGTAGATACACCATGGCCCGGTGTACCGGCGCCTGCTTGTCGTCTCGGGAACCCTGCACACATCGTTTGGGGCTGTGGCGAAACCCGGCCGGATCTCCTCGCGGATGGAACCCGTATAGGCGATAAACCTGGACTAGAGACTTGTGTGGTTAGTCGGTCGTGGCCGACTCTCGCCAAAGCGTCCGCTTGAAGGTTGCCGAGATACACGACGTGTACATGGTGGTAAGTGGCGAGAGCGTGTGTGAAGAAGTACACCCCTGCAGGGTTATAAATGATCTATTCGAATAGCCGCGTCCACGGTAAAGGACTTCTGGGTTGCCTGTACAGTTCATAGACAAGTGAAAGTGGATAGTCTAAAATGCGCAAGATAAGTGTGAGTGCTATGGATGGCGTTCTCGTAGGGATACGGGAGCAGATCCATAGTGGTGTATTGATATGGTGAATATGTGGACTCGTGTGCGCCACCTCAAAAGAGTTACTTGCGATGTAGTTCAGGATAGCCACCGAGTCAAAGCTGGCTTGCTGCAGTTAAACTCCACCACCCCCTTTGCTGATAATGATGCTATGTAGCTAGTTCTGATGTAAGTCTTGCTGGGTACATTTGTACTCACGTTTTCCTATTTTATGTTTTGCAGAGAGACGTCAGTCTCGCTAGTAGTTCCGTGTGGACTTCGACGTTTAGCTTGATACCTCAGCTACGATCTTGTTCCCTCGGCAGGATCTGGTAGATAGTCAGGCTTCTAAGCCTTTTTCATTTGTAGATGTTTGTGCTCAGACATGTTTAGCTTCCTCTTGTGCTTTGATTTGTATGCTCTGAATGTTGGGTCATGAGACCCATGTTTGTAATATCTCGCTCCTCGGAGCCTAATGAATAAATACTTGATTTGTAGAGTCATGTTGTGATGCCATGTTGGTTGTATTTGCACATATCGAGCATATTGTGTGTATGTTATTGAAATGCTTGGTATGTGTGGGATCCGACAACCTAGTTGTTTATCCTTGGTAGCCTTTCTTATGGGGAAATGTGGTCTTGTGCTTCCATGAGCCATAGTAGTCCGCTACAGCCCGGTTTACCGGAGTCCTGCTAGCCCAGCACTACCGCTCCTAACACTTGACCGGCCGGCATGTGATTCACTTCTGTTCTCGTGGTTCTGTCCCTTCGGGGAAATGTCACGCGATGACATCCGGAGTCCTGCCTAGCCTGCTACAGCCCGGGTTCCCGGAGTCCTGTTAGCCCAGTGCTACAGCCGGATTCACACGCTGCTGACCGACATGCTCAAAGTTGATTCATGTATGCCTGTCCCAATGGGTTAGTGTCGCTTTGGGTTCACGACTAGCCATGTCGGCCCGGGTTCTCTGTCATATGGATGCTAGCGACACTATCATATACGTGAGCCAAAAGGCGCAAACAGTCCCGGGCCATGGTAAGGCGACACCCGTGGGAATACCGTGCATGAGGCCGCAAAGTGATATGAGGTGTTACCGGCTAGATCGATGTGACTTGGCATCGGGGTCCTGACAAGGCTTTCCATCACACAGTTTTTATGTGGTAAACGTTTGCGCAAGGTGGCCTAATGCAAACAGTTTTCAAGAGAAAGTCGTGTGTGATTGTTCATTGATCCAACACGGTTTATTCCTAGAAACTGTGTGTGTTGCCTGAATTCATCGCCCACGGTATTTTTCAGTAACCGTTTGCAATAGCAAGACCCAATTAGCAGTCTAATTTTCCATTAGCAGGCTAATTGCCCTATTATTAATAATCCATTTATTGATCTAATTGACATTCATATTAAGCAAATAATATATTTCATTTCCATATTAAGGAAGCAGAATTTCGTAATTAAAATACATCATAGTACAACATGATATAGCTTTAGCACTCAGCTACCCCATTACAAAACTACACCGGCACCAAGTTTCACATGCAACATTTAGCACCTTTCGAAATTAGCATCGTAGACGGTATATAGACATATGCATCTCATCTGTAAAACTGCTAAAGCAGAAGGCGAATATTGATTGACCGTCCGTCCTTCGTCCTCTTCATAACCACTTCAATATTGAACCGTGGGTGTTGTATGAAAACTTTCCTCGCCTCCTGACCATGGAGGTGGTTTGAGAGGTAATCATCACTGAACTGCTTTGGAAAGGCCTGAAAACAAGGATGTGCATAAATATCTTCTCTATATTGGAAATGGGGCAAAGGAATAAAAAAAGGCAAGGTATAATAGTTAGTACCATCTTGTAGTGAACTGATGTCTTGTTCATTGTGCAGACAAAGATCTTGTTGTTTTTTGTCACTAATTTCATTATCCTAACAATCTTTCTTATTTTCTTGACTTGATTGATATTCATGGACAACTCATTTCCCCATATGCAAAAAGGGTTGAACAGTGGGTCAAAATTTCTGACAGCAGGACCTACATGTGCAAGACCAAATTGTGAAAAACCTAAATATTAGAATGGTTCCTGCAATTGCAAAATAATGTGCTATTTGACAACGGACCATGCACGTGCAGTTAACTAAAGACGACAACAAATGAACCAAACGTTAACTGAGCACCACATTGCACAATATAACATACTCCTAATAGAATATCAGAAGTTAACCAAACCAAGCATGCTTAACAACTTGGAAATATAGCAATTGTATTTGTTTCTCATGTAATTACTACAACCAAATTCGGTTTATTTCTCACATGGTATACAATAACAGAATGCAACCACAATAATTGAACATCGCATTGGAGAATTGAACCATGTAGTTAAGTAAACACCACAACAAATGAACCAAATGTTAACTGAGCACCACATTGCACAATATAACATACTCCTAATAGAAGATCAGACAGTTAAGCAAACCAAGCATGCTTGACAACTTGGAAAATTGCACCCTGAAGAATTGAACATCACATTTGTAGAATTGAACCAAATAGTTAACTGAACACCACATTGCACAACCTATAGAACATATAGTCTAGAACAGAAGATTGCATGGTAAAAGTAGATAGCACAATTCACTATAATTTGTTAAGGAAAGGCAGTAGCTAGCAAACTGAAAATGGGTTAGTTAGCTAATAAGACAAGCTGATCCTCATTGTCGGAGATATCGATGACGATTGGATCCTTGGACATGGAAGAGGGTGAGGCCTCCGCATCGTGGGTGCCCTCGTCATAGTGGTGAGTTGCCTGAGCCGCTCCGGGCACCAACCTGCTGGCTCTAGAGATGAGGTAAGCACGTGCACACCGAGAAAACACCTCGTAGTCTTTGTCGAAGGCACCGACGGTGGCCTCGAGAAAACGCCACGAACTGTCGTTTAAAGCAGCCAACCGCGTCGCAGCATCGGCGCGCGAGGCATCGTCGGTGGCCTCGATGACGAGGTGATCTTCCAAGATCTGGGGGTCGGCACGAACGGCAGCCATCGCGACCTCATCCACGCGTCCGGCTTCGATTTGCTTCTCTGCTACCAAATGCTCCTTGAGATCCTAGCTATACTGCGTGCACTATGGCTTAGGACGGCGCTTATTTGTTGGAGGGGTCGGTGATTTAGGTGGAAGGTGTTGCGCTCGCGCCGGCGGTTGGGTTGATTACCTGCTTGGATAGATGGGGCCGAGCAGCGTGAAGGAGGGTCGCCGGCGAGGAGGCGGCACTGCAAGCAAGGAGTGAAGGTTTCAACTTGGAAAGGAAGGCGGAAATAGGGGAAATGTGGCTTTTGGTAAGGGGGAGGGGGCGGGGAGGTAGACATTTCCGCGAAAACCGAAAGTTTGGAATCGCTTCAGCGAAAAAACTGGCGTGCAAAGTGTCATCAGACACGGTCCCTTATTCGGATTGGGCTGTGGACTGTAGCCGTTGCACCTTCTCGTGTAAGCCGTATGCGTAGTATACTCCGACGGTGCTCCAAGATATATTGTGCTGCATCTCACACGGTTGTTATAGTAAATTGTGTGGGATCTACTTGATTTTTCATCTTGATTTGAATTACATAATGTGGTCACATCGGCCATGGACGGTGTTTGATTAGCTAGAACTTTTATCTGCAGTGAACATGCAACTATATGTGTGTCGTAAAATAATTGGAGTTATCCAGGGTTCATTTGGACATTTTTATGCATTAAGTGATTTTTCAATGTATTTATGTGCATAATTCAAATTTGAACTACATGCACATTCTCCAGTCCATATAAATTGGTTGCAAAATCAAATCTTTGTCCTTCGGTGCATGCTTAGGTCCCATGCAAGAAATGGGAATGAATGTCAAACACCCTGCCACCGTCACTCGGCCGCAAACACTGAGATACCTCGCTTTTAAATTCTAGTAAATCCAAAGCTCGTATGAAATTCATGAAACTTGGCATGCTATTATGGAGCGGCATGAACATGCCATGGTAAATTTTTCGTCCCATTTGGGGCAAGTTTGGGGATATGCTTCTCACAAACCAGAGCTTCTCACAACAAGCCTAATGGTTTCGGTAGGGAACGTTCCACCTTTGGGGACGAAACAATATGCATTGCCTCTTATTGCTTTCAAAATTTTCTCGTGTCAACATAGAAAAACATGAGTGTTGTGTCAATTTTTTTGATTTTTCGGGGTTCGTTTGGACATTTTTATGCATTAATTGGGTTTTCAATGCATTTATGTGCATAATTCAAATTTGAACTACATGCACATGCTCTAATGCATATAAATTGGTTGAAAAATCATATATGTGCCCTTGGTTGCATGCCTTGGTCCCATGCAAGAAATAGGAATGAATGTCAAACACCCTGCCACGGTCACTCGGCCGCAAACAATGAGATACTTGGTTTTTAAATTATAGTAAATCCAAAGCTCGTCTGAAATTCATGAAACTTGGCATGCTATCACGGAGCGACATCAACATCCCGTGGTAATTTTGTTGTCCCATTTGGGGCAGGTTTGGGTATGTGCTTCTCACAAACCAGAGCTTCTCACAACAAGCGTGATGGTTTCGGTAGGGAATGTCCCACCTTTTGGGGATGAAATGATATACATTGCCTCTTATTGCTTTTATATTTTTTCTTGGGTCAACATAGAACAACATGAGTGTTGTGTCAAATTTTGGGATTTTTCGGCGTTCGTTTGGACATTTTTATGCATTAATTGACTTTTCAATGCATTTATGTGCATACTTCAAATTTGAACTACATGCACATGCTCTAAGGCATATAAATTGGTTGAAAAATCAAATCTGTGTCCTTGGGTGCATGCTTAGGTCCCATGCAAGAAATGGAAATGAATTTTAGACACCAGGGCACCGTTGATTGCCGGCAAAATGTTGAGATACTTTATTTTTAAATTCTAGTTAATCCAAAACTCGTCTGAAATTCGTGAAACTTGGCATGCTATCATGGAATGGCACCCGACATGCTATAGTATTTTTCGTGCCCATTTTGAGAGAAGGCGCACTCGAATAACAGCCAACAAAGGCATTCCGAAAAAATAGCTGCCACTTTAATATCTCAAACGTTTTTATAATTCAAATTGTGTGCATTCTATTAACCATTCACGTGATTCCATGTGTATTCGTTTTAATTGCTCTAGGAGGTGCGTGCGGACAGCTGCTTGACCTTGACTGAACGGGAGGCGTGCAAGCGGAGTCCGGTGCGCAGGCTGACCGAGAAGCGTGTGAGTTGTCCGCTGCCCAGGCTCACTGCGAAGCAAGCCCTTTGACTTCCATGGTCGTCCGCCTTCCTCTCCATTAATGGCGCCCGAGCCGCTGTTTAATACGGGCGGACTTACTGTTCGCCTCCCATTCCCCTCCCTCCCGCAGACCTCCACCAACGCCATGGCGCAGAATGATCATCTTCCACTAGTCTTCATGTTTGGTGAAGCCGACTCTGAGTCGGAGGAGATAGAATGGGGCCTCATGGACATGGCACAGAACGAGCTGGTCGCGACAGTTGCTGCCCCCGCTCCCGTCCCAGCTCCCATCCCCACGCCCGCGCCAGCGGCCATTCCCGTAGCATTGACGGGCTGGTCACCGAGCACTATCGCAGACCTAGAAGCTGCGGGCATCAGCGAGGTCTCCGCGGACCCGCGCAAGCTAGTGTACATGCCAGCGCCAGCGCCCGTGCCCCTGCCCATGCGCGCCCCTCCACCCACCTCGGCGCCGGTCCCCATGCGTTTGGCTGCACCCACCGCGCCTGTGCCCATGCGCGCGCCCCCCTCAGCGGCATGGGCCGCTGCCGTCGACCGCTACCTCTCTCAGCGGCGCTAGTTGCCGTCCTCCCGTGGCCCGCCCGTCGATCGCGCGACGACATGATGTTTGATTTACAACTGAAGAACATTTTGTGCTGCCTTGAAGACCTCAACAACGGCGTCCTAGAGGACGATAACGACGGCGCGGCACACCGCCTCCGCCGCCGCCAGAAATAGTTTTTTTTGGGCTTTAATACTGTACCTCGAATTCTCGATCAGATGAATATAAATTAGCAGCGTGACTGAATGAAAGATATGGTTTGAATGAACTTGTGTTTGTCTCTCTTAATGTAAAGACTTATCAAAGGATTTTCTTTTGAAAAAAATGTCAATGGTTTTTAAATATAAAACACTCAACGCAAACGTTTTAGTTAGAACACCCGTATACAAACCGACAGCTTCCCCAGGAAGCCAAGGGAAAATGTGCCGAGCAAGATTTCTACAGCTCTTGATCGCAAACTTTTTAGATAGAACACCCGTAGGCAAAGTGAGAGCTATGGTTTTCCCTCGCAGTGCAGGATTGATGCATCCCTTCAACGCAAACAGTTGTTTTGGATGACCCGTGTGCAACCACGTAGAAACAATTGGGTAAGGTTTGCATCTGTCATTTTGGGTATGTTGCCATTTGTCTAACTAGAAAGATTGACATTTGTTTATCTAGTTACATTGCCATTTGTCAACCATGTAACACTGTGATTTGTCAAAATATGCAGCTAAAAATCACTAGCACTATCTAATTTTTGCAACTAAAATCACTAGCACTGTTCATATGGACACCACTTGCAGGCGTGAGTTGATGGGCACATATGCAAATGTACCATTGATTACATACAACAAATCATCAACCCACAATGACAACGAGGACATATGTTGGATTCTAGATCATTTCCAACAAAACATTCTAGTAAAGTAAAGTTTTTCTCACACAACAAATAACAAAGCGATGAAATGAACATCAGATTAACCACTCGTCGGTGTTGGAAACGCTTGCTTTGAACCAGAAGTGATTCTCTGGGAAGGGCCAGCTACTGTCAATCTCGAGACCAACGCAGGACTGATCATACAAGCTGAAGCGGCATATGTCAGGACCCATATTGTGATGGTAGGGAAGCATAGCAATGACCGAGGTATAGATACAGTTGCTTCTCATAAATGGTAGTAATGTTGTGTCAACAGCAGCTGGATCGCCTTTCACCATCATTGGATAGTTTTGTCCAAGGAAGAGCGAGTTTCCTCCAAGACTTTCAATACTGAACCAGGGAGAAGGTGTTGGCACTAGTACACTAGTATCCATCCCGAATACCCTGCAATGGATGTTGGAATAGGTCCGGAGAGTGCGACCATGCGAGACAACACCTGCTTCCTTAGTAACATCAGCAGTGCTCCGTATACAGACAAGAAGAGGTGATCCATCGGAATAAGTTGCCAGGCGCCATTGAGTATATGGGTCGTGCTCGTCCTCAGCACATCATCTCCCCCTTGGTTATAATTTTTTTCAAGTATAGGCGGTGGAATGTTCACATGACCTTGGAAACACAAGAAGGTTAATTAGTAAAGGGAAACTAGCTAACCCGCATGCATGTGGATGAAACAATTATAATTACAGTGGATTCCGTGCAAAAACAGTGCCACGAGTGGTGGTAGCAAACACAAGACCCTCGTATTGAATTGCATCACAATACTCAACCGTGTACAAAAATTGATTTTTGAGCGATATCCATCGAAGCATGGAAGTAAGGATGACAACAAGCTTGTCCAAGATAGAAACAACTTCAAAGTTCGTGTAATCCCAAGAGCGGTTGGGAACTCGACAAATTGCTATCTTCCGTATACGACAGTCACCATGATCGTATTTGAACTCACGTAGAATGCCGGTGTACTCAACCTCTAGGTAGTCTGAGATTTTTGGAAGTGGAACCTGGTGACGAGTGTACACATTCACAAGTTCCCACTCACAGTTGTACCCAATATAAGCAACCCAATCTCCATTTGCGCCAACCCAAGCCTTGCCCTCAAGCGATGGCATCTTAACATCACACGTATCATTATCAAGCGACATCAACTTGCACCAGGCAAGGCTTCCGTCGTCCACATGCCAGTCAGCAGGGTCATGGCAAAGAAGATAGGGGAGTTCAAACCGCTCCTGGAACCTTGGGCCTTGTAATGATGTTATTAGTTGAGTCGAGAATGGTCGTGAACAAACCTGCCATGCTAGCTGAGGTGATGACGTCACACCGATCAATGAGTTCCTCCACCACGTCATCTTTTAGATCGGGGCAAGAATAACGGGGTCATTTCCGGCCTGTTCCCTCCATGGAGAAGATGATCAAACAATGGAAGAAGGAAGGGTGAAGGCAAATGAAAGGAGGAAGAGAGTGCGACAACAGTTCCAAATCGAGAGGGAAAGGCGAAGAGGTGGTGGACGGTTGCCACGGTACAAGAAGAGGCTAGTGGGGAGTGAACGGTTGCCACAGAGGTCACACACTGACGACAAGGCCGAGTGGACCGCATGCCGTATATCGCACACACCTTGATCTGGTTGACCGTTTCTTTTGTGTTGCCGAATCACAAATAGTTCATCCGAGTGAAGCGTATGCCGTACATCGCACACACCTTCATCTGGCTGCCCGTTTCTTTTGTGTTGCCTAATCACAAACAGTTCATCCGAGTGAACCGTATGTTGTATAATGCACACACCTTCGGCTGCCCGTTTCTTTTGTTCCTCCTCATCGCAAACAGTTAATTGAACTGAACCGTGTGCCCTGCATCGCACACGCAACTAAAATCTGAACCGTGTTTGATGCATCCTGCATCGCAAACGTTTTGCACCGTTTTGACGGTTTTTTACACCACCGTTTGCGATTATTGCATCGCACACAGTTTCTTGAAGTGTCTCTGATCGTAGTGTCGTGTTAGCAGCATCCCGTAGTAGTGTGTGGCATCCCTATTATTGATTATATCGTTGAGGGGTACCTCGGATACTGTTGTTACCGAACACACTTGAAAGTGGTGTCACTATTTTCAGGATGCTATAAAGATGGTATATGCTATCTTTTGGTAGTGTCGGTATCGGTATTTGCACGATATGAGGACCTCTGACACATTGTAGACTGGTTTTTTAACATGGAACTTGTGGCCCTCTGATTCCTGTTCTATGACAAGCACCGCACTCACCATTTGATTGGTGGCTGATATATACAGCATCATAGGTTCACCGATGCCCTGTGCGGCCAGGATAGGGTTTCTTGCAAGGAGTGTTTAAATGTCCTCTAGTGTTGCGGTTGCTTCGTTGGTCCACGCAAAGTTTTTTGTCTTCTTAAGTAACCTATAGAGAGGCAGTGCCTTTTCGTTGAGGCGGGAGATGAAATGTCTTAAAGCCTCTATGCAACCTGCTAGATTCTGAACGTGTTGAGCTCCATTGGTACTGCTAGCTAGGACAGGTCCTTGATTTTAGTCGGATTGGCCTCAATTCCTCTATCGGAGATAATAAATCCGAGCAGTTTTCCGGCGTGGACTATGAAGATGCATTTGTCCAGGTTGAGCTGTATAACGTAAGACCGTAAATATTTGATGGTTAGGCGAAGATCATCCATGAGTTGATCAAATTTTTGGTTTTAGTGACCACATCATCTAAGTATGCCTCGACTGTTTTGCCGATTTGTCTTTCCAGGCATGTTTTAATCATGCGTTGGTATGTGGCTCCCACGTTCTTTAACCTAAAAGGCATCGTGTTAAAGCAAAATGGCCTGTAGGGGCTGATGTACACGGTTGCAGCTTGGTCAGACTTCTTCATCTTTATTTGGTGATATCCGGAGTATGCGTCGAGGAAGCATAGTCAGTCGTGTCCGGTACTGGCATCGATGATCTGATCTATGTGAGGTAAGGGGAAGGGATCCTTGGGGAAGGCCTTGTTTAGGTCCTTGAAGTCGACCTAGAGCTACCATGACTAGATTGCTAGCCCCTCAGGATGCTTGATTTCACGGATGAATCCAGCCTCCAACAGCTTTGCTACTTCTTCACCCATAGCCTGTCATTTGGGTTCGAAGAATTGGCGCACTGTCTATTTGACTGGCTTGAAGCCTTTTATGATGTTCAAGCTGTGCTCCGCCAGCCTCCGTGGGATGCCTGGCATCTCCGAAGGGTGCCAGGAAAATATGTCCCAGTTATCACATAAGGATACGCGTAGCGCTTCATCAACTGCGGGGTCCAGCTGTGCTCTGATGGACGTCGTTTTGTTCGGGTCTGTCGGGAGGACTTGGAATTTCACTATCTCGTCAGCTAGTTTAAATGACGTGGATTTTAGCCTTTTACTGAGGACCATATTATCCCTATTGACTGTAGTGCAGAGCGTTGTTAATTCTTCGGTTGTGAGGGCCTCAGATAGTGCCTCAAGGGCGAGCGATGCAGTCTTATTTTCAGCTCGGAGGGTTGTGTTTGGCTCGTTGGCGGTTGAGATCACGCCGTTAGGCCCTGGCATTTTGATTTTCATGTATCCATAATGCGGTACGTCCTGGAACCTTGAAAATGCCTCATGTCCCAAGAGGGCGTGGTATCCGATGTGGAAGGGCACCATGTGGAATAACAAGGGTTCAGATCTGTAGTTGTCCGGAGTACTGAACACTACGTACAAGGTTATGCATCTGGAACAGCGCGCCTCCTTGACGGATATAAATCCTTAGAATGTGGTATGATTGTGCCTGATGCGGGACTTGTTGAGTTGTATTTTGTCAATCGTGTCCTCATAAATGAGGTTCGGGCCACTGCCCCCGTCCATCGGTACTTTAGTCACCCTTAAGCCATCAATTATGGGGTCAAGGACTAGTGCGGCGGGCGCATGGGTGTGGCAGGACCTTGGCTCGTCCTTCTGATCGAAGGTTATAGGCGTGTCTGCCCATGGTTGTGCGGCTGTCACCTGGTAGACTTGGTTAGCTCTCGAAGAACCCTTTTCGTTTGATTATTTGAAGAGAACGTCTCATAAACTGTCAGGACGTTGTTGTCATGGGGTGGCGTTGTTGATCATCCATTAGGGGGTGTGAGACCAAGGATATTTTTGCCACTTTTGGCCACCTGCCTCACCATCCAAGAAGCTCAAAGCCAATGAGTCGTATTTGCGTTAAGCAGGGCCGAGTGTATAGGGCATGGTTGCTACAACAATTCGTTTAGGACCATTTTAGGACTATTTTTCTTTTCAGCAGGCTCGTGCTCGGGCAGCTGTCTCGCATAGGCTCGCTTTGCTTGGGCTTTCCTAGGCTGCGGGGCAGGGACTGACTCCTTGCGCAATTGCTGCAACCTGTAGGTGCTTTCCATGGTGCAATATTTGTGTACCATGTCCGATAGTTTGGCGAAGTTTTGCACATGGCGACGGGCAAGGGAATTTAGTATTCTTGCATCCCGCCAGTTGAACAGAAAAGCTTCAATTATTTCTTTGTCACGGCAGTCCATTATCTTGTTTTTTACCAGGAGAAATCTGGCCCAGTAATGATGGACTGTTTCTTCGGGCTACTGCTTGGCGTACATCAGGTCCCATACATCCAGTCTTCCCCCATTAGGAAAATATTCGGCATGGGAGGTGGGTGGGAGAATTTTTAGCATTCCCACCTGCTGTGAGTCTGGAGAGTCGGCAGCAGCCAACTGTGCCTGGGATATGTCTGGATCTGATCATATATTGTTCGGGTGCACGCCTATATGTGGTTGGGCCGACTCAAGGCCGGATCCTGTATCACAGGCTAAGTCCGAACTCTTCTCTTGACGAGTGTCCATCTCCGGGCTAGATACCCGGGTATATACCATCTTCAACTCCGGAGATCGCGATCCCTCTGCCCTATCTTCAATAGTAGTGATGAGGTGGGCGATTGGCAGGATAGTGATCTCTCTGTTGTCAGGTTTATGCCCGATCAGGTTGTAGGCTGTAGGCCTGCTGATGGAGATTCCCATACGAGGAATCAATCCAACTGGTTGTTCACCAAAGAGATTCCCGTCGGGGCCATGCCTCCTGGATATTCGGCGAGATGTTCTTCGGGTACTTCGATGGGATCCAGCTTTAAGGCCAGATCGCAGATGGCGTCGGCTCCTTTTGTATCCATTGAATCCAAGGTTAAGGCGATGGGCTCAGCGGGTTCTTCGGGAGAAGGGCTTTCCCGAGGACCGGCACTAGACTCTAAGTTCCGGGGGCCGGCTCCGTGATCGGAGGTGAGGTTCTCAACCTGGTGTCGGTGTCAAAACCGGCGGATCTCGGGTAGGGGGTACCGATCTGTGCGTCAAGGCTGATGGTAACAGGAAGCGAGGGATCCATATGTTTACCCAGGTTCGAGCCCTCTCGATGGAGGTAAAACCCTACTTCCTGCTTGATTAATATTGATGATATGGGTAGTACAAGAGTAGATCTACCACGAGATCGTAGAGGCTAAACCCTAAGAGCTAGCCTATGATGGTATGATTGTAATTGTGATCGGCCTTCCAAGGACCAACCTCTCTGGTTTATATAGGCACCGGAGAGGGCTAGGGTTTACATGGAGTTGGTTACAAGGAAGGAAATATAATATCCGGATCGCCAAGCTTGCCTTCCACACCAAGGAAAGACCCATCCGAACACGGGCCGAAGTCTTGAGTCTTGTATCTTCACGCTTCTATAGTCCGGACGTTGTACACAGTCCGGCTGTCCGGATACCCCCTAATCCAGGACTCCCTCAGTAGACCCTGAACCAGGCTTCATTGACGATGATTCCGGCACGCAGTATTGTCTTCGGCATTGCAGGGCGGGTTCCTCCTCCGAATACTCCAAGGTAATTATCGAACACTCAAACCGTGTCCGGATCCACAAGATGATCTTCGTATGCCACCGTAGAGAGAATGTTCTTTCGCAAATGCAATCTGCTGACAATTTTTCAAGCAACGCGATGTATCATTACGGTCGGGTCATTATTCGAACCGTCTTCCCACAACCAGCCACAACGCATATTGCGAGGCGGTTTCCTTGACACGTCTTGTCAAAGCAAAGATCATGCCCCCTTATCACGGGATTCTCATCAATACAGGCATGGGTAATCCAACCGTACCACTAATCGCGGCGAGCGGGAGGCAAACGGGCTCAACCAGGCCAGTGGGGAGGCGCAAAAATCACTTACCGCCCCTATAACGATGCAAGGCCTCTTTCTCTTTACCCACGCCTTTCTCCTTCCGCTTGCTCATTCCCCTCTTTTCGAGTCCTAACGCCCAAGCACTCTTCATTTCCACCAAAGAGAGGCTTTCCAAAGATGTCCAGATCCGAAGCAGGAGGCAGATGGATGGCCTATACTGTTCGGGAGACGGATATTAAGAAGCTCATGGACGCCGGGTATCTGGCTCAGAAGATCGGCCACCCTCTCCCCCCGGCGGGATAGGTCGTCCCCACTCCGGAACCTCACGAGAGAGTCGTGTTCCTTCCCCATTTTGTTCGCGGGCTCGGGTTTCCCCTGCACCCATTTGTTCGTGGAATCATGTATTACTACGGGATCGATTTTCATGCTCTTTCCCCCAACTCCTTCCTCAATATCTCGACGTTCATCGTCGTGTGCGAGGCTTTTCTTAGGATCTCACCTCACTTCGGCTTGTGGCTGAAGATTTTTAATGTAAAGCCCAAGGTGGTGAGCAGCGAACACGCCGAGTGCGGCGGTGCTATGATGAGCAAGATGCCCAAGGCCGTTTGGCCGAAGGGCGCTTTCAACGACTCCGTCAAGGAGTGGCAGCAGCAGTGGTTCTATATCACCGAACCACGTGGCAAAAAGTGGGCGGCGGCTCCAGAGTTCAGATCCGAAGCTCCATTGCGGCTCACGTCCTGGCCCAAGAAGGGCCTGAACTGGTGTTCGTCCGATGAGCTATCACTGCTCCAGACGCGCCTTCAAGGTGTGGTCGATAGGGGCGTCAAACTTGTGGATGTAGTCCAGGTGATGCTAGTTCACCTGGTTCTCCCTGTCGGCCGAGCACATACTGTGGGAGTTCGACCCAGTCGAGCACCACACCCTTCGGGGGCTTTATGACTCCTCTCACAAGGATATCTGGAAGGTGCTCTTTAAGCCCGGCAAATCGTGTCCGGGCCCCACCGAGGACCGTGGGTATCAGTCGTCCCATTCTCCAAGCTTGGTAAGTCACAGTCAAGCTCTGTCTATTCATGCTTCAGCAGGCATGTCATGAGGGAGACATCCTAATCGTGTTTCATCGTGACCTCAGGGATGGATAAACAAAGTGGAGCGGATACATTGTCCGGCCCCGTTGCTGGAGGAACCGGCCGGACCTCTTCTGACAAAGATGCTGGTCCCCGCGCCCTATGAGGCGCAAAGAAGGAGGCCTGCAAGAAGGTCAATAAGTCCCGGAGCGTCCTCCGTCGTCGCGAGGCTTTGGACGCAAATTCTGAAGACTCAAGCGACGCTCCCTCTTTGGAAGATGAAGAGGAAGAAGCAGAGGAGGACGAGCCTCCCTCTGGAGGTGGGAAGAAGCGTGTAGCTCCCTCGTCCCTGCAGGCCGAATCGCCCAAGAGGAGAAAAGGTTCCCTCCCAGAGGCATCCACCACGGCTGCCGATAGCAGCCCGGAGTGGGATCCCAGGGCCCAGCCCCTGCGGAAGTTGTAAGGGTACAAGATCCAAACACGCGTACGCGCCCGGGATTGTTTTCGGGTATAGTAATTTTAACTGCTGATATGTTTTGCACAGTCCGGTGAGGTCTCGCGCCGGCCAGTCCTCATCCGAGGATTCGGTGAGCTCGGACGCCTTGGCGAGCGAGACGCCTCCAGAGGCCCCCTCCCCAAAGTCCAGGCGCGACACCTGGGTGTCGCCTCAACGGGGCTCGGACTAGGGGGGCATATCACTAGAGCCGGACACACGGGAGCGATGGCCCCGGAGTGTGCCGTCAACGGGGGCGATCTTTGGTTCGGCCAACAGCCGGACCAGGTCCGGGAGACCTTTAAGGCTCCCGGATCAGGAGAGCAGCCACCTTCAACGGTAGGCAGCCTGCCTATCCCACCGGCAACCTTTGTTCGAGCAGAGCTGCCAGGCAGTCTATCGACAGCGTTAAAGAACGCGTCTATCATCGATGAACATCGGACCCTTATGGGTGCAGTGGTTGAAAAGATTCAGTCCGCCGAGAGCGGGCTGAATGAGTCCGGCCTTGGCCTTATAAAGGCCTTTGAGGTATGTTTCCTGAGAAACCTTTGAGGAATCGTCATAATATGAGTAGTAGCCCCTGATACACTGTCCGGCGAAAGAGAGGGAGCCGAGCAGGGATCAAATCCTTATTTGTCGTGGGAACTTTCGTTAACGACATGTACCTCTTTGTTTGAACACAGGCGTCTGCGGAGAAGACGGCCGCTCATAATGCAGAAGTGTCCGAACTGAAGCGGAGCCTGGAACGGGCCGAGGAAGAACTTGGCCGCGTGAGGAAGCAATTAGAAGAGAAACAAGGTATGATAAAACATTGTCTTGCATTGGGCACAAATAAGTGATTGTGCTTATTGAAAAGTATTTGTGCCCTAGGAGCGAGTGCCAAATATGAGGCACTGAAAAAGGCTGTGGATGATGCCAACGAGAAGGCTGCCGAACAGGCGCCGTGAAAAACACGAGGCCAGGGTTGTCGCAGCTGAGCGGGAGCTCCATGAGGCTGTGAAGAAAAGCGAGGGCTTGGAGCAAAGTCTAATAGGGAAAGAATCCGAACTCGCCCAAGCGCTCCAAGCTACGGAAGATGCTCGGGAAGAAGCCCGAGGTGATGTACGGGACATTCAGGATCCCCGGAAAGTTGCGGCTGGTAAGGCCTTCTGTATTCTTAGCCACTTGTTCATGATAATGGGAAGAATTCTAAGCGGCAAGCTGAATTCTTATTTTCCCAGGGGCGTTTGCGGATCTTCCTCATAGCATATCAGATGCCGCCCAATTCTACCTATCCGAGGAAAAGAAGTCTGCGGAGAGGGATTTCTAGTCGCAGTATGTGGCACAGAACTATCCGGTGCCCTTTTATCGATCAGCTGAAGCAGCTGGTCGAACAGCACCAGGCGGCCGAACTAGCCATGATGGACTTGATTGTCCGTCGTGGCGTGAGCCAATTCCGAGCAGTTACTTCGGGCTCGTGAAGCGGATTGTGGGCGCTTGCCCTCGGCTTGATGCTATTAAGCGATTGGTCTGCATAGAGGGTGCACGTATGGCATTCGCCCGTGCAAAAGTGCATTCAGCGAAGCTTGACGCGGAGAAGCTGATGACTGAGGGGCCGCCAGAAGGTAAGGAGCATCGCAAGCCCGAACTGTACTATGAAGGTGTACTGAAGGGAGCCCGCCTTGCGGCGGATAAATGTACCAAAGACATTATATTTCCCTGAGGGCATTCGTGCCACTTTTGTAATATGGGAAAGTGGCATTTTTATAATATATTGCATGTTTTGTTTGAACATATGTTCTTCCTGTGCGGCTGCTTATTGTATGTGAATCCTAAGAGTTGGCCAGTCGTCGGCTTCTGCCCCCACGTAGAAAGAATACGGGGGTGTTTGGGATATATCTGAACTCTCTTTATCCCATAGTTTTGTCCTTTTGCGGAGAAATTTCTCTCCACGAACCTGGCAATCGGACTATAAGGATTTATTACTCTCACTTAGCCATAGGAATTCGAGTATGGTCGGCGCAGCCCCTAGTATTCGGAAGGCCGAACTAGGGGCTCTATTGGCGCCTGATCGGAAGACCGATCCATCGCACTATGCATTTATAATGGCATTGTGCGGAATAAATCTTTAAGGATTTTACAACCTCTCGAACAGCTGACCAGCTCTCGCTATATCATGACAGTCGGTTTTTGGCTTTCTCTACTGAGGTGCTCGTTCGGCAGATTCGGGACTCAATCGCAGTAGTTCTCCCTGCGCTACCTTAGCCGATATAACGGAACATAAGGTACCAAAACAAGGGAGCCGGGAACCCAACCAATGACCCGAGACATGATTCGGAGCTGATGCATATAGTGCTATAAGTTCGGGGTGCCGGACGACCTAGAAGTGGTCGGACTTTATTGCCGTATTATGAAGCCCCTGGCCTAGACGGGCGTAACACGAGGTGTCGATGAAAAGTGACGACCGGTAAGTGTTATTTAGGTCTACGCATTGTAGTAGAATGATATGTCTAGGCATACGAGTATGATCTATGATTATGAAAAGAGGTGTTTTTTGGCGGAACCTGTGATGGCCGGACTGGAGGGAGTTGTCAGTGGATCAAGAGTGAATCTGAGCTGCCTTCATTCAGGGGGGGAGGGCTCTTGTCTGTCCGAGCCGATTCCACGTCACCAATCCTGTTCTGCGTTAAAGTTAGTTTGTAAGGAAAATACTCGGGGGTAGCCGAGCGTCCTCTTGTGGTTGGTCCGAGGGCTCCTGATCGGTCCCTGGTAAACCTAGCCGTTATACCGTTGGGTAGCGCGGACTCCTCAATTGGTGTCCGAATAGTTGGCTGTCATATCAAAATTTTGATAGGCATGCGCGACTCGCTACTCCGGAAGTTGTATTATTTCCGCCCTGAGGGCGGGGTTCGGCCGTGTGATTGTATCACATGGTGTTGGCCTGAGTGATTAACCACATGGAATCTAGTCAACGTGGTTCGTCCCGTTAGAGTACGGTAAATTGCCGCATGGTAGGGAGGTGCCGAAGATTTATTCTTTGGCGAAGTATTGTTTGGTGATCCGAAGACAACCGTTTAGAATGATGGGCCAGAAGAATTCGGCCTTTTCCCCTAACATCTTTTGAGAGATGCTTTTTGTGGTTTCACACCTACGGGGATTTTATGTGTTATGGGGCCCCCGGATTGCTATGTCCAGAGGTACTGCAATTGAGTTGCTTTGGTTAGTGCGGTCGGCGGCGATCGACCGTACTCTTATGCTATGGCGGGGGGGGGGGGGGCTCTTGAACAGATGCCTCCCTTCATTTTTTCCGGCATGCGACCCGCCGCTTTGTTTTGAGGATCCGACATTCTCTATTGGTATGCTTTGTCGTCCTTCTAGGAGTACCATGGATTTCACATGGCTGATCGAGTGTGTGGCTCGGGCCGGATAGGTCTGAGCTGTTCTTTGTCCGCTGACTGGACTGGGAGTTGCTGGAATTAACACCAGCCTTCTTGTTTTGACGCTTGTAACAATTGCACCGAGGCTTGAGGATGCTTCTTCTTTTGTCCTTCGTATTGTTTTGGACAGTAGCGGTGTGTTGACGTTGCGGCGTGTGCCTTGAGTTCTCCTGCTTAGGTTGGGGCGGCCGGTTGTGCCCTGTGTGCCCTTTGTCGGGGCGGTCGGGTCCGTATATTTTTGTGGCCAGGACATTGGTCCATCTGTCCACCAGCGAGTCTTGGTCAGCTTTAAGATGCTGTTGCTTCCTTTGCAGGCTCTTTGCCGTGGCCATGAGCCGTCGCTCGAAGCGAGCTAGTTCCACTGGATCTTCAGGCACGCCAAATTCGTCGTTGCCGAGGCTTGCCTCGTCCTTGGAGGGGCGATAGTTATCCCTCTCCAAGTATCCTGATGGCCGATTCGGCCTTCTAAAAGGCAAGCCGATCGGGGTTATATTCATCTTTGGTGCCATCCGGATTGTTTTTGACTTCTGGGCCGGTATCCCTGTGACGGGGCTTGGAGCGGCGCCGACGATGCCCATGCTTTACTTTTCCCCTGGGGGATTATCCTTCGCTGCCTCATCGCCATTGGTTTCTTTTGGAGTATCCGCCATGTGTATGTCATGGGGATAGGCGGCTATCCACCGCCCAGTGAGCGGTGGCTCCTGTGATTCTCTAGCATCGTCATTCATACCATCGATGTCTTCGGAGTCAAAGTCAATCACTTCGGTTAAATCATCGACAGTGGCAATGAAATGGGTGGTGGGTGGGCGAAGAATTCCTTCATCGCCTGCTTCCCATTCGAGCTGGACATAGTTCGGCCAAGAGCCTCCTGACAACGAGAGAGACTTTAATGAGTTGAGCGTGTCGCCGAAGGGCGAGTGCTGGAAGATATCCGCAGTGGTGAACTCCATTACCGGAGCCCAACCTGGCTCGACTGGGTCGGGAATGGGCGGACAAGAACCAACGTCCGGGTACGAATCCGGGGATCCGGATTCACAGACCACCGCAGGGGTAAGGCCCGTGTTCGGCTCTACCGCCGATGAGTGCGCGACCTGTGGGGCGGGGTCCAGCCCTCCGTCCTTGGGTAGCGTAGCCTGCTCCGTATTTAAGTCCGAGGCAACTACTGGGGTGAAGCCCCGAGCTTTGTTCGACAGCAGGTCTAAGTCGTCTTCGTCGTTACTGTTTGGTGCTCCTGGCATAGGCCCGAATCCGTCGAAGATCCAGTCTCTGCGGGTGTCCGCGGTGCAGTTCAGGTTTCTGACCCTGATCTGGTGGATAAGGGCGTGGCTATTGATCTGCTCCATATGGCCAAGCGAATTGGCCCGCAGGGCGGAGCTGCCGGACAAGAAGATATGCCCGGGGAGAAAAGTCTCGCCCGGGACGGTGTTGTTGACGGTGGTTGAAGGAGCCATCGAGCCTCACAGCGATGACACAGAGGAACTCTGAATGAAAGCACCAATGTCAGTGTCAAAACCGGCGGATCTCGGGTAGGGGGTCCCTATCTGTGCGTCAAGGCTGATGGTAACAGGAAGCGAGGGACACAGATGCTTACCCAGGTTCAGGCCCTCTCGATGGAGGTAAAACCCTACTTCCTGCTTGATTAATATTGATGATATGGGTAGTACAAGAGTAGATCTACCACGAGATCATAGAGGCTAAACCCTAAGAGCTAGCCTATGATGGTATGATAGTAATTGTGATCGGCATTCTAAGGACCAACCTCTCCGGTTTATATAGGCACCGGAGAGGGCTAGGGTTTACATGGAGTCGGTTACAAGGAAGGAAATATAATATCCGGATCGCCAAGCTTGCCTTCCACGCCAAGGAAAGTCCCATCTGGACACGGGCCGAAGTCTTGAGTCTTGTATCTTCATGCTTCAATAGTCCGGACGTTGTACACAGTCCGACTGTCCAGATACCCCCTAATCTAGGACTTCCTCACCTGGTCCAAATGACCTACGAGGTCGGCACATAAGGTGATGCTACCGAACATAAAGATCTGGCTAGGGATGAAGATGTCCCTGGCACTCATGGGGTTTCCGATGAATAGATGGGCCATCGATCCTTTGGCTATCCGCAGTGGAACTCTCAATGAAAGCACCAATGTCGGTGTCAAAACAGGCGGACCTTGGGTAGGGGGTCCCGAGCTATGGATTAGGATCAATGGGAAATAAGGGACGAAGAACACGGTGTTTACCAAGGCTTGGGCCCTCTCTAAGAGGTAAAACCCTACATCCTGCTTGATTGTATTTGATGTGTATGGTATGGTTACAGAATCGATCTACCTCGAGATCAGGCGAGCTAAACCCTAGGTTGAGGAAGTATTGGATGTTGCTCTAACCCTAAAGACTATTGCCCTCTGATTTATATAGACACCGGTAGGGTTAGGGTTACATACGGTCGGTTGCAATAAAGGAAAGATCATGCTAAATCTTGACTTGGAGGGCACACCACGGTCCGATGGCCCAAGGATCCGTGGTCTGGCTTGGCTCCATAGTAGCCCATCAGTCCGGCCTGTAAGCAATGGGCTGATGGCCCAAGGACCCCTTAATCCAGGACTCCCTCAGGCGGGGTATCCCTAGCATATCCGGGGGGTTCTAGGAGAATATATCCTAGTTTTCTCCAAGGAAGTTTCATAGGGCCTCGTCAATTTCGTGCTCAAGGTTTGCCCCAATTGACGTTGTTTTAGCTGGGTCAGTAGGGTGTACTTGGAATTTGACTATGTCGCCGGCCGGCTTGACTGAGGTCGACTTTGGCCACTTGTCGAGGATGATATCATCCCAGTCAACTTTGGCTCATAGTGATGTTAATTCCTTGGTCGCGAGTGCTTCGGACAGGGATTCTAGGGAAAGGGATGTCGTTCTATTTTTGGCCTTGAGTTCTTTGTCTGTGTTACTGAGATGGTGATTATTCTGTTTGGGCCTGACATTTTACGCTTCATGTAGCCATAATGTGGAATCACTTGGAACCTTGAGATGGTGTCCATCCCCAAGAGGGCATGGTAGCCACTTTTGAAAGGGGCAATGTGGAATGCCACCTCTGCGGATCGGTAGCTATCAGGTGTTCCGAAGACCACATCTAAGGTGATTTTTCCACTGCAACGTGCCTCTCGTCCCAGTATTATGCCTCTAATGGAAGTATGGCTCTGTTGGATGTGCGCTTGATACGTCTATTTTGCATCATGTTTTCCTACTATTATTTACTATGTTTTTATGCATAATAATGCTTTATGGAGTAATTCTAATGCCTTTTCTCTCATAATATGCAAGGTTTACACAAAGAGGGAGAATGCCGGCAGCTGGAATTCTGGACCTGAAGAGGCTATGTCATAGTTACCTATTCCACACATGTTCAAATGAGCGGAAAATTTTATGGAGAATTGTTTTGTAATATAAAAAAAATACTGGAGCAACTAACTAACAGAGGGGAGCCACCTGGTGAGCACAAGACACCAGGGCGCGCCAGGCCCCCAAGGAACGCCCTAGTGGGTTGTGCTCACCCTCGCCCAAGGAATGTATGTAGGTCACTTTTACCTATAAAAAATAAGGAGAGGACTTTCGGGACGAAGCGTCGCTGTCACGAGGCAGAACTTGGGCAGGAGCACTTTTGCCCTTTGGGGAGCGATTCCGCCGGGGGAACTTCCCTCCCGGAGGGGGAAATCGAAGCAATCGCCATCAGAACAACCCTCTCATCTTTGGTAGGCCAATCTCCATCAACATCTTCAACAGCACCATCTCCTCTCAAACCCTAGTTCATCTCTTGTGTTCGGTCTTTGTACCGGAACCTCAGATTGGTACTCGTGGGTGACTAGTAGTGTTGATTGCATCATGTAGTTGATCACTATATGGTTTATTTGGTGGAATATTATATGTTCAGATCCATTATGCTATTTAATACGGCTCTGATCTTGAGCATTATTGTCATTGCTGAGTAGTTACTTTTCTTCTTGAGGTCACGGAGAAGTCATGTTGCAAGTAATCATGTGAACTTGATATGTGTTTGATATTTTGATGATATGTATGTCGTGATTCCCTTAGTGGTGTCATGTGAACATCGACTACATGGCACTTCACCATATTTGGTCCTAAGGGAATGCATTGTGGAGTAGTTATTAGATGATGGGTTGCTAGAGTGACAGAAGCTTAAACGCTAGTTTATGCACTACTTCGTAAGGGACCGATTGGGATCCAAATGTTTAATGCTATGGTTAGATTTTATCTTAATACTTTTATCGTAGTTGTGTATGCTTGCGAGGGGTTTAATCATAAGTGGGAGGCTTGTTCAAGTAAGAACAACACCCAAGCACCAGTCCATCCACATATCAAATTATCAAGGTAGCGAAAACGAATCAAACCAACATGATGAAAGTGACATGGTGAAATTCCCGTGTACCCTCAAGAACGCTTTGCCTATTATAAGAAACCGTGTTGGTATGTCCTTTGGCACAAAATTATTGAGCTATCTTGCTGCACTTTATTTACCATTACCGTTACTTGCTCGTCACAAATTATCTTGCTACCAAACTACCTGTTACCGACAATTTCAGTGCTTGCAGATAATACCTTGCTAAAAATTACTTATCATTTCCTTCTTCTCCTTGTTGGGTTTGACACACTTACTTATTGAAAGGACTATGATTGATCCCCTATACTTGTGGGTCATCAAGACTCTTTTCTGGCGCCATTGCCGGCGAGTGAAGTGACCTTGGTAAGTGGTAATTGTTAAGGAAAAATTATTACTACATGTTGTAATTTATTGCCACTTGTTACTACGGAGAACCATCGTTTGAGGGGTTTGTCCGGGGTATCTTCACCTCGACCGGGACCACAATTATTTGCCCCTCAACCTACTGCACCTACTGAAAATATTGATTATGAAACTCCTTCGGGTATGATAGAACAACTGCTAGCTAATCCTTATGCAGGAGATCGACCTGAACATCCTCATATGCACTTGATATATGCGGATGATATTTGTTGATTATTTAAGCTTGCAGGTTTACCCGAAGATGAAGCTAAGAAGAAGGTTTTCCCTTTTTCTTTGAGGGGAAAAGCATTGACATGGTATAGGCTATGAGATGATATTGGATCTTGGAACTGGAATCGATTGAAATTGGAATTTCACCAAAAAAATTATTCTATTCATCTAGTTCATCATGATTGGAATTATATATATAATTTTTGGCGTCGTGAAGGAGAAAGTATCGCTCTAGCTTGGGGGAGGCATAAGGCAATGCTATATTCATACCCCAATCATGAGCTCTCAAGACAAATTATTATTCAGAATTTTTATGCTCAACTTTCTGAAGATAATCGATCCATGCTCGATAGTTCTTGTACTGGTTCTTTTAAGAAGAAGACTATTGAATTCAGGTGGTATCTTTTATAAAGAATTAAACACAACTCTGAAGATTGGGAACTCGACGAAGGTAAAGAGTCATGTATTAATCTTGAATTTGATTATGTTAAACATTTTATGAATACTGATGCTTTTCACATGTTTAGCACTAAATATGGACTTGACTCTGAGATAGTAGCCTCTTTTTGTGAATCATTTGCTACTCATGTTGATCTCCCTAAGGAGAAGTGGTTTAAATATCACCCCCAATTAAATAAGAAACTAAAGAACCGGTCTTAGTCAAAGATGAAAATATTATTAACAATGTTGATCCAGTTGTGCCTACTGCTTATATTGAAAAACCACCTTTCCCTGTTAGGATAAAGGAACATGCTAAGGTTTCAACTATGGTTTGCAAAAGTAATATCACAGGACCTGAACCTTCAGAGAAAATCAAAGTAGAACCTAGTGTTGCTATGGTTAAAGATCTCCTGGTAGAAAATATTGACGGGCTCTTCCGTGATGGAGCTCCTAGAATTGCTAAACCTAATGAAAAAGATAGACATAGACATGTTGTTGGAATGCCTGTTGTCTCTGTTAAAATAAGAGATCACTATTATCATGGTTTATGTGACTTAGGTGCTAGTGTGAGTGCTATTCCTTTTACCTTATATCAAGACATTATGAATGATATAGCACCCGCTGAAATAGAAGACATAGATGTTACTATTAAACTTGCTAATAGAGACACCATCACACCACTTGGGATTGTTAGAGATGTTGAAGTCTTGTGTGGGAAAATAAAATATCCTACTGATTTTCTAGCTCTTGGTTCCCCACAAGATGGATTTTGTCCCATTATCTTTGGTAGACCTTTCTTGAACACTGCCAATGCTACTATAGATTTTCATAAACAAACTGTCAGTGTTAGCTTTGGTGATGAGTCTCATGAATCTAATTTCTCTAAGTTTAGTAGACAACCTCATGATAAATAATTACCTAGTAAGGATAAAATAATTGGTCTTGCTTCTATTTCCATTCCTCCTATTGATCCATTAGAACAATATTTGCTAGACCATGAAAATGATATGCAGTTGCGTGAAAGAAATGAAGTAGATAAAATATTCTTTGAACAACAACCTCTGCTTAAACACAATTTTCCTATTGAAACTCTAGGAAGTCCTCCTCCACCTAAAGGTGATCCTGTGTTTGAATTAAAACAATTGTCAGGCACTTTATAGTACGCTTGATGAGAAAAAGGTATATCCTATAATTATTAGTACTAACCTTTCAGAACATGAAGAAGAAAGATTATTGAAAATTCTGAAGAAGCACTGAGATACTATTGGGTATACTCTTGATGATCTTAAGGGCATTAGTTCCTCTCTCTATCAACACAAGATTAATATGGAACCTGATGGTAAACACGTTGTTGATCACCAACGACGTTTGGATCCTTAAAATGAAAGAAGTGGTAAGAACTGAAATATTAAAGCTTCTGGAAGCAGGTATAATCTATCCCATAGCTGATATTAGATGGGTAAGTCCCGTTCATTGTGTCCCTAAGAAAGGAGGTATCACTGTTGTTCCTAATGATAAAAATGAACTTATTCCACAAAGAATTGTCACTCGCTATAGAATGGTAATTGATCTTAGAAAATTAAACAGAGCAACTAGAAAATATCATTACCCTCTACCTTTTATTGATCAAATGTTGGAAAGATTATCTAAGCACACACACTTTTCCTTCCTTGATGGATATTCTGGTTTTTCTCAAATAACTGTTTCACATTTCACAACCTGATCAAGAGAAAACCACCTTTACCTATCCTTTTGGAACTTATGCTTATAGACGTATGCCTTTTGGTCTATGCAACGCACCTGCTACCTTTCAAAGATGTATGACTGCTATATTCTCTGATTTTTGTGAAAAGATTGTTGAGGTTTTCATGGATGATTTTTCTTTTTATGGAACTTATTTTGATGATTGCTTAAGCAACCTTAATCAAATTTTGCAGAGATGTGAGCAAACTAATCTTGTTTTCGACTAGGAGAAGTGCCAGTTTATGGTTAATGTAGATATTGTCTTGGGGCGTAAAATTTCTGGACGAGGTATTGAGGTGGATAAAGCTAAAGTTGATGCAATTGAGAAAATGCCATGTCCTAAAGATATTAAAGGTATTCGTAGTTTCCTCGGTCCTAGTGGTTTCTATAGGAGATTTATTAAAGACTTCTCTAAAATTTCTAGGCCTCTTAAAAATCTTTTACAAAAGGACGTTCCATTTGTTTTCTATGATGATTGTGTAGAAGCTTTTGAAACATTTAAGAAAGCTTTAATTTCTGCACCTATTTCTCAACCACCTGATTGGAACTTGCCTTTTGAAATTATGTGTGATGCTAGTGTTTATGCTGTTGGTGGTGTTCTAGGACAAAGACTTGATTATAAGTTAAATGTTATCCATTATGCTAGTAAAACACTAGACAGTGCGCAACAAAATTATGCTACTAACGAAAATAATTTATAGCAGTTGTGTTTGCTTGTGATAAATTCAGATCTTATACTGTTGATTCTAAAGTAACTGTTCACACCAATCATGCTACTGTAAAATATCTTATGGAAACAAAGATGATAAACCTAGACTCATTAGGTGGGGTCTTTTGCTACAAGAATTTGATTTGCATATTACTGATATAAAAGGAGATGAGAACCCCATAGCTGATAACTTGTCTAGGTTAGAAAATATTCTTGATGACCCAGTACCTATTGATGATAGTTTTCCTGATGAACAACTTGCTGCAATAGATGTCTCTCATAATACTATATCGTTTATCCGGTGGAAGAATATATGTTCAGATCCATTATGCTATTTAATGCCCCTCTGATGTTTAGCATGATTAGCATTTGTGAGTAATTACTTTTGTTCTTGAGGTCACGGGAGAAGTCATGTGGTAAGTAACCATGTGAACTTGATATGTGTTTGATATTTTGATGATATGTATGTATTGATTCCCTTAGTGGTGTCATGTGAACGTCGACTACATGGCAGTTCACCATATTTGGGACTAAGGAACTCATTGTGAGTAGTTATTAGATGATGGGTTGCTGGAGTGACTAAAGCTTAAACCCTAGTTTATGCGCTACTTCGTAAGGGAGCGATTTGGATCCAAATGTTTAATGCTATGGTTAGATTTTATCTTAATACTTTGCTCGTAGTTGTGGATGCTTGCGAGGGGTTTAATCATAACTGGGAGGCTTGTTCATGTAAGAACATCACCCAAGCACTGGTCCACCCACATATCAAATTGTCAAAGTAGCGAACACGAATCAAACCAACCTGATAAATGTGACTTGGTGAAATTCCCGTGTACCCTCAAGAACGCTTAGCCTATTATAAGAAACTGTGTTGGCCTGTCCTTTGCCACAAAAGGATTGGGCTACCTTGATGCACTTTATGTACCTTTACCGTTACTTGCTCGTTACGAATTATCTTGCAATCAAAATACCTGTTACGGACAATTTCAGTGCTTGCAGATAATACCTTGCTAAAAACCGCTTGTCATTTGCTTCTGCTCCTTGTTGGGTTTGACACTCTTACTTATTGAAAGGACTACGACTGATCCCCTATACTTGTGGGTCATCAGCGCTTTATCGATTTGCATCTTGTCTAGAGTGTCTGCATTTATTAAATTTAGGTTGCTGCCTCTGTCCATTACCACTTTCCGTAGACGACAGCCACTGACGATTCGGTCAAGAACCAGTGCGGTGGGGCATCTCCTCGGTGTGAACTTCGGCTAATCTTTATGATCAAAGGTGATTGGCGTGTCTAACCCCGTGCTCGAGCTATTATGTGCCGGATAGAATTAACTTCTCGGAGAGCCCGCATCCTCTGATTGTTTGATGTGAAACTTTCGTAGATCATCGAGACCTTATCATCGCCCGAGGACTCCTCTGCATGCCTAGCCATGCCAGTGAGGAGGGTTAGGCCTCCCTTAGCTACTTGCCTCATCACCCTACAACCACGAAGGTTGTGTGTTGGGCAAGTGTCTAGCAGAATGGAGTGGATTGGGCACATTTTATCTAGGTGGCCTTCAAGAGTTGTCCTGGAGCGGCCAACAATATTCTTCTTCTTTCATGGTCGCTCAAATGATGTACGATGCGCACGAAGTTTGTTATGAAGTGTGATCCTTTTGTAATTTGTTGTTATAGATTGAATCTGTTTGTTTTTTCCTAGTCCATCCAGGTTTCTTCAATGATACAAAATTTCAGCACTAGATCGGACAGCTCCAGGAGTGTTTCAACATGGCGGCGGGTATGGGCATTGAGATGCCTTTATCTTTGCATCTGCGCTGGAAGCCAGTATGTCATTTTTGACAAACAAAAACATGGCCCAGAATTTCCTAATCGATTTGTCATGTAGTTTTTGCTCATAGGCTAGATCAGAAACATCAGAAGGGCATGAATTATCGGGGTGATATTCGATGTGGGGGTGGATGGGGGGAGTTTAAACATCTATGGACCGTGGGCTTGATGCCTTGACGTTCTTCTCCTGCGGAGGACATGTAGCTGTTTGATCAGCCAAGCTGATCTGGGGATCAGACTCGTCGGCTATTTCTAGCTAGCACAGTCAGGATCACTTTCCAAAAAATACCTCAGCCCTTCGCCCTCTATGGGGGTTTCGGCTAGGTTGGAGAAAAGGTCGAATATCACTCCTTGGTCATAAGGGAGAGGATGCGACCCGACGAAAGGGGGTTTCATGCATGAAAATAGTGCCCTGAGGGCTGGAGTTGTTGACTGACGATCCCATTGATACTGTTCCAATCTCACAGTGGAACTCTCAATGAAAGCACCAATGTCGGTGGTAAAATAGGCAGACCTCGGGCTAGCGGGTCCCGAGCTATGGATTTTGGATCGATTGTAATAAGGATGAAGGAGACATTGTTTACCCAAGTCCGGGCCCTCTCTAAGAGGTAATAACCTACATCCTGCTTTAATTGTATTGATGATGATGATGATGATGTATCAAGTACAAGCTTGATCTACCTCGAGATCGTAATGAGAGATCTAACTCTATGGCTACATGAATGTAGTTCTGATTCGGTGCCTTCTACAAGCTAAACCCTTCTGGCTTATATACATGCCACGTAGGGCATCTAGGGTTATAGAGTTAGTATCAATGGGTACACATGGAGGTGGCAGGAGACGTCCTGGAGTATATGCCAAGTCTTCAATAGATGCGGTCTTGACCATGTCCAAGCGTGTAGGTTCTATAGACTTGCCACATGAGAATAAGGGCCTACGGGATTATCTGAGGATCATGGGCCGACTAGGTTTGTACCCCCTACTCCAAGACACATACATTAGGTTTTCGGGTTCTTCTTAAATTCCATCTCTGAGTCAAGGGTCTTTCATCTGGGCAAGTCAATACTAACTATACCCTCGTGTCCTAGAGTTCCTGTCCTCTTTGCTGGTCTCTGCGGTGCTCAAGACAATTATGTGGCGGGTAGCTCCATTTCTTAGGGATTCCTTGCTACTGGGGTCTGGTTTGGGTGTGCATTGCCTCCCGAAACTATCCTTACCATCTTGGTCTTTCGTGTTCCAGGTTGCTACCACCCATAAAAGAGATTAAGGTTAGGGTCTCATGTGGCTTCTTACTACTTGGTGCTAGTATTTGTGGTTGGTACTTGAGAACTGTGTTGGGATTTCCTCGAAGAGGAGAGGATGATGCAGTATAGTAGAGATAAGTATTTCCTTCAGTTATGAACCAAGGTTATCAATTCAGGAGGAGAACCATGCAACTCCACATTAGTAGTGCCTACACAGAAAATAACAAATATTTGCACCCACGAAACAAGGGGTTGACAATCCCTTGGCGGTTAATTGCAAGGATCAAATCTCATATTTTATATAGATAATAAAATACAAAATAAAATAAAGTAAATAAATTGCAGCAAGGTATATTGGATTTTAGTATATGATTAAAATAGACCCGGGGCCATAGTTTTCATTAGAGGCTTCTCCCTTGAACATAGCATACGATGGGTAAACAAATTACTTGTTGGGCAATTGATAGAAAAGCGACCTGGAACAGTATCCAAGGAAATGATCATGTATATAGGCATCATGTCTGTGGCAAGTAGACCGACTCCTGCCTGCATTTACTAATATTACTCAACAGATCGACCGCTATCCAGCATGCATCTAGAGTATTAAGTTCGTAAAGAACGGAGTAACGCCTTAGGCAAGATCACATGATGTAGACAAAGTAAATCCAATCAATATGAATAAACTCCATAATGGCAATGATACAAGTACGTGTCTTGTCCCTTTCTGTCACTGGGATTGATCAACGCAAGATCGAACCCATCACAAAGCACCTCTCCCATTGCAAGATAAATCAACCTAGTTGGCCAAACCAAAGAGGTAGATCGGAGGGAAATACAAAGCTATAAAAATCAGGCATAAAAGAGTCCAGAGAAGACTCAAAAAATATACATGGATAATCTGATCATAAACCCACAATTCATCGGATCCCATCAAACACACCGCAAAAAAGGATTACATTGAATAGATCTCCAAGAACATCAAGAAGAACATTGTATTGAAGATCAAAGAGAGATAAGAAGCCATGTAGCAACTAGCTATGGACCCGTAGGTCTGTGGTAAACTACTCACACATCATCGGAGGAGCAACAAGGTTGATGTGTAGGACCTCCGTGATCAATTCCCACACCGGCAGAGTACCGGAGAAGGTCTCCAGATGGGATCTCCGAAAAACAGAAACTTGCGGTGGCAAAAAAGTATTTGGGGTAGCTCTCTAACTTATGGGGAATATTTGAGAATTTATAGTGGAAGAATTAGGTCAAGATGTGTGATGGCGGGTCTCGCAAGCATTGGGGGTGCCTACTCCCCTGGGTGCACCTCCCGAGCTTGTCGCTCCCTCGTGGCTCGTCTGGTATTCTCCCGAACCTTCTAGGGTCCATTCTGGTCCAGGAATAATTTAAAGTTTTTTCTACGTTTGGACTCTGTTTCTTATTGATTTCCTGAAAAGCCAAAAAAAGCAAAAAAAAACATCAACTGGCATTGGCCACTAGGTTAATAGGTTAGTCCCGAAAAATGATATATAATTTCATACAATTGCATATTAAACATCCATGATTGATACTATAATAGCATGGAACAATAAGAAACTATAGATATGTTGGAGACGTATCAGTGGTCACTTCAGATTTTATAATTATGATATCTTCTATCGGCTTGATCGGTCTGCTGTCATATTGTCTTAATGATTCGAACTGTCCTCAGAGTTCTGATTGTGCTTAGACCATAATTTATGTCATAATCCTCCTTATGGAAGTTTCTTGTCTGTACCATCCTATCATTCACTCGAATATTGGCATGTCCTTTATACTCGTGATTCCTTAGCCAAGTCCATCCTTTCAACATACTACTATCTAGCCACTTACTTTAATCCTTGGGTACTCATCTGATTCATGTGTAAAATCCAACAATAAATTCCCATTGCTGTTTGTGGTAATGAGTGATCCTTACTATCCTTGTTTCCACACTTGAGTCTCGAAATTCTTTAGCAGGTAGTGGTCTTTAGATATATGGATCCTTCCCGGTCGTTCGGTTGAGCTCTTTCTCCCCGTTAGGCCAATGTTTAGGAACGGTTGCATGTACAGCGTTACGTACTATTCCATCTAGGTTTTTGGCTTACGTCATTTCTCAATTATAGGTGTCTTGCTCAAGACTGTCCCATCCTCACAGTACGGCGCATAACAAGAGTAGACGTCATGGCGATCAAATCACGGCGTACCGAAATCATTACCAACCATGGGGTTTGGAAATCTCCATAAACCTTAACACTCAGTCTTCCTCACATGCGTTATTGAAGTTCTTCCTCCTCCATGCTTCAAGTCTTCTGAATTCCTTCGGTCTTGCGACGACAATGTCTATGGTTAAGTCACAACTCTTAGATGGCAAAATTTTCTATAGCTACTAACATATATCATTTCCTAAGCGGTTCTACCTTCTATGGGACAAACTGGTTCTCTCTTCCGTAGGGTCACATTGCACCAATTCAGTCACACATATACCATCCTTCCTTACAAAACTATCATATCCATCTTCCTTCTCGTGCTTATTACACAGTGATATGGTCACTTTGGTTAACATCTGTTCCATGCAGTCTCTCTAAGTGGTTAAATTTGGGGCTCTGGAGTCCTGACATGCCTGGCATCTCAAGGTATAACAACATCCTGAACTACAAAAAAACACTTCCGTGATGGTATAATTTTGTCATAGTAGGTCACGTTTCGGTCATGCATGTACATCCATGATTATTTTATGACAAAATCAAGATAGTCATACCTGTTGTCGGTGTGAAATCCGGCAGACCTCGCGGTAGGGTGTCCCGAGCTGTGGATCCTGGATCTATGGTAATAGGAACAGAGGAGACAATCCTTACCCAGGTCCAGACCCTCTTGATGGAGGTAAACCCTCAAGTACAGAGTTGATTTACCTTGAGATTGTGAGTTGTGTTCTACCTCTAGGGCTAGGTGAATGTAATTGTGATTCGGTCCTATCTACAGGCTAAACCCCTTGGCTTATATACACACCAGGTAGGGTATCTAGGGTTACGTGGTCGGTATCTAGAGGATCCCATGGAGGTGGCAGAGGATAGCTTGGAGTATACGTCAAGTCTTTGGAAAGTACACACTACAAAAAAAGACACATCCATGACATTATGGGCCGAACAATTTTTTTGCGATGCTTATGACACTTATAAGACGATAATTGTGAAAAAAGCATGTATCATCATAGTTGTGATGGGCTCCACTTCTATGACAAAAAATAATGATAGAAAATGGGCTTTTCGTCCTCGGCGGGCCGGGGACGCACCTGCATGACATTCTTTGGGCCGTCCATTGATACGTCTCCAACGTATCTACCTTTTCTCACGCTTTTCCTCTTGTTTTGGACTCTAATTTTCATGATTTGAATGAAACTGACCCCGTACTGACGCTGTTTTCAGCAGAACTACCATGGTGTTGTTTTTGTGCAGAAATAAAAGTTATCATAATGGAACAAAACTTTGCGAGGATTTTTTATATCAATAATAAGAATTTCTGGAGCCAAGACCCACCAGAGAGGGGGCCCTGGTTGGGCACAACCCACCAGGGTGCGCCCCCTCTCCTGGCGCACCTAGGTGGATTGTACCCACCTGGTGGCCCCGCTGACGACCCCCCTGATACTACAAAATCACATATTTCTAGAAAAAAATCAGGGAGAAAGAATTATCATGATCCGTGAGATGGAGCCACCACCAAGCCCTGTTGTTCCTCGGGAGGGCAGATCTGGAGTCCATTTGGGGCTCCGGAGAGGGGGGTCTTCGTTCTTCATCATCACCAACCCATCTCCATCGCCAATTCCATGATGTTCCCCACCGGGAGTGAGTAATTCCTTCGTAGACTCACTGGTCGGTTAGGAGTTGCATGAGATTCATCATGTAATCGAGTTAGTTTTGTTAGATCCTGATCCCTAGTATCCACTATGTTATTATATTGATGTTGCTATGACTTCACTATGCTTAATGCTTGTCACTCTGGGCCCGGGTGCCATGAACTCAGATCTGAACAGTTTATGAATTCATTGTTATATCCATGTTTTATATCCGATCTTGCAAGTTATAGTCACCTACTATGATTTGGATCCGACAACCCCGGAGTGACAATAACCGGGCCCACTCTCGGTGATGACCGTAGTTTGAGGAGTTCATGTATTCACTATGTGTTAATGCTTTGTTTCGGTTCTCTATTAAAAGGAGGCCTTAATATCCCTTTGTTTCCAACATGGACCCCGTTGCCACGGGAGGGTAGGACAAAAGATGTAATGCAAGTTCTTTTAATAAAGCACGTACGACTATTTACGGAATAAATGCCTACATTATATTGATGAACTGGAGCAAGTGCCGTATCGCCCTAGGTTATAACTGTCACATGAGGAATGTCATCCAACAAGTCGCCGGTCCTGAAAGTGTGTTATATCGACTAGAGGGGGGGGGGTGAATAGGCGATTTTTATGAATTCTTCAATGAGGAATTATCCGGTGAGGAAATTCCTAAGTGAAGAGCTACTTGCAGCGGAATAAGTACTCAGAAATATGCATAAAGGAATGCGGACATAGTCATCATGATGAAATGAAGACAATCGAAGGGTACAGAAAAGCGTAAACACAGGATAGCACAAGAGGAAGACAAACAGACTGAAGAAATTGAGAAAGTCTTCAGTCAAAGTCTTCAAACACAAATATGAATGAACACTCAACACAGTAATGAGGAAATGAAAGGGTTCAGGAAATAGAACCAGTTAGGTTGGTGAAGACAATGATTTGGTAGACTAGTTCCAAATGTTGTCTCAGTTGTACGTCTGGTTGGAGCGACTGAGTATTTAAACTCGAGGACACATAGTCCCGGACACCCAGTCGCTGAGCATGCAGCTCAGGACACCAAGTCCTCACCGTATTCTCCTTGAACTAAGGTCACACAGACCTCGTCCAATCACTCGTGGTAAGTCTTGAGGCGACTTCCAAAACTTCACATACTTGGTCACTCTGCGATCCACAATTCCTCTTGGATGCTCTAGACCATGACGCCTAACCGTCTGGAAGAAGCACAATCTTCAAAGGTAAAAAGCATCGGATCCACGTAGGATCAATCTCTTCAGTGATGCTCAATCACTTTGGGTTTGTAGGGGTTTGGTTTTTGGGTTTTTTCCTCACTCGATGATTTTCGCTCAAAGTCCTCAGAGGATGGGTTGCTCTCAAATGACAAGTGTCAAGTTTCTCTCGGAGCAGCCAACCAGCTAGTGGTTGTAGGGGGCGGCTATTTATAGCCTAGGGAGCAGCCCGACATGATAAGACATAAATGCCCTTCAATGATATGACCGTTAGGTGGATAAGATATTTTTGGACAGCTGGCGCGCAGCACAGCAACGGTCGGAAATTTGACTCTCAAATTCCTCAGGGCTATCATGTTCCTCACTGTGTAGGCAATCCGCATTGGCGAATTCCTAACTCCTCAGTCAGAACAAATTCCTCAGCGACCAGAAGAACTTCGTCTCTGTCACTGAAGAAATTTGACTGAACTGTATGAGATTTCCAAAGGCTTCACTCGAAGTGATTGGTAGGTGTAGGATTTTGAGTTGAGCATCACATGGAAATTTTTCCTTAGTATTTCCTCGACCCCCTTTAACAGTACGGTGTTTCCTATGACTCAAGAAAGAGAAAACGAAACTACGGAAACAAAAGTCTTCACGCTTCATGTTCCTCAAATGAATACCAACTCTTCAAGGTCACACCCATTTCTTCACTTTCAAAGTCTTCAGAAAGTCTTCAGAATATCAAAGTCTTCAGTCGAAGAACTTCATATTTAGGGGTCGACTTTCTCTGTAAATATCAAACTCCTCATAGACTTATAGACCTGTGTACACTCATAAACACATTAGTCCCTTAACCTATAAGTCTTCAATACACCAAAATCACTAAGGGGCACTAGATGCACTTACAATCTCCCCTTTTGGTGATTGATGACAATACAGGTTAAGTTTTCAACGGGGATAAACATATGAAGTGTAAATACTGATATTGAGGAATTTTATTGCAAGATATAGAAGAACTCCCCCTGAAGATGTGCATAGTGAGGAATTTGCTTCTGAGGCAATGCACATTTGAAGAATTGAATCATGGAGATCTCCCCCTAAATCTTGTAATTCATACACGCATTTGACATATAATATGAAGAATTTGAAATTCATGATGGAATATGGTGCTTGATGAAATTCAGCATGCGTGCAATAACATTAATGAGGAACAGGCATGCAAAATAATGCATCAAGAGTATCAGAGCACAGTGCATCAAAAGTATCAGAGCACCATCTGGTTTAAGATTACAACTCGATCCAATAAAAGTTTCAGAAGAACGAGAGTTGTAACTTAACAAAAAATTGCCCATATAATAGACCCGCTTGAAGACTAACTCACATTTCTCCCCCTTTGTCATCAAATGACCAAAAGGATTGAAACTGAGGACTAACGCCCCTGAAGAATTTCAAGTTGATGAAGGAGCGCCAGCGCTGTTGGGGTAGGTTGTCGTAGTAGGGCCTGCCGCAGTGTCGTCCAAGTCTTCATTTTCATAAGTGTCTCGCGATGAAGAATAGGAGCTGGCCACCAAGGAAGGAACTTTGACCTTCTTGTATTTCTTCGGTGGAGGTGCGGACCAGTCAAAGTCTTCCTTGAGACCCATTGTCTTCAGTTCTTCCACGTAGACATTAGAAAGAACAGCCCAAAAGCGGTTGAAGGTTTCATGGAGGTAGTATTGGTTTTTCTTCACCGCATTGTGTGTAGAGGTCATGTTGTGAAGAATTGAACTAAACCGACGCTTGACCCATCTATGATTGCGATCAACCTTCCGATGAAGACCGGGAGTAACTCACGATAAGTCATCACCCTGGGTGCTGTGGCTTGAGGATTTTGCTTGGCTGAGGTATTGGCGGCAGAGTCATGTGTGGCAGAGTCATCATTGGTGGAGTAGGATGCATCTTTGCGAAATTGACCATCCAATGGACGAATGCCTTCATATATCATGCCAGCTTGCCTTGCCCTTGTCATTAGTCGAGGAAAATGTCCGCTTGAGGACTTCAATCGGGGCAAGTAGCTGCAGTGGTTCGTGAGTATCAGCCTTGTAATTGAGTGAAGACCTTGTCCCGATGAATCTCATAATCCAAGGCGCATAAGGCTTCAGCTCAAATGGTGACATAGCAATGTTTGCCGTAGTCCTCATGAAGAAATCATGGAAGTTGTGACAGAACGCCATGAATGATGTTGAAAAGCATATTCTTAATGATGCCAACGACTTCTTCATCATTTGAGTCGTGGCCTTTGATAGGACTCATTGTCTTCGTCAGAATCCGATAGACAGTCCTAGGCACATATAGTAATTCCTTGACGAGGAATTTGGTTCGAGGTGCCTCTCCGGGCTTCAAAGGCTTCATCAGCACTTGCGTGTAGTGATTTGAAAGCTCAGGTTCGTTGTAGATACAACGAGCACCATCAAGGGGAGGACTGAGTGGTAGGGCACGAAGCAATTCAGTTGCTGGTGCCTTGTAGTGAGTGTTTTCAGACATCCAGTCCAACACCCATGAGTTCACATCTTCAGCGTCTCTGGTGATGTACAGCGTCGCATAGAATTGAAGAATGAGTTCTTCATTCCAATCCACGTATGTCAAGCAGAAATTTAGAAGTCCCGCATCATGAAGAACACCGAGGACTGGCTCAAAGCCCTGGCAGAGATTCCATGTCCACATGAGGAATATGTGCACGATCGAAGACTTTGTCTTTGTTGAACAGCACTGAGGAATAGAAGTTGGCTTGACTAGCAGTCCAGAAACGCCTCTTCCTTATGCGAGCAGAGTCGTATGGGTTGTAATCCGTGAAGAAAACGTGCTCGCCAAAGAAGTCTTCAGCCTTGAACTTTTTCTTCATTGAGAATGGATTCTTTGGCTTTGGTAGTGGAGTGTGAGTGAGTTGCATCACGACCTCTGGAATCGCAATCTCAGGTTCTTCAGGCTGAGGAATTTCTGGTTCCTCTACATGTGCAGTCTGAGGATCAGCAGCAGGTTCATCAATGCTAGTGGCTGGAATTTCTTCATGTACAGATGAAGAGGGATGAGTTTCTTCAGAGCCCATTTGAACTGTTGGAGCAGGGGACTGAGGAATCTGTTGGATTGGGGTGAAGAGTGGAGAATTTGGATGCTGACTTTTCCAAAAGTCATCGTTCATCACTGGCATTGTGCTTCCATTATCCACATCTTCTTCAATTTCCTCAACACCGGCCTCTTCAGCTGTGAACTGAGGCATAGGCGAGGAAATGATTGGGGTTGAAGGGATTTCTTCCACTTCAATTTCTTCATCAATCTGCTCTGACGAAGTAGCAGAGTGATTTTCTTCATCAGATCCGCTTGGGATCTCATAATCTTCACCAAAAGGAACAAGGTCCTTTGATGGCATGGAGGAAATTGGAACAGCATCAATGGGATTGTCAAATGAGCTGGTCATTGTCTTCATCTTCTTCGGGGTTGAAGAATTTGAAGCAGCAGATTCTTTCCTTTTCTTCACTACAGCTCGTTCTGCAGCCTTGGTCTTCTTCACATCAGATGCAGATGGAAGGATTGATATTGGCGTAGGCGCAGGAGGAGCTGAGGAATCTGGTTGAATTTCCTCAGGCGCAACTGATGCAGTTGCCCTGACTTCTTCAGTTTCTTCAGGCGCACCACTAGTGGATGCCCTGGCAATTTCTTCAGTGGCTGGAATGGAATCATCAGCCCTGGAACTAGCATTGTCTTCAGCAGCCTGAACTTCATCAGTGGTGCTGGCATGTTCTTCAGTCGGTGAAGCGGAGGCTCCAGCCTGAGGAATTTCTTGTTGCGTTGGGGCTGCAACATTTGAGAACTTCTTTGTCAGATTGACAAATCTGACTTTGGCTCCTTGCCAATCAGCATAATATGATTCAAATTTGTCGCTGAGGGCTTTGATGTCATCCTGCATCTTGATAAGTTCTTCAGTTGTCATCTTGACAACATTTTTCTTCAGCAGTTTCTCTTTTCTGTACTGCGATTTCTTGATCTCTTTGGCCGTATCAAATTTCCACTTCTCCTCTTGGATGAAATGAGTCAGCATATGACTTTGGCTAGGTGTCAACTTGTAGTCAGGCATAGGAGTGTTTGGGTCCTTGTGCCAGAGATCAATGTAGTCTAGGATCGCTCTTGGATCCAACAGCAGTGGCACAGGTGTGCCTTTGGCTCTAGCGGCCCTTTCTTGTCGGTCTCTGATGATTTCCGCAAGTTCATGATCATCAGCCTCATCATCTTCAGGTGGCTCTTGGAAGGCGACCTATTTCTTCTTGGGACTTGGCCGAGGACCTCGTCCAGCTGTGGCCTTAGTCTTCAGCAAAGTTGGGCCAGATGAAGAATTTGGTGCAGCTGAGGAACTTGCTGAGACACCAGAGGCAATGGAGATGCCCGCAGTCCTTTGGCACGTGGCCAGATGCATAGGTGCTGAGGACATTGTCGGAACTGCTGAGGACTTTGGAGGAGCAGCTGAGGACTTGAGAGGAGCTGAGGATTTGGGAGGAGCAGGAGCAGCATGAGGAATTGGCCATGAGGGCATAGCTGAGGAACTTGGCCGTGAGGGCACTGTTGGTGAAGCACTTGGCTTGTGTGCGGGCTTCTTTGCCATATATTTTCTTGGCTTCACAGAGGTCTCAGTGGCAGCAGCAGTAGCAGAGTCCTCATTAAAGTTCCTCACTGCCTCGTTGGCTTGTCTTGCCAATTTGGCTTGGCGCTTGGCCCATTCTCCAGGAAAGTCCTCACCACCCTTGATGCTGGTGGGGTCAGCTACTTGACCAGGTGCCAATGGAGCTCTTGGGCATGGAGGATTGAGAGCGAATTTCTTCATGTACTTTGGAGTAACATATCTATACTCCCTCCATTCCCTTGCCCATCTCCGTTCAATCCTTTGTATGCGCACCTTGCGCTGATTTTTGTTTTCTTTGCCGAACTCGGCTTCATCAGGTGTGCAATAATCAGCATAGATGTCCTCAGGAATCTCAAACACAGTCATGACCTCAGGCCTCTTTACTCCTTTTTGTGGCTTCTTTCCTTCTGCCATATTCTTCAGCTAAGGAATTTGAACAATCAAATTCTCTGAAGAAGTTTGCAACTTTTCTTCGAGGAACGCTGCAAATGAGTTAAGTTGATGAGAACCTAGTGATTCAAAGAATGACATGAGTACCTGTGAACAGAGTATAGTTGCGAGGAATTTGGAGAGGCCATATGCGTTCTCAGAAGGTTTTTCAAAAAGAACTAGTTTGAGGAATTTGACCAGATGAGCCTTGAAGAATTTCACTAAGCGATCTTTGTCTTAGGTTCCAGAGTTGTGTAGATCAAGAATCCACACAATTAAGGAATCTTGAAGAAAAATCATTGCTTTGTGAAACGAATCAAGAGCATATTTTGTTTGAGGTGTTCATATCTGTGAAGATTTGAAGAATAAACACCTTTGAAGATTTTCAGGAAGGTTTGAGAATCAAAGCGAGTAATAAAAGTAACTTTTAATTACCCGAACTGAAGAACACGACAAACTGAGAAGAACGGATGGGAAGTTCGTCAGGTTAGATCTTCCTTGCCCTAACTCGGCGGAGGAAGACAGCTACGGCGGCGGCGGAGTGAAGATTTCCGCGGTCGGCGCGAGTACGACGGCGACGAGGTCGTGGCAGTGAAGCTCTTCCTCATCGGCGACGATGGAGTAGCGGCGGCGCTAGGGTTTGAGAAGCTCGAGCGAGAGAGAGAGAGTGGTCGAGCGGAGTAAAGGAAGTGAGGAAGGGGAGAGGGGGTGTGTATATATATAGCCACTGTGAAAAACTGTTTGCCCGAAGATTTGGGACGAACGTGCCCCTGACCCTTCTCATTCGCTTGACATGTGTCACCCACGTACTGATAAGTGGAGATAGTGTTAGATCGTGGGTGAATAGATTGAATAGATAAATCTATCGTGGGATGCGGAACGGTTTGAGCGGCAAAAATGAAAGTTTGGATAAGATCAGTTTTAAAGTTCCGTTTGCAATTTCTTCAGCTGACAAGGACACAGTGAAGATTTTGAATGAGTTTCAAATAGAACGCACATGTAGAATTTGTGAATAGCTTGGGTTGAGTATAGCATAGAGGGGGAAGGGTCCGATCACATTCACTTAGCATAAAAAGCAACTTGAAGAAATAGCCATAAGTGAATGCTGTAGAGGACATAAACCCATATATATACATACATACATATATATATATATATATATATATATATATATATATATATATAGTCAACGAATAAAGTCAACGGAAATAGTGAAGATTTTGCAAAGTTGAAGAATTTGAAAAACTGAAGAATTTCAAAACTGAGGAAAAACTCAAATTGAAGATTTTCAACTTGGGTGGTGGCGTGACCCACCGTATAAGAATGATGATTTCAGACACCACGTACAATTGTCGTAGGGTTCTGAGAATCAAATTCTTCATTAATTTCTTCACACTTAGAGTGTTATTCTTCATTGATTGAAAAAAACGTTTCTTCATGTGTGCACATCTAAGTCATCAATTTTGCATAAGTGTCAGGATGTGTGTCCTTTTCAAAGAACATTCGAAGATTCTAAGATATTTAGCTCACACCGCAACTTGCTAAATCTCTTCTCATCCAAGGGCTTTGTGAAGATATCTGCTAGTTGTTCTTCAGTCTTCACATGCTCGATGGAGATGTCGCCTTCAACACATGATCACGAAGAAAATGATGACGAATTTGAATGTGCTTTGTCTTCGAAGTGCTGAATCGGGTTGTGAGCAATCTTGATGGCACTCTCATTGTCACAGTAGAGAGGCACATTCTTCACGTTGATGTCGTAGTCCTTGAGAGTTTCTTTCATCCACAGCAATTGAGCACAACAAGAGCCAGCAGCAATGTATTCAGCTTCCGCAGTAGACAGTGATACGCAGTTCTGTTTCTTCAAGGACCAACAGACCAAAGATCGTCCGAGGAAATGACAAGTACCAGATGTTGACTTGCGGTCCACACGATCACCAGATAGTCGAGTCATAATATCCAATGAGATCAAAAGTAGAGCCCTTGGGGTACCATAATCCTAGTGTTGGTGTGTGAGCTAGATATCGAAGAATATGCTTCACAGCCTTATGGTGTGATTCCTTCGGTGTAGCTTGAAATCGGGCACACATGCAAACACTAAGCATTATATCCGCCTAGATGCACATAGGTACAATAGAGAACCAATCATGGAGCTGTATACCTTGTGATCAAAGTCAATACCATTTTCATCAGTGCATAGATGGCCATTTGTGGGCATAGGAATTTTGACGCCTTTGCAATCTTGCATGCCGAATTTCTTCAGGACATCTTCGAGGTATTTATCCTAAGATATGAATATGCCATTGTGTTGTTGATTTAATTTGAAGACCTAAGAAGAATTTCAACTCTCCCATCACGTACATTTGATATTCTTCACTCATCATATAGGCAAATTCATCACTATAACGTTGGTCAAGACAACCAAAGATAATATCATCAACGTATATTTGGCACACAAACAGTTCACCATCATATGATTTAGTAAAGAGAGTAGGGTCGAGTGAACCGGGTGTGAAGCCATTCTTCACGAAGAATTCCTTCAATGTACCATACCACGCCCGTGGGGCCTGTTTGAGACCATAGAGCACCTTGTTGAGTGTGAAGACTTTGTCGGGATTCTTTGGATCTTCAAAACCTGGGGATTGAGCAACATATACTTCTTCCTCAAGCTTACCATTGAGGAATGCACTTTTCACATCCATTTGATATAAAGAGATATTATGATGGTTAGCATAAGCAAGTAGTATGCAAATAGCCTCAAGTCTACAACAGGTGCAAAAGTTTCATCGAAATCAATTCCTTCAACCTGTGTGTAGCCTCGAGCTACAAGTCGTGACTTATTCCTCACCACAAGGCCATTTTCATCTTGCTTGTTGCGGTAGATCCACTTTGTGCCAATGATATTATGCTTGCGAGGATCTGGACGTTTGACCAGTTCCGAGACATTGTTGAGCTCGAACTGATGTAATTCTTCTTGCATTGCCTGAATCCACTCAGGCTCCAGAAATGCTTCATCTACCTTAGTGGGCTCTGTGATAGAGACAAAAGCATAGTGCCCACAAAATTTAGATAAATGTGAAGCTTTTGAGCGTGTGAGAGGACCTGGCGCTTCAATGTCATCGATGATCTTGTCAACTTGCACTTCTTTTGCAACGCGAGGATGAGCTGGTTGTCGTCGAGGAATTGGATCAGCATTTTCTTGATACCATTTCCTTGACATTATCCTCAGTGCATCACTCGGCGTTCTTCGCGTCTGAGGAATGAATTCTTCAATGATTCTTTTGTGGGAATGACATCCTCGCTTGCCTTGAACTTGATAGTTTCAATCGGTGCCGGTTCATCTAACACAGAAGGTAGGTGCTCTCTTTGCGAGCCATTAGTTTCATCGAACCGCACATCTACAGATCAACAATCTTGTGAAGAGCGATGTTGAAGACTCAGAGGTGTGCGAGTCCTTTCCGTAACCAAGCATAGAACCTTCATGTGCTTTCGGTGCAAATTTAGAATTGTGATGAGGATCTCTAATCCAGCATTTAGCAATCAAGACTTTGAAATAATTCACATTGGGTTTCTTGTCGTTGAGGAGTTCATAGGCAGTCTTTTGAAGAATTTGTGAAGATATACTCTTGTTGATGATGTGGCACGCGGTATCAATTGCATCAACCCAAAAACGACTAGGCGTTTTGTATTCATCAAGCATAGTGCGAGCCATCTCAACAAGAGTTCTGTTCTTGCGCTCCACGACGCTATTTTGTTGAGGAGTATAGGGAGCAGATAACTCATGAGTAATACCAGGTTCATCAAGATAGGCATCATGACGGAATTCTTGAACTCAGTTCCATTGTCACTCCTGATGTGTCTAATCTTCACACCGAAGTTAGTTGAAGCCCTCGAGGAAAATCGTTTGAAGACTTCCTGCACTTCATTTTTGTAAGTAACAATGTGTACCCATGTGTAACGAGAGTAATCATCAACAATAACAAAGCCATATAGAGATGCATCATTAGTGACCGCTGAGTAATGATTAGGACCAAAGAGGTCCATGTGAAGCAATTCGAATGGACGAGTAGTGGTCATGATAGTCTTCGCTGGATGCTTGGCCTTGGTCATTTTTCAGCTTCACAGGCTCCACACAAGTGATCCTTGAGGAATTTGACATTCTCAATGCCAATGACATGCTTCTTCTTTGCAAGCGTGTGCAAATTCCTCATGCCTGCATGACCAAGTCGTTGATGCCATAGCCAGCCTTCCAAGCTTTTTGCAAGTAGACACACGGCTGGTTGTGGTCCCAGAGAGAAATCAACAATATACAAGTCTCCTCTCCTAAAGCCTTCGAAGACTTTGGAATTGTCAGCTTCCATGATCACAACACAACGATACTTGCCAAAGACAACAACCATATCAAGACCACAAAGCATTGAGACTGACGTGAGGTTGTATCCTAAGGACTCAACAAGCATGACTTTGTCCATGTGTATGTCCTTAGAGATCGCAACCTTACCAAGACCCAATACTGACTTTTGCCTTTGTCAAGAAATATGATATGCTTCAGATGTGACGGTGATAAGGGAGCATCCATCAATAGATTCTTGTCACCAGTCATATGATTTGTACATCCACTATCGAGGACCCACTCATTGGCTTTGGGTTGATCATCCTGCAGATGAATTAGTGCAACTTACGATCTCATATACTTCATCAGTGAAGAATATGATATCAAGTTCATCTGATGAATTTCATCGAGCAAAGATAATGTATAAGCAAGATGAGGACGTGTGAAATGAAAGTTCATTTCTTCATGATTAGCCTGCGTCCTTTCAGGCATTTTTGTCAGGCCCCCAGCAAATTCTTCAGACGTTAAAGCACGTCTGGAGGCCTGACCCTGCAGAAGAGATTAGTTCCTTTTCTTCACCACCCACATCTGAAGGGGTGGCAAAGAGTTCATCACTCATGAAGCTCCATATGAGAATGGTGGCATAGAAGCCAAACCATTTCGTTTCACATAAGAGGGGTTAGGGTAAGCATATGAATAAGCAGAAATTATTCGAGGACTTATGAACATATTGGTTTGAAGAATAATGCACATATTCATAGCCCTTAGCTCTACCCCGCGAAACAGAGTTGTTAGCACGATGATAATCATATGAGGACTTTGATCCTTTTGAGGAATTTGATCCACGTGAGGAATTTGGTCCGTATGAGGACTTGGATCCATATGAAGAATTTGGTCCATATGAAGAGTTTGATCTGGGGTTCCTTTTCTTCACACGGTGGTGTCATGAGGACATTCACCAAGACTTTCAAGGCACTTCTTGGGAACCCAGATTTTCTTCATAGGGGAACCGTTCTTGCGATTAGTGCCAACATATCTAGCAAATACTTCACCATTCTGATTTTTGAACAGTTTATAGTTGGAGTCAAATGACTCAGAAGAATGAGGAGATTCGCATGTAAAGCCAGATAAGTTAGATGGATCAATTGGAGGTCCCTTTGCAGCAACCCATGAGGTTTTGGGGTACTGCTCAGGCTTCCAATATGTTCCATCAGCATTGAGTTTCCTTTCAAAGGCAATACCCTCTTTCCTAGGGTTCCTGTTGAGGATCTGCTTTTCAAGCACATCACAAAGAGTCGGATGCCCTTTGAGGCTTTTGTACATGCCTGTCATGTACAATTTCTTCAGCCCTGCATCGTCAGTGATACTAGCAATGTCCTCAGATGAAGAATTAGTGATAGCAGAGGCAGGTGAAGAATTTGTAACAGTTGAAGCATTTGAACATTCAGGTGAAGAATTAGCAGATTCACGATCAATGCACTTTAAGCATGGAGGAACAAATTCTTCCTGAGAAGCACTGATTTGTTGAACAAGTAATGAATCACGCTCCCTCTGAAGATCTTCATAACTCACTCTTAGCTTCTCAAGATCTTGCTTTCTTTGAAGAAATTCATAAGAAAGTTTCTCATGATCAGATAAAAGAGTGTTATGATGACCTTGAAGGCTGTCAAACCTAGACTGGAGTCTCTAAAGATTTTCAAATGTGGCTTTAGTGCGATCCATTTCTTCACCTAACATATCATCACTTTTATCTAGCATGTTTTGAACCTTTTCAAAAGCCCTTTGTTGTTTTACAGCAATCTTAGCAAGTTTTGAGTAGATGGGCTTTAGATCTTCATCAGATTCATTTTCACTAGATTCAGAGGAGGTATATTTGAGTACCTTGGCACCCTTTCCAATGAAGCAATAGGTGGGAGCGTAGTCATCACTATCTTCATCAGCTTTGTTGGTGAGTTCATTTTCTTCAGAGTTGAAGATGGACTTGTCGATTTAAAGCGATGGCGAGAGCCAGACTCGCCACTCCAGACTCGGATTCTTGTGATGCCTCCTCTTCCTCATGTTCCTCAGATTCAGCTTCAGAGTCCATTTCCTTGCCAATGAATGCCCGAGCCTTCTTGGAGCTGCTCTTCTTGTGAGAAGAAGGCTTTGAGGATTTTGATGATGAAGATTTCGATGATTTATTCTTCTTCTTAGCGTCATCAGAACTGTAATCCTTGTACTTCTTCTTCTTTAATTCCTTTTCCCACTGAGGACAATCTTGAATGTAGTGACCAGGCTTCTTGCATTTGTGGCAAAGTCTTCTCTTATAGTCACTGGATGAGGAATCACTGCTCCTTGAGGATTTTCCAAAGCGACCACGCCTTGAGAACTTCTGGAATTTCTTCACGAAGCAATGCTAGCTCCTCGCTCAATTCTTCAGATCTCCAAGGCTACTACGAGTCTTCACAATCGACTCGATACAGCCTTGGCCTTCGTGGCACGTGCTTTTCCATAGCTAGAACCATAGAGATCTCTCTTTTCAAAGAAGTTGGAACTCATGAGTATTTAGCCTCTCGAGGATATCACCGGATCAAGTGACTTGTAGTCAGCACACTCTTGTATCATCAGTGCCAGAGTATCAAATGAGGAATCAAGCGATCTCAACAATTTCTTCACCACCTCATGGTCGGTGATGTCAGTGGCACCAAGCGCTTGAAGCGATCGAAGGTTTCTTCACCACCTCATGGTCGGTGATGTCAATTTCTTCACCACCTCATGGTCGGAGATGTCAGTGAGGCGATCGAAGGTTTGTTGAACATTTTCGTTGTCGCGTCTTTTGAAGCGGTTGAAGAGATTGCGAAGAACATCAACTCGAGAGTCACGCTGAGTTGAGACTCCTTCATTTACTTTGGACAGCCTGTCCCAGATGAGCTTAGCAGTTTCCAAAGCACTCACTCTTCCATATTGTCCTTTGCTCAGATGGCCACATATGATATTCTTCGCTTGAGAATCGAGTTGCTTGAATCTCTTCACATCGGCAGCATTCAGAGAAGGTGTGACTGAGGGAACACCATTTTCCACAACATACCAGAGATAGTTGTCAATTGCCTCAAGATGCATTCACATCTTGTTCTTCCAGTAGGGGTAGTCCATCCCATCAAAGGTAGGACACCCAGCTGAGACCTTGATCATACCTGCTGTCGGTGTACTAGAGTAGGGGTACCCTAGTATCCCGAACTTGTGCACGGGCAGTTGCAGCCCTCCGCAGCAAGGCTTACCGGGTGACTGCCAAGGTCCTCCATGGTTCCTTTGGAGCCATTCAAGAACAAAGTATTCAAGCCAAGGAGACAAGGCCCCGGCAAGAGGAGCTTGCCGGGAAGGCCACCCAAGGCACCTAGGAGACAAGGCCCGGCAAGAGGAGCTTCTTTGGGAAGGCCACCCAAGGCACCTAGGAGACAAGGCCCCGCAAGAGGAGCTTGCCGAAGGCCCGTGAGCGACAAGCTTCCGGACGCCGACAAGACAACAATCGTGGCAAGGCGCTTGCCGCGCGCATCACCACTCAGACTGCGCTCCAAAGACATCCACTAACGTGTCGCCACAGGACCTTTCCAGCGCTGCGTGGCAAGAGGGCCGTCTTGCCAGCCGGAGCGCGGTGGCAAGCGGCGCCGACAAGATTGCCATCGTGGCAAGCGGTGGCGCCTCGATGGTCCCTTTCGCACCGTTAGGGCGGCGTGAGCGGGCATTTAATGCCTTTGTCCCCGCCATCGTGGTTAGGTATGATACACTGTACAAGTAGCTGTACCAACCACTCCTTTTCCATTCTTACCCTTGTCTACGTTGCCACCTGTCGGAGACCCCTTTAGCATATAAAAGGAGGCCCATGTGCAATGTAGGAGGAGGAGGTTAGAGAGAGGTTCGAAGCCAGAGAACACTCACGCCGGGTCTCGTTAGCAGCTTGTGTGTCTTGTAGCACTCAACGCCTCCCGAGGAAGAACTCAATACACTCAAACATGCAGCAAGAGGAGTGTTATTTCTCGAGAGCTCAAGCTGGGTAAAGCTGCTGCGTGTGCTTCGCCTCGATCTGCTCTTCGTGCGACTTCCGCCCCCCGCCGAACAGAAAGGGGCTCGGTCCGCCAGTCCCATAGGTGTTCGTGGGCCGATCAGCCTCCCGACATCTTTGGCGCCGCTGTAGGGCGTCGAGATTGTGTGAACCTGATCCACGTCCACACGAGCTAGATCTTCATCATGTTCATCGACATGCCACCGAAGAAGAAGGCTTCGGCGGCAGATGTTCCGTCCGTGTCGAACCCACCACCACCGAAGCAAACGGGTGGTGGGGTAGACGCCGCGGAAGAATGGACGCCGACGGGAGCCCACGGTGCTGCCAAGTCCAAGGACAAGGCTGCATGCACTCGGCGTCAGACATGCACCGCGCCCGTCTCAGAGGCGCGGACCGACAGCGTCATGGTATTCACAACGCCATACGCTCGTTGGACCAAGATCGAGCTAGTGGATCTCGGGATGCTCAAGACCAGCATGCACGCCAACATGCCGGGCGCGAAAGCGCAGGCACTTCGCTGGACGGGTACTACTCCTTCTAACATAGTTAGAAGTCCGACTATATCCCGCCTTGCGCCGCTCGCCATCGCCACCCACCACTCCAGCAGGCTTTGGCGAGAGCTCAATCGCTCTGGATTACCCTCCAACAGCCGACAAGGTCGATGAATGGAGGGCCACCATTCAGAGTCTCATCGGCTTTGCTAACGGCGACGCTCCGTGGCAGCCGAGTGCATCGCTGCCGCAGCAGATCGCCAAACACGAGCCGGTGGCGGCAAACCGGTGGGGGTGCAACCACCATGCACTCTCCGCCCCGAAGGCCAAGATCGCCGACTCGCCGGATCCACCTCGACAGCGACTCCACCGCATCATCGGATCCACGAGCTCGTCGCGATCAGCGCCAAGTTCTTCATGAACGATAGCAAGAAGACGCTCGAACTCGCATCGAGCGCCGAAGAGAAGCGCGGCATCAATCCGACCAGCGCGTTGGGCCCTCTGTCGACATGCATGCGCCATGGGAACCAGGCGACTTGCAGTACGCGGTAGGTTGCCCTGCGTTCACTCGTGAGCTGCGGCAAGTCCAGTGGCCCAAAGAAGAAGAATTTCAAGCCGACGCATTCGTAGAAGTACGACGGAGAGACACATCGGTCGGAGTTCCTCAAAGCATCTACACCATCGCGGTGCAAGCTGCCGGGGCGAGACGACAAGATCCTCGCCAACTACTTCACCGGTGCTCAAGCCCAATGTCGATCCTGGCTCATGCACTTGCCGGACAACTCCATATCCTCTTGGGCAGATCTATGCCATCGCTTTGTCGGCGCCTTTACAGCGCCAAAAGCCCCATGGCTAAGAAAGTGACCTTCATCTGCCGCCCGGAAGGAAGGAGAGCCCCTCGCAAGTACATTCAGAGATTCAGCCACAGACATCACAACATCCCGATGTCCACCACCGCCATGATAATCAGCGCGTGCCATCGAGCGTCGCGAAACCGCAGGATGCGGGAGGAGATGGCGATGTGCAAGATCAGTAGACGTCGATGAGCTATATGCCCCGCCGACAAGTGTGCACGTCTTTGAGGAAGGGAGGAGACTCCGGAGAGAATATCAAGCAGGAGGATCTGATAGTGAGGAGACCGCCCGCAAAGAAAAACCGGGCGCGGAACAACAGGAAGAAGAAAGGCAAAGATGTGCTATTTGTTGAGAAGTCCGGCAAAGGAGGTTGCGCCAAGAAATCCAAAGCTGGTAGATCCGGCAAGGAGGTTGCCGCTGGCACCAACTGCCATGCTGTGGCGGTCGCCGACAAGAAGGACGGCTCCAACAAACAGTACTGCAAGATCCACCGCACCAAGGGCCATGACCTCCAGAGCTGCAAAAAGGTCGAGCAGCTTGTTGAGCAGCAGAAGGCTGAATACGAACGACGCGACAACGAGAAGGCCCAGGAAGGTACTGGAGGAAGCTAGCAACAAACGTCCCGGCCGAGGAGCACGCCGCGGCAAGGCCAAGCAGCGGCAAGGAGACAGACCTCCCTGCGGCCGCGACAAGGATGAAGACAACGACGATGATGAAGACATGGATGATGGCGAGACCGATGAGCAGGATTTCCAGAAAGCCACAGAGGTCCTGTGCGTTGACGGCGGTGCTTCTCTGCATACTCCAAACCGCCAACTCAAGCAGTGGATGCCGGAAGTCAATGCAGCAGAACCATCCGTCGAGTCACGCAAGCCTCTGAAATGGTCCAGCACGCCTATCATCTTTGATATTGAGGACCACCCTGATCGTGTAACTGCGGTCGGGTGCTTGCCGATGTTGGTTTCACCAACTATCCGCAACCTCAAGGTCACTAAGATGCTAGTTGACGGCGGGCCGCTTGAACCTGATCTCCTCCGCGGTGCTCCGAAACTCCGGATCCCCGATGGCGAGCTCAAGAGACCGCACATTCCAAGGATCAATCCGGAAGGAGCAAGCCAAGGGAAAGATCACGTTGCGGTGACATTTGGCAGCGAAGTTGAACTTCAGGATCGAGAGGTTCACTTTTGACGTTCTTGACTTTCCATTGCCTTACAATGGGATACTTGGCCATCCAAAGACTCGCCAAATTCATGGCAGCCTCTCACTATGCATACAACATGTGAAGATGCCAGGCCCGATAAGTGTCATCTCCGTCCCTGGCGACAAGAAGGATGCTCTTATCTACACCGACAAGATCTACCGGAAGCAGCAGCTGCGGCAGATTGCAAGCCACTTGTCACCGAATCTCCCGGGGGGAAGAAGAAGACCAAGTCCGGCAAGAGCTCTGATGCCCACTCCGGCAAGCGCACCTCTTCGGAGTGCTGCGCTATCGTCGAGGACGCACCATCGAGCTCCACCGGCAAGTGTAAGAAGACGATGGCAGCTCCACCAGAGACCAAGAAGGTGTCCGCCAAGGAGGACGGCACTGGTGGTACCTTCACCATCAGTGCCACTCTCGACCATAAATAGGAAGGCGCGCTCGTTGCTTTCCTGCGGGCGAACATCGACCTTGTTTGCGTGGCAACCGTCTGACATCCCCGGTGTTTCCAGGAAAATAATTGAGCACCATCTTGCCGTTTGTCCTCATGCGCGCCCGCCAAGCGTAAAGTCGAAGGTGCAAAGGTGGAGCGCCAAGAATTCATCGCAGAAGAAATCAAGAAATTGGAAGCAGCAGGCCTTGTCAGAGGAGTGCTCCATCCTACGTGGTTGGCCAATCCTGTAGTTGTACGCAAGGCAAACAGGAAATGGAGGCTTTGTATCGACTTTACCGATGTCAGTGAGCTTGTCCCAAAGACCGATTTCCCTTGCCGCGCATCGACCAGATTGTTGACTCCACGGCTGGATGTGATTTGCTTTCACTTCTGGATGCATACTCAGGATATCATCAGATCTTCATGGCAGAAGAGGATGAGGAGAAGACCGCATTCATCACCCCATGTGGCACATACTGTTTCGTACGGATGCCTTTCGGATTAAAGAATGCTGGTTCAACATTTGCAAGAGTAGTCCATGACGCTTTTGAGCCGCAAATGCACGTAAATGTGGAAGCCTACATGGATGACATAGTGGTCAAAAGCAAGGACAAGGCGACTCGATTCAAGATTTAGACGAAACCTTTGCAAATCTGCGCAAGATCAACCTCAAGCTCAACCACGAGAAGTGTGTGTTTGGAGTCCCTTCCGCAAGCTTCTCGGGTTCTTCGTGTCTCGGGAATTGAAGCCAATCCCGACAAGATCAAGGCCATTGAGCAGATTGAAGCACCAAAGCGCGTCGAGGATGTACGAAGACTTGCGGTTGCGTAGATGCTCTCAGCAGGTTTATCTATAGGTTCTGCTGAAGCGCTACCGCCATTTTTCAAAATTTTGAAAAAGGCAGGTCCGATGAAATGGACTCCGAAGCGGAGGCTGCTGCAGACTTGAAGAGATACTGTCCTCCACTCCAACACTTGTCGCACCTAAGCCACAAGAAAAGTTGCTGCTATATATAGCGGCAACCAATCAAGTGGTTAGTGCTGCGTTAGTAGCGGAGAGGGAGGCGGATGATGAGCTAGCAACCATGGCGTATGCATCCAAATGACGAAAGGTGGGGCTTCACCGCAAGCTCTGGTCCCGACAAGGATGGATCTACGCAGACGCATGAGAAGATGCAGAAAAGAATGGTGCAGCGCCCAGTTTACTTTGTCGCCACCTTCTGCAGGGGCTAGGTCAAGGTACTGCGGTGTGCAGAAATTGCTTTTCGGCCTCCTCATGGCCTCGAGAAAGCTGCGCCATTACTTCCGTGAACATGAGATCACAAATCGTCACTCGTTTTCCGCTGAAGAGGATATTGCAAAATCCAGAAGCAACAGGCAGGATTGTCGAGTGGGCACTGGAACTGTCAAGCTTTGGCCTCAAGTTTGAGAGCACTTCAACTATCCAAAGCAGAGCATTGGTGGAGTTCATAGCAGAATGGACGCCAACACAAGATGAAGAAATTCTAGAAACGAGCATCCCCGTCAAGGAAGCAAGCAAAGAGTGGCTGATGTACTTTGATGGTGCCTTCTCGCTGCAAGGCGCCGGTCTTGAGCGTGCTACTTGTTGCACCCACCGGAGAGCACCTCAAGCACGTAGTCCAGATGCACTTTCCCAAGGAGCAAGCAACAAACAATACCGCAGAGTATGAAGGTTTGCTTGCCGGTCTCGTGGATCGCAGAGACCTTGGGATCAAGAAGCTCATTGTCGTGGTGACTCACAACTTGTCATCCGCCAAGTGAACAAGAGTTATCAGAGTCCGTTGATGGAAGCTTATGTTGATGAAGTGAGAAAGCTAGAAGAGCACTTTGGCAGCCTACAAATGGAACATGTTCCAAGAGCTCAGAACGACATTGCCGATGGCCTGTCGAAGTGCGCTGCACTTAAGTTACCTGTGGAACTAGGGATTTTGTGCTCAAGCTGACTCAACCGTCTGTAACGCCATCAACCGGACAGAGCAAGAAGAAGAAGTTGATCTCTGGTGACTATTTTCCGGCAGAGCTTCCCGAAGTCACCGTCAAGAAGGTCCTCAAGATCAACACCGTGGGTGCCGAGGAACAGTCCGTCCAGAAGCCCTAGGGTTTGTTCCGTTGAAGCAGACGCTCCCGACAAGTTTTGCCCCGGCAAGCTTGCCGAGGAACGTCAAGCTCCGGCTGAGCCGCAAGTTCTCGCCATGGAAGCTGATGTTCCCGCAGCAGCAGATGTGCCTTTAGTCCTTGTTGTAGAGCCGCAAGCTCCAAAGATGGGCACAAGAGATTGTCCGCTTCCTTCGCATATGAGAACTTCCCGAAGAGCAAGAAGAAGCGGAAAGAGTAGCCCACCGATCAAGTATGTACCAATTTGTCGACAACACACCTGCATGTAAGAAGACTCAACGGTGTGAAATTGAAGTGTATTCACCGAAGACGGACAAAAGCTGTTGGCGAGAGATACATGGAGGCATATGTGGTCACCACATTGGCGCCAGAGCACTTGCCGACAAAGCGTTCAAGCAAGGTTTCTTTTGGCCGACAGCCCTCCAAGATGCAATCGCACAAGTAACCAAGTGTGAAGCGTGCGGCCCATTCCAAGCAGATACACCAGCCAGCTCAAGCTCTCCAGACGATCCCTTTATCCCGCCATTTTCGGTCTGGGGCTCGACATCCTCGGCCCCTTTCCCCGAAGTTGTCGGGGCTTTGAGTACTTGTACGTTGCAATCGACAAGTTCGCAAAGTGGCCGGAAGTGGAAGCGATGAGGAAGGTGACAAAGACAAATGCCAGTCAAGTTCTTTAGGTCGATTGTTTGCCGTTTCGAATCCCTCGACAGATCATCACCGACAACGGCACGCAATTCACGAGCCGCACCTTCATGCAAGACGCCCAAGATCTTGGCGCCAAGGTTCCGCTTCGCTTCGCTGCTCATCCGAGAAGTAACGGTCAAGCGGAGAGGGCGAATCGTCAAGTGCTGCGCGGGCTTAAGACCGTAGCTTTCGACAGCCGCACAAGTGAGGAAAGCATCGATTGAGGAGCTGCCGGTGGTTCTTTGGTCGATTAGGACGACGCCAAATCGAGCCACCGCCGCACACCTTCGCTCTAGTCTATGGAGCAGAGGCAGTTCTCCCCACGGAACTCGTGATACGGATCACCTCGAGTGCTTGCTTATGATGAGCTTGAGCAAGAGCAGCTATGCGACAAGATGACGCGCTGCTCCTTGAGGAGGATCGCCTTCAGTCTTTGTCAGACGAGCTGCTCGATACCAGCAAGCTTTGCGCCGCTACCATAGCCGCAGTTAATGCCGAAGTCTCGAGGAAGGCGACCTTGTTCTTCGCGCGTTCAGTCCGCCAAGAATTCCAACAAGTTGACGCGAAGTGGGAAGGCCCTTACCGGGTGAAATGAGTCACTAGGCCTAGCGTTGTCTCGCCTTGAGACCGAAGATGGCATTCCGTGAGCAACTCTGGAACATTGAGCATCTTCGTAAGTTTTACTCAGATGCGCGGTTGCCGGAACCTGTTCCGGCAACCACCTTTTGTACAAGTCTGGCTGATGTTGCATGTAATCCTTTGTACAAAGCCGGGCGCAGACCCCGTGCATAAGTAAAGCTCATGTGCTTCGCACATCTTGTCAACTTCATGCTTTCTACTTCTATTTTTGCATGCGTTATCTGACACTTTGTGCAGCACCTACCCCCGGTAAGAAATAACGAGCCATAAGGCTCCATATCTTTATTTTCTCTTCTCTCTCTTTCTCAAAGAAAGGAAGGTTCCCTCGCCCATAAGTTTGCCGGGGGGAAAGGAGAAGATAATGGTGTGGACCAAGCGTCGCTAAAGGAAGTCTGGCCTTACCGAGAAGCAAACGACAGAAAAGCTAAGTTGCTAAAGTTTGAGCAATCAGTTTTAAAATTCTTAAGTTATCTTCCTCGAACGACTTTACTTTGTATGGAAAACCTGTGCGCGGAGGAACCAACTCGTAGCTAGTTGCGCCCTTACTTTGTTTCGAGTCCGCTCAACAACTTAAGTGAGCTGCGACTAGTTACGACAAGGTTTCTTGTCGGTAGCAAGACCGCCAAAGAAGTCACCGACGTCTCAAGACTCAACGCCTGTGCTCATACCGACAAGTTCCCTAAAAGCGAGGGCAAAACATACAAAGGAAGGAATCAAGTAAAGGAAATAACATAGCAATCACTACCCAAATAGAGTTATATTACAAGATAGCTTGTCGCAGCTCTAATAGATTGTTCTCATAACATGACCAGCAGCGGCAAGAAAAGAGAAAGCGGGCGGCCTAATCTACGCGATTGCCCTCAACCCTCTTGATCCCGCTCACCCTATCCACGATGGGTGCGACAAGGGTCTTGAGCGCTTCCACATCAGCATCCGGCGGCAAGGACTTGAGGACGTTGGTGAGGTTGAGGCATGGATTGCGGAAGGCCACCTTCATCAGCACCTTTTGAAGAGCTCCCGCACAGATCTGGCGCGACTCCTCGGCCAGCTGCTTTGGGATTTCTTCCCGGAGTCGCTGGAGGGCCGTCACCACGCCCTTGAAGAACAAGCTGAGCTTGGCGCTGGGTTGGAGGTGCTCATCGGAGGAATATCCAAGATCCTCCATCCCCAGCTGCGCCAGCTCCCTGTCGATGGCTTCAGCAACATCCACGAGACCCACCGACCAGTGCTCCCCATTTTCCCTAAAGGTATTCTCGGCGGCGGCGAAGACTCGCCAGCGCCTCGTCGGCCTTTGATCTTCTCCTTCAAGGCCACCTCCTGCTCCCTCGGCGCCGTCCGGCTGTCCCCGAGTCAAGGTGGTCACTTCAACTCAAGATCTGCATTGGAGTCCTTGGCGCTGATCTCCTTGCTCCTCTCGGCGAGACGGCCCTGCAGCTCGCCAAGAGTGTAGGCGTCCTTCTCGCGCTCATGCTTGAGTGCAGCAAGCTCCTCGCCGCTCTCCTTGAGATTGGCCTCCAACTGCGCCACCTTCGTCTCCAGCTCCTTCTTGGCGGCCTCGGCAGCTCGGCAAGATCCTTTGCTTCCTTGAGAGCCCCGCCAAATGTTTGCTCGCGTGGCAAGATCCTCCTCGTGGATGTCAAGATTAACCTTCCGCTGCGCCAACTCGCCTTCCTCAAGGCAGACAGCTTCTCGGCAGAAGTCATTGTTGCTCTTTTCAAATTTTCAGCCTTCTCGAGGAGGAAGGCTTTGCGCTCTTCGGCGAGTTGCTCCCGCTCCGCTGCCAAGGACCAGAGAGCTTCCTGGTTAAGGCCCCGGAGCTCCTCCGCACGCTTCTCGATGTCTGCTCCCGCCTTCGCGACAAGCGCTTCCCGGGATTCTAGCTTGGCTTGTCGGGCGCGGTAGAGCGACAACAGCTTCCGCAGCAGCTGCTCCTCCTCAGACTCGCCGCTGCTGCTGCTCGGCGCGTCGACCAGCGTTAGCCCAGCGGAGGCGAGCAGCTCTTCATCAAAAGTTTCTCCTTCGCCGGCGCCACAGAGCTCGACGCCCATGGGAGCTTGATGAAGACGCCATCGCCGACCTTCAAATAGGCGCGCGGGCTGGGGCTCTTGAGCCCAACGCCGCCTGAGCAATGAGGGATCGGCGGTCGGCGTGGCGCTGGCGCTCCCTGCGGCCTCGGGGCCATCGGTGTGATCGCCGGACCTCGCCAGCCTGCGACGGCAGCTTTGGCGGCCTCTTCGGCCGGGCTCGTCGGCGCCAGCTTCTTCTCCGATGGCGTGGCGTCGTCGATGTTGCCGCGTCCTCCTCGCCCGGCCTCGGTCTCCATTGGCTCTGTGGCGGATGGATCTGACGACCGAAAAATGAAGAAAAGTCAAGCAAATATTCAAAAAGAAAATCAGAAGAAGAAGAACACAAGGAAAGTTTTCAAGCAAGAGGATTACCTGTGCTAGGGTCTGCAGTCATGGTCTCCGCCACCAGGGGATCGCTGGTGATGTCCCTTGCCGGAGAGCTGTCCCTTGCCGGAGAACTGCCCCTTGCCGAAGAAGTCTCCCTTGCCGGAAAACGCTCCCTTGCCGGGGAATCCTCCCTTGGCGGTGTAGTCGAAGCAGAAGGCATGTCAGGAGCTGCTTGTGGCACTCTGGTAAGGCTGCTCGCTCCTACACAATCAGCAGCCGATATCAAGCAAAGAAAGGGCACCCATGCACGCCTAACAGCAGGAAGAAAACCATATACTTACGCTGGGGGCTGCGCTGGGGATTGCTTTGAGGAAGAGTTGCCGCGTCCGGCACGGTGGTCTCGACGCGCCTCATTGTCATGGTGGGTTCGCCCTCGATGACAATCACCGGGGCCTTGGCTCTTCGACGCTCTGGGCCAGCGTCACGAAAAGGAATGGGTTCAGAGTGAAGCAAATCAGATACAAGACAAAGCAACACGCCAAGAACTACAAATGCTGCAAAGAATCTTACTCTTCTTCTTCCTCGCCGAGCCGAGCGGAGAGATCAATTCTGGCTCGCCTCCGGACGACGAGGCGGAGGAGTAGGTTCCCTTGGCCGCTTGGCGGGAGCAGAAGCGGTGGTCTGCGAGGGCCCCGCTCCAGTTGCCGCAGCGGCGTGAGGTGCTCCCGCGGCAACAGTGCTTGCCGCGGTGGAGCCCGACGCGGCGGCTGTTGACCCGTCTGCCACCCCGCTACGTCTCCGGCCTTGCGGAGACGCCTTCTTGGTGGGGCTGGGGGCTCCGCTCGGGGCAAGCTGTCTGAAGGAGGGGAGGAGGCGCCCTTGGCGGGCTCGCTCGCCTCAGCTTCAGGCCCGACAAGCTCTTCCTCGCCGGCAAACTCCCCCCCGATCGACAAGGCTTGCCGCCTCTGCTGCCTCTGCCTCCTCCATGGTGAATCCGAACTCGCCCACGGCAGCGGCTGCTGCCGCCTCTTCCAGCCTGGTGGCGATGCGCTGCATCTCATCATCGGTGGTGTCGCGGGTGAGGCTCTTCTGTTCATCGTATGACCGGCACTTCTACCAGTTGTCAAAGAACACTGCGCCGACGCGTCATCTGCAGACTCTTGCCAGGTTGGAACGATTCCATGCGAAGTCGCACAATGGCATCATTGCACGGATGCGGTCGGCGAGGAATTGTTGCACAGCGGACAACATTCTTCGCAACCTGAACGCCCGGGATGCTCAGATCGTGCTTGAACAACTCCAAGAGCATCGCGTCCAGCCTGTGATGTTGAAATTGAAGTTGAGGCCCGGGCGTAGCCTCATGATATCCGCCGCATTCCGGAACTTCCAGGCGGGTCTCCTCCTCTCCTGCAGGGGGGCGATGTTGCGACGAAGGAAATCTGCGCCAACGGCGCCTACAGTGAGTCCGGCAAGCCTCAGGCGCAGGATCCGGACGACGGCGATCTTCAGCCTGGCGTCTTCCGGAGCCAGACTGCTCCAATCGTTGCCGCGCACTACTGAGGTTTGGCGCTGGGCGATGGCGGCTGCGGTTCTCCTCGACAATCCAGCACCAGTTTGCTCTCCACTCATCCCATTTGCTGCGGAGCTCTCCCTCCAGATAAGCTTCCTTCTTGCCGGTCCTCGAGATCCAAAGCGATCCCACCGGAAAGAGGCTCCCTCTCTCAACTCGGGGCATAAAGAAGTGGCGGAAAAGGGCTACGTTTGGATGGACTCCGACAAAGTTTTCGCAGAGATGTGCGAAAACTGCCATGGTCAGAACAACATTGGGGGTGAAGTCAAGGAGGCGGAACCCGTAGGTGTTCATGATATCGCAGAAAAATTCAGAGAAAGGCGGGCGAGCCCGCAGAGAAGAACAGCGAAGAAAGGGTACCCATTCGGAGCCAGTTCAAGCAGCAATGGAGTACCTTCGTCGCTGGATGTGCTCGCGTCTCCGTCGACCGTAAGAGGTAGTAGTACTCCCTCAGCTCCCTCATGGCGAGCTGGGGAAAGATTGCCGCTCCTTCATGGCGCCGCAAAGCCGCTGCGCCTCGGCCGACTTCACGGCCTTCCCCTTGTCGGCTTTCGGAGCCATGGCGGAGGTGGTGAGGGAGATCGACGGCATTGGTGATGCTGGTGGCCATGGGGGGCGGAGCGCTGCTCTCTCTTTAGCCTTAGGAAGAAGGGGGAAGCAGCGGGGGTTTTTCGAGATTGGACAGCAACTGGCGAGATGGGCGAACTGCCCCTGTTTCCCCTGCTTATAAAGAGGGAGGGGCGGACGTTCCGTCTTTCCGAATAAAGAAACCACCCATGATCTCATCCACGATCTCTCACACGACGCCGCATTCGACGCATGCCATTCGTGGAGGGCGTGGTGGGTCCGGGGTGAGTTACGGCGTAACCCAGCCGCTGCGTGCAGTGCCTGTTTTGGGCCTGGCCCAACAGCGCTTCGGCACTGCAGTGTGGCCCAGTCTGGGGCTCCTATCGGTGTACTAGAGTAGGGGTACCCTAGTATCCCGAACTTGTGCACGGGCAGTTGCAGCCCTCCGCGGCAAGGCTTACCGGGTGACCGCCAAGGTCCTCCGTGGTTCCTTTGGAGCCATTCAAGAACAAAGTATTCAAGCCAAGGAGACAAGGCCCCGGCAAGAGGAGCTTGCCGGGAAGGCCACCCAAGGCACCTAGGAGACAAGGCCCTGGCAAGAGGAGCTGCTGGGAAGGCCACCCAAGGCACCTAGGAGACAAGGCCCCGGCAAGAGGAGCTTGCCGGGAAGGCCCGGTGAGCGACAAGCTTCCGGACGCGACAAGACAACAAGCCGGTAAGGCGCTTGCCGCAGACCACCACTGCATCCAAGCGCTCCAAAGACATCCACTAACGTGTCGCCTGGGACCTTTCCAGCGCTACAGGCCGAGGTCAGGCGGCCGCTGGAGCGTGGTGGCAAGCGACGCCGACAAGATTGCCATCGTGGCAAGCGGTGGCGCCTCGACGGTCCCTTTCTCGCACCGTTAGGGCGACATAGACGGCATTTAATGCCTTTGTCCCCTGCCGCCGAGTTAGGTATGATACACCGCATAAGTAGCTGTACCAACCACTCCTTTTCCATTCTTACCCTTGTCTACGTTGCCACCTGTCGGAGACCCCTTTAGCATATAAAAGGAGGTCCATGAGCAACGTAGGAGGAGGAGGTTAGAGAGAGGTTCGAAGCCAGAGAACACTCACGCTCGGTCTCGTTAGCAGCTTGTGTGTACTGTAGCACTCAACGCCTCTGAAAGCAAGAACTCAATACACTCGCACATGCAGCAGAGGAGTGTTATCTCTCCGAGAGCTCCGAAGCTGGGTAAACTGCTCATGTGCTTCGCCTCGATCTGCTCTTCGTGCGACCTCCGCCCCCCGCCGAACCGAAAGGGGCTCGGTCCGCCGGTCCCATAGGTGTTCGTGGGCCAGATCAGCTTCCCCGACACCTGCGGTCGACATAACTAAAACTCCAGGTGGTTAAACGGAGTACCTTGCTCTGATACCAATTGAAAGTGCGTTATATCGACTAGAGGGGGGGTGAATAGGCGATTTTTATGAATTCTTCAATGAGGAGTTATCATGTGAGGAAATTCCTAAGTGAAGAACTACTTGCAGCGGAATAAGTACTCAGAAATATGCATAAAGGAATGCGGACATAGTCATCATGATGAAATGAAGACAATCAAAGAGTACAGAAAGCGTAAACACAGGATAGCACAAGATGAAGACAAACAGACTAAAGAAATTGAACTGAGGAAATTGAGAAAGTCTTCAGTCAAAGTCTTCAAACACAGATATGAATGAACACTCAACACAAGAATGAGGAAATGAAAGGGTTCGTGACATAGAACCAGTTAGGTTGGTGAAGACAATGATTTGGTAGACCAGTTCCAACTGCTGTCTCGGTTATGCGTCTGTTGGAGCGGCCGAGTATTTAAACTCGAGGACACACACTCCCGGACACCCGATCGCCGAGCACGCAGCTCAGACACCAAGTCCTCATCATATTCTCCTTGAACTAAGGTCACATAGACCTCGTTCAATCACTGTGGTAAGTCTTCAGCGACTTCCAAACCTTCACAGACTTGGTCACTCGGCGATCCACAATTCCTCTTGGATGCTCTAGACCATGACGCCTAACCGTCTGGAAGAAGCACAGTCCTCAAAGGTAACAAGCGTCGAATCCACGCAGGATCAATCTCTTCAGTGATGCTCAATCACTTTGGGTTTGTAGGTGTTTGGTTTTTGGGTTTTTCCTCACTCGATGATTTTCGCTCAAAGTCCTCAGAGGATGGGTTGCTCTCAAATGACAAGTGTCAAGTTTCTCTCTGAGCAGCCAACCAACTAGTGGTTGTAGGGGGCGGCTATTTATAGCCTAGGGAGCAGCCCGACATGATAAGACATAAATGCCCTTCAATGATATGACCGTTAGGTGGATAAGATATTCTGGGACAGCTGGCGCGCAGCACAGCAACGGTCGGAAATTTGATTCTCAAATTCCTCGGGGCTATCATGTTCCTCACTGCGTAGGCAATCCGCACTGGCGAATTCCTAACTCCACAGTCAGAAAAAATTCCTCAGCGACCAGAAGCACTTCGTCTCTGTCACTGAAGAAATTTGACTGAACTGTATGAGATTTCCAAAGGCTTCACTCGAAGGGATTGGTAGGTGTAGGATTTTGAGTTGAGCATCACATGGAAATTTTTCCTTAGTATTTCCTCGACCCCCTTTAACAGTACGGTGTTTCCTGTGACTCAAGAAGAGAAAACGAAACTACGAAAACAAAATTCTTCACGCTTCATGTTCCTCAAATGAATACCAAGTCTTCAAGGTCACACCAATTTCTTCACTTTCAAAGTCTTCAGAAAGACTTCAGAATATCAAAGTCTTCAGTCGAAGAACTTCATTTTTAGGGGTTGACTTTCTCTGTAGATATCAAACTCCTCATAGACTTATAGACCTGTGTACACTCATAAACACGTTAGTCCCTTAACCTATAAGTCTTCAATACACCAAAATCACTAAGGGGCACTAGATGCACTTACAGGTCCAATGTCTATGAATTTATCCTATATTGTTTCTGCTAAGTTACTACTGCTATCAGCACTGTTACCCTTGCTACAAAATTACTACTATCATCATATCAAGTACCGTTCTTGATGTCACTAGTATCAAAACTATCGACATCTTGTTACTCGATTACTTCTTTGTAGATAATTAATCTCCAGGTGTGGTTGAATTGAGAACTCAGCTGCTAATACCTTCAAATATTCTTTGGCTCCCCTTGTGTTGAATCTTTAAATTTGGGTTAAATACTTTACCCTCGAAAACTGTTGCGATCCCCTATACTTGTGGGTTATCAAGACCTTTTTCTGGCACCGTTGCCGGGGAGCATAGCTATATTTGTTGAGTCACTTGGGATTATTATCATATTACCACTATGAAGAATCTGAAGGATCCAAGGACTAAGATATTTACCTCAAGTACGAGGGGAGGTAAGAAACTACCATCCAGTTCTACTTTAGATTCACCTTTTGTTATGAATAAACTTGCGACACCACCACATGCTATGAATTCTGATATGTCGCAAGTTATTGATGATGCTACTTCTACTATGAATGACGCTTATGATGATGCTACTACCTTGCTTGATATTGATGATGTGCCACTTGGTGACTTTCTTGATAAACAAATTGCTAGAGTTATACAACATGATGTTGTCGAATCTGATGATGAGCTTCAAACTGAATCTCCTGAAACACCTGCTAGAACTAGCCTTCCTAGATATCAATTGCCTAAGGTACCGGAAGGTTATGTTATGAGTGAAGAAACAACTAGAGATATTCTTGCTTGCAATGATAGAGATGATCTAGAGAAACTATTACAGAAGTACAAGGAAAAATCTCTGATGCTAGAATGAAATGTGACTCTAAGTTTGCTACTTCACCTATCTTTATTGATGATAAGGATTTTGAATTCTAGTTAATTACTTTGGTTGAATCTGATCCTTTCCATGGTTATGAAACTGAAACAGTTGTGGCACATCTTACTAAGTTGAATGATATAGCCACCCTTTTTACTCATGATGAGAAAACTCGCTATTACTTTATTCTCAAATTATTTCCTTTCTCATTAAAGGGTGATGCTAAAGTCTGGTACAATACTCTTGCTCCTAGTTGTGTGCGTAGTCCCCAGGATATGATTTATTACTTCTCTGAAAAATATATTCCTGCTCATAAGAAACAAGATGCCTTACAGGAAATATTTAACTTTGTGCAAATTAAAGAAGAGATTCTCCCATGAGCTTGGGGGAGGATTTGCCAGTTACTTAATGCTTTTCCTGATCATCCTCTTATGAAAAATGAAATACTTGATATTTTCTATAATGGACTAATCGATGCTTCTAGGGACTTCCTAGATAGTTGTGCTGGTTGTGTTTTTAGGGAAAGAACTGTTGGACAAGCTGAAGAATTATTGAATAACATATTGAAAAATTATGATGATTGGACTATGCCTGAACCACCGGCTAAACCCACTCCGAAGAATAGGGGTATATTATATCTCAGTCCCGAAGATATGCAAGAGGCAAAGAAATCTATGAAGGAAAAAGGTATTAAAGCTGAGGATGTTAAAAATTTACCTCCTATTAAAGAAATACATGGGCTTAATACACCACCACTGCCTAAGGTGGTAGAGGTAAATTCTCTTATGAAGTTCAATGAAAATTATAATCCTGACAATATGCATCCTAGTCAATGCACTTATGAGTTTGAAAACTAGATTAGGAAACAATATCACTTCAATGCAAATGTTATGAAACAATTGAAATACAATTCTGATATGATTGCTTGCTTGAGTGACTTGTTATTTAGAATCTCAAAGGATGTAAGAGGTGTTGGAAAACATGCTTCTATGGTTCAAACTCAGTTAGAACAAGTTGCTAAATCACAAAGAGAATTGCTTGATGAAATGAATCATAATATACATGACTTTGCTGTAAGAGTTGCAACTAGAGGAGGTAAAATGACTCAGGAACCACTTTACCCTGAGGGACACCCTAAAAGAATAGAACAAGATTCACAAAGAGTAAACACTAGTGCACCTAGTCCTTATAGAAAGAAAAAGAAAAAGAAAAATGATAGGACTTTGCATACTTCTAGTGAACCTGAAATAGAAAACCCTCCTGATAATGATGATGAAACTTCTATCTCTGATGCTGAAACTCAGTCAGGTAATGAACACTCACCTAGTGATAACGAAAAAGATAATGATGAGGTTCATGAAGACTCTCAACCAAACAATGATAAAGAACCAGATAATGATGTTGAGGTAGAACCACCTGTTGATCTTGATAACCCCCAACCTAAGTCTAAAAAATATGACAAAAGAGCCTATGTGGCTAGGAAACACAGTAAAGAAAGAGAACCGTGAGTTCAAAAACCTATGCCTTTTCCACCCAAGTCAACTAAAAAGAAAGATGATGAAGAAATTGAACGCTTTGCTGAAATGTTGAGGCCAGTCTTTTTGCGTACTCGCTTGACTGATATCTTGAAAATACCTCCTTATGCAAAGTATATGAAAGACATCATCACAAATAAGAGAAAAATACCGGAAGCTGAAATATCCACTATGCTTGCTAATTACACTTTTAAAGATGGAGTACCTAAAAAAGTTGGAGATCCGGGAATACCAACTATACCTTGCTCTATCAAAAATAATTATGTGAAAACTGCTTTGTGTGATTTAGGAGCTGGTGTTAGTGTTATGCCTTTCTCTTTATATAAAAGACTTCACTTGAATAAAGTCACACCTACTGAAATATATTTGCAAATGGTTGACAAATCAGCTGCCATACCTATTGGTATTTGTGAGGATGTGCCCGTTGTTGTTGCTAATGTTACTATTTTGACTGACTTTGTTATACTTGAGATGCCCGAGGATGAAAACATGTCGATTATCCTTGGTAGACCCTTCTTGAATACTGCAGGGGCTGCTATTGATTGCAATAAAAGTAAGGTCACTTTTCATATCAATGGTAATGAGCATACAGTGCACTTTCCGAAGAAACAATTCCAAATGAATGGTATTAATGTTATTGAAAAATCTCCGAGAATCACTATTGGAAGTTTCCAAATACCTCTACCTACTGCCAAAAAGAAATAAGAAATGTTTATTGTTGGGGAAATGCATATCCCCATTGAGGTAACTTAGTGATTTACGAAAGTTCTTCAGTTTCATGCTAATCGAAAGTGGTTGTTAATAAGACCTGACCAACCTTATTAATGGATCATTTTGGAACGGTGTGAAATTGATGAATTTAGTAAGCACTACCTTCTGTCTCTACCTTTTGTTTTCTATTTTTATTATTAGTTAAATAAAATAAAATGCCATGATTTATCTGTTTTCAGAATTTTCCGGGCAATAAAAAAATGACCCAAAATAAAAGTTCTAAGAATGCCCTGAAAATTTTATATGATTTTTCTGAAGATTTAAGAATCTTTTGTGCAAATAATAACAGAGGGAGGTGCACCAGGTGGTCACAACCCACCTGGGCGCGCCAGGCCCCCCCAGGCGCGCCCTGGTGGGTTGTGGTCCCCACGTGGGCCCCCTCACTTATCTCTTTAGCCCACATCATCACTCACCTCCAGAAAAAAAATCCCCATTGCTCTCTCCCCCGTGCTCTTGAGCTCAAACTCGTGGAATTCAATCTCTTTGCTCGAAGCTCTGTTTCCGAAACTGTTTCGAGGGATTGTTGCTTGGTATGTGACTCCACCATTTGTCCAATTAGTTTTTGTTTTGGTGGTTTATACTTTGAATAATTAGCTACTATTGGTGCTGCTGTAGATGTTCTTGCATGTTGAACTCTTAGTTGTTCTAAGTAGTTTGAATGCTTGCTATGGCTTCTATGTATCCCTATGAGTAGTTGCTATCAATTTTGTGAAGTTTGTTGACAACTTTTTGCCACCCCAAAAAATTAATTTTCAGAAAATTGTACGCGGACATGATGAACCTATTTGGAAGGAGTTCTTCGAGGAGATGATCCTCAGGGGCATCTTCTAGTGACAGTTCTGCTTGCCGGTCTTATGTTGAACCGATTGAAAGTTCCACGCGAGATGCCGCCACCAAACATGCTTATGGCATTGCGATGAATATATGGTGCGTGTGGGCATTAAGGAGGAATTTGAGCAATATGTTCACAATGCCGGTCTCGGTCCCTACCTGTCGGTGTACTAAAGTAGGGGTACCTTAGTACCTCGAACTTGTGCACGGGCAGTCGCAGCGTCCCCGCGGCAAGCCTCGCCGGGCGTCCGCCAAGACCCTCCGCAGCCATTTTGAAGGCGAGACCCCGACAAGAGGAGCTTGTCGGGAAGGCCTCTCTAGGCAGACAAGGTCCCGACAAGAAGAGCTTGTCGGGAAAGCCACTCCAGGCACACAGAAGGCAAGGCCCCGGCAAGAGGAGCTTGCCGGGAAGGCTCGGAGCACGACAAGTCTCCGAGCGCGACAAGGATTCGGCCGCGGCAAGGCGCTTGCCGAAGCATGCAACTTCTCTCCGTCTCCGCTCCAGCTCACCCAGCGAGGTGTCGCCATGGGACCGTTCCATGGGCGCGTGTCGAGCAGCTGTGCAGCCAGCGGAGAGCAGCGATACGCGGCGCTGACAGGCTCGCCATCGTGGCGAGCGGAGGCGCACCTGACGGTCTCTGTTACACTGTTTGGGCGACAACGACAGGCATTTATTGCTTTTGTCCCTTGCCGTCAGAGTTAGGTATTTTTGCACTGTACACTGTTCAAGTAGGTGTACCAACTCCTGTTTTTACATTCGTACCCCCGCCTATGTTGCCACCTGTCGGAGACCCCTTGAGCATATAAAAGGAGGCCCGAGTGCAACGTAGAGGGGGTTCCGCGAGGTTCGGTTCGCGTCTTGCGCGAGGCTCGGTTCATTCAACGGCCATAGACTAGATACACTCACGCTAGGTTTTGTGGCTGACATTGCTCCCTAGCAAGAACACAATAGATCAATCAGCAGCGAGGAGTTTTATCTCTCCGGAGAGCTCCGAAGCTGGGTAAAACCACTTGTGTGCATCGCCTCGATCCGCTCTTCGTGCGACCTCCGCCCCCCTCCGAACCACAAGGGGCCTGCTCCGCCGGCCCCATAGGTGTCCGTGGGTACGATCAGCCTCCCCGACACTACCTTTCAAATAAGTGTGAACAACACCAACTTCTCACTGAATCATTTGACAAAGGATTTATGTATTTTCCACATGAGTCTAGGGTGTCTTTTATGCTTTATGATGAACCATTTACTATCCCACTGGAGAATTTTGCTTACCATTGCAAACTTCCATTTTGGGGTTCGCTTGATGAGCCATCAAAGGTTGAGTTTGAGTCTTTCTTGACTAGCCTTTGTTACGGTGAGGGTAGGGGAGTGAGACAAGGAAGAATAAAGAGCATTCACTTTCCCGCAATTCAGTACCTTGCATTATTTAACTGGAAATGCATAGTAGGCAAGCAGGACTGTAGCATACTTTGTGCGCCAGACTTGAGCCTCATTCACGCCACTCTCACCAGTGAAAGGAATTATAACCTTGGAGCGATTGTTGCACGTAGACTTCAGCGTAACGCTAACAGTGGCTGGTTCGATGGGGGAATTTATGACACACGCCTAGCACGAGGATTGGATGTTTCACCTTTGCCGTTTGATCCTATCCTACCCACTCGATATTTAGATTTTGATGCCTTAAAGGAGCATAAGATTCTGAAGGGAAGGGCTGATAACTTCACTTATAATTTGTTGTTTAACCAATCACATGTTGTGGACACATATTTGCCTGCGCCTGCTTTGTTTGATTCTGTTGCCATGGGAGGATATAGGATTATGCCTGTAGACATCATCGCCTACTGGAACGCTCACGCTGCTGCAGAGGCTGCACATGCACCTCAGCAGTGGGATGAGTGGATGCCCACTCCTTTGGATCCTTACTACCCTCCACGCTACAAATCGATTACCAACTTAGGCCAAAAGTCTAAGCTTGGGGGAGTACGTGTTTCTCACCGACATTATATTCATGGTCACACATATCATTCTATTTATTGGTGCTCACACTTCTCCATTGTATCATCCATGCTTAGAATTATTTTCCTGCTTTCTTCTTGTGTGTTTGAAAAGCTTTAGAAAAACCAAAAAAAATAGTTGTAGCAATTTACTTTCTATGCATGCTTAGTAGTAGTATTAAAAAGAAAACCCAAAAATATTTCCTTGTTCTTCTTTTGCTTGTTGGGATCTTTCCCGTGTAAATAGTTTTTCTCGTTTTTGCTATTTAATTTGCTTGTTGAGGAAAACCAAAAACTCCAAAAATATTTCAGTGTGTTTCTCTGATTTTCTTTTCTTTTCATTCGAGTTGTACCAAGGAGAAGACCACGATGAAAATGTTGAGTGGTTCTCATATGAATTATTGTTGAACTAATAAAGACCCCATTTTACCTTGTCTTCTCCTGTTGAATAAAATGTTTTTAGATTCCAGCTTAGTCCACGGCACTCTTGCACTATTATTATTTTCATATCATTCGGTCGTGCAAGTGAAAGGCAATAATGACGATATTCGATGAACTGGCCGTGGCAAAGATAAAATGGTAAGAACTCGACTTGTTCTGTCTGTGTAAATATGTTTAACCTAGTGCCCATGATTCAGCCCATTATGATTAAATATATTTGCAATGACAATTAGGGACTCTAGTTTCTCATGCGATGCATAAGTAGCTGGGAGTTGATAATGATTTATCTTGGATATCAACATAGCGTTAAAATGATTGTGATGTAGTATGATGATATGGTATCCTCCTCTGAATGTTTGAGTGGCTTGACTTGGTAGATGTTCATGCATGTAGTTGAATCAAAACCAACATAGCCTCTATAATATTTATGTTAATGGTGGCCATATCCTACTCATGCTAGTGTCCAATGTTCCTTATGCATAATGGATGGTTATGATCGTTGTTGCTCTCTAGCTGGCCACTTCCCAATCTTAATTGCTAGCCTTCGCTGTACTAAGTGGGAATTCTGCTTGTACATAAAAAACCTTGAACCCAAAGTTATTCCAGATGAGTCCACCATACCTACCTATATACGGTATTACCCTGCCGTCCTAAGTAAATTTGCATGTGCCACCTCTAAAAACTTCTAAAAAATTATCCGTTTTGTGTGCCTGGATCATTCATGGAACGACAGGAGGTGGTCGATATCTTTCGTGCTAACCGGGTTATCCTCAGGTCAAGTGTTTATTCACTCAACATTGCACGTGGAAATGGGCGGTAATAGGGATGCCTAGTCCCAAACTGCAAACATGAAAACGAGTTCATGTCTGAAATAATCAAACAAAAATTCCCAACGGAGTCAAAACCTTTACTTTTATCGCTTGGGAACCATCATTAGCGTGCTTAGCAGGGAAGATGTTGATAACTGATGGTCATGAAGTGAATAAGAAGGGTGCATGTCTCAAAATATCATTTATCACTGTTTTAAAAATTGAGCTATGGCACCTCTGCAAATAACTGCTTCCCTCTGCGAAGGGACTTCCTATTTACTTTTATGTTGTGTCACCACCTTCTAAAAACAAGCGCTAGAAACTGAGTAGAGCACAACTGTCATGATTTATGCATTGTGTGTAGCTAATGTTGGGTGCATCATGACTGGATCTTTTCTACCATGAATTACAATGTTTAGTCGCTACTTGAACTTTGGAGGTGCTCTGCATTTATGTTTTGCGGTCTCAGACAGGGCTAGCGAGATACCACTATTGTCATATTATATCATGGTTGTCTTGACAACGTGTTGTTGTTTGAGATATTTTATTACTGCTCGCTAGCTAATTATGTCATTGATATGAGTCATTATAATGTTTAAGAGTTATTGTTGACATGGTTAGTTATAATGTTGGCTAAAAACTTGGGTGCTGTTTAAGTTTATTTATGCAAACAAGACCAAAAGTGTTCGTAAAAGTTTTTCTTTCTCACTTTCAGTTTATCAACTGAATAGCTTGAGGACAAGCAAAGGTTTAAGCTTGGGGGAGTTGATACGTCTCCAATGTATCTACTTTTTCTCAAGGTTTTCCTCTCGTTTTGGACTCTAATTTGGAGGATTTGAATGAAACTAATCCTGGACTGACGCTGTTTTCAGCAGAACTACCATGGTGTTGTTTTTGTGCAGAAATAAAAGTTCTCGGAATGGAACGAAACTTTGCGAGAATTTTTTATATCAATAATAAGAATTTCTGGAGCCAAGACCCACCAGAGAGGGGCCCTTGGTTGGGCACAACCCACCAGGGTGCGCCCCCCTCTCCTGACGTGCCCAGGTGGGTTGTACCCACCTGGTGGCCCGCTGACGACCCCCTGATACTATAAAATAACATATTGCCAGAATAAAATCAGGGATAAAGAATTATCGCGATCCACGAGACGGAGCCGCCGCCAAGCCCTGTTCTTCCTCGGGAGGATAGGTCTGGAGTCCGTTTGGGGCTCCGGAGAGGGGATCTTTGTTCTTCGTCATCACCGACCCATCTCCATCGCCAATTCCATGATGCTCCCCACCGGGAGTGAGTAATTCCTTCGTAGGCTCGCTGGTCAGTGAGGAGTTGGATGAGATTCATCATGTAATCGAGTTAGTTTTGTTAGGGCCTGATCCCTAGTATCCACTATGTTCTTAGATTAATGTTGCTATGACTTTGCCATGCTTAATGCTTGTCATTTTGGGCCCGGGTGCCATGAACTCAGATCTTAACCGTTTATGAATTCATCATTATATCCATGTTTTAGATCTGATCTTGCAAGTTATTGTCATCTACTACGATTATGATCCGACAATCCCGGAGTGACAACAACCGGGCCCAGTCTCGGTGATGACCATACTTTGAGGAGTTCATGTATTCACTATGTGTTAATGCTTTGTTCCGGTTCTCAATTAAAAGGAAGCCTTAATATCCTTTCATTTCCAATATGGACCCCGCTGCCACGGGAGGGTAGGGCAAAAGATGTCATGCAAGTTCTTTTAATAAAGCACGTATGACTATTTACGAAATACATGCCTGCATTTTCTCGATGAACTGGAGCTAGTGCCGTATCGCCCTAGGTTATAACTGTCTCATGATGAATATGATCCAACAAGTCACCGATCCAATGCCTACGAATTTATCCTTATTGATCTTGCTGCGTTACTATTGCTATCATCACTGTTACACTTGCTACAAAATTACTGCTATCACTATTAATGTTACCGTTGCTACTGTTACTACTGCTATCATCACTATTACACTTGCTACAAAATGACTGCTATCACTATTATTGTTATCGTTGCTGCTGTTACTACTATCAAAACTATCAAACTACTTTGCTGCGGATCACTTTGCTGCAGATAATTAATCCCCAGGTGTAATTGAATTGACAACTCACCTGCTAATTGTCGGTGTTCTAGGAACGGGGGTCCCCAGACTTGCCTGCCTGCGGCCTGCGGCGTGGCTCAAGTGGGGGCCCAGCGCGGCCCAGCTTCATCAGCTCAAGCTCAAGACCGTCGCGAGGGGCCAAGCCTCATGAGGCGGACGACGGAACCTTCCTCAGAGCAGCCTCGTCGAGGCAGGCTCACGAGGAGGCGGAGAGATCAAGGCAGGGTATCTCACGAGGGTGCCCGTGACGCAAGCCATGACGATCAAGACCAAAGGGCGCCAAAGTGGCGTCGACTGCAGTGTCCTCATTTCCCCTTTGGTGCAAAGGGGGCAAGCACATGCCAAGGTATCAGGAAAAGGTTACCGCTTCGGTGCAACAAGACCAAGACCAGCAGAGCGGCAGGAAGGAGGTCATCGTGGAACCTGGGACGGCGTCACCGTCAGAGCCTTTGGCAGCCGAAGACCAACTTTAGTCAGGATAAGTGTACTAGATGTTCCCCTTCAAAATGGCCAATTGTTGGCGCCCTTCCCACTCATTATTTGGGAAGAGGCCCATGGTCTCCCTCTATAAATAGGACTAGCCACCACAGAGAGAAGGGGAGGGGAATTAACCAGAGAGAGAGAGAGAGAGAGAGAGAGAGAGAGAGAGAGAGAAGCGACTGGACTCGCCCAAGCAGTCCACCGCACCAGCCCAAGAACAGCCCCTCGCGAGGCTGTTCTTCCTTTGTACTGTTCTTCATCAGCCCCAGAGGCAATCCACCACACCACACACTGGAGTAGGGTATTACACCACAACGGTGGCTCGAACCAGTATAAATCTCGTGTCTCTTGTGCTGTTCATCGTTCCTAGTTTAGATCCCTTGCAAGCCACTAACGCGTGAGCTGGTAGGGGAAAGATCTCCGCGCGCACCCCAGTGTTCGAACCTCAAGGGTCTGTCAGAACCCGAAATCCGACATTTGGCGCGCCAGGTAGGGGTGCGTCGGAATCTTTCTTCCGCTAGTCGCGTGTCATCTTCTGTCACGTCCATGGCTGACGCTCGCCGAGCCCGCACTGAGCGTCGGGCTGCTCGCGCCACTTGAGTCGCCCGGATGGCTCCTATCGGCGGACGCCCCCGTCGTTCCCCGTCGCCTGCCGCCGACGCCCCCATCTGCCCGGCGGGGAACGAGCAGCAGGCCTGTTGGGGGGAGCTGCGCGACATCTGCCTCGCCAATCGCGTCGGGCCGGCGCCCCCGGTCGTCACAGCTCTCCTGGGCGGCTCACTGGCGCCACCTTCGACCCACCACGTCAAGTCGTTCACTTGCCAGATCGCCACCGCCTCCGAGCGCCAGGGAGCCCTGCCAGGCTGGCTGGCGCCCGAGGCCGACCTGCTCTTCTACTCGGACGATCACCCCTCCAACCCCGCCGGTTCGGGTGCGCTTCCGACGCTGTGCACCCCCACCATCTGCGAAGTGGCTGTCAGCAGGGCCCTCATCGACGGTGGAGCCGGCCTCAGCGTGCTCTTTGTGGAGGCCTTCAGCCACCTCCATGTGCCGCCAAAGCGGCTCCAGCCCAGCAGTCCTTTCTCAGGAGTCGGAGCCGGATCCACCGCCTCCCTGGGACAAATTCGCCTCCCAGTGACCTTCGGCACCCGCGACAACTTCCGCACAGAGCTGATTGACTTCGACATCGCCCCCATCGGCCTCCCCTATAACGCCATCCTCGGCTACCCGGCCTTGGCCCGGTTCATGGCAACAACTCACCCGGTGTACAACCTCATGAAGATGCCCGGGAGCAGCGGCGTCCTTACCGTGTCAGGAAACACCAGAGAGGCACTGCAGGCGCTCAAGCTTGTTTTCAAGGCGGCTGCGGCGGCACGGTGTTACGCCCAAGATGCGACCCTATCCTAAAGGAACTCGAAGGTCCCACTAAGGATAGAAGCGCATCTTGAAGACGCTTTTGCAAGGTGGATATCATTACATCAACATTACATAGAAGAGATCAACATCCGGCTACAGATGAAACATAAACAGAAACTCATACAATATCCACCCTGCTAGCCCAGGCTGCCGACCAGGAACCTAACCCAAGATCGACGAAGAAGAAGAAGAACTCCAACACAAGTAAACATCGCTCTCACATCATGATCATCGCATAACCTGTACCTGTAACTGTTGGTGTAGTAAACTGTGAGCCACGAGGACTCAGCAATCCCATTACCATGGGTATCAAGACTACTAAAGCTTCATGGGTAAGGAAGGGGTAATGTGGTGAGGGTGCAGCAGCGACTAAGCATGTATGGTGGCTAACTTACGAAACAAGAGCGATAAGAGGAGCTTAGCAAGCGGTCGTCAACTAGTAATGATCAAGAAGTGATCCTGAACTCCTACTTACATCAAACATAACCCAAGAACCGTGTTCTCCTCTCGAACAACCCCGAAAAGAGACCATCACGGTTATGCACACGGTTGGTGTATTTTAGAAGAGTTTACTTCAAGTTTACTACAACCGGATATTAACAAATTCCCATCTGCCACATAACCGCGGGCACGGCTCTCGAAAGTTTATACCCTGCAGGGGTGTCCCAACTTAGCCCATGATAAGCTCTCGCGATCAACGAAGGATATTCCTTCTCCCGGGAAGACCCGATTAGTCTCGGAATCCCGGTTACAAGACATTTCGACAATGGTAAAACCAGACCAGCAAAGCCGCCCGATGTGCCAACAATCCCGATGGGAGCTGCACATATCTCGTTCTCAGGGCAACACCGGATGAGACATCCTACGAGTAAAACCAGACTTCGAGTTTCCCCGAGGTGGCCCCGCGGTCTACTCGTTTTGGGCCAACACTTAGAGAAGCATTGGCCCGGGGGGGCTAAAATAAAGATGACTCTCGAGAGAGCCTCCCAAGGCAAAAGTAGGTAGTGGTGAGGCAAATGGGAAAACCAAGGTTGGGCCTTGCTGGAGGAGTTTTATTCAAAGCGAACTGTCAAGGGGGTCCCATAAATCACCCAACCATGTTAGGGACGCAAAATCCAGGAACATAATGCCGATATGACGGAAACTAGGGCGGCAAGAGTGGAACAAAACACCAGGCATAAGGCCGAGCCTTCCACCCTTTACCAAGTATATGGATGCATTAATAATATAAGAGATATTGTGATATCCCAACATAAACATAATCCAACATGGAGCAATCTTCATCTTCACCTGCAACTAACAACATTATAAGAGGGGCTGAGCAAAAGCAGTAACATAGCCAAACAATGGTTTGATAGGAAGGGTGACCAAGATTAGGGGCTATCATGGCAATTTGGGAGGCTTAATAAGCAAGTGGTAGGTAATGCGGCATAGTGATAGAACGAAGCAACTAGCATAGCAATGATAGTATTGAGATCCAGGGTGACGGTCATCTTGCCTGAAATCCCTCTAGGAAGAAGAACGAGTCCATGAAGAAGACGAACGGGAGTAGTCGAACGAATCCTCACAATCGCAACATTACCGGAACTAAGAAGCAACACCGAAAAGAAACAAACAACACGGTAAATGCACAAGCATAAACATGGCATGATGCACAATCAAGTATGATGCATGTCCGGTTTAATGAGGCATGGCATGGCAAAGTGCAACAAACAATGCTATAAGTTAAGTGGATCTCAATATACAACGAGTTGCATATTGACAAAACACCACATTGACATATTTAGTTTAATCTCGTTTAAGCTACCAAACAATGTTAAATTTTGTTAAACATGTCAAGAGGTGAAGCATAATTAAACTACCTATCTAGGCAAGTTTAAATGAGGCCGGAACAACAAACAACAATTCCGGAAAATCCCCATATGCATATTTCGAATTTGGTACTGTTCTACCCTAAAACATATATTATTGTTGTTAAACAGGAAAATAAAGTGCACCATGTTAAACTAGGCATTTTTCCACCCCATTTACATATAAAGTTTATTTAAAACCGAGCTACGGTTATTTAGTTATGAAATAAATCATTTTAACATGTCATTTATGCAAATTAATGCAAACAACAGTTTTAAATATTTTAACATGGATGAAAGTTGGATATTGTGAAAGTACAAGAAATTCTAAGCATTTTACATATAAGACATGTTTAAATCCAAAGCATGGTTATTTATATATAAGCAATGCAAGATGATGGCATTTCAGTAAATAAGAATGCATTGGAAAATGCTAAAATACACAGACTGGAAAAAAAATATGCACGGGGCCGAAGCAGCACTGTGCAGCGGCCCACCGGCGAATGTGGCCCAAGCGGATGTTTGCACGTTTTGAAAAAAAAACCACTGAGGAAAATAACTGGGCTCAATGGGATTCAATCCCAAGACCTCCTGCTATTTGTACGCTGAGATGACCAGTGCGCTACTAACTAGATTGAGCTGAAGGATGGACTTGATAGAACATGAAACATGAGCAGAGCTTGATCTGGGTGAAGCAAAAATTGGTGAAAAAAAAAGGTGCGGCCATGGGGATTCGATCCCGGTCGCCTGGATGGAAGTGCAGCGCAACGACCAGTTGGGCTGAAACGCGTTTGTGCACTGTAGGGGTTCGGCCCTAGATGACATATTCTCTCGAACTGAACTGAACTGAAGAAACACGATCAGGTAGCAAAAGGGAAAAATGGGGGCGCACAGGATTTGATCCAGAGACCCCTTGGATACATGCAATGCGCTGATTACCAGATGGGCTACTATGAACTCTGCTAAGAGATGCCTTATGCTCGATATGAATGCCCTGGCGTTGATCTGACGAAACTGAAAACGGAATCAGAGATGGCTCGAACGCACAGTGGACATGACCGGCGCCGGGAGCCAACACCAGCGGCTGCAGGTCGCCGGCGGGGTTGCGGGAACATACATGGGTGCGCGCGCTGACGGGTATGTGTGGATCATGCTAAAGAAGCAGCTCGGCTCTAAGTGAAGCAGAAGACGAACCAGAGCAAAACACAAAGGCCGGCCTCCCGAGTCGAGGCGCTCGGCCACGGCAACGGCGAGCATGCAGCGAGGCGTGCGGGTTGGGCGCCGAGTGGCAGCAAGGATGACGGAAAACAATGGGAACGATGAAGGGAAGGAGAAGATCTTCACCGTGGGGGTGCTGCTGGAGTTGATCGGGCTCGACGGCGAGAAGACGCGCTGATCGGGGCGGCGTCCTCGTTTCCACGAAGCAGAGGAAGCAGGGGAGGAAGAGGACGACGTGGACGACGGCGTGAAGGCAAGATGGCGTCTGATCCGTGACGTAGAGGAAGTAGTCGACATCGGGGAAGTTGGCGATCCGGGCTCGGGGAGTCGTGGGGAGACGTTGCCGAAGTCGTGGGACTTGCCGCGGAGGAAGAAGGTCGGGGACGTCGGCTTCTACGCCGGGCTCGAGCATCAACTCGGCCCGGCCACGGTCATGGCGACGGCAACGACAGGGAGGCACGTGGGGGAGGCTCCCACCCAACTAACTCCCGGGATTGATCGAGGAGGGTGACGGGGAGCAGGACGACATGCCGGAGAGGATCCCAGCGCAGACCGGACGCGAGGACGATGACGGAAGCCAGCGTTTTCTTCTCTCGGGTGATCTTTTCTTGAGGAAGAAGAACAACTAGAGAAGGAGAGGGGTTCTGGCGGCGTTGAAGGGAGGAGGAGAAGCTAGGGTAGGGCACATACGTCGAGGGGGTGGTATATAGGGCGCTAGGGAGCTGTACGGCAGCCCATCGAGCGGTGCCATGGCGATCTGATGGCTACTGTTTGGTCGTACAGAGGTGACGTAGGTAGAAGAAGGAGCAGAGGTGGGCTTGGGCTGGATGGCTGTGGAGATGGGCTGCTGCTGCTGGAGCTGGGCTGCATTGCTGCTGCTGGAGCTGGGCTCTCTCTATCCCTCTTATTCTTCCTTTTCTCAATTTCCTCAAACATAAAATAAGAGAGAAAATCTCAGAGATAAAGGTAAGGCGTGAGAGAGATATGAGAATATATCTGGAGTCCTTGCATTATGCACAATTTGAATAAATGGACTTGGCAATTTTTATAGATAGAAAAATAATTCAAGTTTGAATAAATTCAAACTTGAGCTATTTTTTAACCCAACCAAATCAAACCCAAATGAGCTGAAACATATAGGAGTAGGTCTGGGCATGGCCTAAGATTTATAGGGAAAGAATGAACATTTATGGAGGAAGGAAAAAGGTCAGTTGCCAAAATGAAAGAAAGAAGAAGGAAGGAGGTGATGATGCATGGGACATATGCATAGGGCAAGCAACATTGACAAAGCATTGTGCAAGTACAACAAGATGAATACCACAATGCATATGAGATGATTCTGGCAACAACATGGGATGTCACAATGCAAACACATGGCATAACAAGCGAAATGAGCATAGTGCAAGAAGCAAAGATATATGGCAAGACACTCAACATGATCATGGCATAAACATATAGGAATAAAATATGCAAAACAATTATGATAGTGAAACAAACATAATAAACACACGGCAACAACTAAAATAAATAGAAGGCAGCTGGCGCATCGGACTCGGGGCATTACACACGGCCCGCCAGCGTTGACGCCCCCGAGCCCAAGGGGGCCACGCCGTCCAAGAAGAAGCACTTATTCACTCAAAACAAGGCAGAAACCAAGCAGGTACCAGTCAGCAAAGACGGGTCCACTGACGCCACCTTCAGCATAGGTGCAAACCTCGAACCCAAGCAGGAGGCGTCCTTGGTGAAGTTCCTGCGCGCAAACAAGAAGGTGTTCGCGTGGGGACCTGATCAGTTGGCGGGGGTCCCGAGGGGCGTGATTGAGCATCACCTCAACGTGCCCCAACGCGCGCCCGTGAGAAGCGAAGGCAAGGCGACAGTCCACAGAGAAACAAGCTTTTATCGTCCAGGAGACCCGCAAGCTAGAGGCAGCAAGGGTTATTCGCGAGGTCCGCTACCCGGATTGGCCGGCCAACCAAGTTGTCGTGGGAAAAAAGGGAGCAAAGGAACGCATGTGTGTCGACTTCACCAACCTCAACAAGGCCTGCCCACAGGATCCATTTCCGCTTCCCCGCATCAACCAGATCGTCGACTCCACCGCTGAGTGTGACCTGCTGTGCTTCCTGGATGCCTTCTCAGGCTATCACCAGATCAAGATGGCGGTAGAAGACGTGGAAAAAACGGATTTCCTGACCCAGTGTGGAGTGTACTGCTATACATGCATGCCGTTTGGATTGCGCAACGCAGGCGCGACCTTTCAGCGGCTGATGCACATCGCCCTGGGCTGACAGCTCGGGAGGAATGCTGAGGCGTACATCGATGACATTGTAGTGTGAAGTCTCAGGAGGTGAAAACCCTGATACAGGACTTGGAAGAAACCTTCGCGAGCCTCGATAGAGTGGACCTGCAGCTCAACCCGGAGAAGTGCGTATTTGGAGTCCCCTCGGGCAAGTTCCTGGGTTAGCTCGTGTCCCATAGGGGCATCGAGGCCAACCCGGAAAAGGTCAAAGCAGTCGAAGACATGAGCCCGCCAAAGACCCTCAGAGAAATGCAGAAACTCACCGGGCGCGTGACCGTGCTAGGAAGTTTCATCTCCAAGCTGGGGGAACGAGCACTACCATTCTTCAAGCTGATGAAGAAGAAGGGCCCCTTTGAATGGACTGAAGAGGCCGACAAGGCATTCCAAGAACTCAAGAGGTACGTTACCATCCTTCCGGTGATGGTAGCTCCGCATCCTCGGGAGCCTCTGGTGCTCTACCTTGCGGCCACCCCCTACTCCGCCAGCGCAGCCGTGGTAGCGGCCAGGGAGGAGCATCAGGCCAAGGCCGCAACTAACCTCCGGGCCGAAGCAAAGCGAAGCCAAGAGAGCCTCACCAAGACCGAGGCCGCAACCAAAGGGGATCAGCCGCAATAGGAAAGCGCGCCAGGAGCAGGAGAGGCCCCACCAAGCGACCAAGCGCTAGGGGCGCCGTCGCCTCGGGAGGCACCCCAACCTACGGAGGATGTGAGCAGCGCCGGCGCTCACAGCCTCGTCGAGCACCCCGTGTACTTCGTTAGTGTCACGACCGGTTTTTCAATAAAAATATTTATTGAACAACCGACCTATGAAGTACAATATGAGGAAAAATCCTTCATACCGGTTGACAAAACTTTGATACAATAAGCCAGTAGCATTCAATATTACAGGGGTCGGACTGAAGATGCCCGACCAATTATCACAACACGCCAATGATTATACATAGAGGCGGATATGACTCAAAGGTGTGGGGTGGAAATACTACTGACTCGAACTATGAGTGGTTGGTGGAATAACACAGCGGGGTGGTTAATAAGTCTCATCAGACATTGGCGGCTCATCGAAGGCCGAGGTGAGGCTCGATGAATTTATTTGGGTAGCGGAAGCGGATATATCACAATGATCGATCCAGGGTCGCAGGAGACTGACCGGGATTCCTCTAGGCGTCGGACTCGCTATCGAACTCTTCATCCATGAGATCGCCTTCACAAGATCTCGCCAATTCAACAAGCCGTGAGTACTATGAAAGTACTGCAAGACAGTTCGGACAAAAGATATAACAAATGAATGCATGAATGCACATGGTTAATCTCAACATTTCTCAATTAAAACAGCATAGCAAAAATAATCAAGAAGGGAATCGGCGGTAGTCCGCTCAAAAACCCAAAGAAGATAAACTCAAAACCGATCGGGTGTCTGAAGCGACGCCTCGAAGGGTGAAGAAATAAGCAAAACATGCCACAGTCGGGCGTCTGAGCGACACCTCATAAAGGGCTTATATTGAAAATAAAGATACATGCGTGCCGCAGTCGGACGTCTGAGCGACATCACAGAAAGGGCTTATAATGAAAGTAAATAACAACAATGCCACAGTCGGACGTCTGAGCGACATCACAGAAAGGGCTTATAATGAAAGTAAATAACAACAATGCCACAGTCGGACGTCTGAGCGACATCACAGAAAGGGCTTATAATGAAAATAAATAACAACAATGCCACAGTCGGACGTCTGAGCGACATCACAGAAAGGGCTTATAATGAAAGTAAATAACAACAATGCCACGGTCGGACGTCTGAGAGACATCACAGAAAGGGCTTATAATGAAAGTAAATAACAACAATGCCACAGTCGGACGTCTGAGCGACATCACAGAAAGGGCTTATAATGAAAATAAATAACAACAATGTCATGATGGACGTCTGAGCGACATCACAGAAAGGGCTTTCATCACAAGAAAATAGCACTCGTAATAAATATTCAACACGGGAGTATAAACGGGTTAGTCCATCCACATGAATAAACATTTAACCGGACTTAGTACTCATGTGAAACACCAGAGTATCTGTCACCAAAACTGACACTTGTCAGGATAAGATAATACAGAACTTGGACATGGATAAGATGATTCGAGGAATTTAGGACTCTAGAGAGTTTGTACTAAAATTACTCACAGCCAACAGATTTCCGTAGTCTTGAAGGACTAGTTCTGTTTATGGTATTTCGGAAGAAACATAGCTAACCAGTACACACCCATCCTACCTCACGAATGCCAGGAATCACCCTAGACATCGTCCGAGAAAAACTTTTGAGACGGGGAGATCACAATCTCGAATAGCATGGGATCAAATTTATATTCACGCTCTAAGGGTGCCCCCTCTCGGTCCCAACCGGAAACACCCATGCCCCCGACCGGATGATCGGCTTTAATCCAGGCCATGGAACCATCATCACGGCCTCTCCATTTGGTGTGTACCAGAAAGCGGTTCGCAACTTACCAAGCCATATCCCTTATGAAAACATGTGGTAGTACGGGAAAGGAAATGGATGGGAACCGAACTGATACGGGTTGATACTGAAGTCAAATAGTATGGCATAAGATTGGCATGCTACAACACTTCCATCTTACCCATCCTCATGCCAACATATGGCCATGCACATTCACATCCAATACGTATGGATTATCGAACTCACTTGCCTCAAATTTGCATGAAAAATAACCTTCATCGGTATGCTCACAAACATGCCATGAAACTACTTAATGCAAACCTGCCAGAACACTCATCATATCAAAAGTTCAAACATGCTTGCCTGGTTCTGAGTAGTCGGGGTCTAGCTCGGCGAAGTTCATGTTCCGTCACCTCCTCCGGTATCTATGGTAACAAAAATACACGCGCTAACGTAAATAACGTGGAGTACATAAAGTTGGTCCAAAAATATTTCAAATAAATCCTATAAAAAACTAGAAAAAATTATAAGACTGTTAGAAAAAGAATCACTCAAAAATCACTTTTTATTAAAGAGTTATAAGGGTTTCTGTCCAGGGACTCATCTGTAATGAAACAGAAAAGTTCCAGGGGTTTAACTGAGAAAACAGAAAACGGTTCGAATAGAAACACGCAAGCCCACATGGAAAACGTACTCTGCCCGAAGGCGCCAACGGAAAAATAGTTCGCGGGAAAAGAAAGAGAGGCTGACATGGGGGTCCACATGTCAGGTTTAAAAGACCTTGCCGGCGCCCGAAGGCTGCGGTGGTCGCCGGCGTCGAACCACGGCGAGTCAGGGAGATCGGAGTGTACCAAGAGTATCAATGTGTCCTTCCGCGTCGGTGGGTGGTGGACTTGGGCGTCGGGGAGCACCACGTCGACGGCGACACTTTCTCCCAAGGACGGCGGCTCGGGCGATGGTGGATCTCGCCGAGGAGGGCTGCAAGGTTCAAATTGAGGTGGGGGTTAGAGCACTAGGTGTAAGAGAAGGCTGCGGACGAGGTTTGGGTGTCGGAGATGGCCTCACCGCAGTGAATCAAGCTGGTGGCCGAGGCGGATCGAGGCGGCCGGAGTTGGGGAAGGAGACCTCCTCGAGGTCCTCCCAGTGGCTAGGCAGGGTCTTGGTGAAGTGCAGGGGTGGTGTGTGAACGAGAGCGAGCTCGGGGCTCCTTTTTATAGGCAATTCGAGGCGGTGGCCGTGAAACAGACCTCTCCGGTGATGGTTCTGGCGGCCTTGAGCTTGGTTGGGGAGGTTTAGGGAGTGGGGCGTCGCCGTGGAGTTCCACTGGTGCCGCTTTTGACGCTAAACTAGCTTGGATTAGGAGCCACAGGTGGATTCGGACGGAACGGGCGGCGCGGGTCCGTCGGCGGCAGAGACCATGCTCTGTGCGTGCCGCGCCACGGCGATGGTGTTGCATGCGTGTGCTGGCGAGGAAGTGGCCACGCGGAGCCACCAGAGGGATTGGGCGGCACCGAACGGCGTTACGCCGCCGTTCTGCTCCCGGTCGGCCGCTACGGTGGTTCGGCCACCGCAAGACACGCCGGCCAGCGGCCTGTGGCGCCACCGATGCGAGGAACGCGCCAAGCATCGCGTGTGAGGCTCCGGACAGGCACGCTTAGATCCGTGAGCAACGTGCCAAAGGCACTGTGAACATGTGACTGAATTAACTGGCGAAGATCGACATCAAACTCTGAACTTTCTGAATTTAATCAAGATGCATGTAAAGCATTGCATGCAAGGTGTTCGACAGAATGGTTTTGGCACGTGGGAAAATTTTCTTGAGCTGATCTTTGGTGTGGTGGTCTCTCATTGCATCTAAGGGCTGCCTGAATTTTGGTAGAACTTTTGGAGAAGTGTAGATATGAATTTCACCAAATTTGGCAAATCTGGTCCAAACTTGCAGTGAGTGAAATTTGAAATATTTGAAAAGGAGAAGAGTGGATCAAGATGGTTCTGGGTTGTGGGTACCAAGGACTATCCAAGGGAGTTGGTTTGAGGTCAAAACTCAAAAGCATTAGGGTACTTGCTTTGCAAATTACTTAGGCTCAAAAGAAAAGACAGAATTATTTTGGGAGAGGAAATAATTGGAATAAAGTCCAAAAATGGATTTTACTAGTTTGGACAAAATGTTTGAGTGGTACCAAAGTGGAAGGAGGGTTTTGGGAGAAATTTACCACAAGAGGCATGGTAAAATCAAGGATGGATCAAAACCAAAGAATAACCCAATACCAAAAAGGTTTCTTTTTAGAAGAAAATAAATCCAAGAAATGCTTTTGAGAAGAAAAATTCAGAAGAGAGGTTTTTAAGAAGGGTTTAAATGACCTTCTTCAAACCAAGGAAGGCTTTTTGTGAAAACAAAAACAACACAAATTTTGGAGTGTCACAGCACCTACCCCCTTAGGAAAAAATCTCGTCCCCGAGATTCCAGTTGATTTTCAAAAAAATTGCTGGTGCTCTACTCGAAGGAAATCCTCTCTTTCCCAAGTGGCTTCATTTTCGGTGTGGTTGCTCCACTGAACTTTGAAGAACTTGGTGGTTTTCTGTCGGGTTCTCCTTTCTGACTCTTCCAAGATTTTTATCGGATGCTCCCGATATGTGAGATCTGGTTGCACTTCAATGTTTTTATGGGGTACTTGTTTCTCTGGGTTTCTTATGCACTTCCTCAATTGGGAGACGTGGAATACATCGTGGATGTCGGATAATTCTTCGGGTAAGTCTAGCTGGTAGGCCACCGTGCCTCTTCGTGCTACTATGCGTAAAGGCCCGATGAATCTCGGTGCTAGTTTCCTTTAATCTTGAATCGGTGCAGGCCTCTCATGGGTGATACTCGTAGGTACACAAATTCACCGGGTTCAAAATGGACTCCACGATGCTTCTGATCGTAATAACTCTTTGGTCGACTTTGGGCTATCTTGAGCCGGTCCTTAATTACCTTGACTTTACCCTTAGCCTCCTTGAGCAGGTCTAGGCCGAAGATATGACTGTCTCCGGTTTCCGACCAATTTAGCGGGGTACGACATCTGCGTCCGTACAGAGCTTCAAATGGTGCCATTTGCAGGCTGGACTGATAGCTGTTGTTATATGCGAATTATGCGTATGGTAAGCTCTCCTCCCAACTGGTCCCATAGGTGAGGACACATGCTCTCAAAGCATATCTTCTAGAATTTGATTTACTCGTTCACCGCCCATCCGTGCTGGGATGGTATGCGGTCTTGAATGCCACCTGAAGTTCCCGAGCTTGTTGTAAGTGATCCCAAAACCGAGACGAATTGAGTGCCTCTCGTCCGAGATTATTTTCTTCGGGACTCCATGTAGGCAAACTATACGGGAGAGGTAGAGCCTAGCAAGCTTCTGAGTGGTGTGTGTTGTCTTCAGAGGATGAAGTGAGCTACCTTAGTCAGTCTATCTGTGATTACCCATATGGCATCATGTCCGTGTCGTGACCGAGGTAGTCCAACAATAAAATCCATTCCAATTTAGGCCCCATTTCCACTCGGGTATCTTATTCGGTTGCAATAGTCCGGCCGGTTTCTGGTGCTCGGCCTTGATGCGTTGACAAGAGTCACAACATGCAATAAACGTGGCTATATCTCTTTTTATACCATGCCACCAAAATGTCTCTTGAAGATCTTTGTACATTTTTGTTCCTCCAGGATGGATTGATTATGGAGCGGTGTGGCTTTCAGCCAGGATTTGCTGTTTAAGGTCATGAATATTTGGTACGTAGAGCCTATTCCCGTACCAAAATATTCCTTGCTCATCAATACTGAATTCTAAGGCCTTGCCCAATTTCATCTTACGCTTTATGCCTTCAATGCTGGGGTGTCCACGTTGAGCCTCTTTAACCTTCTCTATCAGGGTAGGCTGTACTTCTAAGTTTGACACACTGCCTTTGGTGACCACCATCAGGTTGAGCCTTGCGAACTCCTGCTGCAATTCAGGTCTTAAGTCTGGCATGCTGTCGTTGTCTGGACTGGGATTCCGACTCAGAGCATCTGCTACAACATTTGCTTTACCCGGATGGTAGTGGATCCCAACATCATAATCCTTTACTAATTCCAGCCAGCGTCGCTGCCGTAAATTCAGTTCTGGTTGTGTGAAAATATACTTGAGGCTTTTGTGGTCCGTGTATATTTTGCAACGATTACCAAGTAGAAAGTGTCTCCATTCCTTGAGTGCATGTATCACTGCTGCTAATTCCAGGTCATGGGTAGGGTAAGTTTCCTCATGCTTGCGGAGCTGTCTGGAAACATATGCGACAACCTTGCCTTCTTGCATTAATACACACCCGAGGCCCTTTCGAGATGCGTCACAAAATACTTCAAAATTCTTGTGTATATCTGGCACAATTAGTACTGGTGATGTCGTCAGTTTCCTCTTTAGTTCTTGGAAACTTTTCTCGCAGGCTTCCGTCCATTCAAACTTCCTGTCTTTCTTGAGTAGTTGCGTCATTGGCTTTGCTATGGTGGAGAATCCTTCAATAAATCTTCGGTAGTATCCTGCCATTCCCAAGAAACTTCGTACATCCGTCACCTTTGGCTGGTGGCTTCCAGCCAAGTAATGCCTTGACTTTTCGGGTCTACGGCGATACCTTCTTGAGTTAGTACATGGCCCGTAAAACCTACTTGCTTTAGCCAAAATTCACACTTGCTGAATTTGGCGTACAACCGATGTTTCTGAGTTCTCCTAGTACAATCCGGAGATGTTCAGCGTGTTCTTCTGGTGTTTTGGAGTATACCAGAATATCATCGATAAATACCACAACAAACTTATCCATAAATTTCATGAATACTTTGTTCATGAGGTGAACAAAATATGCGGGGGTGTTTGTCAGTCTGAATGGCATTACGGTGAACTCGTACAATCCGTATCTGGAGGTGAAGGCGGTCTTGGGAATATCCTCGGTTCGTACTTTCAGTTGATGATATCCCGATCTCAAGTCAATCTTTGAGAATACCTTGGCCTTAGCGAGTTGATCGAATAAATCATTTATTCGCGGCATCGGATATTTGTTCTTGATTGTGACCATGTTTAGCGCTCGATAGTCTATGCACAATCTCAGTGTTCCATCCTTCTTTTTGGCGAATAAAATTGGTGAACCCCATGGTGAGGAACTGGCTCGTATGTACCCTTTTTCCAATAGTTCCTTTATTTGCTTCTTCAGCTCCACCAATTCGGATGGTGCCATTCTGTAGGGTTTCTTGTATATGGGAGCGGTTCCGGGTGCTAGCTCAATGCTGAATTCTATCTCTCGATCTGGTGGCATGCCCGTAGTTCTTCGGGAATACATCTGGAAATTCACACCATCGAACTTTGTTTCAATTCAGAAATATCCACCTTGTTCAATCTCGGTTGCTGGATATTTTTCTTTCCTTGGCTGAAACTTTTATGGTCTTCCCGTGGTGATGGGTGAGAATTACGGTCCTGTTGAAGCGATCGATAAAACCTTTGTTGGTGGTTAACCAATCCATCCCTAAGATGACATCCAGTCCTTTATTTTCCAATACGATAAGATTTGCGTGAAACTTCAACCCTTTAAACTCGATAACCACACCACGGCAATAATTTCGGGTAACTTGCTTAATTCCAGGACTTGACGATCATAGATTTTCCCAAGGGAAACATCGAATAATTATTTTGCAAAGCAAAACTTTTGAAACGAGCGAGTGCGAAGCTCGAGAATCAAACAAAACCATGGCAGGTATTGTGTTGATGTGAAACGCATCGAGTCACGATATATCTGGGGCATTTTGTGCTTCCTCTTTTGTCACGTGGTTTAAATGACCCTTCCTGTGGTTGTTATTTGGGTTGAAATTGTTGCGCTTTGGTGCCGAATTATTGCTTCCGTTGTTCGGCTTTGGGGTCGAGTTCCTTGGCTTGGGGCACTGCTTGGCGTAGTGTCCTTCTTCTCCACAAGCGTAACAGGTAACGCCTGGGCGGTATGTGAACTCCTTGTCCCTTGCGTGGAAATTCTTGATTGGGCGTGAGATGCTTGTCGTGGGTTTGAGTGTCCAGTTCTTCTGAACATCTGTCTTGCTGCGGTGGTTGCGGGTGTGTTTAATCTGGTCCCTCTTTCGCTTCCGGAAATCTTCTAAGCTGCGTCTCTCATTTTCCAAGGTAATGGCCTTATCCACCAGCGTCTTAAAATCTGGAAATGTGTGTACGACCAATTGACATTTAAGCGCGGGTGTCAGGCCGTCTAGGAATTTCTCCATTTTTTTGTTTTCTGACATACGCTCCTCGTTGGCGTAGCGAGATAGCAGGGTAAACTGACTGTTGTATTCTGGCACTATCATTGTCCTTTGCTTGAGGTCATCAAATTCTCTCTCTTTGATCTTCATAAGGCTCTTAGGAATATGTGCCCCACGAAAACCTTCTTTAAATTCTTCCCATGATATATTATTTCCGTTGGGGTGCATGTGCAGGAAATTTTCCCACCACGATGCGGCTGCTCCAGTGAGATAGTGCGGAGCATAAAGTACTTTCTCAAGGTCTGAATCTTTGGGCGATAATTAAATTTCTCTCCATGTCTCAAGCCAGTCCTCGGCTTCCGAGAGGTTTGTCGGTGTGACAAAATGTTTGGGGACGCGTCTTCTGTAGCTCGAATAACTTGGATTGCTGATGATACGGTCATGGTGATTTCCCATATTAATGACTTGGTTCAGTATTTCTGATGTTGTTGCTGACTTTGTTCATAAAGACGGCACATTTGGGAAAGTGCCGCTTTCAACATCCTGCTGATTTGTCTGCCCTGTGTGAAATTGTTGCCTGGGGTGTGCCATAATTTTCCTCTGTCGGAGTTGGCATGGAGCGCGTCCAAGGACGAAACATAGTTCACTCTGGGGATATATTTTTGGAACACTCATAAGAAAAAGGAATTGAGCCGCAAAAATCAATAACATTCAAGAAGATGCAAAAAGTTGCGAATGCTCCAAGATTTTTCAGGAGAAAAAATACGTTTGCGCACGGAGAATGACTGCTCATTACATATCTTACACGCAAGCAGTAATCATACAATACATCACTCAGGATATGCGTACATAAATCCTGACATGTTATTTAGTCTAGTGCACTCCTCCGGATCCTACATGATGCGCAAACAGACTACTTCTCACAGCCTATTTACATATAAACATATCGCACAAGTCGGTACATCGCATGGCGGCTAAGCGCACTTAGTCGGAGATGTTAAGGATTTCCCTTGGCCTACCAAGGGTGAGGCGTAGAGAGGCTGGGGACTCAACCTCCTCCTTAGAGATAGGCTCCAGACGAGAGGTGCTACACGGAGTTGGTGGAGCAGGTGCCCTGTGCGGGACAACATCAATCTGAGCGGGCACGAGGGGTGGTGCAGAACGAACCGGAGTAGGCACAATGACGTGGTTGAATTCCTCCGTGGTAGCCAGGCGACGAGTAGCTGTGCGAGCAGTAGGAGCGAACGATGCTGATGATGAGACGAAAGTCAGTGGTGGTGCAGCACGCAGGAGCTCCCTCCTGTTGGCGGTACAGCCATGGACTGAGTTTATGCGGGCAGCTACAAAATCGTCCACCAGGTTGTCGAAGGCTGCCTCCAAAGCCCGAAGATACTCGATGAGCATCTCAAAAGCTTCATCCCGTTCTCCTCTGGGGCAAGAGAATGCGTAGTGGCAAGTGTATGGCACGTGACATGGCAGGTAGCGGTAGCGACGAGTCTTCATCGAAGGCAGGATATCCCTGAGACGTGCTATCGCTTCACGGGCTGCCATCTGTAGCGCGTGCTTCTCTGTGGGCATGGCTCTCCCCACGAACCGGTAACGCTCAACTCGTCCTCTCTTGAATTCCACCGCGGCTTGGTGCATGGTTAGACGGTCATTGACCTTGTCTTTGAGAGAGAGAAGACTGGGCGCACATCTGGCCCCATCGCGACTTGGACGATGAAGGAGAGAAGCTTGACAAACCCATCGGGCATGTTGGCGAACATCTGCGACTCACAGTCGTTGCTGGCCATCTACAAAAGTAGGCAAAATTCCTGAGAAGTCAAAACATAAATTTTATGCTGACTGTCAGAAATTGACTACATTTGTAAAAATAATAAATAGCTCGACTATGCTAATAACCGATTAGCGATCGTACCTAGTGGCTTCCTACAGTCAGCCTGGCTCTGGTACCAAGCTTGTCACGACCGGTTTTTCAATAAAAATATTTATTGAACAACCGACCTATGAAGTCCAATATGAGGAAAAATCCTTCATACCGGTTGACAAAACTTTGATACAATAAGCCAGTAGCATTACAATATTACATGTGTAGGACTGAAGATGCCGGACCAATTATTACAACACGCCAATGGTTATACATAGAGGCGGATATGACTCAAAGGTGTGGGGTGGAAATACTCTTGACTCGAACTATGAGTGGTTGGTGGAATAACACAGCGGGTGGTTAATAAGTCTCATCGCATTGGCGGCTCATCGAGCGTCGAGGTGAGGCTCGATGAATTTATTTGGGTTGCGGAAGCGGATATATCACAATGATCGATCCAGGGTCGACGAGACTGACCGATTCCTCTAGGCGTCGGACTCGCTATCGAACTCTTCATCCATGTGATCGCTTTCACAAGATCTCGCCAATTCAACAAGCCGGTGAGTACTATGAAAGTACTCGCAAGACAGTTCGGACAAAGATATAACAAATGAATGCATGAATGCAACATGGTTAATCTCAACATTTCTCAATTAAAACAGCATAGCAAAAATAATCAAGAAGGGAATCGGCGGTAGTCCGCTCAAAAACCCAAAGAAGATAAACTCAAAACCGATCGGGTGTCTGAAGCGACGCCTCGAAGGGTGAAGAAATAAGCAAAACATGCCACAGTCGGACGTCTGAGCGACACCTCATAAAGGGCTTATATTTAAAAGAAAGATACATGCGTGCCGCAGTCGGACGTCTGAGCGACATCACAGAAAGGGCTTATAATGAAAGTAAATAACAACAATGCCACAGTCGGACGTCTGAGCGACATCACAGAAAGGGCTTATAATGAAAGTAAATAACAACAATGCCACAATAGGACGTCTGGCGACATCACGTAAAGGGCTTATAATGAAAGTAAATAACAACAATGCCACGATGGACGTCTGAGCGACATCACAGAAAGGGCTTATAATGAAAGTAAATAACAACAATGCCACAGTCGGACGTCTGAGCGACATCACAGAAACGGCTTATAATGAAAGTAAATAACAACAATGCCACAGTCGGACGTCTGAGCGACATCATAGAAAGGGCTTATAATGAAAATAAATAACAACAATGCATGATCGGACGTCTGAGCGACATCACGTAAAGGGCTTTCATCACAAGAAAATAGCACTCGTAATAAATATTCAACACAGGAGTATAAACGGGTTAGTCCATCCACGTGAATAAACATTTAACCGGACTTAGTGCTCATGTGAAACACCGGAGTATCTGTCACCAAACCGACACTTGTCGAGGATAAGATAATCTGAGAACTTGGACATGGATAAGATGATTCGAGGAATTTAGGACTCTATAGAGTTTGTACTAAAATTACTCACAGCCAACGGATTTCCGTAGTCCTGAAGGACTAGTTCCGTTTATGGTATTTCGGAAGAAACACAGCTAACCAGTACACACCCATCCTACCTCACGAATGCCGGGAATCACCCTAGACATCGTCCGAGAAAAACTTTTGAGACGGGAGATCACAATCTCGAATAGCATGGGATCAAATTTATATTCGCTGCTCTAAGGGTGCCCCCTCTCGGTCCCAACCGGAAACACCCATGCCCCTGACCGGATGATGGCTTTAATCCAGGGCCATGGAACCATCATCACGGCCTCTCCATTTGGTGTGTACCAGAAAGCGGTTCGCAACTTACTAAGCCATATCCCTTATGGAAAACATGTGGTAGTACGGGAAGGGAAATGGATGGGAACCGAACCGATACGGGTTGATACTGAAGTCAAATAGTATGGCATAAGACTGGCATGCTACAACACTGCCATCTTACCCATCCTCATGCCAACACATGGCCATGCACATTCACATCCAATACGTATGGATTATCGAACTCACTTGCCTCAAGTTTGCATGAAAAATAACCTTCATCGGTATGCTCACAAACATGCCATGAAACTACTTAATGCAAACCTGCCGTAACACTCATCATATCAAAAGTTCAAACATGCTTGCCTGGTTCGTAGTAGTCGGGTCTAGCTCGGCGAAGTTCATGATTCCGTCACCTCCTCCGGTATCTATGGTAACAAAAATACACGCGCTAACGTAAATAACGTGGAGTACAGAAAGTTGGTCCAAAAATATTTCAAATAAATCCTATAAAAAATAGACAAAATTATAAGACTGTCAGAAAAAGAATCACTCAAAAATCACTTTTTATTAAAGAGTTATAAGGGTTTCTGTCCAGGGACTCATCTGTAATGAAACAGAAAAGTTCCAGGGGTTTAACTGAGAAAACAGAAAATGGTTCGAATAGAAACGCGCAAGCCCACATGGAAAACGTACTCTGCCCGAAGGCGCCAACGGAAAAACGGTTCGCGGGAAAAGAAAGAGAGGCTGACATGGGGGTCCACATGTCAGGTTTAAAAGACCTCGCCGGCGCCCGAAAGGCTGCGGTGGTCGCGTCGAACCACGGCGAGTCAGGGAGATCGGAGTGTACCAAGAGTATCAGTGTGTCCTTCCGCGTCGGTGGGTGGTGGACTTGGGCGTTGGGGAGCACCACGTCGATGGCGACACTTTCTCCGGCGGATGGCGGCTCGGGCGATGGTGGATCTCGCCGAGGAGGGCTGCAAGGTTCGAATTGAGGTGGGGGTTAGAGCACTAGGTGTAAGAGAAGGCTGCGGACGAGGTTTGGGTGCCGGAGATGGACTCACCGCCGTGAATCAAGCTGGTGGCCGAGGCGGATCGAGGCGGCCGGAGTTGGGGGAGGGTCCTCCCAGTGGCTAGGCAGGGTCTTGGTGAAGTGCAGGGGTGGTGTGTGCACGAGAGCGAGCTCGGGGCTCCTTTTTATAGGCGATTCGAGGCAGTGGCCATGAACGGACCTCTCCGGTGATGGTTACGGCGGCGCAGAGCTTGGTCGCGGAGGTTTAGGGAGTGGGGCGTCAGCGTGGAGTTCCACTGGTGCCGTTTTGATGCTAAACCAACTTGGATTAGGAGCCCTGGGTGGATTCGACGGAACGGGGCGGCGCGGGTCCGTCGGCGGCAAAGAGCATGTTCTGTGCGTGCCGCGCCACGGCGACGGTGTTGCATGCGTGTGCTGGCGAGGAAGTGGCCACGCGGAGCCACCAGAGGGATTGGGCGGCGCCGAAAAGCGTTACGCCATCGTTTCGCTTCCCGATCGGCCGCCACGGTGGTTCGGCCACCGCAAGACACGCCGGCCGTAGCGGGCCAGCGCCACCGACGCCAGAACGCGCCAAGCACTGCGTGTGAGGCCCCGGACAGGCATGCTAGGTTGCCGTGAGCAACGTGCCAAAGGCACTGTGAACATATGACTGAATTAATCGGCGAAGATTGACACCGAAACTCGAACTTTCTGAATTTAATCAAGATGCATGTAAGCAAGGCATGCAAGGTGTTCGACAGAATGGTTTTGGCACGTGGGAAATTTTTCTTGAGCTGATCTTTGGTGTGGTGGTCTCTCATTGCATCCGAGGGCTGCCTGAATTTTGGTAGAATTTTTGGAGAAGTGTAGATATGAATTTCACCAAATTTGGCAAATCTGGTCCAAACTTGCGAGGAGTGAAATTTGAAATATTTGAAAAGGAGAAGAGTGGATCAAGATGGTTCTGGGTTGTGGGTACCAAGGACTATCCAAGGGAGTTGGTTTGAGGTCAAAACTCAAAAGCATTAGGGTACTTGCTTTGCAAATTACTTAGGCTCAAAAGAAAAGATGTAATTATTTTGGGAGAGGAAATAATTGGAATAAAGTCCAAAAATGGATTTTACTAGTTTGGACAGAATGTTTGAGTGGTACCAAAGTGGAAGGAGGGTTTTGGGAGAAATTTAACACAAGAGGCATGGTAAAATCAAGGATGGATTAAAACCAAAGAATAACCCAATACCAAAAAGGTTTCTTTTTAGAAGAAAATAAATCCAAGAAATGCTTTTGAGAAGAAAAATTCAGAAGAGAGGTTTTTAAGAAGGGTTTAAATGACCTTCCTCAAACCAAGCAAGGCTTTTGCTGAAAACAAAAACAACACAAATTTTGGATTGTCACAGTTAGCACGGTGCTACGGGACGCGAGGGCACGGTACCCCATGCCCCAAAAACTCCTCCTCGCGCTATTGGTAGCCTCACGCAAGCTGCGGCACTACTTCCAAGGTCATCCCATCAAGGTCGTCTCAGCATACCCTCTGGAGAGGGTGCTCAGGAGCCCCAACTCAGCTGGAAGAGTCACCGAGTGGAACATCGAACTGCAAGCGTTTCAGCTAGAATTCAGCACGACCAGAGTCATCAAGGGGGTTGCATTGGCAGATTTCGTGGCAGAATGGACGGAGGCACCCGACCTCGAAGTAGGCGAAGACCGATTACTTTCTCCGGGAAGCGAGGCATCAGACGGCTAGGTCATGTCTTCGACGGAGCATTCTCCAGACATGGCGCGGGGGCCGGCGCAGTGCTCGTATCCCCTACTCAGGACAAGCTCTATTACGCCGTGCAGCTCTGTTTCCAGCACAGGGAAAAGGTCGCCAACAACATAGCAGAATATGAAGGCCTGATAGCCGGCCTGAGAGCCGCAGTCGCTTTGGGGGTAAAGCGCCTCATCATCAATGGCGATTCACAGCTCCTCGTCAACTTCTCCAACAAGATATACGATCCGAAGGATGAGCACATGGAAGCCTACCTCGCAGAGGTTCGCAGGATGGAGAAACAGTTATGGGGCTGGAGTTGCAGCATGTGCCTCGCGGCACCAATCAAGAGGCAGATGACATCGCCAAGAGGGCGTCCAGGCGGCTGCCTCAGGAGCCTGGCATCTTCGAAGAGCGACTCTTCAGGCCCTCAGCGGCACCATCACTATCAAGCGCGGCGCAACCTCGGGAGGAGCTTCCCCAGCCGCCTGCCTCGGGAGCCCCAGTCTGCGGCCCGGCCTCATGGGCGCGCCTGCTCCTGGCGTTGGAGCCTCAGGAAGGGTGCTGGATCACTGAGCTCAAGAGCTACTTGACGCGGGGGACCCTGCCGGAGAAGGAGGAGGAGGCGGAGCGCATGGCGCGGCAAGCCACGACCGACCGCATCAGGGATGGAGAGCTTTACCGGAGGCGACCGAATGACGTGTCCCTATGCTGCATTTCCAGAGAGCAAGGGGAGGAATTGCTCGAAGACATACACGGCGGAGACTATGGGCATCACTCATCGTCACGGACCCTCGTTGGCAAGGCATTCCGCAGCGGGTTCTACTGGCCAACAACACTCAGCGACGCTGTCGAGCTGGTAAAGGCTTGCGAGGCCTGCCAATTCCACGCCAAGCAGATCCATCAGCCGGCTGGAGGTCTGCAAACTATACCCATCTCATGGCCATTCGCAGTTTGGGGGCTGGACATTCTAGGCCCGTTCCCTCGGGCACCAGGGGGCTATCGCTACCTCTACGTCGTCGTGGACAAGTTCACCAAGTGGACTGAGGCGGAAGCTGTCCGGTTTGGGGTGCCTAACCGCATCATCACCGAAAACGGTTCGCAGTTCACCAGCAATCTCATCAAAACGTACTGTGCTAACCTTGGAACGCAGATATGCTACGCTTCGGTGGCGTACTTCGCAGTAACGGCCAGGCCGAAGCGAGCTAACGCAGAGGTCCTGAAGGGCCTCAAAACCAGGACCTTCAAGAAGAAGCCGGAGGCCCGTGGCGCGCCGCACGACGAGCTCCAAATTGCGTCTTGTGGTCCATCCGCACGACCGTGGCCAAGCCGACTGGCGAGACCCCGTTCTTCCTCGTCTACGGAGCAGAAGCCGTCCTCCCTCACGAGCTCAGGCGTTGCTCCGCACGGGTCGTGGCGTTCGACGAGGCGCAGCAGGATGCCATGCGGGGGACGGATCTTGTGCTGGGGGAGGAACATCATCGAGAGGCCGCGCTGCGAGCGGCAGAGTATCAACAGGCGCTGCAGCGGTACCACTGCCGCAACATCTGCCCCAGGACTCTTGTGGTAGGGGACCTCGTGCTCAGGCGGGTCCTCTCCAGGGAAGGGTTGCATAAGCTTTCTCCCATGTGGGAGGGCCCGTTAAAGGTTGTTCATGTTTCCAGGCCCAGCTACGCACGCTTGGAGACTCAGGAGGAGGTGGCCATCCCGAACGCGTGGAACATCCAGCATCTCCGAAAGTTCTACCCTTGAAGAAAGGCCCGGAGCCTATGAAGAAGGCAAACGCCTGTGAAGCTCATTTTCCCGAGAAAGGCCCGGAGCCTGTGAAGAAGGCAAACGCCTGTGAAGCTCATATTCCCGAGAAAGGCCCGGAGCCTGTGAAGAAGGCCAACGCCTGTGAAGCTCATTTCCCCAAGAAAGGCCCGGAGCCCGTGAAGAAGGCCAATGCCTATGAAGCTCGCCGCCCGTGACACTCTCACGTAATAATGAGTTGGGGCTGTACATGCCCTGGAGTCTCTGGAGAGCCGCCCTCGGGCCTCGGGGCTCCGCCCACGCCGATGGCAGCACTTAGCTCCGCGCTGGTGAGAAGACGTCGAAGACTAGATTAGGTGCCGGACGCGGCTTTTTCATTTTCTTTCTCTAGTTGGCCCGTTCATTCTTATTTGGAGTTTTATTGAAGTTGTTGCCGTCCTTAGCTTGTGACTCTATGTCTTTTTCACTCACTTTCCTCGTTTTCTCTCGCGCAAGTCTCGCGAGGGAGCAACGCGGGCACCCTCGCAAGTGTTTTCTGCCCCTGTCGTTTGAGGCTTTCCTCCCAGTCTTTGCCCCACGGGCATCGCGACACGAACACAGAACCTGCGTCGGTCGCTTCCACATCTGAGACCGGAAGCTACCCCTCCTGACTAATCCTTTCAGGGCATGAAGCGCGTGGCGAGGCCTCGGCCTTGGGAAGCAAGGACCGCGACAAGTCCTCCTGAGCTAAGTAATTCCTACGCGCGAGCATGCGACACAAAAGCACAACATAGAAATAGCAGAAACATCATGATAATTAACAGCAACAATTCAGCATGCCCCCACAGGGCCCCACACTACTTTCTCTTTGCGCAGGGAAGGGAGAAAAACAAAATAGGCACGGCTTGCTCGGCGCCGACCCGCAGTGGAGGCTCGAACTGCCTCCGGAGCTCAGTCAGACTCCTCCCCGTGCTTCACCGAGGCACAACGATGGGCTGACCCGCTACCTCCCTCCAGGCGGGCACGACGGCACGGGGGCTGTTCGCGGCCACCGTTGGAGGAGCTGCTGTCCGAAGGAGAGCCGCCGAAGCTCGACGAGCCCCGAGTGCCGCCGACCACGCGCCCGCTGTCGTCTTCATCCCGATCATCGCCGGGGCTGGGTGCACGGCCGCGGTCATCGTCTTCGGGGCAGCACCCGGCATGGCGACCGTCTTCTCCAAATACCCTCACGTAGAGGGTGGCGTCGCCGTTGAACTTAAAGAGCATGCTAAACCGCCGTCTCAGACCACGCGCGCGGGCAAACGTTTGCCAGCCGCGAGTCAGGGTCACATTCCCGGCGACATAGAGCTCCAGCAAAGCCCAGGAGGCCCGGCTGCAACAACCGTCCGCCTAAAGCCAGAGGCCACCCGGAGCACCGGCCGGGAGTTCACCTACAAAGAAGCGGGGAAGCTGGAGCCAGGTGCTGGTCGGCTCCACCGACCACACAAAGAACTCCGGCAGCACCTCCGCCGAGTGGAAGCGCGGCCTAGGGGGGCGCGCAGTCACGTCGTGCCCCCCATCGACAACCTGGCGCCCATCGTCGTGCAGGGGATCGCCTCCACGACCGCAGGAAGCCACTACGGGAGCCACATGATGCTTGTGAGGACGGCCTCGACCGCGCTTGGCCGGGGAAGAGTCAGGCCCAACCTGGCGGGCCTTTCCTTTCTCCGCGGCCGAGAACCTCTTCGAAGGGGCCATGGAGAGAAAGGAGTAGCAAGAGGGGATGGACTAGAAAGGCTTGCGCCGTTCCGTACTTATAGCCGGAGGAGGCCAACCGTCGGCCTCCACGATCACAGGTAATCATGACCCATTGCTACGTGCAGGGACTTGTCAAGTCATGCAGTTGCCGAGGGATCGCGGGGAAGCGGAGACGCCCACGACCAATCAATCGCCACGTGGCGCCCAAGGCCGCAGGCTGTTGGGGCCCGCAGCACTTCACACTTGCCCCTTCGCTTCTCTACTAAGCCAAGTCCGGGCGCGCCTTGGGCCCGGGGGCTACTGTCGGCGTTCTGGGAACGGGGGTCCCCAGACATGCATGCCTGCGGCCTGCGGCGTGGCTCAAGTGGGGGCCCAGCGCAGCCCAGCTTCATCAGCTCAAGCTCAAGACCCTCGCGAGGGGCCAAGCCTCGTGGGGCAGACGACGGGAACCTTCCTTAGGAGTAGCCTCGTCAGACAGGCTCACGAGGAGGCGGAGAGATCAAGGCAGGGTACCTCACGAGGGTGCCCCGTGACGCAAGCCATGACGATCAAGACCAAAGGGCGCCACCGCACAAAGGTCCTCATTTCCCCATTGGTGCAAAGGTGGCAAGCACAGGCCAAGGTATCAGGCAAAGGTTACCGCTTCGGTGCGACAAGACCAAGACCAGCAGAGCGGCAGGAAGGAGGTCATCGTGGAGCCCGGGACGGCGTCACCGTCAGAGCCTTTGGCAGCCGAAGACCAACTTTAGTCAGGATAAGTGTACTAGATGTTCCCCTTCAAAATGGCCAGTTGTTGGCGCCCTTCCCGCTCATTATTTGGGAACAGGACCAGGGCCTCCCTCTATAAATAGGACTAGCCACCGCAGAGAGAAGGGGAGGGGAATCAACCAGAGATAGAGAGAGAAGCGACTGGACTCGCCCAAGCAATCCACCGCACCAGCCCAAGAACAGCCCCTCGCGAGGCTGTTCTTCCTTTGTACTGTTCTTCATCAGACCCAGAGGTAATCCACCACACCACACACTGGAGTAGGGTGTTACACCACAATGGTGGCCCGAACCAGTATAAATCTCGTGTCTTGTGCTGTTCATCGCTCCTAGTTTAGATCCCTTGCAAGCCACTAACGTGTGAGCTGGTAGGGGAAAGTTCTCCGCGCGCACCCCAGTGTTTGAACCTCAATGGTCTGCCGGAACCCAAAATCCGACACTAATACCTTCAAATATTCTTTGGCTCCCCTTGTGTCGAATCTATAAATTTGGGTTAAATACTTTACCCTCGAAAACAGTTGTGATCCCCTTTACTTGTGGGTTATCATCCATGACATAAAAAATCATAGTAGAAGTGAGGGCAAGGAAATTTTCGCGGAGTTCCCGGTTATGGTGGGTTGGTCGGGGCCGAGCGATGCACTATGATTTGCGCTTTTCTCTCTCGTACGCGCACGTGGTGCAAGCCAGTCGCTGGAATGGCGTGGTGCCAAGGTGAGGGCGCGCGCGGGCCAATGACTACGTTCAGAGCATTGGTCGGGCCAGTTTGCTTCTGGGGCGATGCATGTCCTACGACTGCGCCCACGGTGGGGACAGCCGTAGGTTTGCGATTTGCCTCGGGGCGAACGTCACTGCCGTGTCTATGCTCCTCGACCAGATCGGGAGGGACATAAAGAATGATATCTCTACCTGTACCTCGCAGAGCGGGGTCGCCGGGATGTTGTTGGTGCCGCTCTTCTCTAGTGCCTCCCACTCCTGCTTCGGCCGCGGGGGAGGTGGTGACAACATCGCCTACGCCGACCACGTCCCACGCAGTGCCCACATTGTCATGCGCCTCGGCATTCCCCACGGCGTCGGTGGTTGCGGTCGGCGGGGCCTTTGAGGTGGACGGATGAGCTGCGGCACCAGACTTCTTCTTGGGCGCAATAGTCGATGGATCCGTAGTTGATAAAAATGGTGATGAAGATGACACGCTATTTACACTCTCGGGTTCACGCAAGTGACCCCCCTACCTGGAGCTCCAAAGATGTCATGGGAAACCACGGCCACCTATGGGACCAATAGCCCCTTTTGGTTCGGCGGGGGGATGGGCACGTTGCAAATAGAGCAGAGAAGCCTAACACAGCACGATAGAGATCACATGGGCAGTTTTACCCAGGTTCGGGCCGCCGCGAGGCATAAAACTTTACTCCTGCTTTGGTGGATTGATGGTGGAAAGTGGTGGATAAGCGCAGCGTTCTTGCCCGGCAAGGTTGCCTCTAGGCGAGAGGGTCTATGCGCGTTTGAGTGTGAGGGGGTTGGAATCCTTTCTATGGTTGCCATGGGCCTCCTTTTATAGATTAAGGGGTCACCACAGTGGCAAATCAGTCTTTACATACTGATTAGATAGCAAACGGTGCTATCATACCTAACTCTGTAGGCTGACAGAGAACATTAAATGCACCGCTCAATGTCACATCATTGCTTACCCAGCAGGCCATGTCGGGCTATTTGGCCAGCTTCGCGCCTGCTTTCTTGACACGTCTCAGGACGGGTGTCGCTTGGAGGTATTTTCTGTAGGAAGTGGCCGCCATGTGGCAGGGTGCAGCCACTTAGTCACTTAGGAGCTTGACACAACACTGATGGATGACGTGCATCGTTGTGAGGTGGTGCAGTGGAGTGGTTGGCCTCCGTAAACCTCAGCAGGCCAGCCGGGACGATCTGGAGACTCGCTTCCCGGGGTAACCCCATCCTCTTCAGGTTTGCCTGCCCAGCAAGGGAGGTTCTTGACGGAGTCGTATCTTGTCTCTCTGGCTAATTTTGGTCTTCTTGATCTGCACTTTGATCCTTCAAAGTACTAATCCCTCATGCTTCGATCTGATCTTGGCGCTGTGATCTTGTCCCTGCGCCTGTGCATAGTCTGGCCAACAGACCTAGGGTTTGTTGCACCGACAGAAGCCCCGGGCCTGCCCCGAGCACGCTGCCGAGCCTCAGGCCAAATAAGTGCACAAGCGAGGTTGCTGAAGAGGCTGGTCTCTTGAGGTCTTCTTTGCTCCTTCATTAATTTGAGTCTAGGCCAGTTTCCAGTTCTTCCACGCGACGCGTAAAGCCAATCGTGGTGGGGCCACTCTTGTAATGGCCCGTGAATGACTTTAATGCACGGGCGAGTAACTGCCAATTCACTCTTCCCACCACGCTGATAATCCGCAAGTGCAGGGAATCATCGTAATTTCCAAAGATGGAAGTGATAAGTATGGAGTGTCGAACCCACAAGGAGCTAAAGGTAAGATTAATATTCTCTCAAGCCGTATCTTCCACTGATATGACTCTACGTACACCGAACGTTTGCTTCCAACTAGAAACGAGAAATAAAACTAAATTGTGGTTATGAAGAGGATAACTTTGCATGGTAACGGAGAACTAAAATACAAAAGTAGGTGCTGTTATCATAAATTTAAAATATATTACTAAATATTATAAATAGCGAGTGTGGAATAATGATGGATCGGTGTGCAGAATTGTCCTAGGCAATTGTTAAAAAGACCGATAGTCATCATTGCAATATCATATGAGGGAAAGGCATAAGCTAACATACTTTCTCTTCTTGGATCATATGCACTTATGACTGGAACTCTAGCAAGCATCCGCAACTACTAAAGATCATTAAGGTAAAACCCAACCATAGCATTAAAGTATCAAGTCCTCTTTATTCCCATACGCCATGTCCCGCTTATCCGTGTTTGTGTTTCAGTCACTCACGCAACACAAACAATAAGCAAACCATGGACATATTGCAACACCCTACAGCGGGAATCCCTCACGCTTGCGCGACACGGAGGGCACCATAGAACAACACCAAAATAAAACATACAACTCATACCATTCTAGATCATCAATCAACCCAAGGACAAAAGATATCTACTAAAAACATCATAAGATGGCAACACATCATTGGATCCTAATATGTGGCATAAAGGACCATGTTCATGTAGGGATCACAAGGGGGTGCAGGAGAGTGGACCGCGTAAAATAGATGAGGATGATGATGATGATGGTGATGTTGATGAAGACGATCACTACGGTGATAATTCCCCTCCCAATGGCACTCCGGCACCACCGAGAGAGGAGGAGAGGTTCTCCCCCTTGTGCTTCCTCCTCCATGGCCTCCCCCCTGGATGAGGACAGGTTCTCCCTCTGGTCCTTGGCCATCATGGCGATGATGGCCCCTCCAGGATCCTCCTCCATGGCCTCCGGTGATGATGGCCCCCTCCGGCAGGGTGCCAGAGAGGGCCTAGATAGATTTCTCGTGGCTACAGAGGCTTGCGGCGGCAGAACTTCTGATCTAGGTTAATTCCCGAAGGTTTCTATATTTATAGCAGAAGTTGGCGTTGATTTCACGTCAAGGGGGACCTCGGGGAGTCCACGGCGCAGGGGGGCGCGCCCCAGGCGGTGAGCGCACCCCCACCCTCGTGGGGCCCCGTGACTCCCCTCCGGTAGATTTTTGTTCCAGTATTTTTCATATTTTCCAAAAAAAATCTCCGTTGATTTTCATCGCATTCCGAAAACTTTATTTCTGCACAAAAACAACAATACGGTAGTTCTGCTGAAAACATCGTCTGTCCGGGTTAGTTCTAATCAAATCATACAAAAATCATATATAAATATTGTAAACATGGCATGAATGCTTCATAAATTATAGATACGTTGGAGATGTATCAACATCCCTAAGCTTAATTCCTGCTTGTCGTCGAGTAGGTAAATGATAAAATTAATAATTTATGAAGTGTGAAGGCTAGAAAGTTCACAAGTTTGATCAATGATAGTTCCAATCACTTTTTCTAGCATCATTATATATCATAACAGTAGCTCAACTCATAAAACTTTTCATGATCAAGTAACAAGCTATTCACATGTTAAAGTATAGATCATTAACTTTCTTGAAAATAACAAATTGTATTCTTAGTCACCAAACAATTCCAATTCATCTTATTTTCAGGAAGGGTCTATGTCAGAGCTTTTAGCAAACTCCACATACTCAACTATCATTTAATCTTTCACAATTTCTAACACACACGTGATATTTATGGGTTCAAAGTTTTAATCGGACACAGAGAAAGTAGGGGCTTATAGTTTCGCCTCCCAACCTTTTACCTCAAGGGTAATGTCTTTTTTCTACTATACACAGTAGGGCAAAAACCCACTGCAATTTTTTTATATTAGAAAATCAAAGGTCCAATGGTACAAAGGCTTGAGATAAGCCAGAAGAAAAAACTAAAAAAACTAACTACAAAAAATACAAAAATTACAGAACAAGGTTGTCAAGCCAAGTACAGAAGGCCCTAGCATAGCTCTTCTTAATTGTAAATCTGAGCAAGTTTAGCTCCTCTAGGAAAATGACTTTCCACCTATGAATGCTGGGTTGAATTGCTTGAAAGATTAGATTATCCTCAAGGGTAATGTCAACAATAATAGTTCATGATAACTTACAAAAAAATGGATATATATATCAGGATAAAATGTAAAAGGAAAGGTGAAGATCACTATGTCATGCCCAAGATGCGACCCTATCATAAAGGAACACGAAAGTCCCACCAAGGATAGAAGCGCATCTTGAAGACGCTTTTGGAAGGTGGATATCATTACATCAACATTACATAATAGATGGGGATACATACAAAAGGCATACAATACCACACGAATACAACATCATACAAGAGACCAACATCCGACTACGGATGGAACATAAACAGAAACTCAAACAATATCCACCCTGCTAGCCCAGGCTGCCGACCCGGAACCTAACCCCTGATCGAAGAAGAAGCAGAAGAAGAACTCCAAAACAAGCAAACATCGCTCTCGCGTCATGCCTGAACCTGCAACTGTTGGTGTAGTAAACTGTGAGCCACGAGGACTCAGCAATCCCATTACCATGGGTATCAAGACTAGCAAAGCTTAAAGGGAAAGGAAGGGGTAAAGTGGTGAGGTTGCAGCAGCGACTAAGCAATGTGAGGTGGCTAACTTACGCAAATAAGAGCGAGAAGAGAAGCAAAGCAAGCGGTCGTCAACTAGTAATGATCAAGAAGTGATCCTAAACTCCTACTTACGTCAGACATAACCCAGAAACCGTGTTCTCCTCTCGATCAACCCCGAAAAGAGACACTCACGGTTACACACACTGTTGGTTTATTTTAGAAGAGTTTACTTCAAGTTTGCTACAACCGGATATTAACAAATTCCCATCTGCCACATAACCGCGGGCACGGCTCTCAAAAGTTTAAACCCTGCAGGGGTGTCCCAACTTAGCCCATGATAAGCTCTCGCGATCAACGAAGGATATTCCTTCTCCCGGGAAGACCCGATCAGACTCGGAATCCCGTTTACAAGACATTTCGACAATGGTCAAACAAGACCAGCAAGACCTCCCAGCCTGCCGACACCCTGATAGTAGCCGCGTGTATCTCGTCTCAGGCCACGACCGGATGAGCACTACGTACAACTAGAACCAACCCTCAAGTTTCCCCGAGGTCGCGCTGCAAGTGGCTCTAGTTTGGACCAACACTTAGACAAGCATTGGCCCGGGTGGCTAAAATAAAGATGACCCTCGGGATGCGCGACTCCCAAGGGAAAAGGTAATAGGCTGAGGCAAATGTAAAACCAATGTTGGGCCTTGCTGGAAGAGATTTATTCAAAGTGAACTGTCAAGGGGGTCCCATAAATCACCCAACCGCGTTAGGGAGGAAAAATCCGGGAACATAATACCGATATGACGGAAACTAGGGTGACAAGAGTGGAACAAAACACCAGGCATAAGGCCGAGCCTTCCACCCTTTACCAAGTATATAGATGCATTAATAATATATATAAGAGATATTGTGATATCCCAACATGAACATAATCCAACATGGAGCAATCTTCATCTTCACCTGCAGCTAGCAATGCTATAAGAGGTGCTGAGCAAAAGCGGTAACATAGACAAACAACGGTTTGCTAGGAGGGGTGACAAAGGTTAGAGGTTCATGGCAATTTGGGAGGCTTGAGCAGCAAGTGGTAGGTAACGCAGCATAACGATAGAATGAGGCAACTAGCATAGCAATGATAGTAATGAGATCCAAGGTGACGGTCATCTTGCCTGAAATCCCGCTAGGAAGAAGAAGGAGTCCATGAAGAAGACGAACGGAAGTAGTCGAACGAATCCTCACAATCGCAACATTACCGGAACTAAGAAGCAACACCGAAAAGAAACAAACAACATGGTAAATGCACAAGCATAACATGGCATAATGCACAATCAAGTATGATGCATGTACGGTTTAATGAGGCATGGCATGGCAAAGTGCAACAAACAATGCTACAAGTTAAGTGGAGCTCGATATGCAACGAGTTGCATATTGACAAAACACCACATAGACATATTTAGTTTAATCTCGTTTAAGCTACCAAACAATGTTAAATGTTGTTAAACATGGCAAGAGGTGAAGCATAATTAAACTACCTATCTAGGCAAGTTTAAATGAGGCCGGAACAACAAACAACAATTCCGGAAAATCCCCACATGCATTTTTCAAAATTGGTACTGTTCTGCCCTAAACCATATTTTAATGTTGTTAAACAGGAAAATAAAGTGCAACAAGTTAATCTATGCATTTTTCCACCCCATTTACATATAAAGTTTATTTAATTCGGAGCTATGGTTATTTAGTTACGAAATAAATCATTTTAGCATGGCATTTAAGCAAATTTAAACAAACAGCATTTTAAACATTTTAACATGGGATGAAAATGGCATATTATAAATCTACACAGAATTCTAAGCATTTTACATATTTAGTTTGTTTTAAAACGATGCATGGTTGTGGAGTTATTAAATGCATGAACATGAGGGTTTTTCTGTAAAACAGTAAATCCCAGAATAATGCTAAAATCGTAGTGCAGGGAAAAACACACACTGGGCCAATCTGGAACTCAGAGGGCTGAACAGAGAGGAGGGGCTGCTGATTTCTCACCATGGGCCAAGCCCAATCGGTGGAGAGGGGAAGCAGGAGGTCGAAGGGGCGCTGGCCTTGGGGAGGCGCCGCCCATGCGCTGGTCAACAGGAGCGATCAAGGGCGCCAAGGCCGTCTGCCTGCCTCTGCCCAACGAAGAGAGGAGCGGCACGGCGAGGGACTTGGCGCGGGCTTCGCAGGGACACAGAGTCGTGGGGCAGCCGGAATGAAGGGAGGCAGCGGGGCGGACCCGGACTTGAGGAGGCCGTCGGCCATGGCGCTCGATCACGTGGGACGCAGGAGGCGGGCTTGGCAGAACGTCTGCAGAGGGACTTGGCGCAGCAGAAAGAAGCTCCAAGGCGGCGGCTGGGCTCAAGACGGACTTGGCGACGGGACGGAGGAGCGGGCTCCAGCGAGGTTGGGACTCCGCGAGCCGAGGCGACGCCGGAACGGATCAAGGCCCTGGATCCATGGCGGAGGACGCGTGGGCTCGCCTCGTTCCTGTCGATGACGAAGAGAGACAAAGAGAGGTTAGACAGGGAGAGGGAAAGGAAGAGAGGGCGCGAGGGAGGCCCGACGGCGTGACCTGGAGGTGCTGGTGATCGTCGGCGGTGAGACGAGGCGGCGAGGGTCGCGAGGAAGACGGCGGAGCTTTGGATCGGGAGGAGCTCGGCTCTCCTCGAGCGTTGCACAGCGCGAAAAGGGACACATGGAGCAGCGGGAGGAGGAGGCATGCATGGGAGGGGCGCCATGGGTCCTGGGTGCGTGCTCGAGCTTGAGCAGCGAGCTCCTCTTGCTCGGACGCTGGCGTTGCGAGGACGAAGGACGGCGAGGTGGCGGCTCGGGCTTCGGTGGCGCGGTGAGGAGCTCGGGCAGGGAGGTGGATCGAGGAGGGGGTGGATTTGGGTTGGCTGGATTTTTGGATCGGGATGGATCCCTAGGAAGATGGAGGCTGATCGGGGCAGGATCCCGAGGGAGTGGGTGGCGGCGCAAGGAGGGAAATGGATGGGACAAGCCCCTAGGATCTAGGGTTAGGAGTCTATTTATATAGTAAGTGGATGAGGGCATGCTTAATCCGGTCCGTTCGATCGAAATCGGGCGGTCGAGAATAAATAGGTTAGGTAGCCCAAATAATAAAACGGAGATGTTTTATAGATGTTTGGGGATGATCTGAATCCGATGATGACGACCGAGCGGTTCGGGTCTGAGAGAAGTTTCGGTCGCGGGCGAGGGGTCGATGCACTGGCAAGAGAGGTTAGGTGGTCACGGTCAAGAGGGGAGCAAAAACCCGATTGGTCTCGGAACGGTCAACGAAAGCAAGGGGGGACACGACAACTACGAACGGGTGCAAGCTTTATGAAAACATGCAGATGCAATGTGAATGATGCTATGAGATGAGATGCATGACATGAACAAAATGCAAAACAAAAGACAAAATCCCAACCACGAAGGAAATAATATATCGCATCTCCGGAAAAGGCAAGAGTTGGAGTTACGAATATGGAAAGTTGTATCCAGGGCGTTACAACCCTCCACCACTACGAGAGGATCTCGTCCCGAGATCTAGGGTGGCACCGGAGAGAAAACGGAAGACGAAGATAAGAGGTAAAACTAAGTTGCTTTTTCGACAAACGAGTGAAACCATGAACCTTGAGATGTTGAGCAAAATTAAAGAAAGAAAACAACGAAGATGAGCAAAGTTGAAAACACTCCGTTTGAAAAGAGGAACAAGGGATACGACGAGAACCAAGAGTTTTAGTGATAAGATAGATATTGAAACCACTCCGGTTAAAACTAGATAGAGAAGGAGTAAGATTGATATAATTTGGGCAGCACTCCGACTGAAAGAAGAAGGAAAACTTTATAAGATGAAAAGAACTTGAAGAGATGACACAACACTCCGGTTAAATGGATAAGCATGAAAAGAACACGGTCCTCACAATTCGAGATGATGAGTGAAGAGAGCAACATCACCATGCCTCCGGAAGAAAGAATAGAAGATAGATCATTGGAATAACAGAATGGAGTAGAGAATGCCAACTTCTGCCACAAATGAGCTTGGAAATCACCCTTCCAAGAAGGTTATAACGGAGTTGTTGGAAAACCAACAATGAAAATAATAAGCTTGTAGTGGGCTTATGGAAACATCTCAACACTTGAGGTGAAATTATGCCACTAACGAAAAACAATTGCTTGTTTGAGATCAAAGATGAAAACTTCTTTCACGAGAGGATAGGAGAAAACTCGGATCATTGATAAGCACCACAAATAGCAACATTCCTTAGGCAAGGCTTTAGGTGAAATCTATACCAAGATAACTCCAAAGAAGAGATTGATGGATTTAAAATACCTCATTCTTGACAATATGTGAATCATGAAGCACGAGGAGAAATTGCCAAGGATGACATAACACCATCTCAAAAGATAAGGTAGAAAGAATTGCACTTCGAAATGCAAAAGAAGAATACTTGAACTCCTCAAAACAAAACATGTGTTGAGCACCATGTTTAATTTTGAGTATAGCTTGGCGGATCATAACTTTGAGAAAATGTTGAAGCACAATTGAAGAATGAAAAGAATCCTTGACAAACCATCATGTAGAGCCTCCATGAAGAACTCCGGTAATAAAAGGATGATAAAAAGAATGAGAAGTTGAAGACACAAGGTGAAACCTTGCAATGATTTAGATGGAGCTTCGCGATTATATAACCGAGAGGACTTGGAACTCCGGAAAAGAAAAGATGAAAACACTTAACTAGAATTACTTCATCATGAACAATCTCCGGAAGAAAATAATTAATCAACTCGAGGAAATAAGAATAAGATTTATTGTATGCTTATCCTTCATCAAATTAAATTGATGACAAGCAATGGATTTGGCATACTACTTATTCCCGTAAAAAGGATTAAGAGAGATATAGCGCAAACTTGAGAAGGTATTGATGGAACCACCGTGGAATTTGGAAACAACGAATGAATTAATATGATAACGAAGGAAGTGAAATCTTGAACGAACCACCATAAGAATTGAAAATGAACATAGCAAAGGCACAATTCACGGGAAGAATTGGAAAACGAATGAAGATGCTTGAGAGAATTTAGATACAAGAGAATGAAGAGATCACGAACTGATTAGAGGATATTTGAACGATTCACCGGTAAGATTTGGAGAATGATAGCTACACGCTGAGAATGAAGAATTATTACATGATGGCCTTCGGAGGAAAGAAATGGAAACAACTCATGAAATGCTCCGGATGGGTGAAAAGAATTCCCACAATCGAAAACAATTATGAGAGAATGGCATCAAGCTAGAACCATGAATCTTGAAGAGAATGGAGCAAGATTTAAGAAAAACTCTTCTTAGGTCTTCAAATGTTGAGAATGACGATGAGAAACATCACCATGAATTGTTGAGATACTCCGGGATGAAAATTAGAAAGGTTGAACCAACGATGAAAAGAATTTGGAAGATCTTGGAGAAAGACATTTGATCGATGATAACTCATTCTTACGTCAAACTTTGAAAAGAATTTTAGAAGCTTCGGGAAAATTAGAAGAGTCAGGTAAGATCCTGGGAAAAGACCTGTGGGTTAGGGCCCACTCAAAAGAAACACCGTTGAACGATTGCTTGAAATAAAGATTGCACCTGTAGAATTAAATGGCTTGAATGAGATAACAACCTCAAAATAACTTGAACGGACCTGGAATGAAAAGACGAGCCTTCCGAGATATCTTCAACACTCCAGAACAAATGAATAGCGAGAAGTGAATGATTAAGAGGTGCATCGGCAAGAGAAAGCATTTGCAACAAGGAAAGGAATATGATCAACACTGAAAGCTTGAGTTAAATCCACCGGAAAAGAATACGAGAATGAAGAATGATGAACTTGGAGCTCTTGAGCATCTTCATGAGGGGTCACTGGATCAGAACATTGATTGAAAAGAGTGAAGAGACTTCACATGAATAAATGGATACTTGATTAAAATATATAAGTCCTTGCAGAAAAGGGTGGGAGGGCGGGAAAACAAAGACAACTTGGGACGGATGAAACAAACACCGTCGAGAAAACTAACAATTGATCATGTTGAAATGATCGGATCCACTTAAAGAGAAGCACGCCGGTTTGGAAAGAATTGACATCACAATCTCGATAAACAAGAACGATTAGCACTCTCATAGAAATATGAGAACACCGCTTGAAAGGTATGGAATCGACACTTGACATTGAAGCAACTCGAATACCACAAATAAAACAAAACAACGGATTTGGCTTGCAGAATAAGCCGGAACAAATGCATATGATAGATATTTACCCAATCCCATATCATGCATCTGCCGGAAAGATATTCTAGGAGCTACTTGAATTCCCACCTATAAACTCCCGAAACTTTCTGGTTATGCAATCTGGTGTTGGGGATACAGGGGACACAAAATATATCACCCAAACTAACAATACCTAGATCCAGCTGTATCCATCCGTCAACACATAACCAAGAAACCTTCGAAAATCGTGTACCTCAACCTTCAAAAAGCATCCGTTATACGAGTTATGGCAATACTCCCGAACTCCCCAGTACTGGGTGGCGTCGAGGTTATCTCACCAACAACTGCATAAAAGAGATTTTCGATGTCGGCAAAACTTAGGTATTCCAGAACTGCAACGATAAAATTGTGACGACAACACCTCGGAGCTCAACTCCTCGGGAGACTGCCACAACCCCTAAATGTTAGGAGGCACCAAGAACAATGTTCTCGTCACAAGACTATCGGAACGATCCCAAGATACCCGCGTGATCCTAAAAAAAATTCATGAAATTTGAGGAGAGGAAAGACAAAACATCTACGTTAGGAGGCTTCACCAGAGTGACAAAGGGACTGAGTAGTAAAAAGAATCCTACTCTCCGATATATATAATCCTAAGACTCAAAATAGTTTTCTTCTAGAATCAACAACGGCCAACAAACAAGGGGGCTCCTATGGTCGATCGAGGCTCTGATACCAACTTGTCACGCCATGCGACCCTATCCTAAAGGAACACGAAGGTCCCACCAAGGATAGAAGCGCATCCTGAAGATGTTTTTGCAAGGTGGATATCATTACATTAACATTACATAATAGATGGGGATACATACAAAAGGCATACAATGCCACACGAATACAACATCATACAAGAGACCAACATCCGACTACGGATGAAACATAAACAGAAACTCAAACAACATCCACCCTGCTAGCCCAGGCTGCCGACCTGGAAACTATCCCCTGATCGAAGAAGTAGAAGAAGAACTCCAAAACAAGAAAACATCGCTCTCTCATCATGATCATCGCATAACCTGAACCTGCAACTGTTGGTGTAGTAAACTGTGAGCCACGAGGACTCAGCAATCCCATTACCATGGGTATCAAGACTAGCAAAGCTTAAAGGGAAAGGAAGGGGCAAAGTGGTGAGGTTGCAGCAGCGACTAAGCAATGTGAGGTGGCTAACTTACGCAAATAAGAGCGAGAAGAGAAGCAAAGCAAGCGGTCGTCAACTAGTAATGATCAAGAAGTGATCCTGAACTCCTACTTACGTCACACATAACCCAGAAACCGTGTTCTCCTCTCGATCAACCCCGAAAAGAGACACTCACGGTTACGCACACGGTTGGTGTATTTTAGAAGAGTTTACTTCAAGTTTGCTACAACCGGATATTAACAAATTCCCATCTACCACATAACCGCGGGCATGGCTCTCGAAAGTTTAAACCCTGCAGGGGTGTCCCAACTTAGCCCATGATAAGCTCTCGCGATCAACGAAGGATATTCCTTCTCCCGGGAAGACCCGATCAGACTCGGAATCCCGTTTACAAGACATTTCGACAATGGTAAAACAAGACCAGCAAGACCTCTCGGCGTCGACACCCCGATAGTAGCCGCCAGATCTCGCCTCGTGCCACAACCGGATGAGCACTACGCATAACTAGAACCAGCCCTCAAGTTTCCCGAGGTGGCGCTGCAAGTGGCTCTAGTTTGGACCAACACTTAGACAAGCATTGGCCCCGGGGGACTAAAATAAAGATGACCCTCGGGATGCGCGACTCCCAAGGGAAAAGGTAATAGGCTGAGGCAAATGTAAAACCAATGTTGGGCCTTGCTGGAAGAGCTTTATTCAAAGCGAACTGTCAAGGGGGTCCCATAAATCACCCAACCGCGTTAGGGACGCAAAATCCGGGAACATAATACCGATATGACGGAAACTAGGGCGGCAAGAGTGGAACAAAACACCAGGCATAACGCCGAGCCTTCCACCCTTTACCAAGTATATAGATGTATTAATAATATATATATAAGAGATATTGTGATATCCCAACACGAACATAATCCAACATGGAGCAATCTTCATCTTCACCTGCAGCTAGAAACGCTATAAGAGTGGCTGAGCAAAAGCGGTAACATAGCCAAACAACGGTTTGCTAGGAGGGGTGACAAAGGTTAGAGGTTCATGGCAATTTGGGAGGCTTGAGCAAAAAGTGCTAGGTAACGCAGCATAGCGATAGAATGAAGCAACTAGCATAGCAATGATACTAATGAGATCTAAGGTGACGGTCATCTTGCTTGAAATCCCGCTAGGAAGAAGAACGAGTCCATGAAGAAGACGAACGGAAGTAGTCGAACGAATCCTCAGAATCGCAACATTATTGGAACTAAGAAGCAACACCGGAAAGAAACAAACAACATGGTAAATGCACCAGCATAAACATGGCATAATGCATGTCCGATTTAATGAGGCATGGCATGGCAAAGTGCAACAAACAATGCTACAAGTTAAGTGGAGCTTGATACGCAACGAGTTGCATATTGACAAAACACCACATAGACATATTTAGTTTAATCTCGTTTAAGCTACCAAACAATGTTAAATGTTGTTAAACATGGCAAGAGGTGAAGCATAATTAAACTACCTATCTAGGCAAGTTTAAATGAGGCCGGAAAAACAAACAACAATTCCGAAAAATCCCCACATGAATATTTAAAAAATTGATACTGTAATGACCTAAACCATATTTTAATGTTGTTAAACAGGAAAATAAAGTGCAACAAGTTAATCTATGCATTTTTCCACCCCATTTACATATAAAGTTTATTTAATTCGGAGCTATGGTTATTTAGTTACGAAATAAATCATTTTAGCATGGCATTTAAGCAAATTTAAACAAACAACATTTTAAACATTTTAACATGGGATGAAAATGGCATATTATTAATCTACACAAAATTCTAAGCATTTTACATATTTAGTTTTTTTAAAACGATGCATGGTTGTGGAGTTATTAAATGCATGAACATGAGGGTTTTTCTCAGAAACAAGAATCCCAGAATAATGCTAAAATCGTAGTGCAGGGAAAAACACACACTGGGCCGAATTTGGAGCACTATAGGGCTGAACAGAGAGGAGGGGCTGCTGATTGCTCACCATGGGCCAAGCCCAGTCGATGGAGAGGGGAAGCAGGAGGATGGAAGGGGCGCTGGGCCTTGGGGAGGCGCTGGCCCAGGCGCTGGTTAACGGGAGCGATGCGGGGCGCTGAAGCAGTCGTCTCATCTCTGCTCCAATGAAACAGAGGAGCAGCACGGCGAGGGACTTGGCGCGGGCTTCGGCAGGGACGTAGAGTCGTGGGGCAGCCGGGAATGAAGGGAAGCGGCGCGGGGCGGATCGGACTTGAGGAGGCCGTCAGCCATGGCGCTCGATGCAGGGACGCAGGAGGCGGGGCTTGGCAGGAACAAGAAGAGGGACTTGGCGCATCAGCGAAGAAGCTCCAAGGCGGCGGCTGGGCTCGAAGACGGACTTAGCGACGGGGACGGAGGAGCGGGGCTCCGGCGAGGTTGGGACTCCGGCGAGCCGAGGCGAGGCCGGGAACGGATCAAGGCCCTGGATCCACAGCGGAGGATGCGCGGGTTCGCCTCGTTCCTGTCCCTGACGAAGAGAGACAGAGAGAGGTGAGACAGGGAGAGGGAAAGGAAGAGAGGGCACGAGGGAGGCCTGGCGGCGTGACCTGGAGGTGCTGGTGATCGTCGGCGGTGAGACTCGGCGGCGAGGGTCGCGAGGAAGACGGCGGAGCTCTGGATCGGGAGGAGCTCGGCTCTCCTCGGGCGTTGCACAGCGCGAAAAGGGACACAGGGAGCAGCGGGAGGAGGAGGCACGCACGGGAGGGGCGCCATGGGTCCTGGGTGCGTGCTCGAGCTTGAGCAGCGAGCTCCTCTTGCTCGAACGCGGGCGTTGCAAGGACGAAGGACGGGGAGGTGGCGGCTCGGGCTTCGGTGGCGCGGTGAGGAGCTCGGGCAGGGAGGTGGATCGAGGAGGGGGTGGATTTGGGTTGGCTGGAGTTTTGGATCGGGATGGATCCCTAGGAAGATGGAGGCTGGTCGGGGAAGGATCCCGAGGGAGTGGGTGGCGGCGCAAGGAGGGGAATGGATGGGACAAGCCCCTAGGATCTAGGGTTAGGCGTCTATTTATATAGTAAGTGGATGAGGGCATGCTTAATCCGGTCCGTCCGATCGAAATCGGGCAGTCGAGAATAAATAGGTTAGGTGGCCCAAATAATAAAATAGAGATGTTTTATAGATGTTTGGGGATGATCTGAATCCGACGGTGACGACCGAGCGGTTTGGGTCCGAGAGAAGTTTCGGACGCGGGCGAGGGGTCGATGCACTGGCAAGAGAGGTTAGGTGGTCACGGTCAAGAGGGGAGCAAAAACCCGATTGGTCTCGGAACGGTCAACGAAAGCAAGGGGGGACACGACAACTACGAACGGGTGCAAGATTTATGAAAACATGCAGATGCAATGTGAATGATGCTATGAGATGAGATGCATGACATGAACAAAATGCAAAACAAAAGACAAAAACCCAACCACGAAGAAAATAATATATCGCATCTCCGGAAAAGGCAAGAGTTGGAGTTACGAATATGGAAAGTTGTATCCGGGGCCTTACACACTATGACTCTTGCATAAGGAGGAAGACAAAAGTAAAAGATAGGCCCTTAGCAGAGCGAAGCAAAGGTTGTCATGCGATTTTAAGGTTGGATGCACAAAATCTTAATGCAAAAGAACGTCACTTTATATTTCCACTTGTGATAGGGACCTTTATTATGTAGTCCGTCGCTTTTATTGCTTCCATATCACAAGATCGTATAAAGCTTATTTTCTCCACACTAATAGATCATACATATTTAGGGAGAAATTTTTATTGCATGTACCGACGACAACTTACTTGAAGGACCTTAGTCAATCCATAGGTAGGTATGGTGGACTCTCATGGCAAAACTCGTTTTAAGGGATGTTCGGAATCACAAGTAGTATCTCTACCTGGTGCATAGAATTTGGCTAGCATGAGAGGGAAAGGCAAGCTCAGCATGTTGGATGATCTATGACAATATACTTTATTTCTGATATAAGAAAACATAACCCATTAAGTTGTGTTCCTTGTCCAACATCAACCTTTTAGCATGTCATATTTTAATGAGTGCTCACAATTACAAAAGATGTCCAAGATAGTATATTTATATGTGAAATCTCTCTTCCTTCAATATTCTTTCATGAATTGTTCAAGTGACCAATTCTATGTTTGCTAACTTTCGATGAGTTTACTACCTATACTTATTATGTGTGAAGTCATTACTCCCCATGTTATAAGCATATGGAACATATATAAATTCAGATTTATGACATTCAATTCATTCAACCATTTACTCATAGGATATACGTGAAGCACGTGAGTAAATGGCAAACTACTCCAAAAAGATACAAGTGAAGAACACTGAGTAGTCAAATAATTAACTTGCCATGGGAGGATTGTTTTTCATTCAAGATTTCATATCCAATGATTTTATTCAAACAACAAGTAAAATTGAGAAAACGCTCCAAGCAAAGGACATATCATGTGACGAATAAAAATATAGCTCCGAGTAAGGTATACTGATGGTTTTGAAGACGGAAGAGGGGATGCCTTCCGGGGCATCCCCAAGCTTAGGCGCTTGAGTCTTCCTTGAATATTACCTTGGGGTGCCTTGGGCATCAAAAAGCTTAGGGTCTTTCTACTCCTTATTCTCCTCATATCGATATCTCACCCAAAGCTTGAAAACTTCAATCAAACAAAACTTAACGAAACTTTGTGAGATAGGTTAGTATGATAAAGAGTAAACCATTCACTTTGGTACTGTCAAAGACAAGGTTCATAATTGTTCCCACACAATGTCTTCTGTACCGTATCATTTCTACAATTTATATTGAGAAATATAAGCCATAGAAACTAGAAAACAAGCAAACTATGCAATCAAAACAGAATCTGTCAGAAACAGAACAGTTTGTAATGATCTGAACAGCAACCATACTTCTGCTACTCCGAAAATTATTAAATAAATTGGTGGACGTGAGGAATTTTTATATTAATCTTCTGAAAAAAGTATCAACTCAAAATCACTCTTCTGTAAAAAATGACATCTATTCTCATGAGCGCAAAGTTTCTGTTTTTACAGCAAGATCACATTAACTTTCACCCAAGTCTTCCCAAAGGTCTTACTTGGCACTTTATTGAAACAAAAGCTATAAAACATGATTATTACAGTAGATTAATAATGTAAACACACAAAAACAGTAAGGGTAAATATTGGGTTGTCTCCCAACAAGCGCTTTCTTTAATGCCTTTTAGCTACGCATGATGATTTCAATGATGCTCACATAAAAGATAAGAAGTGAGACATAAAGAGAGCATCATGAAGAATATGACTAGCACATTTAAATATCACCCACTTACTATGCCTAGGGATTTTGTGAGTACATAATTTATAGGAACAAGAATCAACTAGCATAGGAAGGCAAAACAAGTATTAAAACTTTAAGCACATAGAGAGGAAACTTGGTATTATTTCTACTCCTACAAGCATATATTCCTCTCTCATAAAAATTTTCAGTAGCATCATGAATGAATTCAACAATATAACTATCACATAAAGCATTCTTTTCATGATCTATAAGCATAGAAAGTTTTCTACTCTCCACATAAGCCAAATTCTTCTCATTCGGAATAGTGGGATCACTAATTCCTAAAGTTGACACTCTTCCAAACCCACTTTAGATGATATTATTGTTCATACTCCGTAATATATAAGTGAAGTTCATGGAGAATTCTACAATTAATATAGACTAACCAATATCCAAGCTCAAAATGTATAAGTCAAGCACACGAAGCATTCTATAAAACCATACTCAGAAGATTTAAGTGAAGCACAAAGAGCAATTCTATAAGATCAAACTTAAAAGATATAAGTAAAGCACATGAAGTATTCTATAAATTAAAGAAAAATAAAAACTCAAAGGACACAAATCATGTGAACAAAACAAAACCAAGGTATACCGATATTTGTTGAAGAAGAAAGATGGGATGCCAACCGGGGCATATCCAAGCTTAGATTCTTGAGTATCCTCTGAAATATTTACTTGGGGTGCCTTGGGCATCCCCAAGCTTGATCTCTTGCCTCTCTTTATTCTTATCACATTGATAGCTCCTCGATCTTCGAACACTTCATCCACACAAAACTTTACCAAAAACTTTGTGAGATTCGTTAGTATAATAAAGAAAATCACTACCTTTAGGTACTGTTGCAAACTTATTCTTTATTTATATTGGTGTTAAACCTAATGTATTCCAACTTCTCTATGGTTCATCCCCCCGATACTAGCCAGAGATTCATCAAAATAAGCAAACAACACGGGAAAAATAGAATCTGTCAAAAACAGAACAGTCTGTAGTAATCTGGAAGTTTAGTAAACTTCTGTAACTGCAAAAATTATGAAAAAAAGTTGAAAATTTTAACAATTTGTACATAAGTAATGTGCAAAAAGTTTCAGACCCATTTTACTGTCCAGTAAAAAATGTAAAATCACGCGCTACAACCAAAGTTTCTGTTTTTGTTCTACACATAGTAAGCAATCTAATCATCCTAAAACCAAAGCTTGGCACATTATTTTTATAATACAATGGATATACACAAGGGGATAATTATTTACAGAGAAACTTCCATGAAAAATTCTACATTGTTTCCGTGAGCATGAACACAAGTGCTCAAGGTCGACCCTCACTTCTTCAATGCATAACTTACCAATCACTTCTCTTTTTGAAAAACTTTTTAGGCATGAGAGGCAAGTGAATATTTTTGGTATTTTCATTCTTTAAATGTTTTTTGTATGTTTGACCCACAACTAAACAGAAAAAAAGGAAAAAATCTACTTAGTGAAGAAAGCAAACAAGCATACACGAGAATATCAACCCCTCACTATTGCTCCCCGGCAACGGCGCCAGAAAAGAGCCTGATAGTCCCCAAGTGCAGGGAATCATCGTAGCAATTTCCAAAGGTCGAAGTGATAAGTATGGAGTGTCGAACCCAGAAGGAGCTAAAGGTAAGATCAATATTCTCTCAAGCCCTATCTGCCACTGATACGACTCTACGTACACCAAACGTTTGCTTCCAACGAGAAACGAGAAATAAAACTACGTTGTGGGTATGAAGAGGATAACTTTGCATGGTAACGGAGAGCTCAAATATAAAAGTAGGTGTTGTTATCATAAAGTCAGAATATATTACTAAATATTATAAATGGCGAGTGTCGAATAATGATGGATCGGTGTGCGGATTTGTCCTAGGCAATTGTTAACAAGACCGACAGTCGTCATTGCAATTTCATATGAGGGAGAGGCATAAGCTAACATACTTTCTCTTCTTGGATCATATGCACTTATGATTGGAACTCTAGCAAGCATCCACAACTACTAAAGATCATTAAGGTAAAACCCAACCATAGCATTAAAGTATCAAGTCCTCTTTATTCCCATACGCCATGTCCCACTTATCCGTGTTTGTGTTTCAGTCACTCACACAACGTAGACAATAAGAAAACCATGGACATATTGCAACACCCTACAGCGGGAATCCATCACGCTTGCGCGACACGGAGGGCACCATAGGACAGCACCAAAATAAGACATACGACTCATACCAATCTAGATCATCAATCAACCCAAGGACAAAAGATATCTACTGAAAACATCATAAAATGGGAACACATCATTGGATCATAATATGTGGCATAAAGCACAATGTTCAAGTAGGGATTACAGCAGGGTGCGGGAGAGTGGACCATGTAAAATAGATGAGGATGGTGATGGTGATGATGATGGTGATGTTGATGAAGATGATCACCACAGTGATGATTCCCCTCCCGATGGCACTCCGGTGCCACCGAGAGAGAGGAGGAGAGGTTCTCCCCCTTGTGCTTCCTCCTCCATGGCCTCCCCCCTAGATGGGGAGAGGTTCTCCCTCTGGTCCTTGGCCTTCATGGCGATGATGGCCCCTCCGGGATCCTCCTCCATGGCCTTCGGTGATGATGGCCCCCTCCGGCAGGGTGCCAGAGAGGGCCTAGATTGATTTCTCGTGGCTACAGAGGCTTGCGGCGGCAGAACTCCCGATCTAGGTTAATTCCCGAAGGTTTCTATATTTATAGGAGAAGTTGGTGTTGATTTCATGTCAGGGTGCCCCTCGGGGAGCCCACGAGGCAGGGGGCACGCCCCAGGGGGGTGGGCGCACCCCCACCCTAATGGGGCCGGTAGATTTTTGTTCAAGTATTTTTCATATTGTCCAAAAAAAATCTCCGTTGATTTTCATCGCATTCCGAGAACTTTTATTTCTGCACAAAAACAACACCACGGTAGTTCTGCTGAGAACAGCGCCAGTCCGTGTTAGTTCTAATCGAATCATACCAAAATCATATAAAAATATTGTAAACATGGCATGAATGCTTCATAAATTATAGATACTTTGGAGATGTATCACACGCCCTTATCCTTAGCCACGTATGTTGCATGCATCTAGTGGGGTAGGTAACGGAGGTGCATTGTGCGGGAGAGTATCAAGGCAGGGGCTCAGTCTTCTTGAATTGGTGGAGGGGGTGGTGATTACTCGTCGAGGGATCGACTCTCTTCCCCGACCCACCTATAAAAGGAGGGGCGGGGGAGGAGCGGAGGCATTCATCCTCACATCCCTTCTCCTCCATCCTCTGCTTTCTGCTGGTCATGCCAAAGGGTACAGCCTGGGCCCAGGCCCCAGGTAGTAGCTTGGGGTTGGCGATGTCGAATGGTCGTGTTGATTCTTGGGAGTGAGTCTGGTCCAGGTTCGGAGGAGCCGCGATGGGCGTGCAGTCCGCGGCGCAGGAGATATCAAGCTTTCCCATTGTGATGATATGATTGCCTCCTCTGCCTTGACCGGTCGTCCGTTGTGGAGCAATGGACCTTGCCGTGAGCCACTGCAACTCATTGGCCTGGCGACCAGGTTCTTGGAACCTTTGACGCCCATCTGGGATGCAGGACTAGGGGCTGTTAGCAATCTAAGAACTGCCCCTTCTAGCGGAATCGGGGCTGATGCTAAGGAGAGGGGCACCTTCCTGCCCGCCAAGGTGGGGAGTGGCGTACCTCAAGCGCCCTGGCCATCTTGGTTGCCCACCGTCTCCCCGGGGGAGGTGCTGGACCGTGAGATCGGCGTTTCCCCAGGGCGGTGTTGATGAAGATGAAGCCAAGGAAGACGGAGAAGGCAAGAGGCAGGCCGTCAGGTCGAAGTATGATAGCACCGACGCGTTCTCTCGTACTGCCGACCTGTCGCCTCGTCTTTCCATCTTTCCCTTACCTCCCCGGCACCATCATCACCGGCCTCCTGGTCGCCAGGGAGGGGGCCTCTCTCTTGGTTCCTTCGCTTCCTCCAGCAGTCTTCCAGATGAGCTCCGGTGGCCTTTCTTGCCGGTGCTCATGCTGGGGCTTCCGACTGGTCCTGGAGGTGGTAACCAGGGCACTGCCTAGCTGTTCCTTCCGTCCTCCTCCTTTGCAGCCTCGCCACTCCCGATCTTGTCAGGCTATGCCCGACAAGCCGTGATGGGACTGGGGTGGGCTCTCTCTTGGGTGCCGACCACGTCCCCCGCAGTGCCCACATCCTCATGCGCCTCCGCATTTCCCACCGCGTTGGTGGTCACGGGCGGCGGGGCCTTCGAGGTGGACGAATGAGCTGCAGGACCGGACTTCCTCTTGGGCTCCATAGTCGATGGAGCCACTGATGATAAAAATGGCGATGAAGATGACGCGCTACTTACGCTCTCAGGTTCGCGCAAGTGATCCCCCTACCTGGCGCGCCAAAGATGTTGTGGGAAACCATGGACACCTATGGGACCAAGAGCCCCTTCTGGTTCCGCGGGGGGATGGGCACGTTGCACAAAGAGCGGAGAAGCATAACACAACACGACAGAGATCCCATGGGCAGTTTTACCGAGGTTCGGGCCACCGCGAGGCATAAAACCCTACCCCTGCTTTGGGGGATTGATGGTGGAAAGTGGTGGAGAATCGTAGTGCTCTTGCCCGACAAGGTTGCCTCGAGGCCAGAGGGCACTACTGCAGGATGCTGCTAACGCGAACTACGATCATAGACCCTTTGATGAAATTGTTTGTGATGCATTAATCACAAACAAGGATGTAAAAAACTGCCAAAAAGGTGGAAAACATTTGCGATGGCAGAGCCATCACACACGGTTCAGATTTTGGTTGCGTGTGTGATGCAGGGCACACTGTTAATCCATTCGAACTGTTTGCGATGAGGCAGAACAACAGAAACGGGCAGCCATATCAATGTGTGTGCGATATACAGCATACAATTCACTCCAATGAACTGTTTTCTATTAGGGAGTGCAACAGTAACAGTTAATTAGCCACATCAAGGTGTGTGTGATATACGACATACGGTTCACTCGGATGAACTGTTTTTGATTAGGGAACACAACAGAAACGGTTTAACTTAACAAGATGTGTGTGATACGTGCCACACAGCCTACTCGGATGAACTGTTTGCGATGAGAAATTACAAAAAAGACGGTTAATATAGTTAGTTCATGTGTGATTCAGTGTGTACAAAAAACTTCGAAAAATGCAAACTAATTGCTTCCGGTGGCTAGGAGTATCGCATATGATGCGTCTGCGAGTACTCGTGTGCGATGATTAGTAAGTTACACATACGTTCCCTTATGTTAACACTTGTGTGCACGTGGCACTGGTAGAGTATTCGGTTTGTGTGTGTGCTCCACTTAGTTTTCCCGCGCTCCAGCGAATGGTTCCCGCGCTCCTGCGAATGCTTCACGCGCTCCACATGGGTGAATTGTGAAATCCACGCCTCTTCCCTCATCGGTTTCTCGCCACCAGCTAAAGGCTTGCGTCATATAACCCAGGGGCAACGCACCATCGTGACACTCTGCGCAGATCTAGTCATCACCCATCTACCATTAGTTATTCCAAGCATGCCAGGCAACAACCAAAGCTTCGACGTGACGCCTAGCTGCTTTACATCTTCGACGAGGAGAACGAGCTAGAGAAGGTCAATGAGCAAGAGCTTCATCGGCCGGTGCAGGCACCATGGCCCATCAGCAGCGTTATCAGCATGATAGTCCTTGGGCGCACAATCGACATATTGCAGAGGAGGTGTGATGAGCAGTTTGGCATCCACCATGTAGAAGATCCAGAGTTGCTCGGCGGCATGATGGACGACCCATCCGAAGAGCCACCGTCACCAGTGCTCATCGAGAGACTGATGCCCCTAAGGGAATGGGTAGAGGACCTCTACGATTCAGTCTAGACACAGGCAGCCTGCAACTTCATCATTGGCTGCGGCTTCATCATTGCCTGCGGCGGCCGTGTCAACCTCGATCCCGATGATGTGGTGGCCAGGCTTGAGCGCATCCTTGGCGGAGTTGACGTCCCCGATGAAGTAGAACATCACCAACATGATATCTTGAGGATGAAGGTGATGTAATCTCTTCAGAAAATAGGATTGGCCGGATTCAGTCTGCAAAATCTCCAATTCCTTCGTGGTTACCTGAGTGTCTTGTTCCATTTTTTGACTCCTGCATCTAATACCTGCAAGTCCAGTCTCAACTTGTTGATTGCACATTGAGAATCATGTACATGTTGTCTTGCCACCTCTAGTTGATGCTCGAGAACATCAGCACATTCCAACTCCAATCCATTATCATTTGGCAATGGCCATGCCGCACTGCTCGCAGATCTTTGTATTGATGTCACTTCATCCTGAAATGTTTCTGTTAGTACACATGACTAGGGCAAAAAAATAGTTACAACAGTGAAGTGAGCAAGACAGACTATTTTGTACATGGCAAAACAGGACTAACAATAATGTTACACGTCGTGAAGCATAAGCACGTGATATTTTAAAAATTATAAAAATGGTAGTCTGTGCAGCCTGCATACATAAATCTCTCTTAGCTCACTAGAGGAGCATGACGTTGGGGCCAAATCCAAAAAAAAAAGACAGGTTACAAATTTAGACATCACGTTGCATATAAGTAAGCAAGCAATTGGCCATTCTGTAGCTTAATTAAAGTCTTAGGGAGCATAATGAACAGCAGAGGGATTCATACAAACCTGCAACAGCAAGCAAAACTAGGCCATCTCCGGTCTCTAGACGGGTTGCGCCTGGTCTGGTGACTCGTACTACCCGGTAAGGGCCTTCCCACTTCGGATAAACTTGTTTGCACCCTTGGCGGACTGAACGTGTCTAAGGACAAGGTCGCCTTCGTCAATACACCGGGAATGAACCCTGCGGATATGATAGTGACGCATGGCTTGCTGATAGCGTGCATCACGTGTAGCAGCCCGGAGACGGTTCTCCTCGAGAAGCACAACGTCGTTATGCCAGTAATGATCTTGTGCTACTTCATCGTAGGCAAGCACTTGAGGTGACCCATAAATGAGTTCCATGGGGATAACTGTTTCTGCCCCATAGACTAGGGAGAAGGGAGTCTGCCAGGTAGCTCGGTTTGATGTCATTCTGAGGGATCAAAGAACCACCGGCAGCTCCTTGATCCATCGCCTGCCACACTTCTCCATCTTATCAAATGTTCTTTTCTTGAGTCCTCACAACACTTCAATGTTTGCCCTCTCAGCTTGTCCATTGCTTCTGGGATGTGCAACAGAGGCAAATGAGATCTTGCTTCCGAGGGCATGAACATGTTGCATGAAGGCGCGACTCGTGAACTAGGTGCCATTGTCGGTGATGATCCGGGCAGGGACGCCAAAGCGGCACACTAATCCTTTCAAGAATTTGATAGCTGACTGAGCAGTCACCTTCCTCACAGCCTCTACTTCCAGCCACTTTGAAAACTTGTCGATGGCAACGAACAAGAATTCAAAGCCCTCGATAGCTCGGGGGAAAGGGCCGAGCATATCGAGCCCCCAGATCAAAACCCGCCATGACAAAGGAATTGTCTGAAGAGCTTGGGTAGGCAGATGGATGTTCTTGGAATGGAAATGGCAGGCTTCACATTTGGTGACTAGCTCGACCGCATCTTGGAGGGCTATGGGCCAATAGAATCCTTGTCGGAATGCTTTTCCAACTAACGCCCTTGATCCAATGTGGGAGCTGGACATGCCTTTGTGTATCTCTGCCAGCAATTCCTTTCCTTCTTCCCGGCAAATACACCTCAATTTCACACCATTGGGTTCTCTTATGTATAGTGTATCATCGTCAAACTGATACATACTGGCCCTTCGGGCTACTCTTTCGGCTTCTTCTTGCTCTTCGGGAAGTTCTCCGGTCTGGAGGAAGTGGACTATGTGCCTTGCCCAAGTTGGGGCCTGGGGCTCGACAACAAGTACTAGTGGCACCTCCTCATCTGCAGGAGTGCGTTCCTCGACCACGGGGACAATTGGCCCGGCAGGTGGGCTCAACCCGGCAATCGATGGGGAGTTGTTTCCGGCAGGGTCCCTTCTAGGAGCCCCGAGGGGCTCTACCGGGAGAGGCTTACCAAAGTCCAGTTTCCTCCTCTTTCGGGCCATTGTTGCCGGGGATATGGAGGGCCGAGTAAGATGGAGAACAAAAGTTCCAAGTTCCCCAAGAAGCTTTTGCACAGTATACTTCGATAGACGATCAGCAATGTTGTTTTTCACAGGGGGTACGTGCTCTGTTTGCAATCCATCAAAGCGCTCCTCCAATCTCCTCACTTCCTCAACATATGCCTCCATCAATGGACTTTGGTAATCTTTGTTGAATTGCCTCACCACAAGTTGTGAATCTCCTTGAATGATCAGCTTCTTGATTCCCAATTCAGTAGCAACCCTAAGCCCGCCAAGGAGCCCTTCATACTCTGCTGTATTGTTGGTCGCCTCCTCCCGAGGAAAATGCATATGGATGACGTACTTCAGGTGCTCTCAAATGGGGGAAATGAGAAGCACGCCAACCCTTGCAGCTTGTAATGAGAACGCACCATCGAAATACATGACCCATTCTTGGGGTGCTTCCTTGCCAGGGATAACAATCTCCAACATTTCCTCGTCAGGGGTTGGCGTCCGTTCTGGAATAAACTCTGCCAAGGCCCTACTCTGGGATGTTGATGTGCTTTGAAACTTCAGGACAAAGCTTAATAATTCCAATTCCCACTCCATTGTCCTTCTTGTAACCTCAGGGGTTTGGGAGTATCCTGGATCTAGCCCCCTGCAACAGGGAGCTAACGAAGTACACTGGGCGCTGCACCACTTTCTTCCTTGCCGCGTCCTTGGGGTTGTCTCCGCTGCCGTGCTCTTCTTTGTCCTAATCCATATCTAGCCTTGCCAGGCTGTTCTCACTCTCTGTCTCTCCTACTTCCCGCTGCGCTACTAGGGCTGCACTAACCACTTGAATAGTTTCCGCTAGGTATAGCAACAACGGCTCTTGTGGTTTGGGAGCAACCAAAGTTGGCACAGAGGACAAGTAGGCCTTCAAATCTTGCAGTGCTATATCTGCTTTCGGAGTCCACTTCATGGGTCCTGCCTTCTTCAAAATTTGGAAGAACGACAAGGCGCGCTCGGCAGACTTGTAGATGAATGTGCTAAGTACGGCAACGCAGCCTGTCGGACGCCTCACATCTTTAACTGTCTTGGGTGCTTGAGTCTGTTCGATGGTCTTGATCTTATCAGGGTTGGCCTCTATCCTACGATGGGATACAAAGAACCAAAGTAGCTTGCCGGAGGGAACACCAAATACACACTTCTCCGGGTTTAGCTTCAAGTTGATCTTGCGCAGATTAGCAAATGTCTCCTCCAAATCCTGAATGAGGGTTGATCTATCCTTGTTCTTGACAACAATATCATCCATATAAGCCTCAACGTCTCTATGCAACTGTGATTCAAAACCAATCGGGACTGCTCTTGTGAAAGTAGACCCCACACTCTTCAACCCGAAAGGCATGCACACGAAGCAGTATGTGCCACATGGGGTGATGAATGATGTCTTCTCTTCGTCTTCCTTGGACATGAAAATCTGATGATATCCAGAGTAAGCATCCAGAAAAGAGAGCAAATCGCATCCGGAAGTGGAATCCACAATCTGGACGATGTGTCCCTGCTAGCCTTCTTCTTTGCTTTGATTTCCAAGGCGGGAACTATGGCTTTTGAGGCCTTTGCCGCGACAGCGTCCCGGTACATCTTGTCCACACAAATAATTGCGTCATTCTCATGTGACGGAATGGAAATGACTCCCATCGGCCCTGGCATCTTCAAAGTGTTGTAGGCAGAGTGGGATGTCGCCATGAATTTTGCCAGAGCTGGGCGTCCAAGGATTCCATTGTACGACAGGGGGAGGTCGACCACATAAAACACACTTCTCAGTCCGGTATTTCAACTCTCCTCCAAATGCCAGTGGCAACATTATCTTTCCCTTAGGATGACTCCTACTGAGGTTGATTCCTTGAAACATGCTCGTGACTTTGAGTTCTTCCTCTGGTATCTGAAGCTTGCTGATAACCCTTGGGAAATAATATTCAACCCGGCCCCACTGTCAACCAACATCTTTGTACCTTTGAGGTTGCGGATTGTTGGTGAAACCAAGAACAACAAGCATCCTACCGCGGTGGTGCGGTCAGGATGGTCCTTTTCATCAAAAATGATTGGCGTGCATGACCATTTGAGCAGCTTCCGAGACTCTACCACTGGCTCCATGGCACTAACCTCACACGCCCACTATTTAAGTTGGCGGTGAGAGGAGCGCAGAGAGGCACCCCCATCAATGCACATGACGTTAGTGGCCTTCTGGAATTCTTGCTCATTGGTTTCGTCTTCATCCCCTCTATCACCCTCATCATTGCAATTATCCTTATCTCGGCCCCTGGCGGGTTTTCCTTGGTCCCAAAGAGCCTTGCCGGTGTGATTTGCTTCACCGCCTCGGCCCTTCTTGCCAGCGCCATTCTAACATTTTTCCTTATCACGCTTCTCATATTCAACCCTCTGCTTCTTGACGAGCTGCTCAACCTGATGACATTCCTGGAGATCGTGGCCCTTGGTCTGATGAATCTTGCAGTATGGCCCATCACCTTTCCCAGCCTTCTTGGCTACCGCAGCCTCCCGGCAGTTAGTGCGCGTGGAAACTTCCTTGCCGGAGGCTTCAGCCTTAGCCTTCTCGAAGGTACTAGGTGTGCCCGATCCCTCGACTGCCAGCACTGCTTTATCCTTGCGCTTCTTGTTGCGCTTCTTGTTCTTCTTCTTCTGACTGGTGGCCTCGTCGTCATCTTCTGAGTTGATGTCGACGCCATCCTCTTATCCAGGGAGTTTCCTCCCCACCTCCACCCGAGCACACTTTTCCACCAAGGTGTAAAGCTCCTTCATAGTCTTGGGCAACCGAATGTTCATCCTGGAACGTATCCGACGGTTGCGCATGTTGGACTGAAATGCAGCTATCACAACTGCTGGGTGGATATCTGGAATACTCCTGTGGACTCGGCTGAACCTCTGTATGTACTTTTGTAGAGTCTCTCCTTCTTTCTGTGGGAGAAGCTGCAAATAGTTAGGCCTTCCTGGTTCTTGGTGGACACCCGTGAAGGCGCCGACGAACTCATGGCACAAGTCAGCCTAGGTTGAGATGGAGTTCTCCAGCAGATGCATTAGCCAAGACCTCAAGTTTGGCTTGAGCGCCAAAGCGAAGTAGTTGGCAAACCTTCTCATCTCTCCCCCCCGCATCTTGAACAGCGATGGTGTAGATGCTCAAGAACTCTGCCGGGTTCAACCTCCCATCATACTTCTCTGGAATCTCTGGCATGAACGTGCGAGCGGACGGAAAACAGACTTGCCACAACTCACGGGTGAAGGAAGGGCATCCAGCCTCGAAAGGAAAATACCTGCCGCTGTCGAGCGCAGGCTCGTCGACGTTGGGGCCATCGCGCCCATTGGACCGATGGTGGTCGTTGCAGCATCACTCGATGGTGACATGCGCGCCCTCCACCTGCCCATCCTCCAGGGCTCGTTGTTGTTCTTGATGGGCTCGAGGATCGGACGAAGCCATCGAGACATCATCAAGCTCTTGGTCTCATGGCCCTCGTGCTGGTTGCCGCGGGGGAGATTGCACCATGGGGGTGGGCCCTTCCGCACGGCTAGCAGCGTGGGCCACCCTCATCGTCTGGGGAGGCCGTGGTGGGCCAGCTCGCTGTGAGCCTCAAGCCTCGGCAAAGCCAATCAGACTCAGAATGGTGGCTCTCCACTCATCCATCTGATCGTCACTGGAATGGCGTGGTGATGAGGTGATGGCGCGTGCGGGCCAATCACTCTGTTAGGATTGAGATTCGCTCCAGGGCGAACGTCACAGCTGTGGCTATGCCCCTCGGCCAGACCGGGAGGGACAGAAAGAATGATATCTCTACACGTACGTCGCAGAGCGGGATCGCCGGGAAGTTGTTGGTGTTGCTCTTCTCCGGTGCCTCTCACTCCTCCTTCGGCCGCGGGGGAGGTGGTGACAACGCCGCCTGTGCCGACCACGTCCCCCGCAGTGCCCACATCCTCATGCGCCTCGGCATTCCCCGTGGCGTTGGTGGTCGCGGAAGGCGGGGCCTTCCAAGTGGACGGACGAGCTGCGGCACCGGACTTCCTCTTGGGCGCCATAGTCGATGGAGCCACTGATGATAAAGATGGCGACGAAGATGATGCACTGCTTACGTTCTCGGGTTCACGCAAGTGATCTCCCTACCTGGCGCGCCAAAGATGTTGTGCGAAACCATGGCCACCTATGGGACCAAGAGCCCCTTTTGGTTCGGCGGGGGGATGGGCACGTTGCACAAAGAGCGGAGAAGCGTAACACAGCACGACAGAGATCACACGGGCAGTTTTACCCAGGTTCGGGCCACCATGATGCATAAAACCCTACTCCTGCTTTGGGGGATTGATGGTGGAAAGTGGTGGAGAAGCACAGCGCTCTTGCCTCGCAAGTTGCCTCGAGGGGAGAGGGCACTACTATAGGATGCTGCTAACGCGACACTACAATCAGAGACCTAATACATCTCCAACATATCTTCTTTTTCTCACGCTTTTGCTCTTGTTTTGGACTCTAATTTGCATGATTTGAATAAAACTAACCCCGGACTGACGCAGTTTTCAGCATAACTACCATGGTGTTTTTCTTTTGTGCAGAAATAAAATTTCTCGGAATGGAACGAAACTTTGCGAGAATTTTTTATATCAACAATAAGAATTTTCGGATCCAAGACCCACCAGAGAGGGGCCCCTGGTTGGGCACAACCCACAGGGCGCACCCCCCTCTGCTGGTGCGCCCAGGTGGGTTGTACCCACCTGGTGGCCCCGCCGATGACCCCCTGATACTATAAAATGACATATTTCCAGAAAAATCAGGGAGAAAGAATTATCATGATCCACGAGACGGAGCCGCCGCCAAGCCCTGTTTTTCCTCCAGAGGACAGATCTGGAGTCCGTTTGTGGCTCCAGAGAGGGGGGTCTTCGTTCTTCATCATCGCCAACACATCTCCATCAACAATTCCGTGATGCTACCCACCGGGAGTGAGTAATTCCTTCGTAGGCTCACTCGTCAGTGAGGAGTTGGATGATATTCATCATGTAATCGAGTTAGTTTTGTTAGTGCCTGATCCCTAGTATCCTCTATGTTCTTAGATTGATGTTGCTATGACTTTGCCATGCTTAATGCTTGTCACTTTGGGCCCGGGTGCCATGAACTCAGATCTGAACCGTTTATGAATTCATCAAGTACTTCTCTGAAAAATATTTTCCTGCTCATAAGAAACAAGCTGCCTTACAGGAAATATTTAACTTTGTGAAAATTAAAGAAGATAGTATCCCACAAGCTTGGCAGAGGCTTTGCCAGTTACCTAATGCTTTGCCTGATCATCCTCTTAAGAAAAATGAAATACTTGATATCTTCTATAATGGACTAACCGATGCTTCAAGGGATTTCCTAGATAATTGTGCTGGTTGTGTTTTCAGGGGAGGAACTATTGGACAAGATGAAGAATTATTGAATAACATATTGAAAAATTATGATGATTGGACTATGCCTGAACCACCGGCTAAACCCACTCTGAAGAAGAGGGGTATATTATATCTCAGTCCCGAAGATATGCAAGAGGCAAAGAAATCTATGAAGGAAAAAGGTATTAAACCTGAGGATGTTAAAAATTTACCTCCTATTAAAGAAATACATGGGCTTAATACACCACCACTACCTAAGGTGGTAGAGGTAAATTCTCTTATAAAGTTCAATGAAAATGATAATCCTGACAATATGCATCCTAGTCAATGCCCTTATGAGTTTGAAAACTAGATTAGGAAACAAGATCACTTCAATGCAAATGTTATGAAACAATTGAAATATAATTCTGATATGATTGCTCCCTTGAGTGACTTGTTATTTAGAATATCAATTGATGTTAGAGGTGTTGGAAAACATGCTTCTATGGTTCAAACTCAACTAGAACAAGTTGCTAAATCACACAGAGAATTACTTGATGAAAGGAATCATAATATTCATGACTTTGCTGTTAGAGTTGCAACTAGAGGAGGTAAAATGACTCAGGAACCACTTTATCCTGAGGGACACCCAAAAAGAATAGAGCAAGATTCACAAAGAGCTAACACTAGTGCACCCAGCCCTTCTAGAAAGAAAAAGAAAAATAAAAATGAAAGGACTTTGCATACTTCTAGTGAACCTGAAATAGAGAAACCTCCTGATAATGATAATGAAACTTCTATCTCTGATGCTGAAACTCAATCTGGTAATGAACACTCACCTACTGATAATAAAAATATAATGATGAGGTTCACGAAGACACTGAACCAAACAATGATAAGGAACCAGATAATGATGTTGAGACAGAACCACCTGTTTATCTTGATAACCCACAACCTAAGAATAAAAGATATGACAAACGGGACTTTGTGGTTAGGAACCACGGTAAAGAAAGAGAACCGTGGGTTCAAAAACCTATGCCTTTTCCACCCAAGTCAACTAAAATGAATGATGATGAAGAATTTGATCGCTTTGCTGAAATGCTGAGGCCAGTCTTTTTGCGTACCCTCTTGACTGATATCTTGAAAATGCCTCCTTATGCAAACTACATGAAAGACATCATCATAAATAAGAGAAAAATATCAGAAGCTGAAATATCCACTATGCTTGATAATTACACTTTCAAAGATGGAGTACCTAAAAAACTTGGAGATCTGGGAATACCAACTCTACCTTGCTCTATCAAACAGAATTATGTGAAAACTGCTTTTTGTGATTTAGGGTGGTGTTAATGTTATGCCTTTCTCTTTATACAAAAGACATGACTTAAATAAACTCACACCTACTAAAATATCTTTTCAAATGGCTGACAAGTAAACTGCCATAACAATCGGTATTTGTGAGGATGTGCCCGTTGTTGTTGCTAATGTTACTATTTTGACTGACTTTGTTATACTTGAGATTCTCGAGCACGACAACATGTCGATTATCCTTGGTAGACCCTTCTTGAATACTGCAGGGGCTGTTATTGATTGCAATAAAAGCAAGATCACTTTTCATATCGATGGTAATGAGCATACGGTACACTTTCCGAAGAAACAATTCCAAGTTAATGGTATTAATGTTATTGAAAAATCTCCGACAATCGATATTGGAAGTTTTCAAATACCTCTACCTACTATCAAAAAGAAATATGAAATTATTGTTGGGGAAATGCATATCCCCATTGAGGCAACTTAGTGATTTATGAAAGTTCTTCAGTTTCATGCTAATCGAAAGTGGTTGTTAATAAGACTTATCAACCTTATTAATGGATCATTTTTGAACGGTATGAAGTTGATGAATTTAGTAAGCACTACCTTATGTCTGTACCTTTTGTTTTCTGTTTTTATTAGTGAAATAAAATAATTTTAGATTTCCGGCTCCGGCAAAACCCTCAAAGTTCGAACTCTGGGGTGCGCACGAAGATCTCTCCCTCCCCTAGCTCACTCACTCACCCCGATCTCAAAGCTCAGCACGTCGAGCTCGAAGAACAAGGGACACAAGAGTTTATACTGGCTCGGGCCACTGATGTGGTGTAATACCCTACTCCAGTGTGGTATGGTGGATTTCCTTGTAGGCTGAGGATGAACAAGTACAAAGGAAAAACAACCTCCTGAGGAGAGGTGTTCTTGAGCTCGGTGAGCTTGTGTGGTCGAGGGTGATCTGAATGATTCGTCCCCTGCTAAGGTGGTGGCTAGTCCTATTTATAGAGGCGCAGGTCCTCTCCCCAAATGTTACACGGGGAGGGATCCCACAATGGCCAATTTGAAGGGGGATAGCTAGTACAAGCTATCCTGACAAAAGGTGGTCTTTGCCTGCCAAAGGCACTGGTGGTGACACCATCGTGGGCTCCACGATGACCTTCGTCCTGCTGGTCTTGGTCTCGTTGCACCGATAAGGAAACCTTTGCCTGACGCCTCATGACTCCTCGCCCGCGCTTGCCCCTTTATCGGTACTCTGCGCCCGCTGGCGCCCGCGTGGCGCACGCCTAGCCTTGGTCGTCACGGCTCACATCACGGGAACCTCATGAGGTGCACCTCGCCTTGATCTCTCCGCTCCTCGCGAGCCAGCCTAGTGAGGCTGCCCCTGAGGAGGTCTTGTGTCGTCCGCTCACGAGGCTCGGCCCCTCGTGAGGGTCTTGAGTGTTTGCGAGTGAAGATGGGCCATACCAGGCCGCTAGAGGAGCCACGCGTGGGCCGCAGGCAGGCAAGTCTGGGGACCCCCGTTCCTAGAATGCCGACAGTATCCCACGGGCCCAAGGCACGCTCGGACTTGGCTTCGAGGCGAAGCCAAAGGGCAAGTGCGGAGCGCCGCGGGCCCCAACCACATGCTGCCTTGAATGACGCGTGGCGACTGACGGGACATGGGCATCTCCGGGTCCCCACGCTGCCTCGGTAACTACCCGACTTGACCAGTCCCTGGTGCATGCAGAGAAAACCATCATTACCTGTGATCGTGGGGGTCGCCTGTGATAGCCTGATTTTTGGCCCTTTCTTTTTCTTTTCTTTTTTTGTGGTTTTTGCTTGAGTTTTCTTTCTCTATGGCTTTGTGGTCTGAAAACTGAAGAAGATGACCTCTTCTTTGTTTCCAGAGTGGCTTGTCATCCTCAAATCCTTCCCTAGACCTTTCCATTTCCATCCTTGGACCAAATCCCAATATTCTTTTTATTGGGAATATTCCTTTACTATTAAAGGAATAACCCTAATTTCCGTAGGTTGTGAAGCAACCGATATTTCCATCACTCTGAAAATTACCAAATAATTCTCATAAATATTTTGGGTCCTATATTCATCAAATATGGCAAAAAATTCCATTGCCATGTTCAAAAATAATTCCCCAATAATTCCTTTCCTATTCTGTCCTAAATGGCACTTTGTGAAGCAGGTGCTATTTATCTTTTCCCAATTGACTCCAAACTTCTTGGACATCCTTTCCTGTCCATATCTTTGCCACATGCCAAAATTCAACCTCATTTGCCTAGTAGTCATTCAATTATGATTTTCCAAAGTTTCTGTCCAGAAAGAAACTTTGTGAAGGAGGTACAAGCTAGGCATATCCAAATGAGTTTCACTTTTTCATGGTCCTTCATATCATCAAATCATAGCCCTCCACCAAAGTTGAGCTCATTTAATGCCTCCATGTTAGCACAGCTTCAAATCTTTGATTCTATCCAAAATTTCAGTTTGTGAAGCAAGTATATTTTATCTTGCTTCATTATGGCTGTAAATTTTCTTAGGCCTTCTCCTATCCGTATAAACTCCCTCCACCAAGTTGTGGCTCAATCCATTTAGCCGTTTTCCCTCTAGAATTTCTGCAAGTTTCTGGTCAGTGGGGATGTTTGTAAAGGAAGTACCATTTTGGTTTATCCAAATGGTGTGAAACCTTTTTCAGCATCTTCTTATGACCAAATAACTCTGCCCTGCCCAAGTTCATCTCAAGTGTCTTTACCATTTGAGTGCATCATCATGATTTCTATTCTGGACCAGATTATGCAGTTTTAAAGCAACTATATTAATTCTTGTTCCAAATCACCTCTAAATCTCCAGGATCATAGTTCTTCCGTAGCTAATCACACCAGACAACTCGTTTGGCTCCAAGCCCTTCCCTGTTGATCAGCAGTGATCGTCCAAATTTGATACAGCAACCTTGTCGAGTTGCTCCCCGATGCTCCCTACACTTCTACGTGATCCGTCACCTCCCTCGGCCTCTAGTATGCAAGGACTAATCACTAGACATCTCAGGGCAGCTCTTAGCCTCTTCTCCTTGCCAGCTCACACGGTGACCACCGCCGTGGCACGCCATGGACGCGAGCTGAGCGATGTTTTGCCCGGGCCCCTCCTCGGTTCGTCGTGCTCGCGTGCCTCGTCGTGTCCAACAGCTAGCTCGCGTTGTCGCCGTTCCCCTGGAGCCGTCTCCCCTCCGAAGCCTCCTCACTGGCGCTGTCGCCGTGCGCCCTGAGCGAATCAGCCGACCAGCTCGGTTCACGCCGCGGCAGCTTCCCTCTCTTGTCCCCGAGCTCCGCTCATCTCCGTGACCTCTGCCGCTTGTCCGTTCCCTCCCCATCGTTTTCCCCGAGCTCATGCGTGAGCACACGCATCCGCGGCGCCGTCCACGCGCCCGCGGCGACGCCAGCTCGGCCATGACCTCGCACGACTATAAGTAGCCCCTCCCCACGCAGCCCGAGCACTCCAGCAGCCTAACCTTGCTCCCAGGAAACTTCCTAGCCTCTCCATTAGCCTCCAGGAGCTCTCCCTTCTCCGGTTCGTCGCCATGGCCGCCGTCCCCTCTGGCCAAAATTAGCTCGAGCCGAGCCCTCCCCGCCCTTCCACCACCACCAGTAGACCCCCACCACTCCGGTGAACCTCCCCGTAGCCTTGCCCCCTCTTCTTCCCCATCGGAGTACCCTGCCCGTCCCCGTCTGTCTTCGGTCGCCGCCGTGGCCGGTGTTCCGCTCGTGCTGTGGCTCTCCGTGGCGTGTACCCACCAGTGGTGCGCCAAGGCCCCTCTGAGCACTTCGCTAGGTAGGGCGCCGCCTGAGGTGGCCCGTGCCGCCGGAGCGCGAGCCCCTCCTCTGCATCAGGCAAGCGGCAGGGTGAGGAAGAAGGAGACGACCCCAGCCCTGCCAGTGGGCCCCGCCATCCTCGCGGCCCCACCGGTCAGCCTAACAAGGCGTTGACCCCGGGCGCTGACGTGGATACGTGGCAGCATATTTCCTAGAATACGCCTTCCCTAAGCCAAAAGCATACTCTACCTATTCTTTAGGCCAGAATGCGCTTTCCTCTCTGGGAAGCGTATTTCTGAGAAAGACGCGTTCGGTTTAATCAGCCAGGGACCTGTTTGTGAATATTTTGCTACAGATTGTTTCCTGAGCTTTAAACGGTCATATCTTTTTACCCGTAACTCCAAATGAGGTGAGTCCAAAGCCTACTTATTCGTCTCGTCGAGCCCGAACTTTTGGTACCATTTTCATTATGGTTTGACATACTGGAAATGACCATTTTTCCCTTGCCCCTAATCAGCCCCCTCCGAGAGAGTACCCTTTCAGGCGATTCTTTCTACGGTCATTCCGCACTTCTTCCCGGAGCCTTCTCCATCCCCAGGGAAGCCACAACCACCATTTGCATGATAGCCATGCAGAAGCGTTTGTTTTCAACTTGCATCTTTAATAATTGTTTGATTGTATATCTACTGCTGTCGTTATTTCGGTCATGCTTATGGATCGGTGTTTACCGTCATGCTATGTTTTCTTGCACTCTGTTATCATGAACTACTTGCTAGTGGTACTTTCTTATTACCATGCTTGGTAGTAGTACATGATTGTGATGGTCCTCAGTGCATGATTATCGTCTATTCCGAGTACCGTTGTTATGCATGTTCTTTTGCACCCAGCTGGTTAAATGCTTGCATGGTAGTTTACCGTTATGTTAATGCATGGTAGTTATTGCTGATGCTAGCATGTTATGCTATGAGTAATGTTCTATTGTGATATTCATGCTCGTAGGTATGCCATGCTCATCTGGATAAATGCTCAAATGTTGTTGTTATGCTCGTTGATTATGTTGCCCTCCATGCTTATTTTGGTATCATGTTCATGCATTGTTGTTGCATCCTATTATTTTTTGTTATGGCTCAGCATATTGCATTCATGTTTGACCGGATTAAATTGAACTTGAACAACTGTTGGCTGAGTCATGGTGACACCATATCGAGCTGACCAGTGCAACCACATTTGCCTTATGGGAAGGCCCTAACTGGGTCTATTTTCATGCCTCTCACCGGTGCCTCCCACGAGGGAAGGTTATGCGTGGGCACTACCTTGGAAAGGTAGGACGACATAAGCCTTGTGTGCCCGTTGTTGAGTATGGATCCTTGTCCCCATTTGGGACCGTTTTGCCACGACGGTGGCCGTTGGTGCCTTTGGTAGGCACGGGGCCACCCAGGACCTAGCCCAAAGCGGAGTTGGTCGGAGTGGCCGGGGAGTGTCATGGCAGTAGATCAGTTTTGTCGGAAAGCCGTATCTGCACGTATGGGAGTGCAAGACCATGGGTTCCGTGGTGTGGGTATAGTGTGCTAACCTCTCCAGAGTGTGTGTGTTAAACCTATCGATAGCCGCGCCCGCGGATAAGGGCCCAGTTCGTGTTGGTCACACTATGGGTCAAAAGTAATAATAATGTGCTTAATAACAACCCTAGTTCGATGCTGAAAGAAGTTGGTTGATATTTATGTGATTGTGAGAGGATCACTGTGGTATCGTGAATACCGACTTGTTGGATATTTGTGATGTTATGCAAGAGTCAAGGGTAAAGGTCAAGCTCCTTGTGGTCATAAATGATTACTATGGTATTGTTAATACCAAGCTTGATTGGATCCTGAGCTGATTGTGTGATATCCGTGATGGTAAGTTTCAGGTGTGATGGTTACGATGTAACCCGAGCAGAGTAAGTTGGTGCATGATAGCGTCATCATGTTGCATGTTAGTATTATCATGATCATATGTTTATGCCATGCTCGTATTGTTCTAGCTGTATCATCTTGTTCATGCTATGATGGATCCGATAGTATCATGTTAATCCTTGTTAACCTGTAATTGCCATGCTATTGTTTGTCTTGATTGCTTTGGTTGCTTTGAGCTTGCAAGTACATTCAATGTACTGACCTACCATGTCATGCCAGTTTGCAGGTCATGCCAGATATGATTGCTTGTTTGTCGTGGATCCCTTGTTTGCGTTCTAGGATAAGCATTCCAGCCAGAGTCCCTGCGGAGTGGAGTTCACCACCGTCGTCGCTGTTCCCCTGCCAGTAGTCACTCCGCTGCATCGTGTTGTTCTGCTGCTTGCATAGAGAAACTGTGGCAGGCGTACCGTCGCCGTGCCGATGTAATCCCCTTGTACCCCAATAGATTGCAATAAAGAGCTGATTTGTTCTATCCTAAGCAGTGTCGTATTCCAGAAGACTTATCCTCGATCTCTGGGCTGGAATACGGGCGTTCCGGTTTCTTTGAGCTGGGGTGCCACATCACCGGTTGGCCTTCTCCTACTATAAATGAGGAGGGATGCGGAGCTCCCGTCTTCCATCTCTTCCCGTTCCGCTCGCTTCTTCTTCCTTGCTCCATTTCTAGCAGCGACACCCATGGCACCGATACAGAGATTCCCAGCCGCTGAGAAGGGAAAAGCCCCCCGCGATGAGCTGGGGCCGCTTCCGCCAAAGAAGAGGTTGGCCTGCCGCCACGACGTAGTCGTGAGGCCAGAGGTGTTGAGGCATCGGTATAAGCAGGCTCCCCCGGTTACCCGCTGCCATTGTACGCCCAGGCCAAGGGCTCTCGAGGAGGAGGCGGTGACCAACGCCGTCCATGTCACGGCCGTGGTGGCGCGCGCCGTCTCCCCGGGAACCCACGCTGAGGGCTCCTCGCGCGAACTGGTGGTGTGGGTGGCGATGCCCCCGCGCATTTGGATTCGCTTCCCGCTATTCTTCAACGCTGAGATGACGCCGAGGGGTCCCCTCGAGCTGTGGCTGCAGCATGCCCAGTGCGATGCCCCGGCGACGAGGACGGAGGTTGAGGTCGTCTCCTCGGGCAACATCTTCATGACTCGCGGATGGGGTGAGGTCGCCCGAGTTTGCCGTGCGGAGGGCGCCCTCGCCATCCACTTCGAATACGATGGTGCCTCCACGATGTTCTTCAAGGTCTTCGAAGGGGAAGGCCGCCGCCTAGAGTGCTGCCTTGGAGGGGGTCACCGGGACGACACAGCGGCAGGACCCGGGCCAGCCGCTGGCCTCGCCAGTGGTTCCTCCAGCAGCAGCGACGACACTTGGGAGTTCAGCGACTCTCCCGAGCCCTACGGGACTTCGGAGACGAGTGACTCTCCCGAGCCCTATGAGATTTCAGAGACGAGCGACTCTCCCGAGCCCTACGAGACTTCGGAGACGAGCGACGACAGCTACGTGCCCCCGAGCTCTCGCCGTGCCCGGAGCGCAGTAGCGACGTCCGCCCGCCGCCGCCGTTGATCTGGATGGGGTTTTCGTCGGCCTCCCGTGGCCCACTACTGATGATGGCGTCGGCGGCGTTGATGCTTGTAGATAGGGCTCCTAGAAACCTTCTCCTTTTGTTCCCTGCAAAGAATCGAGACGAACCCAATGGGGGTGTGTAAAGGATCTGTAGTGCCTTCTGTTTAATATTGCCCTTATTTTGAAGATTTACGACTGCATGTCTTGCTTCGGCTCATTCCCCCCTTTCCGACCTCGCGGTAGCTTGGTGATCTATGCTGACAGTTCCCGGTCCCGATGTAGGCTGCAGCCATCACTGGCATGCCAGGTCATGATGCCGTGGTCAAGGTCTGGAGGTGCGCGGCCCGAGGTCCAGTAAGAGCTCCTGAGGCGCGATGCTCAAGATGTCCCCTTTAGCGCGCAAGCAGCTACCTAACGGCAGGAAAGGAAGGCGGCATCTCCGTAGCAGGGCTGCAAGAGATGGGAATCCTATACCACAGCTCTTGGCCGACCTGAGTGCAAAACTTATCTTAGCGGTCCGAAGCCGACTCCTTGTGCCGTGTCAGGCTCGTGCATCAATGGCCATAGTGTAGCCGGGTTAGGCATGTGCGAGCTTTCTCCCTTTTACCATGCCCTTCCATGTGCTCTCTGTCCTCGGGTCCCGGCCCTCAAGCGAGCTCATCCGCCGTTGGTATGCCAAGTCGCAATGCCGCGGTCAAGGCCAAGGGGTGATGGCTGGAGAGCCAGTAAGAGCTCCTAAGGCGCGATGCTCAGGTGCCCCCCCTTTTAAGGCACAAGCGAATTGCATGGGAAAATAAGGTGCCCGCGGTACGGCCCACTGTCGTCCTCGAGATGTTCCTGCAGGTTGGCTGGAGAGAGAGCATAGCCCGTGATGGTGCTGGTTACCCACCTGCTCATTGATCCGCAAGAAGACGAAGGCACTAAGGATGTGATGAGGTGACGTGTGCAGAGAGGGCCGCGAGCCAGAGCTCGATCTCTCTTGTTTATCAGCGTTGCAGGTATGGACCCAAGCACAAGCACCGTGTCGTTATGCAGTGTTTTCACCATGGCGTAAACAGGAGATCGGTTAGCAACGCGGGATGTCGCGGGATGTAATCAAACAAGCGACAACCGTAAGAAAACCATGCAAGGAGATAACCTAGTTCAGATAGATGCAAGAATGATACATGCCACTGGGACGGACCCGAGCCGCCTGGGGATGATGCAGGCGGAGGGGTGCCCCCGACAGAGTAAGCTAAAGATGCAAAAAAGGGTACATGCCGCAGGGACAGGCCCATGCGACCTGGGAATCGTGCAGCCCGATGGGCGCTCCCAACTGAGTAAACTTGGAAAATGTCACCTGGTACGGTTGTCGAAGGAGGGTTGAGGTAGCCGAAGGCGCGCGATGAAGGAGTCGCTCCTCATGAGCCGCCAGGACCTTGAGCCTCGGGAGGCTCTGGGGACCCGGGCGGGTCTTCGAGAACCGTCGCCATCTCTGCCCGGACTGCATGATGCCTGGCTTCCTGAGCAGACATGACACTCCCTAGGTGGCGCTGGAAGGTAGCCGCCACGTTCGGCAAGCCAAATGGCTTGCGGACGTAGCTATTGGGTGGACCCTCACAGCGCCCAACGTGCGAAGGCCAGAAGCGCTCCTGAGATGGTGTCGGGGAGGCTGATCTGGCCCGCGAACACCTATGGGACCGGCGGACCGAGCCCCTTTCGGTTCGGCGGGGGGCGGAGGTCGCACGAAGAGCAGATCGAGGCGAAGCACACGAGCAGTTTACCCAGCTTCGTGAGCTCTCCTCGGAGAATAACACTCCTACCGCTGCATGTCTCGAAAGTGTATTGAGTTCTTGCTCGGGAGCGCTGAGTGCTACAAAGACACAAACTGCTAACGAGACCGAGCGTGAGTGTTCTCTGGCTTCGAACCTCTCCACCCCTTTCTACGTTGCGCATGGGCCTCCTTTTATATGCTAAAGGGGTCTCCGAAAGGTGGCAACGTAGACAAGGGTAAAAATGGAAAAAGAGTGGTTGGTACAGCTACTTGTACAGTGTATCATACCTAACCCTGACGGCAGGGGACAAAGGCATTAAATGCCCGTCTACGTCGCCCTAACGGTGCAGAAAGGGACCGTCAGGGGCGCCACCGCTTGCCACGATGGCAATCTTGTCAGCGCCGCTTGCCACCGCGCTTCCATGGTCAAGACGGCCTCTTGCCACGCGCTACCGAAAGGTCCTGTGGCGACACGTTAGTGGATGTGCTGGAGCGCAGTACAGAGTGGTGGTCTCACATGCAAGCGCCTTGCCATGGTTGTTGTCTTGTCGCGTCTGAAGCTTGTCGCTCACTGGCCTTCCCGGCAAGCTCCTCTTGCTGGGCCTTGTCTCCTAGGTGCCTTGGGTGGCCTTCCCGCAAGCTCCTCTTGCCGGGCCTTGTCTCCTGTGTGCCTTGGGTGTCCTTCCCGGCAAGCTCCTCTGCCGGGCCTTGTCTCCTAGGTGCCTTGGGTGGCCTTCCCGGCAAGCTCCTCTTGCCGGGCCTTGTCTCCTTGGCTTGAATACTTTGTTCTCGAATGGCTCCAAAGGAACCACGCAGACCTTGGCGGTCACCCGTAAGCCTTGCCGCTGAGGGTTGCAACTGCCCGTGCACAAGTTCGGGATACTAGGGTACCCCTACTCTAGTACACCGACAGAGCCCGGCCTGGGCCACACACGGCAGCCGAGCGCTGTTGGGCCAGGCCCAAAACAGGGCACGGGCACGCGCGGCCTGGGTCTCGCCGTAACTCATCCCGGACCCACCACGCACTCCACGAACGGCACGCGTCGTATGCGGCGTCGTGTGAGAGATCGTGGGTGAGATCATGGGTGGTTTCTTTATTCGGAAAGACGGAATGTCCGCCCCCTCCCTCTTTATAAGCAGGGGAAACAGGGGCAGTTCGCCCATCTCGCCAGTTACTGTCCAATCTCGAAAAACCCCCGCTGCTTCCCCCTTCTTCCTAAGGCTGAAGAGAGAGCAGCGCTCCGCCCCCCATCGCCACCAGCATCACCAACGCCGTCGATCTCGCTCACCACCTCCGCCATGGCTCCGAAAGCCGACAAAGGGAAGGCCGTGAAGTCGGCCGAGGCGCAACGGCTTGCGGCGCTGCGGAAGGAGCGGGCAATCTTTTCCCCCAGCCATGAGGGAGCCGAGGGAGTACTACTACCTCTTCTAGTCGACGGAGACGCTGAGCGCATCCGCCGCACGAAGGTACTCCTACCGCTGCTTCGAACCGGCTCCGAATGGGTACCCTTTGTTCGCGTTGTTCTTCTACTGCGGGCTCTGCCCACCTTTTTCTGAATTTTTCTGCGATATCATGAACACCTACGGGTTTCGCCTCCTTGACTTCACCCCAATGCTATTCTGACCATGGCAGTTTTCGCACATCTCTGCGAAAACTTTGTCGGAGTTCATCCAAACGTAGCCCTTTTCCGCCACTTCTTTATGCCCCGAGTTGAGAGAGGGGAGCCTCTTTCCGGTGGGATCGCCGGATCTCGAGGACCGGCAAGAAGGAAGCTTATCTCGAGGGAGAGCTCCGCAGCAAATGGGATGAGTGGAGAGCAGACTGGTGCTGGATTGTCGAGGAGAACCGCAGCCGCCATCGCCCAAATACCAAACCTCGATGGTGCGCGGCAACAATTGGAGCAGTCTGCCCTAAGACGCTTAGGCTGAAGGTTGCCGTCATCCGGATCCTACGCGAGGCTTGCCGGACTCATCAGGCGCCGTTGGCGCATATTTCCTTCGCCGCCGCGCCGCTTCGCAGGAGAGGAGGAGACCCGCCTGGGAGTTCCGGTAACGCGGCGGATATCATGAGGCTGCGCCGGGCCTCAACTTCAATTTCACTGCCCTGAACTGGAGCGATGCTCTTGAGCTGTTCAAGCACGATCCCGAGCATCCCGGAGCGTTCAGGTTGCCAAGAATGTCGTCGCTGTGCAACAATTCCTCGCCGACCGCATCCGTGCAATGATGCCGTTGTCAGCGACTTCGCATGGAATCGCTCCAACTGGCAAGAGCCTCGCAGATGACGTCGTGCGAGTGTTCTTTGACAGCCTGGTAGAAGTGCCGGTCCGCCCGATGAAATGTAAGAGCCTCACCCACGATACCACCGATGATGAGATGCAGCCAGCGCCACCAGCCGAAGAGGCGGCAGCGGCCGCCACGGGCGAAGTTCGATTCACCGTGGAGGAGGCAGAGGCGCAGAGGCGGCAAGCCTTATCGAGCGAGGGAGTTTGCCGGCGAGGAAGAGCTGGCCGGGCCTGAAGCTGAATCGAGCGAGCCCGCCGAGGGCGCCTCCTCCCCTCCTTCATACAGCTTGCCGCGAGCGGAGCCCCCAGCTCCACTAAGAAGGCGTCTCCGCAAGGCCGGAGATGTAGCGGGGCGGCAAACGGGTCAACAGCCGCCGCGATCGCACGACGGCCGCTCCACCGCTGCAAGCACTGCTGCCGCTGGAGCACCTCACGCCGCTGCGGCAACCGGAGCGGGCCCTCGCAGACCACCGCTTCGCTTCCCGCCAAGCGGCCAAGGGAACCTACTCCTCCTCGCCGTCAGACCGGAGGCGAGCCAGACTTGATCTCTCCGCGCCAGCTCCGGCGAGGAAGAAGAAGAGTAAGATTCTTTGCAGCATTTGTAGTTCTTCGCTTGTTGCTTTGTCTTGTATCTGATTTGCTTCACTCTAAACCCATTCCTTTTCGTGACGCTGGCCCAGAGCGTCGAAGAGAGCTAAGGCCCCGTGATTGTCATCGAGGATGAACCCACCGTGATAGCAGGAGGCGCGTCTGAGACCACCTTGCCGGACGGCAACTCTTCCTCAAAGCAGCCCCCAGTGCAGCCCCCAGCGTAAGTATATGGTTTACTTCCTGCTGTTAGGCGTGCATGGGTGCCCTTTCTTTACTGATATCTGACTGCTGATTTGTGTAGGAGCAGAGCAGCCTTACAAGGAGTGCCTTGAAGCCGCTCATGACATGCCTTCTGCTTCGACTACATCGCCAAGGGAGGATTCCCCGGCAAGGGAGCGTTCTCCGGCAAGGGGCAGTTCTCCGGCAAGGGACAGCACCAGCGATCTCCCGGTGGTGGAGACCATGACTGTAGACCCTAGCACAGGTAATCCTCTTGCTTGAAAACTTTCCTTGTGTTCTTCTTCTTCTGATTTTCTTTTTGAATATTTGCTTGACTTTTCTTCATTTTCCGGTCGTCCGATCCATCCGCCACAGAGCCAACGGAGACCGAGGACGCCGGGCGAGGAGGACGCTGCAATACCGACGACGCCACTGCCATCGGAGAAGAAGTCAGGCCGACGAGCCCGGCCGTGAAGAGGCCGCCAGCCGCCGCCGCAGAAGCCGGGCGAGGGGTCCGGCGATCGTGACCGACGGCCCCTGAGGCCGCAGGAGCGCCAGCGCCACGCCGACCGCCGATCCCTCCGGGCCGCTGCAGCCAGTTCAAGAGCCCCAGCCCGGCGCCTATTTGAAGGTCGGCGATGGCGTCTTCATCAAGCTCCCATGGGCGTCGAGCCTGTGGCGCCGGCGAAGGAGAAACTTTTGATGAAGAGCTGCTCGTTTTCTTTTCTTCTTGCCGCTGCTGGTCATGTTATGAGAACGGTCTATTAGAGCTGCGACAAGTTATCTTGTAATATAACTCTATTTTGGATAGTGATTGCTATGTTATTTCCTTTACTTGGTTCCTTCCTTTGTATGTTTTTGCCCTACGCCTTTAGGGAACTTGTCGTGAGGCACACAGGCATGGCGCTGAGTGCGGACGTCAGCGAACGGTCTGGCGGTGCTGCTACCGACAAGAAACCTTGTCGCAACTAGTCGCAGCTCACTTAAGTTGTTGAGCGGACTCGAAACAAAGTAAGGGCGCAACTTGTCGCAACTAGTCGCAGCTCACTTAAGTTGTTGAGCGGACTCGAAACAAAGTAAGGGCGCAACTTGTCGCAACTAGTCGCAGCTCACTTAAGTTGTTGAGCGGACTCGAAACAAAGTAAGGGCGCAACTAGCTACGAGTTGGTTCCTCCGCGCACAGGTTTCCATACAAAGTACGGTCGTTCGAGGAAGATAACTTAAAAATTTAAAACTGATTGCTCAAACTTTGGCAATTTAGCTTTTCTGTCGTTTGCTTCCCAGTAAGGCTAGACTTCCTTGAGCGACGCTTGGTCCACATCATTATCTTCTCCTTTCCCCGGCAAACTTGTGGGCGAGGGAACCTTCCTTTCTTTGAGAAAGAGAAAGAAGAGAAAATAAAGATATGGAGCCTTATGGCTCGTTATTGCTTACCGGGGGTAGGTGTTGCACAAAGTGTCAGATAACACATGCAAAATAGAAGTAGAAAGCATGAAATTGACAAGATGTGCGAAGCACATTAGCCTTACCTATGCACGGGGTCTGCGCCCGGCTTTGTACAAAGTATTACATGCAACATCGGCAAGACTTGTATTAGGTGGTTGCCGGAACAGGTTCCGCAACCGCGCCTTCTGAGTAAAACTTACGAAGATGCTCAATGTTCCAGGAGTTGCTCACCGGAATGCCATCTTCGGTCTCAAGGCGGACAGCGCCAGGCCTAGTGACTCGTTTCACCCGGTAAGGCTTTCCCACTTCGGCGTCAACTTGTTGGAATTCTTGGCGGACTGAACACGCCGAAGAACAAGGTCGCCTTCCTCGAGACTTTTGGCATTAACTTTGCGGCTATGGTAGTGGCGCAAAGCTTGCTGGTATCGAGCAGCTCGTGACAAGAAATTCAAGACGATCCTCCTCAAGGAGCAGCGCGTCATCTTGTCGCAATCGCTCTTGCTCAAGCTCATCATAAGCGAGCACTCGAGGTGATCCAGATACGAGTTCCGTGGGGAGAACTGCCTCTGCTCCATAGACTAGAGCGAAAGGTGTCCGCCGCTGGCTCGATTTGGCGTCGTCCTGATCGACCAAAGAACCACCGGCAGCTCCTCAATCCAGTTCTTTCCGCAATTGTGCAGCCTGTCGAAAGTTCTGGTCTTGAGCCCATGCAGCACTTCAGCATTCGCCCTCTCCGCTTGACCGTTACTTCTCGGATGAGCAACAGAAGCGAAGCAGACCTTGGCGCCAAGATCTTGGACGTACTGCATGAAGGTGCAGCTCGTGAATTGCGTGCCGTTATCGGTGATGATCCTGTTAGGGATTCCAAAACGGCAAACAATCGACCTAAAGAACTTGACTGCTGACTGTGCTGTCACCTTCCTCACTACTTCCACTTCCGGCCACTTTGCGAACTTGTCGATTGCAACGTACAAGTACTCAAAGCCCTCGACAGCTCGGGGAAAGGGGCCGAGGATGTCGAGCCCCCATACCGAAAATGGCCAGGATAAAGGGATCGTCTGGAGAGCTTGAGCTGGCTGGTGTATCTGCTTGGAATGGAACTCGCACGCTTCACACTTGGTTACTTGTGCAGTTGCATCTTGGAGGGCTGTCGGCCAAAAGAAACCTTGCCGAACGCTTTTCCAAAGAAGTGCTCGCGCCAATGTGGTGACCACATATGCCTCCATGTATCTCTCGCCAACAGCTTTTGTCCGTCTTCCCGTTAATACACTTCAATTTCACACCGTTGAGTCTTCTTCTGCATAAAGTGTGTTGTCGACAAACTGGTACATACTTGACTGTCGGGCTAATCTTTCCGATTCTTCAGGCTCATCGGGAAGTTCTACTGTCAGAAGGAAACGGACAATCTGCTGTTACCATGCTGGAGCTTGCTGCTCGACAACAACGACTAAAGGCACATCTGCTGCTGCGGGAACATCTGCTTCCACGGCGAGAACTCGCGGCTCAGCCGAGCTTGACGTTCCCGGCAAGCTTGCCGGAGCAAAACTTGTCGGGAGCGCCCGCTTCAACGGAACAAACCCTAGGGCTTGCCGGAGCAGATCGCTTCCTCAAGACCCTTTGGTGTTGATCTTGAGGACCTTCTTGACGGCGACTTCGAAGCTCTGCCGGAAAATAGTCACCAGAGATCAACTTCCTCTTCTTGCTCTGTCCGGTTGATGGCGTTACAGACGGTTGAGTCAGCTTGAGCACAAAATCCCTGGTTCCATTGTGTAACTTAAGTGCAGCGCGACTTCGACGAACCATCGGCAATGTCGTGCTAAGCTCTTGGAACATGTTCCATTTGTAGGCCGTCAAAGTGCTCTTCTAGCTTTCTCACTTCATCAACATAAGCTTCCATCAACGGACTCTGATAACTCTTGTTCACTTGGCGGATGACAAGCTGTGATTCACCCCTGACAATGAGCTTCTTGATCCCAAGGTCTACTGCGATCCTGAGACCGGCAAGCAGACCTTCATACTCTACATTATTGTTTGTTGCTTGCTCCTTGGGAAAGTGCATCTGGACTACGTACTTGAGGTGCTCTCCGGTGGATGCAACAAGTAGCACGCTCAAGATCGGGCGCCTTTGCAGCGAGAAGGCACCATCAAAGTACATCAGCCACTCTTTGCTTGCTTCCTTGACGGGATGCTCGTTTCGAATTTCTTCATCTTGTGTTGGCGCCCATTCTGCTATGAACTCCGCCAATGCTCGCTTTGGATAGTTGAAGTGCTCTCAAACTTGAGGCCAAAGCTTGACAGTTCCAAAGGCCCACTCGACAATCCTGCCTGTTGCCTCTGGATTTTGCATTATCCTCTTCATGGAAAACGAGTGAAGACTATGATCTCATGTGCTGGAAGTAATGGCGCAGCTTTCTTGAGGCCATGAGGAGGCCGAAAAGCAATTTCTGCACACCAGAGTACCTTGACCTAGCCCCCTGCAGAAGGGAACTGACAAAGTAAACCGGGCGCTGCACCATTCTTTTCTGCATCTTCTCATGCGTCTGCGTAGATCCATCCTTGTCGGGACCAGAGCTTGCCGGTGAAGCCCCCTGCTCGTCGCTGGATGCATCTGCCATGGTTTCTAGCTCATCATCCGCCTCCCTCTCCGCTACTAATGCAGCACTAACCACTTGATTGGTTGCCGCTATATATAGCAGCAACTTCTCTTGTGGCTTAGGTGCGTCAAGTGTTGGAGTGGAGGATGTATCTCTTCAAGTCCTGCAGCGCAGCCTCCGCTTCGAGTCCATTTCATCGGACCTGCCTTTTTCATAATTTTGAAAAATGGCGTAGGCGGCCTTCAGCAGAACCTAGAGATAAACACAGTGAGAGCAGCTACATGGCGGCAAGTCTTCGTACATCCTTGACGCGCTTTGGTGCTTCAATCTGCTCAATGGCCTTGATCTTGTCGGGATTGGCTTCAATTCCCCGCTGAGACACGAAGAACCCGAGAAGCTTGCCGGAAGGGACTCCAAACACACACTTCTCAGGGTTGAGCTTGAGTTTGATCTTGCGCAGATTTGCAAAGGTTTCGTCTAAATCTTGAATCGGAGTCACCCTGTCCTTGCTTTTGACCACTATGTCATCCATGCAGGCTTCCACATTTCTGTGCATTTGCGGCTCAAAAGTGTCATGTACTACTCTTGCAAATGTTGAACCAGCATTCTTTAATCTGAAAGGCATCCGTACGAAACAGTATGTGCCACATGGGGTGATGAATGCGGTCTTCTCCTCATCCTCTTCTGCCATGAAGATCTGATGATATTCTGAGTATGCATCCAGAAATGAAGGCAAATCACATCCGGCCGTGGAGTCAACAATTTGGTCGATGCGTGGCAAGGGAAATGGGTCTTTGGGACAAGCTTTATTGACATCGATAAAGTCGATACAAAGCCTCCATTTCCCGTTTGCCTTGCGTACAACTACAGGATTGGCCAACCACGTAGGATGGAGCACTCCTCTGACAAGGCCTGCTGCTTCCAATTTCTTGATTTCTTCTGCGATGAATTCTTGGCGCCCCACTGCCTGCTTCCTGACTTTCTGCTTGACGGGCCGCGCATGAGGACAAACGGAAAGATGGTGCTCAATTACTTTCCTGGGAACATCGAGGATGTCAGACGGTTGCCACGCAAACACGTCGACGTTCGCCCGCAGGAAAGCAACGTAGCGCGCCTTCCTATTTAGGGTCGAGAGTGGCACTGATGGTGAAGGTACCACCAGTGTCGTCTTCCTTGGCGGATACCTTCTTGGTCTCTGGTGGAGCTGACATCGTCTTCTTACACTTGCCGGTGGAGCTCGATGGTGCGTCCTCGACGGTAGCGCAGCACTCCGAAGAGGTGTGCTTGCCGGAGTGGGCATCAGAGCTCTTGCTGTACTTGATCTTCTTCTTCGCCCCGGGAGCTTCAGCGGCAAGTGGCTTGCAATCTGCTACAGCTGCTGCTTCCCGGTAGATCTTGTCGGCGCAGATAAGAACATCCTTCTTGTCGCCAGGGACAAAGATGACACTTATCGGGCCTGGCATCTTCAGGATGTTGTATGCATAGTGAGAGGCTGCCATGAATTTGGCGAGTGCTGGACGGCCAAGTATCCCATTGTAGGGCAATGGAAAGTCAGCAACGTCAAAAGTGATCCTCTCAGTCCTGAAGTTCAACTCGCTGCCAAATGTCACCGGCAACGTGATCTTTCCCTTCGGCTTGCTCCTTCCCGGATTGATTCCTTGGAATGTGCCGGTCTCTTCGAGCTCGCCATCAGGGATCTAGAGTTTCTGGAGCACCGCGGAGGATATAAGGTTCAAGCCGGCCCCGCCGTCAACTAGCATTTGGTGACCTTGAGGTTGCGGATAGTTGGTGAAACCAACATCGGCAAGCACCCGACCGCAGTTACGCAATCAGGGTGGTCCTCAATATCAAAGATGATAGGCGTGTCTTGGACCATTTCGTAGGTTTGCGTGACTCGACGGATGGTTCTCGCCGCATTGACTTCCCGCATCCACCGCTTGAGCCGGGCGGTGTGAAGTATGCAGAGAAGCACCGCCGTCAACGCACAGGACCTCTGTGGCTTTCTAGAACTCCTGCTCATCGGTCTCTTCATCATCCATGTGTTCATCTTCGTCGTCGTCTTCATCCTTGTCGCGGCCGCGGGGAGGTCTGTCTCCTTGCTGCTGCTTGGCCTTGCCGCGGCATCCTCCTCGGCCGGGACGTTTCTTGCTAGCTCCTCCAGCACCTTCCCGGGCCTTCTCCTTGTCGCGTCGTTCGTATTCAGCCTTCTGCTGCTCGACAAGCTGCTCGACCTTTTGCAGCTCTGGAGGTCATGGCCCTTGGTGCGGTGGATCTTGCAAGATCGCTTGTTGGAGCCAGATCGCTTGTCGGCGACCGCCACAACTGGCGGTTGGTGCCAGTGGTAACCTCCTTGCCGGAGCTACCAGCTTTGGCTTTCTTGGCGCCACCTCCATTGCCGGACTGCTCAACAACTAGCACATCTTTGCCTTTCTTCTTCCTGTTGTTCCGCCGCCGGTTTTTCTTTGCCGGGGCGGTCTCCTCACTATCGATCCTCCCGCTTCAAGATTCTCTCCGGGAGTCTCCTCCCTTCCTCAAAGACGCACACTTGTCGGCCAGGGCATATAGCTCATCGACGTCTCGATCTTGCACATCGCCATCTCCTCCCGCATCTCGCGGTTTCGCGACGCTCGATGGAACGCGCTGATTACCGCGGCAGGGTGGACATCTGGGATGTTGTGTTTGTCGCTGCTGAATCTCTGAATGTACTTGGCGCAGGGCTCTCCTTCCTTCCGGGCGGCAGATGAAGGTCGATTTCTTGGCCATGGGGCTTGTGGCGCGCTGTAAAGGCGCCGACAAACTGATGGCATAGATCCGCCCAAGAGGATATGGAGTTGTCCGCAAGTGCATGAGCCAGATCTCGACATTGGGCTTGAGCACCGCCGGGAAGTAGTTGGCCAGATCTTGTCGCCTCGCCCCGGCAGCTTGCACCGCGATGGTGTAGATGCCGAGGAACTCCGACGGTGCGTCTTGCCGTCGTACTTCTGCGCACGCGTCGGCTTGAAATTCTTCTTCTTTGGGCCATCGACTTGCCGCGGCTCACGAGTGAACGCAGGGCAACCTACACAGACGGCAAGTCGCTGGTTCTTCGGGCGCATGCATGTCGACAGAGGGCCCGGCTGGCGCTGGTCGGATTGACGCCGCGCTTCTCTTCGGTGCTCGGCGCGAGTTCGAGCATCTTCTTGCTGTCGTTCGTGAAGAACTTGGCGCTGATCGCGACGAGCTCGTGGATCCGATGATGCGGTGGAGTCGCTGTCGAGGTGGATCCGGCGAGTCGGCGATCTTGGCCTTCGGGGCGGAGAGCACATGGTGGTTGCACCCCCACCGGTTTCGTCGCCACCGGCTCGTGTTTGGCAGTCTTGCCACGGCAGCGATGCACTCGGCTGCTGCAGAGCGTCGCCGTTGGCAAAGCTGATGAGACTCAGAATGATGGCCCTCCAATCTTCGACCTTGTCGGTTGTTGGAGGCTAATCCAGGAGCAGTTGAGCTCTCGCCAAAGCTTCTGCTGGAGTGGTGGGTGGCAGTGGCGAACGGCACGAGGACCGGGATATGCTCGGACTTCTAACTATGTTAGAAGGAGCAGATATCCCGTCGGCGACCGTGCCTCGCTTCGCGCCAAAGATGTTGGCGTGTATGCCGGTCTTGAGCATCCCGAGATCCACCAGCTCGATCTTGATCCAACGAGCGTATGGCGTTAGAATACCATGACGCTGTCGGTCCCGCGCCTCCCGAGACGGTTGCGGTGCATGTACGAACGCCGAGGTTCGCGCAGCCTTGTCCTTGGACTTGGCAGCACCGTGGGCTCCCCTGTCGACGTCCATTCTTCATTGGCGTCTACCCCACCACCCGCTTGCTCCGGTGGTGGGTTCGACGCGGACGGAACATCTGCCGCCAAGCCTTCTTCTTCGGTGGCATGTCGATGAAGATGATGAAGATCTAGCTCGTGTGGGCGCGGATCAGGTTCACACAATCTCGACGCCTACCTGGCGCCAAAGATGTCGGGAGGCTGATCCGCCCACGAACACCTATGGATCATGGCGGACCGAGCCCCTTTCGGTTCGGGGGGCGGAGGTCGCACGAAGAGCAGATCGAGGCGAGGCACACGAGCAGTTTACCCAGCTTTGGAGCTCTCCGGAGAGATAACACTCCTACTGCTGCATGTCTGAGGGTATTGAGTTCTTGCTCGGGAGCGCTGAGTGCTACAGTACACACAAACTGCTAACAAGACAGAGCGTGAGTGTTCTCTGGCTTCGAACCTCTCCACCCCTTTCTACGTTGCGCATGGGCCTCCTTTTATATGCTAAAGGGGTCTCCGACAGGTGGCAATGTTGACAAGGGTAAAAATGGAAAAAGAGTGGTTGGTCCAGCTACTTGTACAGTGTATCATACCTAACCCTGACGGCAGGGGACAAAGGCATTAAATGCCCGTCTACGTCGCCCTAACAGTGCAGAAAGGGACCGTCAGGGGCGCCACCGCTTGCCACGATGGCAATCTTGTCAGCCACACAGCGCTCACCGGGTCAAGACGGGGTTTTCTGCCACGCTGCTACCGAAAGGTCCTAGGGCGACACGTTAGTGGATGTGCTGGAAGCGCAGGTATAGAGTGGTGGTCTGCATGCAAGCGCCTTGCCGCGTTGTTGTCTTGTCGCGTCCGGAAGCTTGTCGCTCACCGGGCCTTCCCCGGCAAGCTCCTCTTGTCGGGGCCTTGTCTCCCTAGGTGCCTTGGTGGCCTTCCGGCAAGCTCCTCTTGCCGGGCCTTGTCTCCCATGTGCCTTGGGTGGCCTTCTCGGCAAGCTCCTCTTGCCGGGGCCTTGTCTCCTAGGTGCCTTGGGTGGCCTTCCCGGCAAGATCCTCTTGCCGGGGCCTTGTCTCCTTGGCTTGAATACTTTGTTCTCGAATGGCTCCAAAGGAACCACGGAGGACCTTGGCGGTCATCTGGTAAGCCTTGCCGCGGAGGGCTGCAACTGCCCGTGCACAAGTTCGGGATACTAGGGTACCCCAACTCTAGTACACCGACAGATGGGGCCCTGTTGAGCCCTGGAATGTCGATGCAGACGCGCAGCCCGACGTCGTCGCCAGGATGGGGAGCTGCGCCAGGTGGTGGGCGGCGGTTGCCGCGCATGGTCCTTGCTTCTTGAAGCTCCTGGGTGGCCTTGATGATGAACTCCCGAGCACCAGGTGCTCCTCATCCAATGCCCTCTTGAGGGAAACATGTCGCAAAGCACAACTCCACGTGGTGCCCGAGTGCCTCCCTCGTGATGTTGGCTAGGTCTGAGGCCCTCCAGAAGAGAGCCCCCAAGCCTTGACCGGGGAGGGCACCGGGCGCGCCCTCCTGAGGCCCTGTGCGGAGTAGTTGCTTCTTGTTCTTGGGTATGGCCTTAGGAGGGTGCAAGGTGCCCTCGCTGTCGGGGTCTTCGATCACTGCGGCTTGGAAGGCGCGCTCCACGGAGCACACCACATCTCTTTCTTCACAGGGGACTGTGACGATTCCGCCGCTTCCTGGCATCTTGAGGACGTGTTAACCGTGGTGGGTCACCGCCATGAACTTGGCTAACGTTGGATACCCAAGGATGGCGTTGTATGGTAGACGGATGTGGGTGACGTCGAAGTCGATGAGCTCGGTGCGGTAGTTGTCGCGTTGGCCGAAGGTGACAGGGAGACGGACCTGCCCTATCGGGGTGGTAGAGCCATTAGTCACTCCTGAGAAGGGTTTGGTAGACTGCAGCTGATCGTATGGCACTTGGAGGCTATCAAATGTCTCGACGCACAGGACATTGAGCCCTACGCCGCCATCAATGAGGGTCTTGGTGACTTGAACATTGCTGATGACGGGCGAGCAAAGCATCGGGAGGGCGCCGACAGTCGCCGCGCACTTGAGCTAGTCCGACGAGCTGAAGGTGATGGCGCATGTGGAACACCTGAGCGGGCACGTGGCCTCAAGCCTGGGAAGGGCCGCGTTCACCTCGCGAGAAAATGCTTGAAGACGCGCTGGGATGCTGGGGCCTGAGCTCCGCCCAAGATGCAGGCGATAGTGCGTGGTTCCTGGAAGCCCCCAGCCCCCTCGTCCTGATGGTGGTCGTCGTTTCTTCTTGGTGGTGCCGGTAGTGGTGGGAGACCAACATTGCCCTGAGGGTGGCCCTCATGCGACTGGTCCCTCCAGGCGCCCTTACGAGGCTGATCCTGCCAGCGGTCCTCACGAGGTCTGTCGCGCCACTCCTGGCGTTGGCCGCGTTCATCCCAGCATCCCCCACCTCGTCCTCCTCCTCGGTCGTAGCCCGGTCGTTGCGCTCGAGGCATCAACCGAAGCGTCCATCCCGGATGGTCCTGAGCTCCCGACAAGCGCAGAACAGACGGCCACCCTTGGATGACTCGGGGTGGTCCCAGCCACGTTTCGTGTCTGGCTCCACCACGAGCACGGCTATCCCCTTGCTCTTCACGTCCTTGGCCCTGGCCTTCTTCTCCTCTGCGTCGGTAGCAGGGAGCTCGAGGAGGAAAAGGTGCCCTTCCTCAGCTCTTGCGCACTTGGTCACCATGTTGAACAACTCCAGAGTCGTGCATAGCTCCTCATGGATGGCGAGCTCCTCCTTCATCTTGACATTGCAGACGCCATCGAAAAACACTGAAATGATCGCCTCGTCCGTCACCTTGGGGATCTTGAGGCGAACGTTGTTGAAGCGCTGGATGTACTTCTACAAGGTCCCTCCTGGCTATTGCTTGATGCGGCACAGGTCACCCGCGGCCGGAGGGCGGTCGCGAGTGCCCTGAAAGTTGGCTACAAAGCGGTCGCGCATCTCACCCCAGGAAGAAATCAATCCCGGGGGCAGGTTCACGAGCCACGATCGAGCACCATCCTTGAGAGCCATGGGGAACCAGTTCTCCATGACTTTCTCGTCGCTGTTGGCCGCCTCGATGCTCAGCTCGTAGAGATGCAAGAACTCTGCAGGGTCGGGGGAGCCGTCGTAGCGAGGAGGCAGGTCTAGCTTGAACTTGCCTGGCTAGATGACGCTACGCAGCTCCATAGTGAAGGCGTGGCAGCCTGCTGTGGCCACCGGGGCCCTTTGTAGAGGAGGAGCCTGCTCTTGACGCCCGCGCACCGCCACCGCAGGCGGCACGCGGTCTTGTCGTGGTGGCGCCCGGAGCGCACGAGCGTTTTTCTTGCGGTCGGGGAACTTCTTGGCAGCTTCCTTCTTCATGCACGGGTGCAAGGCGCGGTGGGTCGCGCCGAGGGCCCGCTCGTCTAGGCGCTAAGGCGCCGTCTTGGTGTGGAGGTGGACGAGGTAGCGAGAGAGACGGGACTGGTGAGACCCGCGGCTGGAGGAGGGCGAGGTAGCGAGAGAGACGGGACTGGTGAGACCCCAGCGGCGCTGACGAGATCGGCGTTGCGGTCCAGCCAGTCCTCGTAGAGGTCGTCGACCAGGCGGTAGCGCAGGAGCTCGCGTGCCATGAGCAGCGCGGCCTGCACGTCCGTGGGCGCGCGTCGAGCATGGATGATGAGCCGGACGGAGTCAGCGAGTAGCAGTGCGGCCGTCCCGCCGCACCGAGGGGTGCAGCAAAGATGCTTGCTGCTCATGTCCCGCCGGGCCGGTAGCAGCATTGGAGGCGGGTGATGGAGAACGACGGGGTGGCCCGCCGACAGGGGCCGTCTGAGCAACGTGGGCGGCCAGGCACTCGGCGCGATCTCGGTGCGCGTCAGCCATGGACGTTGTGGAGCGGTGGAGCGTGGATCAATGAAAGGAAAGCTTTAGCGCACCCCTACCTGGCGCGCCAAATGTCGGATTTCGGGCTCTGGCAAAACCCTCAAGGTTCAAACTCTGGGGTGTGCACAAAGATCTCTCCCTCCCCCTAGCTCACTCACTCACCACGATCTCAAAGCTCAGCATGTCCATCACAGAGAACAATGGACACAAGAATTTATACTGGTTCGGGCCATCGATGTGGTGTAATACCCTACTCCAGTGTGGTGTGGTGGATTGCCTTGTAGGCTGAGGATGAACAAGTACAAAGGAAGAACAGCCTGCTAAGGAGAGGTGTTCTTGAGCTCGGTGAGCTTGTGTGGTCGTGGGTGATCTGAATGATCCATCCCCTGCTAAGGTGGTGGCTAGTCCTATTTATATAGGCCCGGTCCTCTCCCCGAATGTTAGGCGGGAAGGGATCCCACAACGGCCAATTTGAAGGGGGAGCTATCCTGACAAAAGGTGGTCTTCACCTGCCAAAGGCTCTGGTAGTGACGCCGTCATGGGCTCCATGATGACCTCCGTCCTGCCGTCCTACTGGTCCTAGTCTTGTTGCACCGATATGGAAACTTTTGCCTGACGCCTCGAGACTCCTCGCCTACGCTTGCCCCTTTAGTACCAATGAGGCAACGGTTACTCTACGCCGGCTGGCACTCGCCTGGCGCCCTCCTGGCGCCCGCATGGCCTTGGCCGTCATGGCTCACGTCACGGTAACCTCACGAGGTGCCCCTCGCCTTGATCTCTCCTCTCCTCGCGAGCCAGCCTAGTGAGGCCGCCCCTGAGGAGGTCTTGTGTCGTCCGCCTCTCAAGGCTCGGCCCCTCGCGAGGGTCTTGAGTGTTTGCTGGTGAAGATGGGCCATACCAGGCCGCTAGAGGAGCCACGCCGTGGGCCGCAGGCAGGCAAGTCTGGGGACCCCCATTCCCAGAATGCCGAAAAATAAAATGCCATGTTTTATCTGTTTTCTGAATTTCCCTATACAATAAAAAATGACCCAAAAATAAAAGTTCTCAGAATACCCTGAAAAATTTATATGATTTTTTTTCTGAATATTTAAGAATTTTTTTGGTGCAAATAATACCAGAGGAAGGTGCACCAGGTGGGCACAACCCACCTGGGCACGCCAGGACCCCCACGTGCGCCCTAGTGGGTTGTTGTCCCCACGTGGGCCCCCTCACTAATCTCTTTAGCCCACATCATCACTCACCTCCAGAAAAAAATCCCCATTGCTCTCTCTCCCGTGGTCTTGAGCTCAAACCCGCGGATTTCGATCTCTTTGCTCAAAGCTCCATTTCCGAAACTGTTTCGGGGGATTGTTGCTTGGTATGTGACTCCACCATTTGTCTAATTAGTTTTTGTTTTAGTGGTTTATACTTTGAATAATTAGCTACTTTTGGTGGTGCTGTAGATGTGCTTGCATATTGAATTCTTAGTGTTCTATGTAGTTTGAATGCTTGCTATGGCCTCTATGTATTCCTATGAGTAGTTGCTATCAATTTTGTAAAGTTTTGTTGGGAAGTTTGGCTCAAAGAAGAACTCCAAGGGTGTTATTGGGGACTCTTCTAATAGTGATCTCCACCCTCGGAAGTTGGCGGAGGTACGGCCGTGCGAATGGACGCACATCCCGTTCCTGCAAGAGGCTGGAATTCATGAGGAGTTCATGCAATATATTGCCAATGCCGGCCTCACCCACTTCATCGCGGATGAATGTGACCAGCACCAAATCCTCACGAACATCTTTGTTCAAAGCTTTACCTTCTTGCCTAGAAATAATCCTCCTGAAGTGAGCTCTGACTTATATGTTGAAAACCATCAGAGACCACTTACTGAATTTTGTGACATATGCATGATCCCTTATGATGGGCGTTTAGGTGAGCCTAGACCGGCTGGGTTTGAGGATTTTTGTCACACTTTGATAGTGGGTGATGAGGGGAGAGTGTCGGCCATCACTGTCGCTGGCTTACATTTTCTTGTTGTTCATTACTTTTCATATTTTATTACCAAATGCTTGCTTTCTAGGGAGAAGGTGGGTGCACTTAGTTCACCAGACCTTGAGGGAGACAACACGTATAGCTTGGGAGCTATCGTGGCTCGTCGCCTACATCTTAATCAAACCCAGGGTAAAATACACGTTGGGATTTTTGCAACTCATTTGGCGGCTCACTCTGAGGTTGAGATACGCCCTCATGATTACCCTCTAACCAATTTTTACCTAGACCGTGCAGCCATGGAACACCATCACTTTCTTGCACATGATCGTCCTGATATTACCATTCCTTATAACTTGGTCTATAGCGTTATAACTCGTGATGTTATCCCCTTGCCTGCACCGGCTTTGTTTGATTTTGTTGCCAGGGCCGGATATAGGATTATGCCTGCAGACATCATCGCCTACTGGAACGCTCACGCTGCTGCAGAGGCAGCACAAGTACCTTAGTAGTGGGATGAGTGGATGGTCGCTCCTCAGGATCCTTACTACCCTCCAGGCTACTGACCAATTACCAACTTAGGCCAAAAGCCTAAGCATGGGGGAGTACGTGTTTCTCACCGACATTATATTCATGTTCACACATATCATTCTATTTATCGGTGCTCACACTTTTCCATTGTATCATCCATGCTTAGATTTATTTTCTTGCTTTATTCTTGTGTGTTTGAAAAACTTTAGAAAAACCAAAAATTAGTTTTAGTAATTTACTTTCTTTGCATGCTTAGAAGTAGTATTGAAAAGAAAATCCAAAAAGATTTCCTTGTTCTTCTTTTGCTTGTTGGGAGCTTTCCCGTGTAAATAGTTTTTCTCGTTTTTGCTTTTTATTTGCTTGTTGAAGAAAACCAAAAACTCCAAAAATATTTCAGCGTGTTTCTTTGAATTCCTTTTCTTTTTATTCGAGTTGTACAGAGGAGAAGTCGACGATGAAAATGTTGAGTGGCTCTCATATGAGTAATTGTTGAACTAATAAAGAGCCCATTTTACCTTGTCTTCTCCTATTGAATGAAATGTTTGCAGATTCCAGCTTAGTCCATGGCACTCTTACACTATTATTATTTTCATATCATTCAGTTGTGCAAGTGAAAGGCAATAATGACGACATCCGATGAACTAGCCATGGAAAAGAGAAACTGGTATGAACTCAACTTGTTCTCTCTGTGTAAATATGTCTAACCTAGTGCCCATGATTCAACCCATTATGATTAAACATGTTTGCAATGACAATTAGAGATTACAGTTTCACATGCCATGCATAAGTAGGTGGGAGTTGATAATGATTTATCTTGGATATCAACATAGCGTTAAAATGATTGTGATGTAGTATGATGATATGGTATGCTCCTCTGAATGTTCGAGTGGCTTGACTTGGTACATGTTCATGCATGTAATTGAATCAAAACCAGCATAGCCTCTATAAAATTTATGTTCATGGTGTTCATATCCTACTCATGTTAGTGTCCAATGTTACTTACGCATAATGCATGGTTATGATCATTGTTGCTCTCTAGCTGGCCGCTTCTCAATCTTAATTGCTACCCTTCGCCTGTACTAAGTGGGAACTCTACTTGTACATCAAAAAACCTTGAACCCAAAGTTATTCCAGATGAGTCCACCATACCTACCTATATACGGTATTACCCTACCGTCCTAAGTAAATTTGCATGTGACACCTCTAAAAACTTCTAAAAAATTATCCGTTTTGTGTTCCTGGATCGTTCATGGAACGACATGAGGTGGTCGATATCTTTCCTGCTAAGTGGGTTATCCTCAGGTCGAGTGCTTATTCACTCTCCATCGCACGAGGAAATGGGCGGTAATAGGGATTCCCACTCCCAAACTGCAAACACGAAAAAGAGTTCATCTCTGAAATAGTCAAACAAAAACTCCCAACGGAGTCAAAACCTTTACTTTTATCGCTTGGGAACCACCACTAGCATGCTTAGCATGGAAGATGTTGATAACTGATGGTCGTGAAGTGAATAAGAAGGGTGCATGTCTCAAAATATCATTTATCTCTGTTTTCAAAACTGAGCTCTGGCACCTCTGCAAATCGCTGCTTCCCTCTGTGAAGGGACTATCCATTTACTTTTATTTTGTGTCACCACCTTCTAAATACAAGCGCCAGAAACTGAGTAGAGCACAGTTGTCATTATTTATGCATTGTGTGTAGCTAATGTTGGTTGCATCATGACTGGATCTTTTCTACCATGAATTACAATGTTTAGTCGATGCTTGAACTTTGGAGGTGCTCTGCATTTATGTTTTGCGTTCTCAAAAAAGGCTACCGAGATAGCACTATTGTCATATTATATCATGATTGTTTTGACATTGTGTTGCTGTTTGAGATATCTTATTATTGCTCGCTAGCTGATTATGTCACTGATATGAGTCGTTATAATCTTTAAGAGTTATTGTCGACATGGTTAGTTATGATGTTGGCTGAAAACCTGGGTGATGTTTAAGTTTATTTATGCAAACAAGAGCAAAAGGGTTCGTAATTTTTTTTCTTTCTCACTTTAAGTTTATCAACTGCATTGCTTGAGGACAAGCAAAGGTTTAAGCTTGGGGGAGTTGATACTTCTCCAACGTATCTACTTTTTCTCATGCTTTTCCTCTTGTTTTGGACTCTAATTTGCATGATTTGAATGAAACTAACCCCGGACTGACGCTGTTTTCAGCAGAACTACCATGGTGTTGTTTTTGTGCAGAAATAGAAGTTCTCGGAATGGAACGAAACTTTGCGAGGATTTTTTATATCAATAATAAGAATTTCTGGAGCCAAGACCCACCAGAGACGGTCCCCTGGTCGGGCACAACCCACCAGGGGGAGGCCCCTCTCCTTGCGCGCCGAGGTGGGTTGCACCCACCTGGTGGCCCCGCTGATGACCCCCCTGATACGATAAAATCACATATTTCCAGAAAAAAATCAGGGAGAAAGAATTATCGCGATCCACGAGATGGAGGCGCCGCTAAGCCCTATTCTTCCTCGGGAGGACAGATCTGGAGTCCGTTTGGGGCTCCGGAGAGGGGGATCTTCGTTCTAGGTCATCACCAACCCATCTCCATCACGAATTCCATGATGATCCCCACCGGGAGTGAGTAATTCCTTCGTAGGCTCGCTGGTGGGTGAGGAGTTGGATGAGATTCATCATGTAATCGAGTTAGTTTTGTTAGGGCTTGATCCCTAGTATCCACTATGTTCTGAGATTGATGTTGCTATGACTTTGCCATGCTTAATGCTTGTCACTTTGGGCCCGGGTGCCATGAACTCAGATCTGAACCGTTTATGAATTCATCATTATATCAATGTTTTAGATCCGATCTTGCAAGTTATAGTCACCTTCTATGGTTATGATCCGACAACCCCGGAGTGACAACAACTGGGCCCACTCTCGGTGATGATCGTAGTTTGAGGAGTTCATGTATTCACTATGTGTTAATGCTTTGTTCCGGTTCTCTATTCAAAGGAGGCCCTAATATCCCATAGTTTCCAATATGGACCCCGCTGCCACGGGAGGGTAGGACAAAAGATTTCATGAAAGTTCATTTAATAAAGCACGTATGGCTATTTACGAAATACATGCCTACATTATATCGATGAACTGGAGCTAGTGCCGTATCGCCCTAGGTTATAACTGTCACATAATGAATATCATCCAACAAGTCACCGATCCAATGCCTACGAATTTATCCTTATTGATCTTGCTGCGTTACTACTGCAATCATCACTGTTACACTTCCTACAAAATTACTGCTACCACTGTTACTTTTATCGTTGCTGTTGTTACTACTATCAAAACTATCAAACTACTTTGCTACGAATCACTTTGCTGCAGATAATTAATGTCCAGGTGTGGTTGAACTGACAACTCAGCTGCTAATACCTTCAAATATTCTTTGGCTCCCCTTGTGTCGAATCTACAAATTTCGGTTAAATACTTTAACCTTGAAAATTGTTGCGATCCCTAATTCTTCTAGGTTATCAAGACCCTTTGAAGAAACTGTGTGCAATGCATTAATCACAAACGGGGATGTAAAAAAACGTCAAAAAGGTGCAAAACGTTTGCGATGGCGGAGCCATCAAACACGGTTCAGATATTAGTTGCGTGTGTGATGCAGGGCACACGGTTAATCCATTCAAACTATTTGCGATGAGGGAGAATAACAGAAAGGAGCAACCATATCAATGTGTGTGCGATATACATCATACAGTTCACTCCGATGAACTTTTGCTATTAGGGAGTGCAACAGAAACGATTAATTAGCCAGATCAAGGTGTGTGTGATATACGACATAAGGTTCACTCAGACGAACTGTTTTCGATTAGGGAACACAACAGAAATGGTTCAACTTAACAACATGTGTGTGATACGTGGCACACAGCCGACTCGGATGAACTGTTTGCGATGAGAAATTACAACACAGACGGTTAATACAGTTAGTTCGTGTGCGATTCTGTGTGGACAAAAAACTTTGAAAAATGCAAACTAGTTGCTTGTGGTGTCTTGGAGTATCGCACACGATGCGTCTGCGAGTACTCGTGTGCGATGATAAGTAAGTTGCCCATACGTTTCCTTATGTTAACACTTGTGTGATAAATAACACATGGCACTGGATACAGTATTCGGGTTGTGTGTGTGCTCCACTTAGTCTTCCTGCGCTCCAGCGAATGCTTCTCACGCTCAAGCGCATGCTTCACGCGCTCCACATGGGTGAATTATGAAATCCACGCCTCCTCCCTCATCAGTTTCCCGCCACCAGCTATTGGATTGTTGCATATGACCCAGGCGCAACACACTATCGCAACACTCTACGCAGATCCAGTCATCACCCATCTACCATTATTTATTCCAAGCATGCCAGGCAGCGACCAAAGCTTCAACGTCGACGCCTACCTGCATTACATCTTCGGAGAGGAGAACGAGCCGGAGCAGGTCGGGGACCAAGAGCTTCATCGGCCGGTGCAGGCACCATAGCCCATCGGCAGTGATATCGGCATTACAGTCCTTGGGCACACAATCGACATATTGCAGAGGACGTGTGATGAGCAGTTTGCCATCCACCATGCAAAAGATCCAGAGCTGCTCGGCGGCATGATCGACGACCCACCCGAAGAGCCACCGTCACCAGTGCTCATCGAGAGCCTAATGCCCCGCAAGGAATGGGCAAAGGACCTCTGCGATTCAGTCAAGACACAGGCAGCCTGCGGCTTTATCATTGCTTGTGGCGGCCGTGTCAACCTCGATCCCGATGATGTGGTGGCCAGGCTCGAGTGCGTCCTTGGCGGAGTTGACGTCCCCGAGGAAGTAGAACATCGCCAACGTGATATCTTGAGGATGCAAGTGATGTAATCTCTTCAGAAAATAGGATTGGCCGGATTCAAATAGCACAAATTTCAGTCTGTAAAATCTCCAATTCCTTCGTTGTTACATCAGTGTCTCGTTTCATTTTTAGCCACCTCTAGTTGATGCTCGAGAACATCAGCACATTCCAATTCCAATCCGTAATTATTTGGTAATGGCCATGCCGCACTGCTCGTAGATCTTTGTGTTGATGTCACTTCATCCTGAAATGTTTCTGTAAGTACACACGAGTAGGGAAAAAATATAGTTACAATAGTGAAGCAAGCAAGACAAACTATTTTGTACATAGCAAAACATGACTAACAATAATGTTACACATCATCAGGCATAGGCACGTGATATTTTAAAAATTATAAAAATGGTAGTCTCTGCAACCTGCATACATAAATCTCTCTTAGCTCACTAGAGGAGCATGATGTTGGGGCCAAATCTAAAACACAGACATGTTACAAATTTAGACATCACGTTGCGTATAAGTAAGCAAGCAGCTGGCCATTTTGTAGCCCAATTAAAGTCTTAGGGAGCATAATGAACAGTAGAGGGATTAATACAAACCTACTACAGCAAGCAAAACTATGCCATCTCCGGTCTCCAAACGGACTGCGCCAGGTCTGGTGACTCGTACTACCCGGTAAGGGCCTTCCCACTTCGGCGTCAACTTGTTTGCACACTTGGCAGACTGAACGCGTCTAAGGACAAGGTCGCCTTCGTCAAAACACCGTGAATGAACCCGGCGGCTATGATAGCGATGCATGGCTTGCTGATAGCATGCATCACGCATAGCAGCCCGGAGACGGTTCTCCTCGAGAAGCACAGCGTCGTTACGCCGGTACTGATCTTGCGCTACTTCATCGTAGGGAAGCACTTGAGGTGACCCGTAAATGAGTTCCGTGGGGATAACTACTTCTGCCCCATAGACTAGGGAGAAGGAAGTCTGCCAGCTAGCTCGGTTTGCTGTAGTTCCGAGGGACCAAAGTATCACCGGCAGCTCGTTCATCCATCACCTGTCGCACTTCTGCAACTTATCAAATGTAAATGTCTTGAGTCCTCACAACACTTCAGCATTTTCCCTCTCAGCTTGTCCATTGCTTCTGGGACGTGCAATAGAGGCAAATGAGATCTTGCTGCCGAGGGCATGAACATATTGCATGAAGGCCCTGCTCGTGAACTGGGTGCCGTTGTCGGTGATGATTCGGGAAGGGATGCCGAAGCGGCACACTAATCCTTTCAAGAATTTGATAGCTGACAGAGCAGTCACCTTCCTCACGGCCTCTACTTCCGGCCACTTTGAAAACTTGTCGATGGCAACGAAGAAGAATTCAAAGACCCCGACAGCTTGGGGGAAAGGGCCGAGGATATCGAGCCCCTAGACCAAAAACGACGATGAAAAAGGGATTGCCTGAAGAGCTTGGGTAGGCAGATGGATGTTCTTGGAATGGAACTGGCAGGGTTCACATTTGGTGACTAGCTTGACCGCATCTTGGAGAGATGTGGGCCAATAGAATCCTTGCCAGAATGCTTTCCCAACTAACGCCCTTGATCCAATGTGGGAGCCGCACATGCCTTTGTGTATCTCTGCCAGCAGTTCCTTTCCTTCTTCCCGGCAAATACACCTCAATTTCACACCGTTGGGTCGTCTTCTGTATAGTGTGTCATCGACAAACTGATACATACTGGCCCTTCGGGCTACTCTTTAGGCTTCTTCTTGCTCTTTGGGAAGTTCTCCGGTTTGGAGGAAGTGGACTATGTGCCTTGCCCAAGTTGGGGCCAGGGGCTCGACAACATGGACTAGCGGCACCTCCTGATTTGTGAGACCCGTGGCCCGGCAGGAGGGCTCAGCCCGGCAATCGATGAGGAGTTGTTTCCGGCAGGGTCCCTGCTAGGAGCCCCGAGGGACTCTAGCGGGAGAGGCTTACCAAAGTCCAATTTCCTCCTCTTTCGGGCCGTTGTTGCCGGGGATACGGAGGGCCGAGTAAGACGGAGAACAAAATTTCTCGGTTCCATAAGAAGCTTTTGTGCAGCATACTTCGACAGATGATCAGCAATGCTATTTTTCGCATGGGCTACATGCTCTATTTGCAATCTGTCAAAGTGCTCCTCCAATCTCCTCACTTCCTCAATGTATGCCTCCATCAATGGACTTTGGTAATCTTTGTTGACTTCCCTCACCACAAGTTGTGGATCTCCTCGAATGATCAGCTTATTGATTCCCAATTCAGTAGCAATCCTGAGCACGACAAGGAGCCCTTCGTACTCTGTTGTATTGTTGGTCACCTCCTCCGAGGGAAAATGCATTTGGATGACGTAATTCAGGTGCTCTCAAGTGGGAGAAATGAGAAGCACACCAGCCCCTGCACCTTGTAAGGAGAAGGCACCATCAAAATACATGACCCATTCTAGGGGTGCGTCCTTACCGGGTACAAGTGTCTCCAACATTTCCTCGTCAGGGGTTGGTGTCCGTTCTACAATAAACTCTGCCAAGGCCCTACTCTGGATTGTTGAAGTGCTTTCAAGCTTCAGGACAAAGCTGGATAACTCCAATGCTCACTCCACTATCCTTCCAGTAGCCTCAGGGGTTTTGGAGTATCCTAGATCTAGCCCCCTGCAACAGGGAGCTGACGAAGTACACTAGGTGCTGCACCACTTTCTTCCTTGCCGCGTCCTTGGGGTTGTCTCCGCTGCCGTGCTCTTCTTTGTCCTAATCCATATCTGGCCTTGCCAGGTTGTTCTCACTCTCTGTCTCTTCTACTTCCCGCTACGCTACTAGGGCTGCACTAACCACTTGATTAGTTGCCACTAAGTATAGTAGCAACGGCTCTTGTGGTTTGGGAGCATCCAAAGTGGGCACAGAGGACAAGTAGGCCTTCAAATCTTGCAGTGCTGCGTTTGCTTCCGGAGTCCACTTCATGGGTCCTTCCTTCTTCAAAATTTTGAAGAACGACAAGGCAAGCTCGGCAGACTTGGAGATGAATATGCTAAGTATGGCAACGCGCCATGTCAGACGCCTCACATCTATAATTGTATTGGGTGCTTGAGTCTGTTCGATGGTCTTGATCTTATCAGGGTTGGCTTCTATCCTGCGATGGGATACAAAGAACCCAAGTAGCTTGCCAGAGGTAACGACAAACATACACTTCTCCGGGTTTAGCTTCAAGTTCATCTTGCACAGATTAGCAAATGTCTCCTCCAAATCCTGAATGAGGGTTGATCTATCCTTGGTCTTGACCACAATATCATCCATATAAGCCTCAATGTTTCTATGCAACTGTGATTCAAAACCAATCGGGACTGCTCTTGCGAAAGTGGACCCGGTACTCTTCAACCAAAAAGGCATGCGCACGAAGGAGTATGTGCCACATGGGGTGATGAATGACATCTTTTCTTTGTCTTCCTTGGACATGAAAATCTGATGATATCCAGATTATGCATGAAGAAAAGAGAGCAAATGGCATCCGGAAGTGGAATCCACAATCTGGATGATGCGCGGCAAGGGAAATGGGTCCTTCGGGCAGACCTTGTTGAGATCTGTGAAATCTATGCAAAGCCTCCATTTCCCGTTAGCCTTGCGTACGACCACTGGGTTTGCTAACCATGTTGGATGCAGTACTCCTCTGACCAAACAAACTGCCTCAAGTTTCTTGATCTCTTCTGCAATGAATTGCTTCCGTTCTAGAGCTTGCTTATGGACCTTCTGCTTGACGTTTCGGGCATGTGGGCAGAAAACAAGGTGGTGCTCGATTACCTCCCTGGGAACACTCGGGATATCAGATAGTTTCCAAGCAAACACGTTGACATTCGCCCGCAGGAAGGCAATGAGCGTGCTTTCTTACTTGTCATCAAGGGTGGCACTGATAGTAAAGGTACCATCAATGCCAGCTAGCCCTTCCGGGACCTTTTTCACATGAGGTGCAATAACTTCGGATCACTTGCTGTTGGAACTCTCCAGCAAGTCATCCACACGCGTAGCATACTCCAATGAGATATGTTTCCTGGATTCCTTCCTGGTGTCCCTGCTAGCCTTCTTCTTTTCTTTGATTTCCTTGGCGGGAACTATGGATTTTGAGGCCTTTTCCATTACAGGGTCCCGATACATCTTATCCACGCAAATAATTGTGTCCTTCTCGTCTGATGGAATGGAAATGACTCCCACCATCCCTGGCCTCTTCAAAGTGTTGTAGGCATAGTGGGATGCCGCCATGAATTTTGCCAGAGTTGGGCGTCCAAGGATTCCATTGTACGGCAGGGGGAGGTCGACCACATCAAACACACTTCTCGGTCCGGTAGTTCAACTCTCCTCCAAATGTCAATGGCAACATGACCTTTCCCTTAGGATGACTCCTACCGGGGTTGATTCCTTGAAACATGCTCGTGACTTTGAGTTCTTCCTCTGCTATCTGAAGCTTGCTGATAACCCTTGGGGAAATAATATTCAACCCGGCCCCACTGTCAACCAACACCTTTGTGACTTTGAGGTTGCCGATTGTTTGTGAAACCAGGAATAGCAAGCATCCTACCGCGGTGGTGCGGTCAGGATGGTCCTCTTCATAAAAAATGATTGGTGTGCGTGACCATTTGAGCGGCTTCCGAGACTCTACCACTGGCTCCACAACACTGACCTCACACGCCCACTGTTTAAGTTGGCGGTGAGAGGAGTGCAGAGAGGCACCCGCATCATTGCACATGGTGTTAGTGGCCTTCTGGAATTCTTGCTCATTGGTTTCCTGTTCATCCCCTCTATCACTCTCATCACTGCATTTATCCTTATCTAGGCCCCTGGCGGGTTTTCCTTGGTTCCAAAGAGCCTTGCCGGGGCAATTTGCTTCACTGGCTCGGCCCTCCACATTCCCCGTAGCGTTGGTGGTCGCGGGCGGCGGGGCCGTCGAGGTGGACGAATGAGCTGTGGCACCGGACTTCCTCTTGGGCGCCATAGTCGATGGAGCCACTAATGATAAAAATGGCGATGAAGATGATGCGCTGCTTACACTGTCGGGTTCGCACAAGTGATCCCCCTACGTGGAGCGCCAAAGATGTTGTGGGAAACCGTGGCCACCTATGGGACCAAGAGCCCCTTTTTGTTCGGTGGGGGGATGGGCATGTTGCACAAAGAGCGGAGAAGCATAACACAACATGACAGATATCACACGTGAAGTTTTACCCATGTTCGGGCCCCCACGAGGCATAAAACCCTACTCCTGCTTTGGGTGATTGATGGTGGAAAGTGGTGGCGAAGTGCATCGCTTTTGCCCGGCAAGGTTGCCTCGAGGCGAGAGTGCACTACTACAGGATGTTGCTAACGCGACACTACAATCAGAGACCCTTTGACGAAACTGTGTGCGATGCATTAATCGCAAATGGGGATGTAAAAAACCATCAAAAAGGTGCAAAATATTTGCAATGGTGGAGCCATCAAACGCGGTTCAGATTTTAGTTGCGTGTGTGATGCAGGGCAGACGGTTAATCCATTCGGACTGTTTGCGATGAGGTAGAACAACAGAAACGTGCAGCCATATCAATGTGTATGCGATATACAACATGCAGTTCACACCGATGAATTGTTTTCTATTAGGGAGTGCAACAGAAATGGTTAATTAGCCAGATCAAGGTGTGTGTAATATACGACATATGGTTCACTCAGACGAACTGTTTTCCATTAGGGAACACAACAGAAATGGTTCAACTTAACAAAATGTGCGTGATACGTGGCACACAACCGACTCAGATGAACTGTTTGCGATGGGAAATTACAACACAGACGGTTAATACAGTAAGTTCGTGTGCCATTCTATGTGTACAAAAAACTTTGAAAAATACAAACTAGTTGCTTGCGGTGGCTAGGAGTATCGCACACGACGCGTCTACGAGTACTCATGTGCGATGATTAGTAAGTTACACATATGTTTCCTTATGTTAACACTTGTGTGATAAATAACATGTGGCACTAGATACAGTATTCGGGTTTTGTGTGTGCTCCACTTAGTCTTCTCGTGCTCCAGCGAATGCTTCCCGGGCTCAAGAAAATGCTTCACGCTCTCCCCATTGGTGAATTATGAAATCCACGCCTCTTTCCCCATCGGTTTCCCGCCACCAGCTATTGGATCGTTGCATATAACCCTGGCGGCAATGCACTATCGCGACACTCTGCGCACATCTAGTCATCACCCATCTACCATTATTTATTCCAAGCATGCTAGGCAACGACCAAAGCTTAAACGTGATGCCTGCCTGCATTAAATCTTCGGCGAGGAGAACGAGCCGGAGCAGGTCGGGGAGCAAGAGCTTCATCGGCCGGTGCAGGCACCATGGCCATCGGCAGCGATATCGGTGTGACAGTCCTTGGGCACACAATCGACATATTGTAGAGGAGGTGTGATGAGAAGTTTGCCATCCACCATGCAAAAGATCCAGAGCTGCTCGGCGGCATGAACGATGACCCACCCGAAGAGCCGCCGTCACCGGTGCTCATCGAGAGCCTGATGCCCCTGCGGCTTCATCATTGCCCGTGGCGTCCATGTCAAGCTCGATCCCGATGATGTGGTGGCCACGCTCGAGTGCATCCTTGGCAGAGTTGACGTCCCCGATGAAGTAGAACATCGCCAACGTATTATATTGAGGATGCAGGTGATGTAATCTCTTCAGAAAATAGGATTGGCCAGATTCAGATAGCACACATTTCAGTCTGCAAAATCTCCAATTCCTTCGTGGTTACCTTAGTGTCTTGTTTCATTTTTTGACTCCTGCATCTAATACCTGCAAGTCCAGTCTCAACTTGTTGTTTGAACGTTGAGAATCATGCACACGTTGTCTTGCCACCTCTAGTTGATGCTCGAGAACATCATCACATTCCAATTCCAATCCATAATCATTTGTTAATGGCCATGCCGCACCACTTATAGATCTTTGTGTTGACGTCACTTCATCCTGAAATGTTTCTGTAAGTACACATGACTAGGGCAAAAATAGAGTTACAACAGTGAAGCGAGCAAGACAGACTATTTTGTACATGGAAAAATAGGACTAACAATAATGTGACACGTCATGAAGCATAAGCACGTGATATTTTAAAAATTATAAAAATGGTAGTCTGTGCAGCCCACATACATAAATCTCTCTTAGCTCACTAGAGGAGCATGATGTTGGGGCCAAATCCAAAACAGAGACAGGTTACAAATTTAGACATCACGTTGCATATAAGTAAGCAAGCAGTTGGCCATTCTGTAGCTCAATTAAAGTCTTAGGGAGCATAATGAACAGCAGAGGGATTCATACAAACCTACTACAGCAAGCAAAACTATGCAATCATTAGCCTAGTATAAAGTAGATTGTGAGCCTCATGCACTAATAGTTGGTTAATAGACTTCAAAGCGTGAGGCACACTTCGCTAGAGTAATTAAATGGTAAGGGCATTAATTATGTCAACTAATAGTTATACAAGTACCCAACAACAGGCATCATTGTTTGGGCATCTCATTAACTGAGGACAAATAAAGCAATTGAAAAGATCAATTTAACTATGCCTGAAACAAACAAGCAATTGAACTGTTGAGTTGGCACCATGCATACATGCATGCCTCAATAACATCCATGGCCTAGCTATATTTACTATATAAAGGAACAATTAATGTAATATTGTTTGCCCGCTATGAAGTACCTTGACTAGTATGAATATCCTAGTAATGATAGGGAGGCTAATGATGTTACTATGCATTTGGTTATGACATTTATAACATCAACAACTCTACCATGGCAGGAAGCAGTTTCACATTGTTCACTTCTATAAGATATTTTAGATATTTAAAAGTAGACTACATCCATAATGAGTGAACAAAAACATTAAAATGTGTTTACATACATCTGATTTACAAAAAAGTTAGAACATCATGTAGTAGTGAGTGGAGGGGGTTTTAATCAATGGCCCAATGACTGGGTTACAGGTGAAGAACCCTAATCAAGCACAATGTCAGACAAATAGGATGTCTTGGTAATTGTAATACAGTGTGACTTACCTTAGCTGGTTGAACAGGCTCATCGCTGCTCCTCCTTGTCTTGCAAGGCTCCTTCCTAACATCTTGTACTTGGAAATGCTCAATCTTATCTTCATTACACCCCCTCTGCAAGGTGACACAAACTAGTTACTGGTCTCCTTGGAAGATAAATATGAATATTTTCCAATTTGTGAACAACACAAAAGGATGATATTATAACAAAACAACACCACATAATGAAACATGCCACATATCTTGCACACAATGAAATGAGCATTTGCTATGTGTGCACTATGTAAAAAATAGGCATACCTTCGAACTGGATCTCCAAGTACTCTGGGAGAGCCTACTTTAGTGTACAGCCAAACCTTTATGTCACCTATCAGTTAAACATGCCCCCACTGTAGCAGCCCTTAGCGTTTAAATTGTTGACAAGTTCTGTTAGGTCAAGAACAGCAAGTAATTATAGCAAATAGTCCTACTATGGTTGGCTGACACAAACAAGCAATTGAACAGATGTGTGAGCAAATCTTACATATCAAGAAAAGAAGCATAGAAGGAGGCTTAAAGACCATCACTTGACTGACTAGATTTCAGGGGCATTTAAACATCATGTGCAATGTATGAACTAACATAATCATTGCATATTTCAGATTCTATAATGAAATGCACATGTATTAGGTTATCCAACGTATGATGATGCCTAAATGTACATTATAGCAGGCAGGAGTGATTCATCATTGCACGCATAATTGAATTGCAGGTTAAGGGCTAGTTCTGTTCCGCCTTTTCACAACTTATTGTCAAAATAAGCCATAAAAGATGTAAAGAAGTCATTTTTGAGTTATGGGCTTGGGCTTAACTTATTTTGCTTTGGAGGGGGGTGTTTCCGGTAGAAGCTCACTAAAAATTGAACGGAAGGGGAATAGTGAAATGACTACGTTGTCTTCTTATATTACACTCAAAATGCCACTACTCACGCCCACATCACACCTGACCCTCAAGTAAAAACAAAAACACAAGCGTTCATTGCCCTGCCTGCTTGCATCTCCTCTCCCATTTCCCTCTACCTCGATCCCCTACCTGCAACGCTAGGGTTCCTCCAGTGAGCCGTCGCCACTGGTCCCATCTGGCCTGGTCCTCGATGATGCTCTCTCCAGCTATGCTACATGGCCGGCGGGTAGGGCCAAATCTCCCTGGCTGCTCCTCCCTCTGGCGCCGCCCTTCATTCTCATGGTCTCCAGCAGCTGCCTCGCTGTGCTCCGTCCAACGCACTACCCTGGCGGGCGCCGCACAACTACGGTCGATGCCACACTACGGCAGAAGGCACCTCGTTCCCCCTCCCCTCCTCCCAGGCCGTGGCCTTGAGATGCTGTTGAAGGATGAGCTCATCCAACAAGGCGAGGATCTCCTCTGATTTTTTGCCAAATTTTCATTCTAATCCACTATATGATGAATTGCTATGAGCTGCTTCTGCTACTATATGATGCAATGCTATGAGTTGCTCCTGCTACTGATATATGATGAATTGCTATGACATGCCGCTGCTATATGATGAATTGCTATGAGCTGCTCCTGCTGCTATATGATGAGTTGCTATAAGCTGCTCCTGCTGTTGCTATATGATGAATTGCTATGAGCTGCTCCTGCTACTTCTATATGATGAATTGCTATGTGATGCTCCTACTGCTCCTATATGATGAATTGCTATGAGCTGCTGCTAGTATATGATGAATTGCACACTGCTGCTGTTGTATGATGAGTTGCTATGAGCTGCTGCTATATGATGCTTTCAGGTGGAGCTGCTATATGATAATAACCAGCCACTTGGACCATAGAATTTCGATAAATAATTGTTCTTCATTTAAATTTAGGTCATGCATTCTTTGTTTAAATTAGGCAATGGGATCTCTATGGAAGACATTGACCAAAGTAGATTGTGCTAAGTAGATGGTAACTTTCTATTTGCATTTTGAACAAATATTGATGGTCTATTTTCCTATCATATTAATTACTACACTGGGTTCAATTTGTGATGTTTGCAAGTCAAATTAATTTTCGTATGGGCAGCAAAATTACAAAATATAATGCAATCTAGACTTTTCACTGATCATACCACAGATAAGCTGGAAAGGCAGACAATGAAAAGAACTGGTTGGCTTATTACCTGGAGCTTATATTAAAAGGTGCTTATTTTCTTAGGATAACTCGAAATAATTGTCCCTAAGAAACTTGGCCAATAGAACTGACATACAAATAACTTGTCAAAATGATTGCAATGGAGGCCCGGTTCTTTTGCCAGATTCTCCCAGAATCTGACCCCTACCCAGATTCTCCCAGAATCTTTGAGCCCCATTATCTTTACAATACTATCTAGTTAGGTTCTAATTAGGTAGGATTGTAAAACAAAAGTGGGTCAAAGATTCTAGGAGAAGCTAGAGAGGGGCAGATTCTTGGTGAATCCCGCAAAAGAACTAGGCCGGAGAGACCTACCATAGAACAATGTATAGGCTCACCGCTCTCTCTCCTTTTTTGCGATGTTCCATGAAATTTCCACATACATCTTGTACTTTTTCACTGCATAACCCTATCTGCAAGTTGACACAGCTAATTTCAGACATCACTACATGATAATACATTGCATAGCCCTTGCGCGTACTTAAACCACCAATTAACAATTATGTGCGTAGCATAAACTAGCCATGACTCTCTGTGCTGGACTAGCAGCCACGCCAAGGGAGCCTAATGTAGTACACTAGAATTCCTACATTCCACCAACGATTTTGTGTAATGTACTACCTTTGTTCCTAAATATATGTCTTTGTAGGGATTCCAGTATGGACCACTTACAGATGTATATAGATGCATTTTCGAGTGTTGATTCACTCATTTTGCTCTGTATGTAGTCTATTGTGAAATATCTAGAAAAACTTATATTTAGGAACAGAGGGAGTATCATGTATGACATCGACATATCTAATTTAGTAGCCAGTAGTAGAAATCATTATCTGCACAAAGGGATTACTGGTCAAAAAAAAGCACGCTGGCAGGCACACAACTATACAAGAGAGAGACACACACTTACAAGATCATAACAATGCCTCAGTCCAGGATCTTTGTTGGCCAAGCTGTTAGATCTAGAAGAAACATCGTCCTTGTAGTTTTGCTAGCTGCATAACATGTAACAGCGACCTATTAGTATATTTGAAGTACATTGGGCAGGTGATGCTGGACGGGTTTAAAGGTGACAAGTACTTAGGTCGTGGCGGGTGCTTGGCATCTTGCCAGACGGTGGGAATCAGGTTAGAAACGTCAAGGATGATGATGTTGTGCTGGCTGTCGTGGTCCGATAAGGAGATCCAGAACCGTCGAGTAGGGTGTTTGTGGAGCGGCTCAGGTAGGGTGGACTATGGTGTGGGCGAAGCGGATCTGAGGCTGTGGACGAGGGCGTCAGTGAAGCTGCTCCGGTGGCTGGGTTCAGGATGGTGTCGATGATGCGGAGCTGCGGCCCTGGACTGGAAGCTGCTCCGGTAGGCTAGACGAGGGTGCGACGAAGCAGATCTGAGGCCGTGGACTTGTGAGTTGGCAAAGCGGCCCCGGTAGGGTTGAGAATGGTATAGGTGAAGCTACTTCGGTAGGGTTGACGATGGTGTCGGCGAAGCGGTTCCGGTAGGGTTGAGGAAGGTGTCGGCGAAGAGGATTAGAGGCCGTCGATGAGGGTGTCGGAGGGGCGGCTCTAGGTGGGGCTGTGGAAGAAGCATCTCCGGTGGGGAGTACGAAGGAGCCACTGCAGATGCGCTGCGGTTTGACGAGAGTACCGGCGAAGCAGATCCGGCGTCGTGGACAAGGCCGGCACCGAACCTGCTGTGGTAAAGTGGTGGATGAGCAGTCTACTTGTTTCTAGGGGAGGTGGGAGGGGTAGATGCGGCCGCAGAAGGACTTCCGGCGAGGTGGAAGCCGCTGGCAGTGCATGGTCTCTGGTACACCAGTGGATGAGCAGTCTAGGGTTTCGAGAGGGGAGGGATAGAAAGGCCGATGAAGTACGGATGGCGTGATGTAAGATGCTCTGGTGTTGTGGAGTTAGTCGTTTTTTCTGTCATGCTTATGACACTTCTATGACGATAATTATGATGATAATTGTGAAAAAACCCGGTATCATCATAGATGTGCTTGGCTCCTACTTCTATGACAAAATATCATGACAGAAAATGGGCTTTTCGTCCTTGGCGGGCTAGAGACGCAGCTGCATGACATTCTTCGGGCCCTCCATGACGGAAAAACCCGTGGTAGAAGCGAGGGCGAGGAAAATATCGGGGATTCCCGGTTACGGTGGGTGGTCGGGGCCTAGCGATGCACGGAGGGATTGCACATTTCTCTCGTACAAGTATGCGTGTGGGTGCGAGGCGTTGGGCTCTAACTGAACCCAAGTGAGGCATTCTCGTACTGAACCTGAGCGATTGCACTGCAGCCTACACGTTACTAAACCCGGGCGAGCGATCGATCTGGTTGTTAACTAAACCTGATCGAGCGATTCCTTCGCTACTGCTGCTAACTGAAGCTGGTCGAACCTGCTGCCTGTTGATGAACAATGAACATTGTTGGGAGTGGGATGAACAGTTCTCGGTGGTGGTTGGATGAACAGGAACCCGTGGTACTAGAGTCCGTTGCCGCTGGATGAATATGACCCCGATCGAGCCGGTTGGGGGTGGATGAACAAGACCCCGTGGGGGGCTAGATGAACAGCAGCCGGTGGAGGGCTGGTTGAACAGTAGCTGGTGGAGGGCTGGATGACCAGTAGCTCATGGAGGGCTGGCTGAACAGGACCCTGTGGAGAGGGCTGGTTGAACAGTAGCCGGTGGAGGCTGGATGAACAGGTCCCTGTGGTAAATAGTAGTTGGTGGAGGCTGGAGGAAGTCGATGGTGGGTGAACAGTAGCAGCTGGAGGCTGGGGGAAGTCGACGGTGGATGAACAGTAGCTCGTGGAGGCTGGAGCGAGGCAGTAGATGGTGGATGAAGAGTAGCCCATGGAGTCCTGTTTTGCGGTACGCCACACCCCTCGCGATGAACAGGACCCACGTTTCGACCGTAGGCGCTCCAACACAAGTCCATTTCCTCCGTTTTGCGGTAGGCCACACCCCTTGAGGGAGTCCTGGACTAGGGGGTATCCGGACAGCCGGACTGTATACATCATCCAGACTATTGAAGCGGAAGATACAAGACTCAAGACTCCATCCCGTGTCCGGATGGGACTCTCCTTGGCGTGGAAGGCTAGCTTGGCGATCCGGATATTATGTTCCCCTCCTTGTAACCGACTCCATGTAAACCCTAGCCCTCTCCTGTGTCTATATAAACCGGAGAGGTTGGTCCTTAGAAGGCCGATCACAATTACAATCATACCATCATAGGCTAGCTCTTAGGGTTTAGCCTCTATGATCTCGTGGTAGATCTACTCTTGTACTACTCATATCTTCAATATTAATCAAGCAGGAAGTAGGGTTTTACCTCCATCGAGAAGGCCTGAACCTGGGTAAACATTGTGTCCCTTGCTTCCTGTTACCATTAGCCTAAGGCGCACAGATCGGGACCCCCTACCCGAGATCCTCCGGTTTTGACACCGACATTGGTGCTTTCATTGACAGTTCCTCTGTGTCGTCGTTGCAAGGCTTGATGGTGCCTTCAATCGTCAACAACACGGACCAGGGTGAGACTTTTCTCCCCGGACAGATCTTCGTGTTCGGTGGCTTCGCTTCATGGGCCAATTAAACAGCCATCTGGAGCAAATCGACAGCTACGCCCCTGGCCACCAGGTTAGGTTCGGAAACTTGAACTACACGGCCGACATTCACGGAGACTTGATCTACGACGGATTCGAGCATGTGCCAGGAGCACCAGACAGTCACGATGAGCACGGCTTAGACCTGCTGCCGGGCAATGCTCGAGATATTACCCCTGCAGTAGCCCCGGACCTAAATCTGGAGCAGGCTGCGTTTCCTAAGGACGGAGGGATGGACCCCGCCCGTAGGCCGCACACTCATCGGCGTTGGAGCCGAACACAGGTCTCACCTCTGTAGACACCTATGACTCCGGACGCCTGGACTCGTATCCGGTTGTGGGTTCCAGTCCGCGCGCTCCCGAGCCAGCGAAGCTAGGTTGGGCCCCGGTAATGGAGTTTACCGCTGCGGATATCTTTCAGCACTCGCCCTTCGGCGACATGCTGAACTCATTAAAGTCTCTCTCTTTGTCAGGAGGCTCTGTTCTAAACTACGTCTGGCTCGAGTGGGAAGCAGGCGACGAAGGAATTCGCTGCCCACCCACCACCCACTTCATTGCCACATTCGATGATCTAACCGACGTGTTTGACTTCGACTCCGAAGACATCGACGGTATGGACGACGATGCAGGAGAAGTACAGGAACCACCGCTCACAGGGCGGTGGAGAGCCACCTCCTCCTATGATATATATATGGTGGACACTCCGAAGGAAACCAATGGCAATGAGGCAACGGAGCATAACCCCTCAGGGAGATAAACAAAGCATGGGCGTCGTCGACGCCGCCCCAAGCCCCGCCACAGTAACACCGGACCAGGAGACGAAAACAATCCGGATGGTGCCGAAGAGGAATACAACCCTGATCAGCCCGCCTTCGAGCAGGCCGAGCAGGAAGATGAGCAGGTCAGCCCAGACAAACAGGCGACGGACGGATATCCGAAGGAGGATAACTACATCCCCCCCTCCGAAGACGAGATTAGCCTCGGCGACAACGAGTTCGGCATGCCTGAGGATCCCGTAGAGCAGGAGCGCTTCAAGCGTCGGCTTATGGCCACTGCAAGGAGCCTGAAAAAGAAGCATCAGCAACTTCAAGCTGATCAAGACCTGCTCACAGATAGATGGATTGAAGTCCTGGCAGCCGAGGAATATGGACTCGAGCGCCACACGGCTGACCGGCCACCTCGTGGCCGGGATAAAACGGCGTATCAGCCCGAATACTAACCCGCCCCCCACGCCAATACACTACGGCCCGGGGCAATAGGCAGGACCTGCAAGACATACTGGAAAATAAAGCAAAACAGCCAAGATCGATCTACGGATCACGGGGGCGCGCCCAAACGCGCGACGATGACCCTCACGCCGGACACACTATCAACAAGTCCGTCCGGGCCGAACATAGCCACCCAGAGCAATTCGAACTGCATAGCCACATAGCCCGACACAAAGGCACCGAGCACCCCCTCTGCTTCACTGACGAAGTGATGGATCATGAATTCCCAGAAGGGTTCAAACCCGTAAACATCGAATCATATGATGGCACAACAGACCCCGCAGTATGGATTGAAGATTTCCTTCGCCACATTCACATGGCCCGCGGAGATAATCTACACGCCATCAAGTATCTTCCCCTTAAGCTCAAAGGACCCGCCCAGCACTGGCTGAACAGCCTGCCAGCAAATTCCATTGGCAGTTGGGAAAACCTGGAAGACGCATTCCTCGACAACTTCCAGGGCACATATGTGCGACCACCTGACACCGATGACTTGAGCCACATTACTCAACAGCCCGGAGAGTCAGCCAGGAAATTCTGGACTCGGTTCCTAACTAAAAAGAACCAAATAGTCGACTGTCCGGACGCCGAAGCCCTGGTGGCTTTTAAGCATAATATCCATGATGAGTGACTCGCCCGACACCTCGGCCAGGAAAAACTCAAGTCCATGGCAGCTCTCACAACACTAATGACCCGCTTTTGCACGGGCGAAAACAACTGGTTGGCTCGCAGCAATACTACGCCACATTCTGGGACTTCGGATGGCCGCGACAATAACGGCAAGCCACGGCGTAATAGACATAAGCGACAAAACAACGGCGACAGCACTGAAGACACGGAAGTCAACGCCGGATTCAGCGGATCCAAGTCCGGTCAGCGGAAGAAGCCGTTCAAAAGAAACAGTGAGGGACCGTCCAGTCTGGACCGTATACTGGAGCGCTCGTGCCAAATTCAAGGCACCTCGGACAAGCCAGCCAAACACACCAACAGAGACTGCTGGGTGTTCAAACAGGCCGGCAAAATAAACGCCGAAAACAAGGACAAGGGCTGCACAAATGACGATGACGAAGAGCCCCGGCGTCCGAACACGGGGGGACAGAAGAAATCCCCCCCCCCCAGGTGAAAACGGTCAACATGATCTACTCCACTCACATTCCCACGCGGGAACGGAAACGAGCACTACGGGACGTCTATGCGATGGAGCCAGTCGCCCCCAAATTCAACCCATGGTCAGCTTGTCCGATCACCTTTGATCATAGGGATCACCCTACTAGCATCCTCACGGCGGCTCAGCCGCATTGGTCCTTGACCCAATCATCGACGGATTCCACCTCACGCGAGTCCTTATGGACGGCGGCAGCAGCCTGAACCTACTTTATCAGGAGACAGTGCGTAAATGGGCGTTGATCCTTCAAGGATCAAGCCCACCAAAACCACCTTTAAAGGTGTCATTCCCTGAGTAGAGGCCCGTTGCACGGGCTCTATAACATTGAAGTGGTCTTCGGATCTTCGGATAACTTACGAAGCGAAGAGTTAATCTTCGATATCGTTGCTTTCCGCAGTGGTTACCACCCACTACTCGGACGAACCGCATTCGCTAGATTCAATGTGGTACCACACTACGCATACCTCAAGCTCAAGATGTAAGGACCACGCGGGGTTATAACAGTCAACGGAAACATGGACCGCTCTCTCCGAACAGAAGAGCATACTCCAGCCCTCGCGGCCGAAGTACAATGCGGCCTCCTCCGACAAACCAATCCGGCGACAACAACTTCGAGTACCGTCAAGCGAGTCCGGAGCACCCCGCAAAAGGATCATCAGGCATGCCAAGAGCGCGACTAGCAGTCCGGCCTCCGCTCAATCCCCATCAAAGCAGCATTCGTGCCACGTGTACACAATTACGCACTCAAAATACCATGGGCGTAGGCGGAGGCGCAACAATGACTCAGTCAATAGTGCGGTATAACAGCTACATACCTTCATAACCCATCCTCCTTATTTTTTAGGACAGTGCTTTAGAGCAGCCTCTTCAGAAGAGCTGGATTGTCGGACTTACATAGGAGAGAAAACCAAGGAGGCAACAGGCTTTGTGCACAAAAGGAAATACCCAGGTGGAATCTGTTCACGATCGTTATACCTGTTTTACATACCTACATGCAGCCTGCCCTTGGATAGGACATGTTAAGTAGTCCTATTTACTTCTGCTTAATGCTACCCTTGTAAAGATACACTTAAACGTATTATTCATCAATGGGAAACAATATATAGCATCAGCTTATTATTCCTATTTGCGCATATTTCTTGCAAAATGTTTATTTAATATTGCACCTGTACACCTTGGTACGGTTAGTTTGCGAGGGGCTTCTTATGACACCTCATAATACGGCATAACAAGTCCGAACACTTTCAACAGTGTGGCACCCCGAACTTATAGCACTATATGCATCAGCTCCGAATCACGTCTTTGGTCAATAGTTGGGTTTACCCGGCTCCCTTTTTTTGGTACCTTATGTTCCGTTATATCGGCTAAGGTAGCGCAGGGAGAACTACTGCGATTGTGTCCCGGTTCTTCCGGACAAGCACCTCAGTAGAGAAAGCCGAAAACTGACCGGCATGATGTGACGAGAGCTGCTCGCTGTTCGAGAGGTCCAAAAATCCTTAAAGATTTTTTCCTCTTTAGGAGATGCATCGGCCTCGTCCGATTTAGGCGTATATAGCGCCCCAATTCGGCTCTCCGAATTCTAGGGGCTTCGCCGAAATTTAAAATTGTAGACTTCTATGGCTAAGTGAAAGTTATAAAGCCGCATAGTCCGATTGCCTTGTTCGCTGCGCCGGATACCTCCTTAAGGGACCAAAAATTTGGATAAAGAGTATCCGGGTTTTTCCAGGAACACCCCGGTACTAGTTACGTGGGGGCGGAAGCCGACGACTGGCCTACTTTCAGAATTCTATAAACAGCCGCACAGAAGGTAATATTTTAAATCAAACAGTGCTACATAGCACAAGTAACTTCGTCTTTATATTACAACAGTGACAGAGGTACATTTATTCAAAGATCTTGTCCTTGGTACATTCATCGGCCACGAGACGAGCGCCCTTCATAACGCCATCTTAATACTTCTCGGGATAGCGATGCGCCTTGACCTCCGGCGGCCCGTCCTTCACCAGCTTCTCTGCATCCAGCTGTTAGGGATCGTAGCAGAAATTTAAAATTTTCTACGCATCACCAAGATCAATCTATGGAGTAATCTAGAAACGAGGGGAAGTGGAGTGCATCTACATACCCTTGTTGATTGCTAAGCGGAAGCGTTGCAAGAACACGGATGAGGTAGTCGTACTCGTGGCGATTTAGATCGCGGTCGATTCCGATCTAAGCGCCGAACAACGGCGCCTCCGCATTCAACACATGTGCAGCCCGATGACGTCTCCCATGCCTTGATCCAGCAAGGGGAGAGGGAGAGGTTGGGGAAGACTTCCTCCAGTAGCAGCACGACGGCGTGGTGGTCTTGGAGGAGCAGTACTCGGCGAGGCTTCGCCAAGCACTACGAGAGATGAGGAGGGAGAGAGGTAGGGCTGCGCCTTTGGAGAGAGAGACTCTTGTGTTGGGCAGCCCCAAAACCTCCACTATATATAGGCGCAAGGGGAAGTGGAGGCGCCCTAGGGTTTCCCCTAGGGGCGGCGTGCTGTGGCAGATGGGATCTCCCCCTTGGGTGACTTGGCCCCCAAGCCAGGAGGTGGGAACCCTAGATGGGGCACCCCAAACCCCCCGGTCACGTGGGATTAGGTGAGGGGGGCGCACAGCCCCTTAGTGGGCTGGTTTGCCCCCTTCCCTTGGCCCATGAAGCCCCCCAATACTTGTCGGGGCTCCCGAAATACCTTTCGGTAATGCTGGTCATCACCTGGTACCTCCGGAACACTTCCGGACTCCAAAACCCTTCGTCCAATATATCAATCTTCACCTCCGGACCATTCCGGAACTCCTCGTGACATCCGGGATCTCATCCGGGACTCCTAACAACATTCGGTAACCGCGTACATACTTTCCCTATAACCCTAGCGTCGTCGAACCTTAAGTGTGTAGACCCTACGGGCTCGGAAATCATGCAGACATGACCGAGACATCTCTCTGGTCAATAACCAACAGCGGGATCTGGATACCCATGGTGGCTCCCACATGTTCCACGATGATCTCATCGGATGAACCATGATGTCAAGGATTCAATCAATCATGTATACAATTCCCTTTGTCTACTGGTATGATACTTCCCAGAGATTCGATCGTCGGTATCCCGATACCTTGTTCAAACTTTTTACCGGCAACTCTCTTTACTCGTTCCGTAACACATCATCCCGTGATCAACTCCTTGGTCACATAGTGCAAATTATGATGATGTCCTACCGAGTTGGCCGAGAGATACCTGTCTGTTAAACGGAGTGACAAATCCAAGTCTCGATTCGTGCCAACCCAACAGACACTTTTGGAGATACCCGTAGTGCACCTTTATAGCCACCCAGTTACGTTGTGACGTTTGGTACACCCAAAGCATTCCTAAGGTATCCGGGAGTTGCACAATCTCATGGTCTAAGGAAATTATACTTGACATTAGAAAAGCTTTAGCATACGAACTACACGATCTTGTGCTAGGCTTAGGATTGGGTCTTGTCCATCACATCATTCTCCTAATGATGTGATCCCGTTATCAACAACATCCAATGTCCATGGTCAGGAAATCGTAACCATCTATTGATCAACGAGCTAGTCAACTAGAGGCTTACTAGGGACATGGTGTTGTCTATGTATCCACACATGCAACTGAGTTTCCTATCAATACAATTCTAGCATGGATAATAAACGATTATCATGAACAAGGAAATATAATAATAATAAGTAATTTATTATTTCCTCTAGGGCATATTTCCAACAGTCTCCCACTTGGACTAGAGACAATAATCCAGTTCACATCGCTATGTGATTAACATTCACAGGTCACATCGCCATGTTACTAACATCCAAAGAGTTTACTAGAATCAACAATATAGTTCACATCACTATGTGATTAACACTCAATGAGTTTTGGGTTTGATCATGTTATGCTTGTGAGAGAGGTTGTAGTCAACGGGTCTGCAACATTCAGATCCCTATGTATTTCGCAAAACTTTATGTCATATCGTAGATGCTGCTACCACGTTCCACTTGGAGCTATTCCAAATTGTTGCTCCATTATACGTATCCGGTATCTCTACTCAAAGCTATCCGGATAGGTGTTAAGCTTGCATTGACGTAACTCTTTACGTTGAACTCTTTATCACCTCCATAATCGAGAAACATTTCCTTATTCCTCTAAGGATAATTTTGACCGCTATTTAGTGATCCACTCCTGGATCACCTTTGTACCCTCTTGCCAGACATGTGGCAAGGCACACATAAGGTGCGGTACTCAGCATGGCATACCGTATAGAGCCTATGACAAAAGCATAGGGGACGACCTTCGTCCTTCCTGTTTCTTCTGCCGTGGGCAAGCATTGAGTCTTACTCAACTTCACACCTTACAACTTAGGTAAGAATCCCTTCTTTTACTGATCTATTTTGAACTCCTTCAAAATCATGTCAAGGTGTGCGTTCTTTGAAAGTATCATCCGGCGTCTTGATCTATCTCTATAGATCTTGATGCCCAAATGTAAGAAGCTTTATCCAGGTCTTCCTTTGAAAATAATTCTTCAAACAACCGTTTATGCTTTCCAGAAATTCTACATTATTTTGGATCAACAATATGTCATCCACATATACTTATCAGAAATGTTGTAGAGATCCCACTCACCTTCTTGTAAATACAAGTTTCTAGCAAACATTGTATAAACATAAAAGCTTTGATCACTCCATCAAAGCATATATTCCGACTCCGAGATGCTTGCTCTAGTCCATAGAAGGACCGCTAGAGCTAGCATAACTTTTAGCATCTTTAGGATCGACAAAACCTTTTTGATTGTATCACATACAACCTTTCCTTATGAAAACTGGTAAGGAAACTTGTTTTGACATCCATCTGCCAGATTCCATAAATGCAGCTAATGCTAACATGATTCCGACGGACTTAAGCATCGCTACGGATGAGAAAATCTCATCGTAGTCAACTCCTTGAACTTGTGAAAAACTCTTCGCCACAAGTCGAGCGTCATAGACGGTGTCATTACCGCCCACGTCCGTCTTCTTCTTAAAGATCCATTTATCTCAATGGCTTGCCGATCATCGGGCAAGTCCACCAAAGTCCATGCTTTGTTCTGATACATGGATCCTATCTCGGATTTCATGGCTTCTAACCATTTGTCGGAATATGGGCCCACCATTGCTTCTCCATAGCTCCTAGGTTTATTGTTGTCCAACAACATGACCTCTAAGACAGGATCACCGTACCACTCAGGAGTAGTACATATCCTTGTCGACCTACGAGGTTCGATAGAAACTTGATCCGAAGCTTCATGATCACTATCATTAACTTCCTCTTCAACCGACGTAGGCTCCACAGAAACATCTTTCTGTGTTGCACCACTTTCCGGTTGAAGTAGAGGTTCAACAACCTCATCAAGTTATATCTTCCTCCCACTCAATTCTTTCGAGAGAAACTCCTTCTTGAGAAAGGACCCGTTCTTAGCGACAAACATTTTTGCCCTTGGATCTGAGAGAGAAGGTATAGCCAATTGTTACCTTTGTGTATCCTTTGAACATGTATTTGTCCGCTTTGGGTTCGAGCTTTTTTCCGGCTGAAACCATAAGCATCGCAGCCCCAAACATTAAGAAATGACAACTTTGGTTTCTTGCCAAACCACAGTTCACACGGCGTCGTCTCAACGGACTTAGATGGTGCCCTATCTAAAGTGAATGCAGCTGCCTCTAATGCATAACCTCAAAATAATAGCGGTAGATCGGTAAGAGACATCATAGATTGCACCATATCTCATAAGGTTCGATTACGACGTCCGGACACACCATTACGCTGTGGTGTGCCGGGTGGCTTCAAGCTGAAACAATTCCACAATGTCTTAAGTGATTGCCAAACTCATAACTCAAAAATTCTCCCCTTGATCAGATCGTAGGAACATGATCTTCTTGTTATGATGATTCTTAACTTCACTCTGAAATTGCTTGAACTTTTCAAACGTTTCAGACTTTTGCTTCATTAAGTAATTATACCCATATCTACTCAAATCGTCAGTGAAGATGAGAAAATAACGATATCCACCACACGTCTTAATTCTCATTGGATCACACACATCAACATGTATGATTTCCAACAAGTCACTTGCCCGTTTCATTGTACCTGAAAACAGGATCTTAGTCATCCTGCCCATGAGGCATGGCTCGCATGTGTCAAGCGATTCAAAATCAAGTGGCTCCAAACATCCATCAGCATGGAGTTTCTTCACGCATTTTATGCCAAAATGATCTAAGCGGCAGTGCCACAAGAAAGTGGTACTATAATTATTAACTCTACATCTTTTGGCGTGATCATGTGTATTACCACGACCGAGATTCAATGAACCATTCACATAGGGTGCATGACCATGAAGGTATTATTCATGTAAACAGAATAACCATTATTCTCTAACTTAAATGAATAACAGACATTGCAATGAACATGATCTAATCATATTCATGCTCAACGTGAACACCGATAACTTTTATCTAGGTTCAACACTAATCCCGAAGGCAGATGGAGCGTGCGATGGTGATCTCATCAACTTTGGAAACACTTCCAACACACATCGTCACCTCGCCCTTAGCCAGTCTTCGTTTAGTCCGTAGCTTTTGCTTCAAGTCACCAATAATAGCAACTGAACCGGTATCCAATACCCAGCTGCTACCAGGAGTACTAGTAAGGTACACATTAATAACACGTATATACTTTGTTGAAGTTGCCAGCCTTCTTATCTACCATGCATTTGGGGTAGTTCCGCTACCGGTGATCGTTCCCCTTACAATAGAAGCACTTAGTCTCGAGGTTTGGGTTCAACCTTGGGTTCCTTCATTAGAGCTACAACTGGTTTGCCATTCATGAAGTTTCCCTTCTAGCCCTTGCCCCTTTTGAAACCAGTGGTCTTGATAAACCATCAACACTTGATGCTCCTTCTTGATTTCTACTTTTGCGGTCTTAAGCACCGCTAATATCTCCGGGATCATCTCGATCCTTTGCATGTCATAGTTCATCATGAAGTTCTAGTAGCTTGGTGATAGTGTCTAGAGAATTCCGTCAACCACTATCTCATTTGGAAGATTAACTTACACTTGGTTAAAGTGATCTTAGCACCCAAACATTCTGAGCACATGCTCACTAATTGACCTATTCTCCTCCATCTTGTTGGCAAATGAACTTGTCAGAGGTCTCATACCTCTCAACACGGGCATGAGCCTGAAATCCCAATTTCAGCTCTTGGAACATCTCATATGTCTTATGGCGTTCAAAACGTCATTGGAATCCCGATTCTACGCCGTAAAGTATGGTGCACTAAACTATCAAGTAGTCATCAGGACGTGTCTGTCAGGTGTTCACAACATACACAGACGACGTTGTAGGGATTTGCACATCGAGCGGTGCATCAAAGACGTAAGCCTTCTGTGTAGCAGTGAGGACACTCCTCGGCCTACGGACCCAGTCCGCATCATTGCTTACAATATATTTCAACTTAGTCTTTCTCTAGGATTGTATTTAAACAGGGAGCTACAACGCAAGCTATTGGTCTACAACATAATTTGCGGAGACAACTTAGACTATTGTTCATGACAATTAAGTTCATCTAAACAAATTTAATGACTCCCACTCAGATAAACATCTCTCTAGTCATCTAAGTGATACATGATCCGAATCGACTAGGCCGTGTCCGATCATCATGTGAGACGGACTAGTTATCAACAGGTGAACATCTTTATGTTGATCGTATCTTCTATACGAATCATGTTCGACCTTTCGGTCTTCCGTATTTCGAGGCCATGTCTGTACATGCTAGGCTCGTCAAGTGAACCCTAAGTGTATTGCATGTGTAAATCTGGCTTACACTCGTTGTATGCGAACGTTAGAGCCTATCACACATGATCATCACGTGGTGCTTCGGAACAACGAACCTTAGCAACGGTGCACAGTTAGGGGGAACACAATTCTTGAAATTTTAGTGAGAGGTCATCTTATGTACTACCGTCGTTCTAAGAAAATAAGATGTAAAACATGATAAACATCACATGCAATCAAATAGTGACATGATATGGCCAATATCATTTTGATCCTTTTGATCTTCATCTTCGGGACTCCATGATCATCATCGTCACCGGCATGACACCATGATCTCCATCATCATGATCTCCATCATCGTGTCTTCATGAAGTCGTCTCGCCAAACATTACTTCTACTAGTATGGCTAACAGTTAGCAATAAAGTAAAGTAATTACATGGCGTTTTCAGTGACACACAGGTCATACAATAAAATAAGACAACTCCTATGGCTCCTTCCGGTTGTCATACTCATCGACATGCAAGTCGTGATTCTGGTTACAAGAACATGATCAATCTCATACATCACATATATATCATTCATCACATCCTTTTGGCCATATCACATCACACGGCATATGCTGCAAAAACAAGTTAGACGTCCTCTAATTGTTGTTGCAAATTGTTTTACGTGGCTGCTATAGGTTTGTTAGCAAGAACGTTTCTTACCTACGCCAAAACCACAACGTGATATGCCAATTTCTATTTACCCTTCATAAGGACCCTTTTCATCGAATCCGATCCGACTAAAGTGGGAGAGACAGACACCCGCTAGCCACCTTATGCAACTAGTGCATGTCAGTCGGTGGAACCTATCTCACGTAAGAGTACGTGTAAGGTCGGTCCGGGAAGCTTCATCCCATGATGCCGCCGAATCAAGATAAGACTAGTAACGGCAAGTAAATTGACAAAATCGACACCCACAACAACTTGTGTTCTACTAGTGCATAGAAACTACGCATAGACCTAGCTCTGATATCACTATTGGGGATCGTAGCAGAAATTTAAAATTTTCTACGCATCACCAAGATAAATCTATGGAGTAATTTAGCAACGAGGGGAAGTGGAGTGCATCTACATACCCTTGTAGATCGCTAAGCGGAAGCGTTGCAAGAACGCGGATGAGGTAGTCGTACTCGTGGCGATTTAGATCGCGGTCGATTCGATCTAAGCGCCAACAACGGCGCCTCGCTGTTCAACACACGTGCAGCCCGATGGCGTCTCCGTGCCTTGATCCAGCAAGGGAGAGGTAGAGGTTGGGAAGACTCCGTCCAGCAGCAGCACGATGGCGTGGTGGTGGTGGAGGAGCGCGGTACTCCAGCAGGGCTTCGCCAAGCACTACGAGAGACGAGGAGGGAGAGAGGTAGGGCTGCGCCTTTGGAGAGAGAGACTCGTGTGTTGGGCAGCACGGAAACCTCCACTATATATAGGGGCAAGGGGAAGGGGAGGCGCCTTAGGGTTTCCCCTAGGGGGGCGGTGGCCAGGGCAGATGGGATCTCCCCCTTGGGTGACGTGGCCCCCAAGCCAGGAGGTGGGACCCCTAGATGGGTCGCCCCAAACCCCCTGGTCACGTGCGATTAGGTGAGGCGGGTGCATAGCCCCTTAGTGGGCTGGTTTGCCCCTTCCCTTGGCCCATGAAGCCCCCCCAACACTTGCCGGGGCTCCCGAAATACCTTTCGGTCATGCTGGTCATCACCCGGTACCTCCGGAACACTTCCGGACTCCAAAACCCTTCGTCCAATATATCAATCTTCACCTCAGGACCATTCCGGAACTCCTCGTGACGTCCGGGATCTCATCTGGGACTCTGAACAACATTCGGTAACCGCGTACATACTTTCCCTATAACCCTAGCATCAACTCGAACCTTAAGTGTGTAGACCCTACGGGCTCGGGAATCATGCAGACATGACCGAGACATCTCTCTGGTCAATAACAAACAGCGGGATCTGGATACCCATGTTGGCTCCCACATGTTCCATGATGATCTCATCGGATGAACCACGATGTCAAGGATTCAAGAAATCCCATATACAATTCCCTTTGTCTACTGGTATGATACTTGCCCGAGATTCTATCATCGGTATCCCGATTCCTTGTTCAATCTCGTTACCGGCAAGTCTCTTTACTCGTTCCGTAAAACATCATTCCGTGATCAACTCCTTGGTCACGTTGTGCACATTATGATGATGTCCTACCGAGTGGGCCCAGAGATACCTCTCCGTTACACGGAGTGACAAATCCCAGTCTCGATTCGTGCCAACCCAACAGACACTTTTGGAGATACCCGTAGTGCACCTTTATAGCCACCCAGTTACGTTGTGACGTTTGGTACACCCAAAGCATTCCTACGGTATCTAGGAGTTGCACAATCTCATGGTATAAGGAAATGATACTTGACATTAGAAAAGCTTTAGCATACGAACTACACGATCTTGTGCTAGTCTTAGGATTGGGTCTTGTCCATCACATCATTCTCGTAATGATGTGATCCCGTTATCAACGACATCCAATGACCATGGTTAGGAAACCGTAAACATCTATTGATCAACGAGCTAGTCATCTAGAGGCTTACTAGGGACATGGTGTTGTCTATGTATCCACACATGTATCTGAGTTTCCTATCAATACAATTCTAGCATGGATAATAAACGATTATCATGAACAAGGAAATATAATAATAATAACTAATTTATTATTGCCTCTAGGGCATATTTCCAACAGTTTGCCCCAATGCACCTTCACACGGGGAAAGGCCCGGCGGGCACCCTCAATGCAAATGGATCGCTTGACAACCTCAAGCCACGGATAGGCATTCACCATCCGCTTGATCAGGCCGAAGTAGCTAGTGGGCAGGGGCTCACCAGGCCACATACGGACTATGAAATCTTTCATAGCCACTTCGCCGCCTCAGGAGTTCGACCAACTGCTTGAGTTGGTCACTTAGAGGCATTGGGTGTTCGCCCCAAAGACATCGGGACCAGAACAGCTTCTCCGTGGACCTCCCTCCTCAAGATCAGAGAACTCCATGGCGTGCGAGACGCTTCGTGGCAGATCTGCGAATGCCCCTGGAGAGCTCCGAATTCGGGTAAGTAAAAGAAATGCCTCCTCCACATGTTTGTTCGCATAAAGAATGTCTTAACCGTCGCTATCTTCTTGGCCGCCTGGATTTCCTGTTGTGCCTTGTCGGCTTCGGCCTTGGCGTCTTTCATACTTGCAAGGGCCTTCGCAAGCACGGCCTCTTTCATCTTAAGCTCATGCTCCACGTACTCGAACTTCTTGCCGAGCTAATGGAGCAATTGCTGTACCTCGCCCACTAGAGCATCTTGCTTTTCGCGCTCCTTGCATTCCAAGGCCGCCTTGTTTTCGGCCTCGGACAGCGCTTTCTTCAGAGACGCCACTTTGGTGGTGGCTCCTGTTACACAGTAACGACACCTCGTCATTAGAATAACCAATTTTATCTATCCTTCATTACATGAGAGCGGGGAATCATTCACCTTTGTTCTCTTCGAGCTGCCTCTTCGCGAGGTCGAGCTCCCCCTGCTACCGCCTCCAGTCCCGCTTTAGTCCGCGACCTCGGTTGTCTGCGGATAGCGGCAAGCAAAGACAAACCGCTTATTCAAAATACATACTTACTATTACACTCCTGTGGATTATAATCGACCCTCTGTTCGGCTTTTCCTTCCGAACACCGAACAGAGTATTAGGGGCTACTACCTATCGGGTGGTAATGTTACATATTCCTTACTTACCTCGAAGCCCGTCAGGAGGCTTGTGTAGGCTTCCGTTAGTCCGCTTCTGGCGGACAGAACCTTTTGAATCAAAGCACTCATAAGAGTACGTTGCTCGTCATCCATGGAAGCACCTCGAAGCGCTTCCACCAGACTATCTGACGCCTCTGGCGTGACGGAAGTCCTCGGCACGGACGGCTCGCCATCCCTAGCGAGGGGCTTCCCTCCTGAGCCCGGAACCGTTGGAGTTTCCGGAACAGTGTTCGGCTGAGAGCCCGGCCTACTGCAGCTCTCATCGACACGATCCGCGGGAATCTTGAACCCCGTGTGTCCGACATCTGGAATTCCGCCTTGGGACGTCTCCAGAGTCACCCCCCCCCCCGCTCTGGGAGCCTTCGGGACAACACCTCTGTGTCATCCGCGGGCTGAGGAGTAGTGGCCGTCGGGAGCGAGTTCATCGCTGACTCGTTCAGGGACCCATCCGACGACGATACCTCGGGATGAGCCCTGGCCGGACTGCATATATGTTCGGCGTTATAAAAAGATTATGAAGTAAAATTACGATAGAGTGCGGATACTTACGACCGTGCTAGGGGCTTCCCCCTGGGCAGCCACCCCTCGTCGCTATGGGCGGCCGTGGTGGAGTAGTCCGGAAGGGACACCCTTCCCTTCTTGGACGTCCCAGCCCCCTCCTCCGGGCCGGCTTTCCTCTTCTTCTCCTCCCCGGTATGGGGAGGGAGAACTTCTTCATGTTTCCCCCCGCTTCCACGGGAGGAATCTGTCTCGTCGTCTTCGGACGACGTGGGTATGACGGCCTTGTGCCGGGGGCCTTTCCCGGCCCCCTGGTCTGCCTTCTCAGGCCCCCCATCCTCTCCGGATGGGGCGGCCCCTTCTTCTTCTTCCTCCCCTTCGGGGGAGGAGTTTGCCTCATCGTCTTCGGACGAGGCTTCTAGTACAACCTTACGCCGGAGACCCTTCCTAGTCCCTGGGGCCTTCTTTTCGGCCTTCTTCTCCGGTGCCTTGTAGGGCACCGGGACCAACATCTCCGTCAGGAGAGCATCAGCTGGGCCTTCTGGCAGCGGAGCTGGACAGTCAATCCGCTCCGCTGTCTTCGCATAATCCTGATTAGATATGCACAACTACTTAAGACTTCCCCACATATATACTAGGAAGAGCTGAATCCGGTGGTAGTCAGAAAACTCACCGGACTAGGAGGCCGCACGGCGTGAAGTCCGCGGTCCTCGGATGTGGGAGGAGGTACTTCGGAGGCCTTGAACAACACCTTCCATGTGCCTTTGTGCGTCATGTCGTAGAGCTTCTGAAGCGTCTGGTGTTCGTCCGGAACGAACTACCACAGATTGAATGCCCGTCTTTGGCACGGAAGAATCCAGCAAACGAGCATGACCAGGATCACGTTGACAAGCTTGATGTTCTTGTCCTTCATGCTCTTAACGCAGTTTTGTAGTCCGGTCAGCTCTGTAGGTTCGCCCCAGGCCAGGCCCTTCTTTTCGCAGGAGGTGAGTCGCCTGGGGGTTCCAGATCGGAATTCAGGGCCGCCGCCCAGTTAGCACCGCGCGGCTCGGTGATGTAGAACCACCTCTATTGCCACCCTTTCACGGTCTCCGCAAAGGAGCCGTCAAGCCAGGTGACGTTAGGCATCTTGCCCACCATGGCCCCTCTGCACTCCGCTTGCTGGCCGCTCACGATCTTCGGCTTCACGCAGAAGATTTGTAGCCACAAGCCAAAGTGAGGCTTGATGCGGAGGAAGGCCTCGCATATGATGATGAACGCAGAGATGTTGAGGAAGAAATTTGGGGCTAGATCATGGAAATCTAGCCCGTAGTAGAACATGAGCCCACGGACGAAGGGATGAAGTGGAAATCCCAGTCCACGGACAAAGTGGGCGACAAACACGACCCTCTCGTGTGGTAGCGGAGTTGGAATTACCTGCCCATCGTCCGGTAGCTGGTGCGCTATGTCTGCGGCCAAGTATCCGGCCGCCCGAAGATTCGCGATATGCTTCTCCTTCACCGTGGAAGCCACCCACTTGCCTCTTGCTCCGGACATGTTCAGCTATGTGGAGAAAACTTGGGCTAGGGCGCTGGAGCTCGAGGGGGCAGGGGTGAGCAAGGGAGGAAGAAGGCGTGGGTAAAAATGGGGAATTCTGATCCCTTTATAGAGGCGACGAAAGCGGTGCGCCTCCCCACTTACCCGTTGAGGATCGCTTGCTTCCCAAGCGCCACGATTGATGGCGCGGTGGGATTACCCATACCCGTATTGATGAGAATCCCGTCATAAGGGGACACGATCTCTGCTTTGACAAGACGTGTCAAGGAAACCGCCTCGCAATGTGCGCTGTGGCCGGTTGTGGGAAAACGGTTCAAATAATAACCCGACCGTAATGACATGTCATGTTGTCTAAAAAGTTGTCAGCGGGTTGCATTTGTGAAATATCATTCTCTCTACGGTGGTATGTGAAGATCATTTTGCAGATCCGGACACGATTTAAGTGTTTGATAATTACTATGGAGTATTCGGAGAAGGAACCCGCCTTGCAATGCCGAAGACAAGACTGCGTGCTGGACTCATCGTCATTCAAGCCTGGTTCAGGGGCTACTGAGGGAGTTCTGGATTAGGGGGTATCCAAACAGCCGGACTATATACATCGTCCGGACTATTGAAGCATGAAGATACAAGACTCAAGACTCCATCCCGTGTCCGGATGGGACTCTCCTTGGCGTGGAAGGCAAGCTTGGCGATCCGGATATTATGTTCCCTTCCTTGTAACCGACTCCATGTAAACCCTAGCCCTCTCCAGTGTCTATATAAACCGGAGAGGTCAGTCCTTGGAAGGCCGATCACAATTACAATCATACCATCATAGGCTAGCTCTTAGGGTTTAGCCTCTACGATCTCGTGGTAGATCTACTCTTGTACTACTCATATCTTCAATATTAATCAAGCAGGAAGTAGGGTTTTACCTCCATTGAGAGGGCCCAAACCACGGTAAACATTGTGTCCCTTGCTTCCTGTTACCATCAGCCTAAGGCGCACAGATCGGGACCCCCTACCCGAGATCCGCCGGTTTTGACACCGACACCCCTCCCGATCAACAGGACCGTGTTTCGACCGTAAGAGGTCGAAGAAAGTATGTTTCCTCCGTTTTGTGATATGCCAGACCCTTCCTGGTGAATAGGATCCCGTTTCGACCGTAGGCGATCGAACACAAGGCTGTTTCCTCCGTTTGTGGTACACTAGGCCTCGTTTCGGCTGTTCCGTCCGAGCCGGTTGGCTCTTGATGAACACGACGCATTCCGTTGCCTCCCCATGAACACGACGACGCAGTTTATCCATTTGCACCTAGCCGGTTGGCTGCCGATGAACAGGGCGTGGTCGCTGCTCTCCGCTGCCTCTCCATGTACACGAGCCCTGGCCGCACGTTGCGCGAGTAGGCCTTCGAGATGATGCCTGTATTTTCGTGATACGTCTCCATCGTATCTATAAATTTTTATTGTTTCATTCCAATATTATACAACTTTCACATGTTTTTGGCAACTTTTTATATGACTTATTGGACTAACTAATACGTCTCCAACATATCTATAATTTATGAAGTATTCATGCTATTATACTATCCTTCTAGGATGTTTTATATGCATTTATATGATATTTTATATGATTTTTGAGACTAACCTATTAACCTAGAGCCCAGTGCCAGTTTGTGTTTTCTCCTTGTTTTAGAGTATCCACTTCAATTTCTTCATCAATCTACTCTGACGAAGCAGCAGAATGATTTTCTTCATCAAATCTGCTAGGGATCACATATTCTTCACCAAAAGGAACAAGGTCCTTTGATGGCATGGTTGAGATCAGAACAACATCAATTGGATTTGCAACTTGTCATAGGCTTCATCTTCTTTGGAGCTGAGGAATCTGAAGCAGCTGATACTTTCCTTTTCTTCACAGCTGCACGCTCTGCAGCCTTGGTCTTCTTCACATCTAATGCAGATAGAAGGATTGGAGTTTGTATAGGCGCAGGAGGAGCAGAGGAATCTGGTTGATTTTCTTCAGGCGCAACTGATGCAGTTGCCCTGACTTCTTCATTTTCTTCAGGCGCACCACTAGTGGATGCCCTGGCAATGTCTTTAGCGGTTGGAATGCAGTCATCAGCCCTTGAACTAACATTTTCTTCAGCAGTCTGAAAGTCATTAGCGGTGCTGGCATGTTCTTCAGTTTGCTGAGCAGAAGCTTCAGCCTTAGGAATTCCTGTTGCGATGGAGCTGCAACATTGGAGGTGAATTTCTCAGTCAGTTTAACAAATCTGACTTTGGCACCTTGCCAACCAGCATAGTAGGCATTGAAGTTATTGCTGAGGGCTTTGATTTCAGACTGGATTTTTATAAGCTCATCAGTTGTCATAGAGACAATGTTGGTCTTCAAAAACTTTTCTTTCCTATACTGTGCTTTCTTGATCTGCCTGGCCTTCTCATATTTCCATTTTTCTTTAGAGATGAAATGGATCAGCATGTGTGGGGACCCCGACTCATAAGTCAAGATCACCGATTGCACGTGTACAGTGATCGCAGAGATCAATGCTCACTGAACACACAGAAGCTTAATAACAAGAGGCTTACATCCATACATACCGTATTACACAAGTAGGACCATTATGGTCAAGTCTTGAGTATAACATCACAGCGGAAATCTTCGTCGATAACTTGGACCCATGCCATCTGCCTTAACCCTACAGGCATTCTGACTGGGAAGCGTCCTAGCTCGCATGTTCATCACCGAAGTATTCTTCATCATATCCTGTTCTTTCATGCCTGGCCAATAAAATAACCAGTGGCAAGCCAATGAGTACTTTGAATGTACTCGCAAGCAACCCATGTTTTTGTTCCAGATATAGTAATGCATGATATAGGTAAATTTTTGGCAGAAAGCTAGTTTTGAGTGCAACAATATGTTCCACAACTTGTAAGACATGCATCGGGAGAATTCAAGTAACCATGAGGACAGGTTACAGATATCAACATAAATAGAGCGGGCACCAACCCAACTCAATCATGTCAAGTCCTTTGACTTGACCCAAGTAGTTTTATCAACTCACACACACGGTTGTAAAACTCTGGACGTAGTTTAAGCAGCACCGCCCAACTGTCCTTGACCGTGGACACGGCTATTCAAATATTTTTACACTCTGCAGAGGTTGCACACTTTACCCACAAGATCCGGGGAACTTCCGTGCCATCCACGACCCGCGATACCTCAAGTACCCGGGGTAAGCACCCGATCACTACCTTTCCCTAGACGACACTAACAAGGAGTCCACTCATTGTTCCGTATCCTCACGATGTACATCATACGAGACTCACTCGAGATCGTAACATCCGAGAGGGGACACAATGGTGTATCTGGTGCCCTGTAAAGACAGTCATGGCCGCCCTACCAGCACGACCCCGTCCCGAGAGAGAGCACCAACTCTCCCCCGTCACTAGTAATGCGGGCTCCAAGCTAGTATCGGCCTAGGTAATCAATAATGCCCTTTCCGATATAAGGGTAGAGCGGTTGCACATGTAAGGTTGGGACAGTCGACAAATCTTAAATCTAATCCGTTTTCGAAAACAACACACACTTCCCTCGGTACACCACTTCGTCATCAAGTGGTTACCCATCTCATCATCTCCCTCGGGCATAAGTGGCACCCGACGGGGTTTTCGAAAAGTCTTTTGAAAATGCTTTGACTCCTTCACCATGCATATACCCGTCCCTTTTTGCGTAGCATCTACTTTAGCATCCTATCTACTCCCACCAGCATAACCCTCATAAGAAGGTAGGGTCATGCACAATGCAAGTATCAACGAGGAAGTACGGTGGCAAACCATCAAAGTGGTTACCACCTCATCCTGATTCCGTTGCAACAACAATATGGTGCTATATGACATGCATAAAAAGGGTTTCATAGACATGGTCAAAGGGCTGCTTGCCTGGTTCATCGGAGTCTTGAGATCTTCTGGTCCTTCTTCAAGTACTCCGTCTACTTCGTCAACTGACGTCGAAACAATCATAATAAGCAACACAACAAGGCAGAAAATAAAAGTGCTCTAAAAATATGGATTTGACTTTTCTAGGACTTCCCTGGTCATATGAAAAATAACCAGGGTGGTTTCATTGGAATTGGATTAGTGAATATTTCTGAACATTTCAATATGATGGAATCAAGGGGTTTATGGACTTGCAAGAAGTCTACGGAAATATATTTTTGAAAAATGAGCAAAGGCACCCATTTAGCAAATCATGATTTTAGAAACATCTGGGAGTTGGTTTCACTGGATTTGGAGTTCAAATGAATTTCCTATGAATTTGCAAAGTTGACAAATATGAAGAAATGGCACATTGTTTTATGTGGTACAGAAAGTATTAAGAAAAATGTTCATAAACTAATTTATGAACTTAGAAACATCTAGGAATTTAAATCATGGCATTTGGATCAAATTTGAGCTCTCTGTGATTTTCTAAAGTTCATCACAGAAATGGAAAATGGGGTTTTGATAAATATTTATGAAGAGAAAGTTTCTGGAAAAATGTGCAAATAGTACCATGTGATAGATGATGATTTGTGGAACCCCTAGAAATTTGAATCCTCAAATTTGGAGCTCTATTGATTTATTTATGGGTTTTTGACGTTGATTGGAAAAAGAAAAAGACAAAGGATTTACCAAAACGGGCCAGATCTGGGCGGCGGCAAGCTGCGCTAAGCGAGTTTAGTAGCAGGCGTCATTGGGCGGCCAGTGGCTCGACCGCGCGGCGACAGGGGCGACGTCGATGGCGGATTCGGCGAAGCCGTTTCCACTTAAACGGCGGGGCCCGCCCACCGGGTCGCTGACGAGCGGGGCCCGCTTGTCGGGTTCGTCCCCAACCTCCCGCTCGAACAGAGCAGAGGCAGGGGCGGCGTCGACAGTGGCTTACCGGTGCTACAGGCCACCGTTTTCGGTGAGCTGGCCACCGGTGTGCTCAGGGGAGAGCGGTGCATCCCACGAGGTACTCCACGGAGGCAGGGGTAGTCGGATGCGGGCGGTGCACCACCCACGGCGGACGGAGGCGACGGTGAGGTTGGGGCATGGCGCTGCAGCCGCGAGTGGGACAAAATGAAGAGGAGGAGAGCTCTGTCGTTCATCTGCGGTTCTAATGGTGGCCAAGGGAGGGCGGGGAGGCTTCGGGTTGCGGGAAATTTGGGCGGAGACCGACGGCGGCACTCCGGCCATGGAAGGAGCAGGAGGGCACGAGAGGAGGTGCATGTTGGTCCAGGGGGTTCACGGGGAGAGAGAGGTCAAAGGAGCTCCAGAGGGGGGTCAGGGGCGGCCTTATATGGCGAAGCCACGACTCACCATGGACGTGGCCTACGGGCACCCGCGGAAATGGCCGTGGTGGCCACGGGAGGAGGCTTGGGGCTGTCTGCGGCGCTCGTGGGGGTGGTGTTGGGTGTTGGGAAGGGAGAGAGAGAGAGGGGCAAGCTCCCGGTGGAGCCACGGGCTCGCGCATGCATTGGCACGGGCAGGACAGAGAGGGGAAGGAGGGGGCCAATGAGGTGGCGTGTTGTGGACATCGAGGCACCTCGACTGGCGCAAGGGGGAGGCTTGAGGAGGTCGGGGGACGCGGCGTCAACGGTCGGTTGCCCTGCCAGGCGCTCCAGAGCGCGACTTTGGCTGGCATCTGCGGTTTTCCCGCGTCCGCGCGAGTCTACTAGTGTCTGGAGGCTGCAGGGGGTGTGGGCAAAAGCTGAGGAGAGCCTTGGATGCTCTGGAAAGCTGAGGGGAGAGAAGGAGGCTGAGAGAGAGGGAGGAATCTGTTGTCCAGAGAAGAAAAATGGGGTTCTCCCATCCTTCATCATTGCTTCCTCGGGCAGAAAAGCATCCAGGTGCTAGAGGGAACTAGGAGGGCTGTGGTAAAAAGTGGAGCACAAGGAGATTAGGGGAAGAGGCTGGAATTTGCATTTTGAAATTCTGCCTGAAGGTGTTTGATGTAGGTTTGGGCAAGTAGATGATTTCCATTTGTCATGAGACTCCACAGGGTGAAATGCACATGTAATTAGGGCCTTCCTCCCATTTTGAGCTCATTTGGGCAAAGTTGCCAATGCAACTTTTATAAACCCTAGAAATTAGCAGAAATGGACTTGTGCAGATTTAGTTGAGAAAATCACTTCTCCTTGATGCACCACTTGGTGTGGTGGCCTTATTTGGTCATGTGAACATGCTCACCAAAGTTGGGGTCAAGGATAGAAAGTTGGTAGTACAAAGTTGTTCAAATTTGATTCTGGTCAGAGAGGGTTTTGGGGCTCTTTGATCAAGTTAACTTGTTCTCCAACTTGTGCCATTTGGTCTAGATGAATGATTAGACCAGTTGAGCAAGTACACAAGATTTTAGAGCATTTGGACATGTTCGGCAATGTAAAGTTGCTCAAACTTCAAAATGGACAGAAATGGTTTTGAGGGGATTTCATGGGGTTATACTATTCTCCATGACATGATACTTGTCCAGATCATCAAACATGTCATATTTGACATGTTAGAATTTTCTTGGAATTTTTGGAGAATATTTCCTTTGTGAATATTTCAAAAGCTTGAAATATCCAGAAAGGGTATTTGAGGGATTTGACCAATATTTTGAACATGACCATGTGTTGAAACTCTTATATGGGAAATATATGCCCACTGAGTTTCCTTGATTTTTGTCAAATATTTTTAAAACAATAAAATAGTTTTTCCCTATTAAAGACCATTTCTGGCCTTAAGCAAAAGCTTTTAAATAAAATAGTAAAATAACTTTTAAAATTATATTTTTGTGGTTTATGGGATTCCTTTATCTAATAGGTCTCAAATATACTCTTTGAAATATTTTTCATACCCCAAATCAAGTACTTGCAGTGCAAACCTCAATTCAGGGTTTTTTGGAAAACTAAATTTAGAAAATACTTTTTGGCCAAAATATTTTTACAAGAAATTATTTTTATGTCCTACACTCATGGCATGATCATTGGGAAGAAGTTTTGGATCAAGGAGAAGGAGTATAAGAGTTGGAGGATTTATTTGATTTTTAGAGCACTTGCAAACAGTAGACAAAGTCAAATCAAGCAAAGACCAAAACACACAAAAGTTTTTGTCATACCACAATTTATCATGATTTATCATCTTAAGTGTTGTGCCATGAAAATAAGGGTGTGAAAGACCTAACCCCCCTTACAAGAATCTCGTCCCCGAGATTCCCAAACTAGGCGCGGAAAGGGATACAAAAACTTTGATGTGGGGTGGTCTTCACGTCCTCATACTGTTCCTGCTTTCGAGCGGTGCTCCTTTGAACCTTGAAGTACTTGATGGTGTGGCTTCGTATATAATTTTCTATTTGGTCCAGGTTGCTAATGGGTAGCTCGCGGTAGGTTAGATTGGGCTAGGGGTCGATGGCTCGGTGGTCATTGCCCTCTTAGAGATCGGGCAAGTTAGGTAGTTGGAAACACCTCCGGGGTTGTGATGCATGGAAAGCGTTGTGCACATCAGGTAACTCAGGTGGCAACTCCAACTGGTAACTGTCTTCTCTTCGTCTTGTAGTGATCTCAGACGGGTTGTTATTTCTTGGAGTGATCTCGAAGAGGGCCGATGAATCTTGATGTGGGTCTCCTTGTCATGGAAATGCTTGGTTCCTTAGAGAGGAGTGGCTTGCAGATACACATGGTCTTTGACGCGGAAGTATACTTATTGAAGATGGTGGTTGGTGTAGTTCTTCCTCTTAGACATGACGGTCTTCAGATGTTCCTTGACCAGCTCAACGATTCTTCTTCCGTCTTCGGGTAGACGAGTATGTCATCAAAGAAAGATGACAACTAACTTGTCCAAGCACTCCATGAAGTCTATGGGGTTCGTAAAGTGGGCTGAGGCAATGGTGATAGTCACGGTTGATTTTTGGCCAAGGTCTTATCGATCTAGAGGCAAAGCCCAAGGTCAGGATCCGGCCATGTTGTGGCTTGGTAGGGCGTAAGGGTTTCAAGGATTCTAATGTGCGAGTGAATGTTCATCATCCCATCCTTGAGCACAGTTCCTGAGATGCCAATTGTTTTATCTAGTCCTCCAAACAAATCACCTTATACCTCCGAAAGTATCATCTCGCATTGGTAAACTCCAAAAGCCCATTAGCTACATAATTCATTAATTCTACAAATCCAATGTCTATGGTGTCCCACATGATCTTCTAATGTCCTATAATCACCAAATACTTGAAAGGGCTACCTTGCTATAGTCAGTCCACCAATTTCCATCATCATGGTCATGTAAACTCCAAGGTCAAGCATATATAGATCCCTAAATAAACTCTGACAATTATTCCAATCTCCTAGTTATGGTCCACCTAGAAACATGGTATCAATATCAAGATCATCAGTATAAATCCAATTTACTCAGGGATAATGGAAGCTATGCTAATCTATAATCATGATCCCACCAAGTTCATCTACCAACATGAAAGCCTCATGATCTACCAAAGTCTCAGTCAATTCCTCAGGGTCTCTGATATAAACTCATCAAGTCATTTGTCCTCCGTTCCGATATCCCCAAATTGGTCTCTCCTATGGCATCATCAGTTTTGGAGCCATCTTAGGATGATAATGTGCTCGTTTGCTATGTCCACTAGTTCCATAATGAACCCAGTGCTATGTGAGGTTACAGAGGCTTAATTGGTCCACTTGTAATTCCGTGGGTTAAGCACTTGGTTAAGGATTCGAGCTGGGGTATCTCGTGAAGTCTCGAAGGGTATAGTGATGGGTTTACAGTCTTGAGAGGTAAACATAACTCTCTGAGGTTGCACTTGGTCGAGGAGGTTGTAGCAAAAGTCTTGATGCTGGTTGGTTGCCAAAGTAGAATCCTTGGTGTATCTTGTCTTGCTAGCCTTCAGTTGAGGAGAGAGATGAGAGGGAGAGGTAGCATAAAGGAGGGGAATGCCTAAAGGGGGTTCTATAGTGCAAGTGCAAACAAACAGGTGCCGAAAGGGCCAAAAACATGCATTAAGATAAGTAAGGTGATATAGTCACGTACTTGTTGCCTAGGGCAAAAAGGGTGACTGATATCAAAACACAAACAAATAAAAACAAGCAACACACAGTCATGGTTCTATTCGAACCATCATGCGGACTCGACTGCGCATAGGGGGTACACGACTCATCCTACCCTAGGGGTTCTCGGACTCAGTAGTCGTGCCTTGTGCCTCATGCAGTCTTCTGAGTTTCCTCAGGTGTTGCTACGTCTCTTTTAATTGTTCGATGAAACGATCCGGGTTGGCCTGAAGAATCTTCAACACTTCTCGCCCGATGAGGTGATGGGGTGATGGTGGCTCCTCGTGGCTGTCTTTGACTTAGTCTTCTCTTGTCTTCTTAATCATGATGATCGCTTTTGCTTTCTAAGCCGTCGATGGTACCAAGTAGGCAATCCTTTATGCAATAACATTATCAAGGCATAATAGTGGTCCAACCCGTCGGACACATTGTTGACAATATCGTCACCGAGTGCGGGGGATGAAGAGAACCGTTTTCCTGCTCACTATAGTGAGGCGGACCAAATGGCTAGGTTCTCATCCACCGGTGGTTGCCGATACAACAACGGTAGTGACAGGGTTACCCTATTAGCGATGTATATCATGATCTTGCATATCCTATGCCCTGATCATCGTAGGCTAAGGTTGCTTCATCTTGGGGCAGTGTCAAGGGTGTCACCATCTCCTGGGTCTTCATGTCCTCATTCCTCGAGGATGTATCTTCTGTTGGTGTCGTCTTGTTGTGGTGTCGCCAATCTTGTGTTCAGGAGATGTGGGTGAATGTCTGGCAAGGCATCTTCCTTCTAGATTATCCAGGAGGATTACAAGGAATCCAAAGTGGCCAGGCATAAGGGTTCTAGCGACCAAAGGTTTTGAAGGGAAGAGATCAATAAGGAAAGTATACCTTAGTTTTCAAAACCGAGAAGGGAAGAGAAGTATAGATAGTTTTGGAAACTAGTAGTAGTTTTGGAAATAGTTTTACCCTAACTAACGACCATGCTAACTAAGGCTTTCTACAGTCAGGATGGCTCTGATACCAGCTCTGTGGGGACCCCGACTCATAAGTCGTGATCACCGAATGCACGTGTACAGTGATCCCAGAGATCAATGCTCACTTAACACACAGAAGCTGAATAACAAGAGGCTTACATCCATACATACCGTATTACACAAGTAGGACCATTATGGTCAAGTCTTGAGTATAACATTGCAGCGGAAATCTTCGTCGATAATTTGGACCCATGCCATCTGCCTTAACCCTATAGGCATTCTGACTGGGAAGCGTCCTAGCTCGCATGATCGTCACCGAAGTATTCTTCATCATATCATGTTCTTTCATGCCTGGCCAGTAAAATAACCAGTGGCAAGCCAATGAGTACTTTGAATGTACTCACAAGCAACCCATGTTTTGGTTCCAGATATAACAATGCATGATATAGGTAAATTTTTGGCAGAAAGCTAGTTTTGAGTGCAATAATATGTTCCACAACTTGTAAGACATGCATCAGGAGAATTCAAGTAACCATGAGGACAGGTTACAGATATCAACATAAATAGAGCGGGCACCAACCCAACTCAATCATGTCAAGTCCTTTGACTTGACCCAAGTAGTTTTATCAACTCACACACACGGTTGTAAAACTCTGGACGTAGTTTCAGCAGCACCGCCCAACTGTCCTTGACCGTGGACGCGACTATTCGAATATTGTTACACTCTGCAGAGGTTGCACACTTTACCCACAAGATCCGGGGAACTTCCGTGTCATCCACGACCCGCGATACCTCATGTTGGGGAACGTTGCAGAAAATTAAAATTTTTCCTATGGTTTCACCAAGATCCATCTATGAGTTCATCTAGCAACGAGTCATGGGAGAGTGATTGCATCTACATACCACTTGTAGATCGCGTGCGGAAGCGTTCAATGGAACGGGGTTGAAGGAGTCATACTCGCCGTGATTCAGATCACCGATGACCTAGTGCCGAACGGACAGCACCTCCGCGTTCAACACACGTACGGAGCGGATGACGTCTCCTCCTTCTTGATCCAACAAGGGGGAAGGAGAGGTTGATGATGATCCAGCAGCACGACGGCGTGGTGGTGGATGCAGCAGAACTCTGGCAGGGCTTCGCTAAGCAACTACGGGAGGAGGAGGAAGTGTTGCAGGGAGGAGGGAGGCACCAGGGCTCATTGGTGCGGCCACCCCTCCATCCCCTCCCTTTATATAGGTGCAAAAGAGGGGGTAGGGCGCATCCTTGCCCCTTCCTCCAAGGAAGGGGTGCGGCCAAGAGGGGGGAGGAGTCCATCCTCCCCAAGGCACCTCGGAGGTGCCTTCCCCCTTTAGGACTCTTCCCTCCCAAGTCTCCTTGGCGCATGGGCCCTTTTGGGGCTGGTGCCCTTGGCCCATATAGGCCAAGGTGCACCCCCTACAGCCCATGTAGCCCCCCGGGGCAGGTGGACCCCCTCGGTGGACCCCCGGACCCCTTTCGGCACTCCCGGTACAATACCGATAATACCCGAAACTTTTCCGGCGACCAAAATAAGACTTCCTATATATAAATCTTTACCTCCGGACCATTCCGGAACTCCTCGTGACGTCAGGGATCTCATCCGGGACTCCGAACAACATTCAGTTTGCTGCATACTCATATTCATACAACCCTAGCATCACCGAACCTTAAGTGTAGAGACCCTACGGGTTCGGGAGACATGCGAACATGACCGAGACGGCTCTCGGGCAATAACCAACAGCGGGATCTGGATACCCATGTTGGCTCCCACATGCTCCTCGATGATATCATCGGATGAACCACGATGTCGAGGATTCAATCAACCCTGTATACAATTCCCTTTGCCAATCGGTATTTTACTTGCCCGAGATTCGATCGTCGGTATCCCAATACCTCGTTCAATCGCGTTGCCGGCAAGTCACTTTACTCGTACCGTAATGCATGATCCCGTGACCAAACACTTGGTCACTTTGAGCTCATTATGATGATGCACTACCGAGTGGGCCCAATGATACCTCTCCGTCATACGGAGTGACAAATCCCAGTCTCGATCCGTGTCAACCCAACAGACACTTTCGGAGATACCTGTAATGCACCTTTATAGTCATCCAGTTACGTTGTGACGTTTGGTACACCCAAAGCACTCCTACGGTATCCGGGAGTTACACGATCTCATGGTCTAAGGAATAGATACTTGACATTGGAAAAGCTCTAGCAAAACGAACTACACGATCTTGTGCTATGCTTAGGATTGGGTCTTGTCCATCACATCATTCCCCTAATGATGTGATCACGTTATCAACGACATCCAAAGTCCATAGTCAGGAAACCATGACTATCTGTTGATCAACGAGCTAGTCAACTAGAGGCTCACTAGGGACATATTGTGGTCTATGTATTCACACGTGTATTACGATTTCCGAATAATACAATTATAGCATGAATAAAAGACAATTATCATGAACAAGGAAATATAATAATACTTTTATTATTGCCTCTAGAGCATATTTCCAACAGTCTCCCACTTGCACTAGAGTCAATAATCTAGTTACATTGTGATGAATCGAACACCCATAGAGTTCTCGTGTTGATCATGTTTTGCTCGCGGAAGAGGTTTAGTCAACGGATCTGCGACATTCAGATCCGTATGCACTTTGCAAATTTCTATGTCTCCATCTTGAACATTTTCACGAACGGAGTTGAAGCGACGCTTGATGTGCCTGGTCTTCTTGTGAAACCTGGGCTCCTTGGCAAGTGCAATAGCTCCTGTGTTGTCACAGAAGAGTTTGATCGGCTCCGACGCATTGGGTATGACTCCTAGGTCGGTGATGAACTCCTTCACCCAAATTGCTTCATGTGCTGCCTCCGAGGCTGCCATGTACTCCGCTTCACATGTAGATCCCGCCACGACGCTCGCTTGCAGCTGCACCAGCCATCGCTCCACCATTCAACATATACACGTATCCGGTTTGTGACTTTGAGTCATCCAGATCTGTGTCGAAGCTAGCATCGACGTAACCCTTTATGACGAGCTCTTCGTCACCTCCATAAACGAGAAACATGTCCTTTGTCCTTTTCAGGTACTTCAGGATATTCTTGACCGCTGTCCAGTGTTCCTTGCCGGGATTACTTTGGTATCTTCCTATCAAACTCATGGCAAGGTTTACATCAGGTCTGGTACACAGCATGGCATACATAAGAGATCCTATGGCTGAGGCATAGGGGATGACACTCATCTCTTCTTTATCTTTTGCCGTGGTCGGGCATTGAGCCGAGCTCAATTTCACACCTTGCAAAACAGGCAAGAACCCTTTCCTGGACTGATCCATTTTGAACTTCTTCAAAATTTTATCAAGGTATGTGCTTTGTGAAAGACCTATGAGGCGTCTGGATCTATCCCTATAGATTTTGATGCCTAATATGTAAACAGCTTCTCCAAGGTCCTTCATTGAAAAACTCTTATTCAAGTAGGCCTTAATGCTGTCCAAGAGTTCTATATAATTTCCCATCAGAAGTATGTCATCTACATATAATATGAGAAATGCTACAGAGCTCCCACTCACTTTCTTGTAAACGCAGGCTTCTCCATAAGTCTGCATAAACCCAAACGCTTTGATCATCTCATCAAAGCGAATGTTCCAACTCCGAGATGCTTGCACCAGCCCATAAATGGATCGCTGGAGCTTGCATACCTTGTTAGCATTCTTAGGGTCGAAAAACCTTCCGGCTGCATCATATACAGCTCTTCCTTAAGATAACCGTTAAGGAACGCTGTTTTGACGTCCATCTGCCATATCTCATAATCATAGTATGCGGAAATTGCTAACATGATTCGGATGGACTTAAGCTTCGCTACGGGAGAGAAAGTCTCATCGTAGTCAATCCCTTGAACTTGCCGATAACCCTTAGCGACAAGTCAAGCTTTATAGATGGTGACATTACCATCCGCGTCCGTCTTCTTCTTAAAGATCCATTTATTTTCTATCGCTCGCCGATCATCGGGCAAGTCTTTCAAAGTCCATACTTTGTTTTCATACATGGATCCTATCTCGGATTGCATAGCTTCAAGCCATTTGTTGGAATCTGGGCCCGCCATCGCTTCTTCATTGTTCGTAGGTTCACCGTTGTCTAACAACATGATTTCCGGAGACAGGTTGCCGTACCACTCTGGTGCGGAACGTGTCCTAGTGGACCCTCTGAAGTTCAAGAGCAACTTGATCCGAAGTACCTTGATCATCATCATTAATTTCCTCTCCGGTTGGTGTAGGCACCACATGAACATTTTCTGAGCTGCACTACTTTCCGGTTCAAGAGGTAGTACTTCATCGAGTTCTACTTTCCTCCCACTTACTCCTTTCGAGAGAAACTCTTTTTCTAGAAAGGATCCGTTCTTGGCAACAAAGATCTTGCCTTCAGATCTAAGGTAGAAGGTATACCCAATGGTTTCCTTAGGGTATCCTATGAAGACACATTTTTCTGATTTGGGTTCGAGCTTTTCAGGTTGAAGTTTCTTGACATAAGCATCGCATCCCCAAACTTTTAGAAACGACAGCTTAGGTTTCTTCGCAAACCATAATTCATGCGGTGTCGTCTCAACGGATTTAGACGGTGCCCTATCTAAAGTGAATGTAGCTGTCTCTAGAGCGTATCCCCAAAATGATAGCGGTAAATCTGTAAGAGACATCATAGATCGCACCATATCCAATAGAGTGCGATTACGACGTTCGGACACACCGTTACGCTGAGGTGTTCCAGGCAGCGTGAGTTGTGAAACGATTCCACATTTCCTTAAGTGTGTACCAAATTCGTGACTTAAATATTCTCCTCCACGATCTGATCGTAAGAACTTTATTTTTCGGTCACGTTGATTCTCTACCTCATGCTGAAATTCCTTGAACTTTTCAAAGGTCTCAGACTTGTGTTTCATCAAGTAGACATACCCATATCTACTCAAGTCATCAGTGAGAGTGAGAACATAACGATATCCTCCGCGAGCCTCAACGCTCATTGGACCGCATACATCGGTATGTATGATTTCCAATAAGTTGGTTGCTCGCTCCGTTGTCCCGGAGAATGGAGTCTTGGTCATCTTGCCCATGAGGCATGGTTCGCATGTGTCAAATGATTCATAATCGAGAGACTCCAAAAGTCCATCAGCATGGAGCTTCTTCATGCGCTTGACACCAATGTGACCAAGGAGGCGATTGCCACAAGTATGTGGGACTATCGTTATCAACTTTACATCTTTTGGTATTCACACTATGAATATGTGTAATATTACGTTAGAGATTCATTAAGAATAAACCATTGACCATCGGAGCATGACCATAAAACATATCTCTCATATAAATAGAACAACCATTATTCTCGGATTTAATTGAGTAGCCATCTCGCATTAAACGAGATCCAGATACAATGTTCATGTTCAAACTTGGCACTAAATAACAATTATTGAGGTTCATAACTAATCCCGTGGGTAAATGTAGAGGTAGCGTGCCGACGGCGATCACATCGACCTTGGAACCATTCCCGACGCGCATCGTCACCTCGTCCTTTGCCGATCTCCGCTTATTCCGCAGCTCCTGCATGAGTTACAAATATGAGCAACAGCACCGGTATCAAATACCCGGGGAGTTACTACGAGTCTTGGTAAGGTACACATCAATTACATGTATATCAAATATACCTTTAGTGTTGCCGGCCTTCTTATCCGCTAAGTATTTGGGGCAGTTCCGCTTCGGTGACCCTTCCCTTGCAATAAAAGCACTCAGTCTCGTGCTTGGGTCCATTCTTTGACTTCTTCCGGCAACTTGCTTACGGGCGTGGCAACATCCTTGCCGTCCTTCTTGAAGTTCTTCTTTCCCTTGCCCTTTTGAACTTAGTGGTTTTATTGACCATCAACACTTGATGTTCTTTCTTGATTTCAACCTCTGCTGACTTCAAAGATTGAGAATACTTCGGGATTGGTCTTCACCATCCCTGCATATTGTAGTTCATCACAAAGCTCTTGTAGCTTGGTGGGAGCGATCAAGGATTCTGTCAATGACCGCCTCGTCCGGAGGTTTATGTCCAGATGGGACAAAGGCGGTTGTGCAACCTGACATTTTGAGTATGTGCTCACCGATGTAACTGTTTTCCTCCATCTTACAACTATAGAACTTGTCGGAGACTTCATATCTCTCGACCCGGGAATGAGCTTGGAAAACTAGTTTCAGCTCCTCGAACATCTCATATGCTCTGTGTTGCTCAAAACGCTTTTGGAGCCCCGATTCTAAGCTGTAAAGCATGCCGCACTGAACGAGGGAGTAATCATCAGCATGAGACTGCCAAGCATTCATAATGTCTTGGTTCTCTGGGACGGTAGCGTCACCTAGCGGTCCTTCTAGGACATATTGTTTCCTGGCAGCTATGAGGATGATCCTCAGGTTCCGGACCCAGTCCGTATAGTTGCTGCCATCATCTTTCAGCTTGGTTTTCTCTAGGAACGCGTTGAAGTTCATGTTGACATGAGCGTTGGCCATTTTATCTACAAGACATATTTGCAAAGGTTTTAGACTAAGTTCATGATAATTTAGTTCATCTAATCAAATTATTTTAATGAACTCCCACTCAGATTAGACATCCCTCTAGTCATCTAAGTGTTACACGATCCGAGTCGACTAGGCCGTGTCCGATCATCATGTGAGACGGACTAGTCATCGTCGGTGAACATTCTCATGTTGATCGTATCTTCCATACGACTCGTGTTTGACCTTTCGGTCTCCGTGTTCCGAGGCCATGTCTGTACATGCTAGGCTCGTCAAGTTAACCCTAAGTGTTTTGCATGTGTAAAACTGTCTTACACCCGTTGTATGTGAACGTAAGGATCTATCACACCCGATCATCACGTGGTGCTTCAAAACGACGAACTTTAGCAACGGTGCACAGTTAGGGGAGAACACTTCCTCAAATTGTTGTAAGGGATCATCTTATTTACTACCGTCGTTCTAAGTAAACAAGATGCATAAACATAATAAACATCACATGCAATTATATAGTAGTGACATGATATGGCCAATATCATATAGCTCCATTGATCTCCATCTTCGGGGCTCCGTGATCATCTTGTCACCGGCATGACACCATGATCTCCATCATCGTGTCTTCATGAAGTTGTCACGCCAACGACTACTTCTACTTCTATGGCTAACACGTTTAGCAATAAAGTAAAGTAATTTACATGGCGTTCTTCAATGACACGCAGGTCATACAAAAATAAAGACAACTCCTATGGCTCCTGCCGGTTGTCATACTCATCGACATGCAAGTCGTGATTCCTATTACAAGAACATGATCTCATACATCACAATATATCATTCATCATTCATCACAACTTCTCGCCATATCACATCACATGACAATTGCTGCAAAAACAAGTTAGACGTCCTCTAATTGTTGTTGCATCTTTTACGTGGCTGCAATTGGGTTCTAGCAAGAACATTTTCTTACCTACGAATAACCACAACTTGATTTTGTCAACTTCTATTTACCCTTCATAAGGACCCTTTTCATCGAATCCGCTCCAACTAAAGTGGGAGAGACAGACACCCGCCAGCCACCTTATGCAACTAGTGCATCTCGATCGGTGGAACCGGTCTCACGTAAGCGTGCGTGTAAGGTTGGTCCGGCCGCTTCATCCCACAATACCGCTGAATCAAGATAATACTATTATCGTCAAGCAAGTTGACAAGATCTACGCCCACAACAAAATTGTGTTCTACTCGTGCAATAGAGAACTACGCATAGACCTAGCTCTGATACCCCTGTTGGGGAACGTTGCAGAAAATTAAAATTTTTCCTACGGTTTCACCAAGATCCATCTATGAGTTCATCTAGCAACGAGTCATGGGAGAGTGATTGCATCTGCATACCACTTGTAGATCGCGTGCGGAAGCGTTCAATGGAACGGGGTTGAAGGAGTCGTACTCGCCGTGATTCAGATCACCGGTGACCTAGTGCCGAACGGACAACACCTCCGCGTTCAACACACGTACGGAGCGGATGATGTCTCCTCCTTCTTGATCCAACAAGGGGGAAGGAGAGGTTGATGATGATCCAGCAGCACGACGGCGTGGTGGTGGATGCAGCAGAACTCCGGCAGGGCTTCGCTAAGCAACTACGGGAGGAGGAGGAAGTGTTGCAGGGAGGAGGGAGGCACCAGGGCTTATTGGTGCGGCCACCCCTCCATCCCCTCCATTTATATAGGTGCAAAAGAGGGGGTAGGGCGCATCCTTGCCCCTTCCTCCAAGGAAGGGTGCGGCCAAGAGGGGAGGAGTCCATCCTCCCAAGGCACCCTGGAGGTGCCTTCCCCTTTAGGACTCTTCCTCCCAAGTCTCCTTGGCGCATGGGCCCTTTTGGGGCTGGTGCCCTTGGCCCATATAGGCCAAGGTGCACCCCTACAGCCCATGTAGCCCCCGGGGCAGGTGGACTCGGTGGACCCCGGACCCCTTTCGCACTCCGGTACAATACCGATAATACCCGAAACTTTTCCGGCGACCAAAATAAGACTTCCTATATATAAATCTTTACCTCCGGACCATTCCGGAACTCCTCGTGACGTCCGGGATCTCATCCGGAACTCCGAACAACATTCAGTTTGCTCCATACTCATATTCATACAACCCTAGCGTCACCGAACCTTAAGTGTGTAGACCCTACGGGTTCGGAGACATCTTGAACATGACCGAGACGGCTCTCGGGCAATAACCAACAATGGATCTGGATACCCATGTGGGCTCCCACATGCTCCTCGATGATATCATCGGATGAACCACGATGTCGAGGATTCAATCAACCCGTATACAATTCCCTTTGCCAATCGGTATTTTACTTGCCCGAGATTCGATCGTCGGTATCCCAATACCTCGTTCAATCTCATTGCCGCAAGTCACTTTACTCGCATCAGTAATGCATGATCCCGTGACCAAACACTTGGTCACTTTGAGCTCATTATGATGATGCACTACCGAGTGGGCCCAGTGATACCTCTCCGTCATACGGAGTGACAAATCCAGCCTCGATCCGTGTCAACCCAACAGACACTTTCGGAGATACCTGTAATGCACCTTTATAGTCACCCAGTTACATTGTGACGTTTGGTACACCCAAAGCACTCCTACGGTATCCGGGAGTTACACGATCTCATGGTCTAAGGAAGAGATACTTGACATTGGAAAAGCTCTAGCAAAACGAACTACACGATCTTGTGCTATGCTTAGGATTGGGTCTTGTCCATCACATCATTCTCCTAATGATGTGATCACGTTATCAACGACATCCAAAGTCCATAGTCAGGAAACCATGACTATCTGTTGATCAACGAGCTAGTCAACTAGAGGCTCACTAGGGACATATTGTGGTCTATGTATTCACACGTGTATTACGATTTCCGGATAATTCAATTATAGCATGAATAAAAGACAATTATCATGAACAAGGAAATATAATAATACTTTTATTATTGCCACTAGGGCATATTTCCAACACCTCAAGTACCCAGGGTAAGCACCCGATCACTACCTTTCCCTAGACGACACTAACAAGGAGTGCACTCGTTGTTCCGTATCCTCACGATGTACATCATACAAGACTCACTCGAGATCGTAACATCCGAGAGGGGACACAATGGTGTATCCGGTGCCCTGTAAAGACAGTCATGGCCGCCCTACCTAGCACGACCCCGTCCCGAGAGAGAGCACCAACTCTCCCCCGTCACTATTAATGCGGGCTCCAAGCTAGTATCGGCCTATGTAATCAATAATGCCCTTTCCCATATAAGGGTAGAGTGGTTGCGCAAGTAAGGTTGGGACAGTCGACAAATCTTAAATCTAATCCATTTTCGAAAACAACACACACTTGCCTCGGTACACCACTTCGTCATCAAGTGGTTACCCATCTCATCATCTCCCTCGGGCATAAGTGGCACCCGACGGGGTTTTCGAAAAGTCTTTTGAAAATGCTTTGACTCCTTCACCATGCATATACCCGTTCCTTTTTGCGTAGCATCTACTTTAGCATCCTATCTACTCCCACCGGCATAACCCTCATAAGAAGGTAGGGTCATGCACAATGCAAGTATCAACGAGGAAGTAGGGTGGCAAACCCTCGAAGTGGTTACCACCTCATCATGATTTCGTTGCAACAACAATATGGTGCTATATGACATGCATAAAAAGGGTTTCATAGACATGGTCAAAGGGCTGCTTGCCTGGTTCATCGGAGTCTTGAGATCTTCTGGTCCTTCTCCATGTACTCCGTCTACTTCGTCAACTAACGTCGAAACAATCATAATAAGCAACACAACAAGGCAGAAAATAAAAGTTCTCTAAAAATATGGATTTGACTTTTCTAGGACTTCCCTGGTCATATGAAAAATAACCAGGGTGGTTTCATTGGAATTGGATTAGTGAATATTTTTGAACATTTCAATATGATGGAATCAAGGGGTTTATGGATTTGCAAGAAGTCTACAGAAATATATTTTTGAAAAATGAGCAAAGGCACCCATTTAGCAAATCATGATTTTAGAAGCATCTGAGAGTTGGTTTCACTGGATTTGGAGTTCAAATGAATTTCCTATGAATTTGCATAGTTGACAAATATGAAGAAATGGCTCATTATTTTATGTGGTACAGACAGTATTATGAACTTAGAAACATCTAGGAATTTGAATCATGGCATTTGGATCAAATTTGAGCTCTCTGTGATTTTCTAAAGTTCATCACAGAAATGGAAAATGGGGTTTTGATAAATATTTATGAAGAGAAAGTTTCTGGAAAAATGTGTAAATAGCACCATGTGATAGATCATGATTTGTGGAACCCCTATAAATTTTAATCATCAAATTTGGAGCTTTGTTGATTTATTTATGGGTTTTTGAAGTTGACTGGAAAAAGAAAAAGACAAAGGATTTACCAAAACGGGCCAGATCTGGGCGGCGGCGGCGCGCGCTGGGCGAGGTTTCGCACCAGGGTGTCACTGGGCCGGCCCAGCGGCTCGGCCGCTTGGCGAAAGGGGCGACGTCGATGGCGTATTTGGCGAAGCCATTTCCACTTAAACGGCGAGGCCCGCCCACCGGGTCACTAACGAGCGGGGCCCGCTTGTCGGGTTCGTCCCCAACCTCCCACTCGAACAGAGCAGAGGCAGGGGCGGCGTCGACGGCGGCTTGCCGGCGCTACAGGCCACCGTTTTCGGTGAGCTGGCCAACGTGTGCTCAGGGGAGAGCGGCGCATCCGACGAGGTACTCCACGGAGGCAGGGGTGGTCGGATGCGGGCGGTGCACCACCCACGGCGGACGGAGGCGACGGTGAGGTTGGGGCATGGCGGTGCAGCCGCGGATGGGACAAAATGAAGAGGGGGAGAGCTCTGCCGTTCATCTGCGGTTCTAATGGTGGCCAAAAGAAGGCGGGGAGGCTTCGGGTTGCGGGAAATTTGGGCGGAGGCCGACGGCGGCACTCCGGCCATGGAAGGAGCAGGAGGGCACGAGAGGAGGTGCAGGTTGGTCCAAGGGGTTCACGGGGGAGAGAGAGGTCAAAGGAGCTCCAGAGGGGGGTCAGGGGCGGCCATATATGGTGAAGCCACGGCTCACCGTGGACGTGGCCTACGGGCACCCACGGAAATGGCCGTGGTGGCCACGGGAGGAGGCTTGGGGCTGTCTGCGGCGCTCGTAGGGGTGGTGTTGGGTGTAGGGAAGGGAGAGAGAGAGAGAGAGGGGCGAGCTCCCGGTGGAGCCACGGGATCGCGCACGCATTGGCCGGCTCGGGTGGCTCTGGGCAAGAGGCTGGAATTTGCATTTTGAAATTCTGCCTGAAGGTGTTTGATGTAGGTTTGGGAAAGTAGATGGTTTCCATTTGTCATGAGACTCCACAGGGTGAAATGGCACATGTAATTAGGGACTTCCTCCCATTTTGAGCTCATTTGGGCAAAATTGCCAATGCAACTTCTGTAAACCCTAGAAATTAGCAGAAATGGACTTGTGCAGATTTAGTTGAGGAAATCACTTCTCCTTGATGCACCAATTGGTGTGGTGGCCTTATTTGGTCATGTGAACATGCTCACCAAAGTTGGGGTCAAGGAGAGAAAGTTGGTAGTACAAAGTTGTTCAAATTTGATTACAGTCGAGAGGGTTTTGGGGCTCTTTGATCAAGTTAACTTGTTCTCCAACTTGTGCCATTTGGTCTAGATGAATGATTAGACCAGTTGAGCAAGTACACAAGATTTTAGAGCATTTGGACATGTTTGGCAATGTAAAGTTGCTCAAACTTCAAAATGGACAGAAATGGTTTTGAGGGGATTTCATGGGGTTATACTATTCTCCATGACATGATACTTGTCCAGATCATCAAACATGTCATATGTGACATGTTAGAATTATCTTTGAATTTTTGGAGAATATTTCCTTTGCGAATATTTCAAAAGCTTGAAATATCCAGAAAGGGTATTTGAGGGATTTGACCAATATTTTGAACATGATCATGTGCTGAAACTCTTATATATGGGAAATATATGCCCACTGAGTTTCCCTGATTTTTTTCAAGTATTTTTAGAACAATAAAATAATTTTTCCCTATTAAAGAACATTTCTGGCCTTCAGAAAAAGCTTTAAAATAAAATAGTAAAATAACTTTTAAAATTATATTTTTGTGGTTTATGGGATTCCTTTATCTAATAGGTCTCAAATATACTCTTTGAAATATTTTTCATACCCCAAATCAAGTACTTGCAAAGTGCAAACCTCAATTCAGGGTTTTGGAAAACTAAATTTAGAAAATACTTTTTGGCCAAAATATTTTTACAAGAAATTATTTTATGTCCTACACTCATGGCATGATCATTGGGCGTAAGTTTTGGATCAAGGAGAAGGAGTATAAGAGTTGGAGGATTTATTTGATTTTTAGAGCACTTGCAAACAGTAGACAAAGTCAAATCAAGCAAAGACCAAAACACATAAAAGTTTTTGTCATACCACAATTTATCATGATTTATCATCTTAAGTGTTGTGCCATGATAATCAGGGTGTGACAGCATGTGACTTTGGCCAGGAGTCAAATTGAAATCAGGCATAGGAGTGTCTGGATCCTTGTGCCAGAGATGAATATAATCGAGGATCAACTTAGGATCCAATAGAAGTGGCACATTAGTGTCTTTGGCTCTAGTGGCCCTGACTTGCCATTCTCTGATGATCTCAGCAAGTTCTTCATCATCAGCTTCGTCTTCATCAGACGGTACTTGGAAGGCAACCTGCTTCTTTTGAGGACTAGGGTGAGGACATCGTCCTGAAGTGGCCTTTTTCTTCAGTAGAGACAGACCCGTTGAGGAATTGGGTGCAGCTGAGGAACTAGCTGAGAGGCAATGGAGATGCCTGCCGTCCTTTGGCATGTGGCAAGATGCACAGGTGCAGAGGACTTTGTCGGAGCGGCCAAAGACTTTGGCGGGGGAGCTGAAGATTTTGGAGGAGCAGGAGCAGCATGAGGAATTGGTCGTGAGGGCTTTGAGGATTCTGGCCGTGAGGGCATTGCTGAGGAACTAGGCCTTGAGGGCACTGGAGGTGAAGCACTTGGCTTGCGCGTGGGCTTCTTTGCCATAGATTTCTTTGACTTGACAGCAGAGGCAGCAGCAGCAGCAGAGTCCTCATTGAATTTCCTCACTGCTTCTTTGGCTTGCTGGCCAGTTGGCTTGGCGCTTGCCCATTCCTCAGATAATCCTCACCGCGTTTGATGCTGGTGGGATCTGCTACTTGGCTAGGTGCCAATGGTGGTCTTGGGCATGGAGGATTGAGTGCGAATTTCTTCATGTACTTTGGAGTTACATACCTGTACTCCCTCCATTCTCTTGCCCATCTCCTTTCTATCCTCTGGATGCGCACCTTGCGCTGATTTTTGTTCTCCTTACCAAACTTGGCCTCATCAGGAGTGCAATAGTCTTTGTATATGTCATCAGGGATCTCAAAGGCAGTCATGACCTCAGGCTTCTTTCCTCCTTTCTGTGGCTTCTTACCATCTGCCATTTTCTTCAGTTGAGGAATTTGAACAATCGAATTCTCTGAAGAAGTATGCAACTTTTCTTCGAGGAACGCTGCAAATGAGTTAAGTTGATGAGAACCTAGTGATTCAGCAGCGGACATGAGTACGTGTGAACAAAGTATAGTTGCGAGGAATTTGGAGAAGTCTTATGCGTTCTCAGAAGGTTTTTCAAAAAGAACAAGTGTGAGGAATTTTGACCAGATGAGTCTTGAAGAATTTCACTAAGCGTTCTCTGTCTTAGGTTCAAGAGTTGTATAGATCGAAGATCCACATAATTGAGGAATCTTGAAGAAAAAATGATGCTTTGAGAAACGAAACAAGAACATATGACATGTGAGGTGTTTAGTGTGTGAGGATTTGAAGAATAAAACACCTTTGAGGATTTTGTAGAAATCATTTGAATCAAAGAGGGCAGTAAAAGTAACTTTTAATTACCCTAAACGAAGACGAACTGTGAGATGGAGAGGTGAAGTTCGTCAGTGCATATCTTCCACGCCCTAACTCGGCGGAGGAAGACGGCTACGACGGCGGCGGAGTGAAGATTTCCGTGGCCGGCGCGAGTACGACGGCGACGAGGTCGAGGCAGTGAAGCTCTTCCTCACCAGCAACGATGAAGTAGCGGCGGCGCTAGGGTTTGAGAAGCTTGAGTAGGAGAGAGAGCGAGCGGAGTAAAGGAAGTGAGGAAGGGGAGAGGTGTATTTATAGCCACAGTGAAAAAACTGTTCGCCCGAAGATTTAGGACGAACGTGCCCCTGACCCTTCTCATTCGCATGACATGTGTCACCCACGTACTGAAAAGTGGAGATCGTGGGTGAATAGATAAGTCTATCATGGGAAGCGGAACGGTTTGAGCGGCAAAGCCGAAAATTTGGATAAGATAAGTTAAAAGTTTCGGCCGCAAATTCTTCAGCTGACAAGGACACAGTGAAGATTTCGAACGAGTTTCAAATAGAAAGCACATGAAGAATTTGTGAATAGATTGGGTTGAGTATAGCATAGAGGGGGAAGGGGTCCGATCACATTCACTAAGCAGAAGAACAACTTGAAGAAATAGCCATAAGTGAATGCTGTAGAGGACATAAACCCACATATATATATATATAATATATATATATAGCCAATGAAGAAAAACGACGGAACCAGTGAAGATTTTGCAAAGTTGAAGAATTTGAAAAACTGAAGAATTTCAAAACTGAGGAAAAACTCAAATTGAAGATTTTCTTGGTGGTGGCGTGACCCACCGTATAAGAATGATGATTTCAGACACCGCGTACAATTGTCGTAGGGTTCTGAGAATCAAATTCTTCATTAATTTCTTCACACTTAGAGTGTTGTTCTTCATTAATTGAAGAAAAACGTTTCTTCATGTGTTGCACATCTAAGTCATCAATTTTGCATAAGTGTTAGGATGAGTGTCCTATTCAAAGAACATTCGAAGATTCTAAGATATTTAGCTCACACCGCAACTTGCTAAATCTCTTCTCTTCCAAGGGCTTTGTGAAGATATCGGCTAGCTGTTCTTCAGTCTTCACATGATCAATAAAGATGTCTCCCTTCAACACATGATCGCGAAGAAAATGATGACGAATCTGAATGTGCTTCGTCTTCGAGTGTTGAACTGGGTTGTGAGCAATCTTGATTGCACTCTCATTGTCACAGCAGAGAGGCACATTCTTCACGTTGATGCCATAATCCTTGAGAGTTTGCTTCATCCACAACAATTGAGCACAGCAAGAACCAGCAGCAATGTACTCAGCTTTAGCGATGAAGCGGTGATCTGTGATTCTGTTTCTTCGAGGACGAACATACCAAAGATCGTCCGAGGAAATGACAAGTACCAGATGTTGACTTGCGGTCCACACGATCACCAGCATAGTCAGAGTCAAAATATCCAATGAGATCAAAAGAAGAGCCCTTGGGGTACCATAATCCTAGTGTTGGTGTGTGAGCTAGATATCGAAAAATATGCTTCACAGCCTTATTGTGTGATTCCTTCGGTCTAGCTTGAAATCGGGCACACATGCAAACACTAAGCATTATATCTGGCCTAGATGCACATAAGTACAATAAAGAACCAATCATGGAGCGGTATACCTTGTGATCGAAGTCAATACCATTTTCATCAGTGCATAGATGGCCATTTGTCGGCATAGGAATTCTGACGCCTTTGCAATCTTGCATGCCGAATTTCATCAGAACATCCTTGAGGTATTTCTCCTGAGATATGAATATGCCATTGTGTTGTTGGCGAATTTGACGACCTAAGAAGAATTTCAACTCTCCTATCATAGACATTTGATATTATTCACTCATCATATAGGCAAATTCATCACTATAACGTTGGTTAATACAACCAAAGATAATATCATCAACGTATATTTGGCACACAAATAGTTCACCATCATAAGATTTAGTAAATAGAGTAGGGTCGAGTGAACCGGGTGTGAAGCCATTCTTCATGAGGAATTCCTTCAAAGTATCATACCACGCCCGAGGGGCCTGCTTGAGGCCATAGAGGGCCTTGTTGAGTCTGAAGACTTTCTCAGGATTCTTTGGATCTTCAAAACCCGGGGGTTGAGCAATATATACTTCTTCCTCAAGCTTACCATTGAGGAATGCACTTTTCACATCCATTTGATATAAAGTGATATCATGATGGTTAGCATAAGCAAGTAATATCTGAATAGCCTCAAGTCTAGCAATAGGTGCAAAAGTTTCATCGAAATCAATTGCTTCAACCTGTGTGTAGCCTTGAGCTACAAGTCATGCCTTATTCCTCACCACAAGGCCATTTTCATCTTGCTTGTTGCGGTAGATCCACTTTGTGCCAATGATGTTTGACCAGTTCCCAGACGTTGTTGAGCTCGAACTGATGTAATTCTTCTTGCATGGCCTGAATCCACTCAGGCTCCAGAATTGCTTCATCTACCTTAGTGGGCTCTGTGATAGAGACAAAAGCATAGTGCCCACAAAAGTTAGATAGATGTGAAGCTTTTGAGCATGTGAGAGGACCTGGTGCTTCAATGTCATCGATGATCTTTTCAACTTGCACTTCTTTTGCAACGCGAGGATGAGCTGGTTGTCGTCGAGGAATTTGATCAGCATTTTCTTCAGCATTTTCTTCAGGTGCATCAGCTCGACGTTCTTCACATTCTGGAATGAATTCTTCAGCAGATTCTTCAGTAGGAATGACATCCTCAGTAGCCTTGAACTTGATAGAATCTCAGGTGCTGGTTCATCTATCACAGAAGGTAGGTGCTCTCTTTGTGAGCCATTAGTTTAATCAAACCGCACATCTACAGTTTCAACAATCTTGTGAAGAACATTGTTGAAGACTCTGTAGGTGTGCGAGTCCTTTTCGTAACCAAGCATAAAACCTTCATGTGCTTTGGGTGCAAATTTAGCATTGTGATGAGGATCTCTAATCCAACATTTTGCAACGAAGACTTTGAAATAACTCTCATTGGGTTTCTTGTTAGTGAGGTGTTCATAGGCAGTCTTCTTGAAGAATTTGTGAAGATATACCCTGTTGATGATGTGGCACGCAGTGTAAATTGCCTCAATCCAGAAGTGACGAGGCGTCTTGTACTCATCAAGCATAGTGCGAGCCATCTTAACAAGAGTTTTGTTCTTGCGCTCCATGACGCCATTTTGCTGAGGAGTATAAGGAGCAGATAACTCATGAGTAATACCAAGTTCATCAAGATAGTCATCAAGACCAGAATTCTTGAACTCAGTTCCATTGTCACTCCTGATGTGCTTGATCTTCAGACCAAAGTTGGTTGAAGCCCTTGAGGAAAATCGTTTGAAGACTTCCTACACTTCATGTTTGTAAGTAACAATGTGTACCCATGTGTAACAAGAGTAATCATCAATAATAGCAAAGCCATATAGAGATGCATCATTAGTGACTGCTGAGTAATGATTAAGACCAAAGAGGTCCATGGGAAGCAATTTGAATGGTCGAGTAGTGGTCATGATAGTCTTCGTTGGATGCTTGGCCTTGGTCATTTTCCAGCTTCACAGCCCCCGCATAAGTGATCCTTCAGAAATTTGACATTCTCAATGCCAATGACATACTTCTTCTTCGCAAGCGTGTGCAAATTCCTCATGCCTGTGTGACCAAGTCGTCGATGCCATAGCCAGCCTTCTGAAGCTTTTGCAAGTAAGCACACGGCTTGATGAGGTCCTGTAGAGAAATCAACAATGTACAAGTCTCCTCTCCTAAAGCCTTCGAAGACTTTCGAATTGTCAGCTTCAATAACCACAACACAACGATACTTGCCAAAGACAACAATCATATCAAGATCACAAAGCATTGAGACAGACATAAGGTTGTATCCTAAGGACTCAACAAGCATGACTTTGTCCATGTGTTGATCCTTTGTGATCGCAACCTTACCTAGACCCAATACCTGACTTTTGCCTTCGTCAGCGAAGATGATATGCTTCAGATGCGATGGTGATAATGGAGCATCAATCAACAGATTCTTGTCACCAGTCATGTGATTTGTACATCCACTATCGCGGACCCACTCAGTGGCTTTGGGATGATCATCCTGCAGATGAATTAGTGCAGCTTACGTACTCATATACTTCATCAGTGAAGAATATGATATCAAATTCATCAGATGAATTTCATCAAGCAGTAAAACAGATATAGCAGTATGAGGACGTGTGAAATGAAAGTTCATTTCTTCATGATTAGCCTGCGTCCTTTCAGGCATTTTTTCAGGCCCCCAGCAAATTCTTCAGACGTTAAAGCACGTCTGGAGACCTGACCCTGCAGAAGAGATTAGATCTTTTTCTTCACCACCCACATCTGAAGAGGTGGCAAAGAGTTCATCACTCTGCGAGCTCCATATGAGAATGGTGGCAGATAAGCCAAATCATTTCGTTTCACATAAGAGGGGTTAGGGTAAGCATATGAATAAGCAGAGAAATTCTTCGAGGACTTATGAACATAATGGTTTGAAGAATAATGCACATATTCATAGCCCTTAGCTCTACCCTACGAAACAGAGTTCTTAGCACAATGATAATCATATGAGGACTTTGATCCTTTTGAGGAATTTGATCCACGTGAGGAATTTGGTCCGTATTAGGACTTGGATCCATATGAAGAATTTGGTCCATATAAAGAGTTTGATCTGGGGTTCCTATTCTTCACAGGTGGTGTCATGAGGACATTCACCTGAAGACTTTCAAGGCACCTTTTGGGAACCCAGATTTTATTCATAGAGGAACCGTTCCTGCAGTTAGTGCCAACATATTTAGCAAATACTTCACCATTCTGATTTTTGAACAGTTTATAGTTGGAGTCAAATGACTCATCAGAAGAATGAGGAGATTCACATGTAAAGCCAGATAAGTTAGATGTATCAACTGGTGGTCCCTTTGCAGCAACCCATGAGGTTTTGGGGTACTGCTCAGGCTTCCAATATGTACCATCAGCATTGATTTTCCTCTCAAAGGAAATACCCTCTTTCCTAGGGTTCCTATTGAGGATCTGCTTTTTAAGTACATCACAAAGAGTCTGATGCCCTTTGAGGCTTTTGTACATGCCTGTCATGTACAATTCCTTCAGCCCTGCATCGTCAGTGATACTAGCAATGTCCTCAGATGAGGAATTAGTGATAGCAGAGGCAGGTGAAGAAATATGTAACAATAGAGCATTTGAACATTCAGGTGAAGAATTAGCAGATTCACTTTCAATGCACTTTAAGCATGGAGGAACAAATTCTTCCTGAGAAGCGCTGATTTGTTGAGCAAGTAATGAATCGCGCTCCTTCTGAAGATCTTCATAACTCACTCTTAGCTTCTCAAGATCTTGCTTCTTTTGAAGAAATTCATAAGAAAGCTTCTCATGATCAGATAAGAGAGTGTTATGATGACCTTGAAGGCTGTCAAACCTAGACTGAAGTCTCTGAAGATTTTCAGTCAAGGCTTTAGTGCGATCCATTTCTTCACCCAACATATCGTCACTTTTGTCTAGCATGTTTTGAACCTTTTCAAAAGCCCTTTGTTGTTTCACAGCAATCTTAGCAAGTTTAGAGTAGCTGGGCTTGAGGTTTTCATCGATTCATTCTCACTAGATTCGGAGGAGGTATATTTGAGTACCTTGGCACCCTTTGCCATGAAGCGATGGGTGGGAGCGTAGTCATCATTGCCTTCATCAGCCTTGTTGGTGAGGTCATTTTCTTCAGAGTTGAAGATAGACTTGCTGATGAATGCAGTAGCGAGAGCCAGACTCGCCACACCAGACTCGGACTCCTCAGATGCCTCCTCTTCCTCATGTTCCTCAGATTTAGCCTCAGAGTCCATTTCCTTGCCAATGAATGCCCGAGCCTTCTTGGAGCTGCTCTTCTTGTGAGATGAAGACTTCGAGGATTTTGATGATGAAGATTTTGACGATTTCTTCTTCTTCTTAGCGTCATCGAACTATAATCCTTGTATTTCTTCTTCTTTAATTCCTTTTCCACCGAGGACAATCTTGAATATAGTGACCAGGTTTCTTGCATTTGTGGCATAGCCTCCTCTTGTAGTCACTGGATGAAGAATCATTGCTCCTTGAGGATTTTCCAAAGCGGCCATGTCTTGAGAACTTCTGGAATTTCTTCACGAGCAGTGCTAGCTCCTGGCTCAATTCTTCAGGATCACCAAGGCTGTTGCCAGAATCTTCATTTTCAGATTCAGACACTGCCTTGGCCTTCAGGGCACGTGATCTACCATAGCACGAACCATAGAGATCTCTCTTTTCAGCAAGCTGGAACTCATGAGTGTTTAGCCTCTCGAGGATATCAGCGGGATCAAGTGACTTGTAATCAGCACGCTCTTGTATCATCAATGCCAGAGTATCAAATGAGGAATCAAGCAATCTCAACAATTTCTTCACCACCTCATGGTCGGTGATGTCAATGGCACCAAGCGCTTGAAGCTCATTTGAGATGTCAGTGAGGCGATCGAAGGTTTGTTGAACATTTTCATTGTCGAGTCTTTTGAAGCGGTTGAAGAGATTGCGAAGAACATCAACTCGAGAGTCACGCTGAGTTGAGACTACATCATTCACTTTGGACATCCTATCCCAGATAAGCTTAGCAGTTTCCAAAGCACTCACTCTTCCATACTGTCCTTTGCTCAGATGGTCACATATGAAATTCTTCGCTTGAGAATCAAGTTACTTGAATCTCTTCACATCGGTGGCGTTCAGTGAGGGTGAGACAGAGGGAACACCATTTTCCACAACATACCAGAGATCGTTATCAATTGCCTCAAGATGCATTCACATCTTATTTTTCCAGTAGGGGTAGTCTGTCCCATCGAAGGTAGGACAGCCAGCAGAGACCTTGATCATACCTGCGGTCGACATAACTTAAACTCCAGACGGTTAAACCAAAATCACACAGAACAAGGGAGTACCTTGTTCTGATACCAATTGAAAGTGTGTTATATCGACTAGAGGGGGGGTGAATAGGCGATTTTTATGAATTCTTCACTGAGGAATTTGCTGGTGAGGAAATTCCATAGCGAAGAAATACTTGCAGCGGAATAAGTACTCAGACGTAAGCATAAAAGAATAAAGGCATGGTCATCATGATGAAATGAAGACAAGCACAGAGTACAGAAAGCGTAATCACGGGAAAACACAAGATGAAGACAAACAGACTGAAGAAATTGAACTGAGGAAATTGAGAAAGTCTTCAGTCAAAGTCTTCAAACACAGATACGATGAAGCACTTAACACGGTAATGAGGAAATGAAAGAGTTGAGGAAATAGAACCAGTAAGCTTGGTGAAGACAATGATTTGGTAGACCAGTTCCAACTGATGTCTCGGTTATGCGTCTGGTTGGAGCGGCCGAGTATTTAAACTCGAGGACACACAGATCCGGACACCCGATCTGAGGGCGCAACTCAGACACCAAGTCCCTGTATTCTCCTTGAACTAAGGTCACACAGACCTTGTCCAATCACTCGTGGTAAGTCTTTAGGCGACTTCCAAACCTTCACAAACTCGGTCACTCAGCGATCCACAATTCCTCTTGGATGCTCTAGACCATGACGCCTAACCATCTGGAAGAAGCACAGTCTTCAAAGGTAACAAGCGTCGGATCCACGCATGATCAATCTCTTCAGTGATGCTCAATCACTTTGGGTTTGTAGGTGTTTGGGTTTGGGTTTTCCTCCCGTGATGATTTTCACTTAAAGTCCTCGGAGGATGGGATGCTCTCAATTGACAAGTGTTAGTTTCTCTCGGAGCAGCCAACTAGCTAGTGGTTGTAGGGGGCGGCTATATATAGCCTAGGGAGCAGCCCGACATGATAAGACATAAATGCCCTTCAATGATATGACCGTTAGGTGGATAAGATATTTTGAGACAGCTGGCACGTATCACAACAACTGTCGGAAATTTGAGGTTCAAATTCCTCAGGGCTATCATGTTCCTCACTGTGTAGGCAACCCACACTAGCGAATTCCTAACTCCTCAGTCAGAACAAAAACTCAGCGACTAGAAGAACTTTGTCTCTGTCACTGAAGAAATTGACTGAACTGTATGAGATTTCCAATGGCTTCACTCGAAGGGATTGGTAAGTCTAGGATTTTGAGTTGAGCATCACATTGAAATTTCTCCTTAGTATTTCCTCGACCCCCTTTAACAGTACGGTGTTTCCTATGACTCAAGAAAGAGAAAATGAAACTACGAAAACAAAAGTCTTCACGCTTCATGTTCTTCAAATGAATACCAAGTCTTCAAGGTCACTCCAATTTCTTCACTTTCAAAGTCTTCAGAAAGTCTTCAGAATACCAAAGTCTTCAGTCGAAGAACTGCATTTTTAGGGGTCGACTTTCTCTGTAAATATCAAACTCCTCATAGACTTATAGACCTGTGTACACTCATAAACGCATTAGACCCTTAACCTATAAGTCTTCAATACACCAAAATCACTAAGGGGCACTAGATGCACTTACACCACACAACCCACAAGACACCAGGGCGCCCAGGTGCCAGGCACGTGGTGTTTGGTTGTGCTCACCTCGTACGTCGGTTGGAGCTCTACTTCGGGCGCAAGAAAGCTTATATTAGGAAAAAACCATACTAAAATCTCAGCGCAATCGGAGTTACGGATCTCCGAGAATATAAGAAACGGTTTTTGACCTGATCTGGGAACACGAAACAGAAGAGAACAAAGAGGGAGATCCAATCTCAAAGGGGCTCTCGCCCCTCCGCCGCCGTGGAGGCCATGGACCAGAGGGGGAACTCTCCTCCCATCTAGGTGGGAGGCCAAGGAAGAATAAGAAGGAGGGGGGCTCTCTCTCCCTCTCCCCCGGTGGCGCCGGAGTGCCGCTGGGGCTAGGATCGTGACGGCTATCTACTTCAAGAACCTTGCTACTTTCAACACCAACTTTCTCCTCCTCTATGCAGCGGTGAAAGACCCCTTCTACCCGCTGTAACCTCTACTTAAACATGGTGCTCAACTCCATATATTATTTCCCAATGCTATTTGGCTATCCGATGACGTTTGAGTAGATCCGTTTTGTCCTATGGGTTAATCATGATCTTGGTTGGTATAATTGTGAGTTTTATTTATGGTGTTGTCCTATGGTGCCCTCCATCTCACGGAAACATGAGGGGTGCCCACTGTAGATTGTTGCAATAAGTTCATGGTTTTCTTATGGTGGGTTGCGAGAGTGACAGAAGCTTAAACCCAAGAAGGTGGGTTGTTGCGTATGGGATAAAGAGGACTTGATACTTAATGCCATGGTTGGATTTCACGACCTTAATGATCTTTAGTAGTTGCGTATGCTTGCTAGGATCCAATCATAAATGCATATAATCCAAGTAGAGAAAGTATGTTAGCTCATGCCTCCCCCTTATATAGAATTACAAGAATGATTACCGGTACTTGTTATCTATTGCCTAGGGACAAATGATTTCTTATTGACAAAATCTATATACTTTTATTACCTTGCAATTTATTCGTTGGTTTATTCTCGCAAAGTACTTGTAGTTTTATTCTTGCGAAATAGTTTCATACTTGTTTTAGGTAAAGCAAATGTCAAGTGTGTGTAGAGTTGTAATGGTGGTAGATAGAACTTGAGGGAATATTTGTTCTACCTATCGCTCCTCGTTGGGTTCGACACTCTTATTTATCGAAGAAGGCTACAAACGAACCCCTATGCTTGTGGGTTATCAAGACCTTTTTCTGGCGCCATTGCCGGGGAGCAATAGCGTGGGGTGAATATTCTCGTGTGTGCTTGTTTGCTTTATCACTCAGTACTATTTATTTTCTGTTCTAAGTTGATCTCTAAGTTTATTTATGGATGTGGAACACGAAACACCAAAATAATTAGTCGTACTTGCTGCTCATGGAGATGGGGAACCTCCTAAAACCCTCGATGCTCGTTATGTGAAAAATATTATGCACTACTTTGATAATCCCGAGAAAACCCCATTCAACAGTATAATGGGCATTACGTTGGATCAACGTGAATACTTTAGGGACTATCGCTTGACTCATAAAAGGAAATTGTTATGGGATCAAATCAAATTTATATGTTGCATTGGTATGCTCGAGAGCTATGCTTGAGATATGATTATACTTGTTGCTCTAGGATGAATGCTCCACTGTCGGGATTCTGGGAACGGGGATCCCCAGACTTGCCTGCATGCGGCCTGCGGTGTGGCTCAAGTGGGGGCCCAGCATGGCCTAGCTTCATCAGCTCAAGCTCAAGACCCTCGCGAGGGGCCAAGCTTCGCGAGGCGGATGACAGGAACCTACCTCAGGAACAGCCTCGTCAGGCAGGATCGCGAGGAGGCGGAGAGATCAATGCAGGGTACCTCGCGAGGGTGCACTGTGAAGCTAGCCATGGTGATCAAGGCCAGGCGGGCGCCAGGCGGGCGCCAGGCGGGCGCCAGCCCACACAATGTCCTCATTTCCCCTTTGGTGCAAAGGAGGCAAGCACAGGCCAAGGCATCATGCAAAGGTTACCGCTTCGGTGCAACAAGACCAAGACCAGCAGAACGGCAGGATGGAGGTCATCGTGGAGCCCAGGACGGCGTCACCGTCAGAGTCTTTGGCAGCCGAAGACCAACTTTAGTCAGGATAAGTGTACTAGATGTTCCCCTTCAAAATGGCCAATTGTTGGCGCCCTTCCCGCTCATTATTTGGGAAGAGACCCAGGGCCTCCCTCTACAAATAGGACTAGCCACCACAGAGGGAGGAGGGATCGAATGAGGAGGATGGATCTGATCGAGAAGGATCAATCTGATCGAGAAGGATAGATCTAATCGAGATCACACACACAGAGAGAGAGGCGACTGAACTCACCTAAGCAGTTCATCACACCAGCTCAAGAACAGGCCCTCGCGAGGCTGTTCTTCCTTTGTATTGTTCATCATCAGCCCCTGAGGCAATCCACCACACCACACACTGGAGTAGGGTATTACACCACAACGGTGGCCTGAACCAGTATAAACCTCGTGTCTCTGTGTTGTTCATCGTTAGTAGTTTAGATCCCTTGCAAGCCTTACACGCATGAGCCGGTAGGGGAAAGATATCCGCGCACACCCCAGTGTTCGAACCTCAAGGGTCTGCCAGAACCCAAAATCTAACATTTGGCGCACCAGGTAGGGGTGCGTCGGAATCTTTCTTCCGCTGGTGGTGTGTGATATTCCGTCGTGTCCATGGCTGATGCTCGCCGAGCTTCGCGCTGAAGCGCCAGTTGCTCGCGCCGCCGAGTCGCCTGAGCGGCTCCGTCGATGGACACCCCGTCGTTCCCCGTCGCCCGCCGCCAACGCCGCCACCGGCCCGACGGGGAACGAGCAGCAGGCCTCGTCCCAGCATCCGTCCGTGAGCTGATCTGCTACTCCTTCGCTCGCCCCAGCTGATTCTTCATCCCGCGCGCTCCACGCTCCCATGGAGGCTCGAGCCGCGCTCATCGCGGCAAACGAGCTCCTGCGCTACCGCCCCGTCGACGACGTCAAAGAGGAGTGGCTCGACCGCGTCGCCGAGCTCGTCAGCGCCGCAGGGGGCTTCCCCCTCGCTGCCTCGCCCCGCACCACACGCGGGAGGCAGGGGGCCGGAGGTGCCCCCGCCACCTCCTTCCCAAGAAGGCGCCCTGGCTCCAAGGCGCGTGGCCCCAGGACAAGACCCTCCGTGCCCGGCGCCCGCGCACTAAGAAAGGAGCTTCCAGGAGATCCCTCGTCCCCAAGAAGGTGCTCGCGTGCTCCCAGCACCGGAGCACCGCGACCACGCCTCCAAAGACCACTGCTGTTAAGACCCCGCTGCTCCAGGCAGCGTGCGCTGGAATCCACAAGAGCAAGCTCCGCATCATCGAGAGCCCCGGTGGCCGTGCATGCTGCAGCGCTTACAGGCCGAGCTTCAGCGTCGCATGGCCCGGCAAGTTCAAGCCAGACCTGCCTCCTCGCTCGACGGCACCGCAGATCCTGCGGAGTTCCTTCAGCTCTGAGCTGGGCATCAAGCCGCCAACGGGCGAAAAGGTCATGGCGAATTGGTTCCCCATGGCGCTGCAGGACGGAGCCCGAACCTGGCTCCTGAACCTGGCTCCCGGCACGATCTCCTCCTGGGACGAGATGCGCACCCGCTTCATCGCCAACTTCCAAGGCACTCTCGACCGGCCTCCTGCCGTGAGCGACATGCGCCGCATCAAGCAGCAGCCAGGAGAGATCCTGCAGAAGTACATCCAGCGCTTCAACAACGCACGCCTCAAGATTCCCATGGTGACTGAGGAGGCCATCATCTCAGCATTCGCCGATGGTGTGCGTGACGTCAAGATGAAGGAGGAGCCGGCGATGCATGAAGACCTATGCACATCTCTAGAGCTGTTCAACTTGGCGACCAAATGCACCAGGGCTGAGGAAGGGCGCCTATCCCTCCTCGAGCTTCCAGCTGCTGATCCAGAAGAGAAGAAGCCCAAGGCCAAGGACGTGAAGTGCAAGGGGGCTGCAGTGCTCGCGGCAGAACCAGACACCAAGCAAGGCAGGGATCAGCCTGAGTCTTCCAAGGGCAGCCGGTACTGCGTGTACCACGATCTCCACACCCACAACAACAACGAATGCCAAGAGCTCAGGGCTGTGCTAGAAGGGAGAATCGGTTGATGCCCCGACCGCAGTGATCGAGGCTACATTCGACGAGGAGGAAGAGGCGCATGACGCTGGGAAGACCATGGCCCTCGCCAGGGATGGCGTGACAGACCTCGCGAGGACCGCTGGCAGGACCAGCCTCGCGAGGGAGGTTGGAGGGACCAACCTCGCGAGGATCGCCCTCAAGGCCATGCAGGGCTCCCGCATGTGTCGCAGCCGCCAAGGAGGTATGAAGACAATCATCAGGACGAGGGGCTGGGGCTTCCGAGGCAGCGCAATCGCTTGCACCACAGGTGGCGCTCGGGCCCGACCTCTCGGCGCATCTTCAAGCAGTTTGCTCATGAAGTGAATGCAGTCCTCCCAAGCCGTGAGGCCACACGCCCTCTCAGGTAGTCGTCATGCGCTATCACATTCAGTTCAGCGGATCAGCTCAAGTGCGCGGCAACGGCCGGAGTCCTCCCCATGCTTTGCTCACCAGTAATCAGCAACGTGCAAGTCACCAGGACCCTCATCGACGGTGGAGCAGGACTCAACGTCCTATCTGTCGAGACATTCAACGATCTCCAAGTGGCATACGATTAGCTTCAGCCGACCAAGCCTTTCTCCGGAGTCACCGATGGTTCCACCGTCCCGATAGGGCAAGTCCACCTTCCTGTCACCTTCAGACAGCGCAACAACTACCGCACGAGCTCATCGACTTCGACGTCGCCATCCTCGGGTACCCAGCTTTGGCCAAGTTCATGGCAGTGATTCACCATGGCTACAATGTCCTCAACATGCCAGGAAGCAAAAGGATGCAGTGTGTTCTCTTGAGCGTGCCTTCCAAGCCGTGGCAATCGAAGACCCAGATCACAGGAGCTGGAGACTTCCCGAGACGATCCCCAAGAAGAAGGCCGCACCTGGTCCAAGCCCACATGGGGTAGGCACCTCCGGAGGCATGGCAATAGGACCCGCGCCCGTCCAAGGGGCGCCACCCTCTGATTCATAGGAAGGCGCGCCGGGGCCCTCCTCAGGCAGGGCTCGGGGGCTCTTTCATGGCGAGCCACCGACCTAGCCGGAGTCACGAGGGAGGCGCTCGGGCACCACTTGGAGGCGTGCTTCAAGGCACGAGGAAGGAACGAAGCAAGGATGGCCAAACCCTCATGAGTTCATCGCAAGGAGCACTCAGGAGCTACAGGAGTCAAGAGTCATGCGCGGCTGTCGCCGCTTGCCCGCCGTGGCCCCTCATCCAGGCGAGGATGCTGGGCTGCGAATCTGCATCGATATACCAGGGCTCAACCGAGCCGCGTCACAGGAGCGCCTCTGGCCCTCACGCGTGGGGCATTGCGTGGGTCCACCTCACAGCTACGTTTGCATGCCTTTCGGCCTGCCGACGCGATTACCGCCCATCGGCGCTGCGAGGCGCTCTAGAGGCTCGGGGAGGTCAAGCGGCCTTGATCAGCAGAGATGGACATGGCTCTCGAGGAACCCCCCGTACCCCCGGAGCCTCCCGAGGCTCCACGTCCGGAGGGCTCGTGAGGGCCGGCGTATTCGTCACGCGTCATCCGCTACCCCAACACCCCGTCATCTCCGACCATATCAGGTGACACCTTTCCAAGTTTCGTTTTCAGCTGGGAGCGCCCCTCGGGCTGCATCGTTCCCAGGCTGGGTGGGTCCATCCCTGCGGCATGTATCCGTTTTTCTTATGTTCTTTACTTACCTTGTTGGGGGCGCCCCACGGGCTACATTATCCCCAAGCTGCTCGGGCCAGACCCAGTGGCGTATGCTTTCTCTGCACCTATCTAGATGGATTTGCTTGTTCATACATAACATGCTTGACCTAATCGCCTGCTCGATTGACACCTACCTTTGGAGCCGCTCGCTCCGGCACGGTGCTTGCGCACGGTTCCGTCCTTACAACACTGATAAATCTGAGTGGCCGAGCTCTGGCCGCGGCAGCCCCGCAAGGCGCCACCTCACCAGGCCCTCAGTGCCCCCGATTACTCTCTCGGAGCGACCAATGGTTGGCTGGCAACCGTAACGATGAACCTTGTTTCTCCCCGCGATTCATACATAGGACCTGCTCCAGGACTAACGCTGATGGCCTCACGATCCTTCTCTCCTCCACTCCGGCATGATCCGCTTGCGCGTTAAAAGGAGGGTACCTGAGCATCGCGACTCATGGGCTCTTACTGGCTCTCCAGCCCTCACCCCGTGGCCTTGACCCACGGCATCGGGACCTGTCATACCAACAGCGGCTGAGGTCGCTCGAGGGTCGGGACCTGAGGACGTAGAGCATTAAGGAAAGCGCGGGGGAGAGGGAAGAAGCTCGCGACGTCCCGACCCAGTGACACCTGAGTTGCCGTCGCGCAGACACGGCACCTCATCGAACGCCGCTGCAAACTCACAAGATAAGTCACGCCAAAAGCTGATTTGCCTCAGCGCTAAAACCCTCGCCTACTGCTGCTCTGTCACGGCAAAGCTGCCTGCCTTCCTTGCCCTGCGGAGGCTGCTTGAGCGCTAAAGGGGACCTCCTGAGCATCGCGACTCAGGGGCTCTTACTGGACCTCGGGCCGCTCACCTCCTGGCCTTGACCCACGGCATCGCGACCTGTCATACCAGCGACGGTGAAGACTACACAGGGATCGGGACACATGTATGAGCACCAAGCGCTCGTGAGGAAAGAAAGGGGGAGCTGAGCTGGGGCAGAACGAGCATCTCGCATCGATTCATCATAAGGGCATAATATTCACAAAAACGTGGCTAGCGCCTTACATACCCCCGCGGGGTGCTACTCCGATTCTTTGCAGGAAATAAAAGGTGCTAATCCTAAGGAACGCCTACTATGCAAGCCTCCGCTGGGGACGCCATCATCAACAGTGGTCCACCAGGCACCGGCGCCAACCCCATTCAGATCACCGGCGCTGGTAGCCTGAAGCGCCCGCCCGGCTCCAAGCGCGGCGCGAACTCGGGGGCTCGTAGCTGTCGTCGCTCGTCTCTGGAGTTGCCAAAAGCTCGGTGGAGGCGCTGGACCCCCCGGTCCCGTCGCTGCTACTCGTGGAGCTGCCGAGGGGGCGACCAGCGGGCCTAGTCCTTGCGACGACGACGCCGCGACCTCCCTTCTCGGGGCAGCATTCCAGCCGATGTCCTTCCGTGTTGAAGACCTTGAAGAACATCAAGGAAGCGCCATCGTACTCCAGGTGGATCACGAGGGCGCCCCTCGTCCGGCAGACCCGGGCGATCTCGCCCCAACCTCGGGTCATGAAGACCTTGCCCGGAGTGACGACCGCAACCTCCGCTCCGGTCGCAGGGTTGCTGCAGCCAGCATGCTGCAACCAGAGCTCCAGATAGCCCCTCTGCGGGATCTCGATGGCGAAGGAGGGAGGAAGACGAATCCAAGACTGAGGAGGCATGGCAGAGTAGAGCACAAACTCTCGGGAGGAGCCCTCGGCATGGACTCCGGGAGAAACAACGCGCACCGCCGTGACCCGCCAACGCCGACGGCGGCGTCGTCCGTGGTGCTCGGCGTCAACTCCTTCAGGGCCCTCAATGCGGGCATACGAGGGCAACGGGAACCCTGGAGGCGGCCGCTCGTACCAGGGCCTCGACACCTCCTGCCGGGTGCCCTCATCTCGGCGGCAGAGGGCTAGCCGTTTCTTCGGCGGAAGCGGATCGGGACCCTCTCAGGGGGCCTTTCCTTTCTCTTCTGCGGAGAACCGACAGATTGGAGCCATCGTCGCAATGTGGAGCAAGGGCGATGATGGAGAAGAAGGAGAAGCAAGAAGAGATGGACCGGAAGGGCTCGCGTCGTTCCGTACTTATAGCCGAAGGAGGCCAACCGTCGGCCTCCGTGATTGCAGGTAATCATGACCTGTTTCTGCATGCAGGGACTTGTCAAGTCATGCGGTTGCCGAGGCATCGTGGGGAAGTGGAGAAACCCACAGCCAACCAATGTCCACGCGGCGCCCAAGGCCGCAGGCTGTTGGGGCCCGCGACGCTTCGCACTTGCCCCTTCGCTTCTCTGCTAAGCCAAGTCCGGGCGCGCCTTGGGCCCGGGGGCTACTGTCGGCGTTATGGGAACGGGGGTCCCCAAACTTGCCTCCCTGCGGCCTGCGGTGTGGCTCAAGTGGGGGCCCAGCATGACCAGTAACATGAATCTGATCGAGATCACACAGAGAGAGAGAGGCGACTAAACTCACCTAAGCAGTTCATCGCACTAGCTCAAGAACAGGCCCTCGCGAGGCTGTTCTTCCTTTGTATTGTTCATCATCAGCCCCTGAGGCAATCCACCACACCACACACTGGAGTAGGGTATTACACCACAATGGTGGCATGAACCAGTATATACCTCGTGTCTCTCTGTTGTTCATTGTTAGTAGTTTAGATCCCTTGCAATCCTTACACGCATGAGCCGGTAGGGGAAAGATCTCCGCGCGCACCCTAGTGGTCGAACCTGAAGGGTCTGCCGGAACCCAAAATCCAACATCCACACCTTCCCTTTTCATGTGATTTTAGTGATAATAAAACCTTGGCTTCTTATGCTAATGGTAGATATGATTATTATGATGTCGAAGGAATAAACGAATTTTTTACTTTTAAGGGTGCTTATGAAATTGAATCTTTGTTTGAAAAGTTTGAAGATTTTGATGATTCAGTTTATAGACCTGAAATTTTTTCAATCCTTAAATATTGCTATGATAATTATAAATTTAATTATGATACTGATGTGTTTATTGAGAAAATCTCTGCTGTCCGAGAAGAGATTAATATTTTGCAGGAGTCTATGGAAGTAGAAATTGATGATATTGTGAGCCCATTGGATGAAAAAGATGAGGAGGAGAGCGAAGAACAAAAGGAGGAAGAGCGGATTGATCACCCGTGCCCACCTTCTAATGAGAGTAATACTCTTCAACTCATACATTGTATAATTTCCCTTCGTTCTTACCGAAGCATGAATGCCATGATAATTGCTATGATCCTGTTGATTCGTTTGAAATATCCCTTTTTGATGATGCTTGCTATGCTTGTGGCCATGATGCCAATTTAAATTATGCTTATGGAGATGAACTTGCTATAGTTCCTTATATTAATAATGAAATTGTTGCTATTGCTCCCACACATGATACTCCTATTATAAAAATAATGTGCCAAGATTTTCCTTTAGGATGAGTAGATTGCTTCTTGTTATGTGCGGTGCAAAAACAAAAAACTTTGGCTATGGTGCGCAATTTTACATTTTTGACTGGAACATCCAAAGGTTCTGAAACTTTCTGCACCATATTGATACACAAATTGTTTATTTTGTCCTAGTTTGTCAGAATTTTTAGAGTTACAGAAGTATGGTGAATGTTCAGATATTTACAGGTTGTCCTGTTTTCACATATTGTTGTTATTGCTTCATTATTTGCGTATGTTTGAAATCTTGTTGAGCCTCCTTTGACTTGGGGCCATAGAATTGTGATAGAATACAGTGGGTAATGTTTGATTATAATTATACAATAATGTTATAGCAGTACATGATGGGATTTACTGCCATATTCATTAACCCCGCCACTAAAAGTTTCTGTTGAGTTTTGTGTGGATGAAGTGATCAAAGATAGAGGACGTCTCGATATGAGGAAAAGAAGGAAAGGCAAGAGCTCAAGCTTGGGGATGCCCAAGGCACCCCAAGTAAATATTCACGGAGACTCAAGCGTCTAAGCTTGGGGATGCCCCGGAAGGCATCCCATCTTTCTTCAACAAGCATCGGTATGTTTTCGTCTTCGTTTCATTCGTATGATCTGTGCAAATCTTGGAGAGTCTTTTGCAATTAGTTTTATTTTTTATTTTATGCACCATGCTGGTATGAGATAGTCCATGGTAGATTTATAAAATGCTCATTGCACTTCACTTATATCTTTTGAGTGTGGCTTTATAGAATGCTCATTGCACTTCACTTATATAATTTGAAGTTGGGTTCCCTGTTTCTCTTCACACAGAAACCCGTTGTTTGTAGAATACTCTTTTAATTCACTTATATTTGTTAGAGCTTGGTCTTTTGTAGAAATAATTAGACTCTCATGCTTCACTTATATCTATTTAGAGATTCAACAAGAATTGGTCAATTGCATGGTTAGTCATAAAATCCTACATAAAACTTGTGGATCACTGAATATGATATGTTTGATTCCTTGTAATAGTTTTGCGATATAGAGATGGAATATGTGGGAGGTACTAGTAAATGGTTGTGGTTAGTCAGAATATTTGTATTAAGGTTTGTGATTCCTGAAGCATGCACATATAGTCTCTTGTTATTCTATGAACTTGGAGCATGATTTATTATTGATTGTCTTCCTTATGAGTGGCGGCCGGGGACGAGCGATGGTCTTTTCCTACCAATCTATCCCCCTAGGGGCATGCATAGTAGTACTTTGCTTCAAGGGCTAAAAAACTTTTGCAATTATTATATGAGTTCTTTATGACTAATGTGAGTCCATGGATTATACACACTCTTACCTTTCCGCAATTTTCTAGCCTCTACAGTACCATGCATTGCCCTTTCTCACCTCGAGAGTCGGTGCAAACTTCACAGGTGCATCCAAACCCCATGATATGATACGCTCTATCACACATAAGCCTCATTATATCTTCCTCAAAACAGCCACCATACCTACCTATTATGGCTTTTCCATGGCTGAGCGACCATTCATCATTTTTTATATATATGTTACGCTAGATCATTGCACATCCTGATACATTGCCAGAGCCATTCATATGGAGTCATAATTTATATTGAGTTGTATTTTTTATTTCTTTTGAGTTATAAGTAAACAGAAGCGTGATGATCATCATTATTCATTTTTAGAGTTGTGCCCCAGTGAGGAAAGGACGATGGAGACTATGATTCCCCCACATGTCGGGATGAGACTACGGACAATGAGAGAAAAAAAGAAAAAAAGAAAAAAATAGAAAAAAAGAAAAAAGAAAAGAAAGAAAAAAGTAACAAAGAGAGAAGGGGCATTGTTAGTATCCTTTACCACACTTGTGCTTCAAAGTAGCACCATGTTTTTCATATGGAGAGTCTCCTATGTTGTCACTTTCATATACCAGTGGGAATTTATCAGTATATGATTAGATGCACACCCACTTAGTTTGATATTGAGCTTTCATACACTTATAGCTCTTAGTGCATTCGTTGCATGGCAATCCCCACTCCTCGCATTGATATGAATTGATGGGCATCTCCATAGCCTGTTGGTTAGCCGCGTCGATGTGAGACATTCTTACTTTTTTGTCGTTTCTATATTTACCCCTATCATCATACTCTATTCCACCTGTAGTGCTATATCTATGGCTCACGCTCATGTATTACGTGAGGGTTGAAAAAGGTGAAGCGTGTTAAAAAGTATGAACCAATTGCTCGGCTTGTCATCGGGGTTGTGCATGATAAATACTTTGTGTTAAGAAGATAGGGCATGACAAGACTATATGTTTTTGTAGGGATAGCTTTCTTTAGTGTTGATATTTTGAAAGACATGATTGTTTGTTGGGATGCCTGAGTATTGATGTCTTTATGTCAAATTGTAGACTATTACTTTGAATCACTTATGTCTTAATATTCATACCATGATTAGATATATGATCAAGTTTATGCTAGGTACCATTCCACATAAAAAATGATATTTTTTATCATTTACCTACTCGAGGACGAGCATGAATTAAGCTTGGGGATCCTGATATGTCTCTTTCGTATCTATAATTTTGTATTGTTTCATGCCAATATTATACAACTTTCACATGTTTTTGGCAACTTTTTATAATTGGACTAACCCATTGATCCAGTGCCTAGTGCCAATTCCTCTTTTTTGCATGTTTTTTGTATCACAGAATATCCATATAAAACGAAGTCCAAATGCAATAAAATTTTATGGATATTATTTTGGAATATTTGTGAATTTTGGGAGGTGGAATTAACGCAAACGGAGGCCCACACAGCCCACAAGGCAACAGGGTGCGCCTAGGTACCAGGCACGTGGTGGTTGGTTGTGCTCACCTCGTACGTTGGTTGGACCTCTACTTCGGGCACAAGAAAGCTTATATTAGGAAAAAAATCGTATTAAAATCTCAGCGCAATCGGAGTTACGGATCTCCGAGAATATAAGAAACGGTTTTGGCCAGATCTGGGGAACGCGAAACAGATGAGAACAGAGAGGGAGATCCAATCTCGGAGGGGCTCCTGCCCCTCCGCCGCCATGGAGGCCATGGACCAGAGGGGGAACTCTCCTCCCATCTAGGTGGGAGGCCGAGGAAGAAGAAGAAGGAGGGGGCTCTCTCCCCCTCTCCCCCGGTGGCGCCGGAGTGCCGCCGGGGCTAGGATCGTGACGGTGATCTACATCAACAATCTTGCTACCGTCAACACCAACTTTCTCCCCCTCTATGCAGCGGTGTAACACCCCTTCTCCCCACTATAATCTTTACTTAAATATGGTGCCCAACCCCATATATTATTTCCCAATCATATTTGGCTATCCTATGATGTTTGAATAGATCCGTTTTGTCCTATGTGTTAATCGTGATCTTGGTTGGTATATTTTTATACTTTATTTATGGTGTTGTCCTATGGTGACCTCCATCTCGCGCAAATGTGAGGGGTTCCCGCTGTTTGTTGTTGCAATATGTTCATGGTTTGCTTATGGTGGGTTGCGAAAGTGATAGAAGCTTTAACCCGGTTAGGTGGGTTGTTGCGTATGGGATAAAGAGGACTTGATACTTAATGCTATGGTTGGGTTTCACGACCTTAATGATCTTTCGTAGTTGCGCATGCTTGCTAGGGGTCCTATCATAAGTGCATATGATCCAAGTAGAGAAAGTATGTTAGCTCATCCTCTCCCTCATATGGAATTACAAGAATGATTACCGGTACTTGTTATCGATTGCCTAGGGACAAATGACATTCTTATTGATAGAAGCTATCTACTTTTTTACCTTTTTATTCATAGTTTTATTCCCGCAAAGTACTCATAGTTTTATTCTTTCAAAATAGTTTCATACTTGTTTTAGGTAAAGTAAACTTCAAGTGTGCATAGATTTGTAGCGATGGTCGATAGAACTTGAGGTAATATTTGTTCTACCTTTAGCTACTCGTTGGGTTAGACACTCTTATTTATCGAAGAAGGCTACAAATGATCCCCTATACTTGTGGGTTATCAGTACGTACGTGGCCGTATTTACTTTCTTGCACCTTGACTATAGTTACGTGTACATGATATTGACTGAACTGCGTGACATGCTACATCCGCGATGTGAAGCCCCCGATTCGACCGTACACTAATCATACACGCAAATGGGTACGATCAAGATCAGGGACCCGCGGGAAGAGATCACAACACAACTCTAGACAAAATTAAAATAATAAAAGCTTTATATTAAAACGCCAGGGCCTCGAGGGCTCGAATATATAGCTCGATACACAAGAGTCAGCGGAAGCAAAAAATTATGAGTACAGACATAAGTTAGACAAGGATGCCTTAAGAAGGCTAGCACAAAAGCAACACGGTCGAAGAGGCAAGGCCTCCTGCCTGGGACCTCCAAACTACTCCTGATCGTCGGCTGTCTCCATGTAGAAGTAGGCACCATCGGGTAGTAATCGATGTTGGCGGTGGCATCTAGCTCCAAGGATCCACCAACTGGTTGCATCAACCAGAAAGAAGAAAGAAGGGGGATAGGGGGTAGCAAAGCAACCGTGAGTACTCATCCAAAGTACTCGTAAGCATCAGATCTATTCTAAGTATGCATTGGTATCAAAGGAAGGGTTGTATCGATGGACTGAACTGCAGAATGCCAGAATGGGGGGGGGGGGAGGCCTAGCCTATCGAAGACTAGCATCTTCAAGCAGCTCCAAGCATCTTGCAGCATGTAGAACAGTATAGAATAGTAGTTTAATTAACAATCATGTTGTAACAATAAGGCCCAGAGATCCTTCCTCGACTCCCTGCGAGAAAGCAATCTCGGAGTAAACATATCCATCACATATCAAGTATCCATTTATAGTTGTATAAGATCAGGATATAAGTCTGAATGTCCATTACCATGGACACGGCTATTAATAGATAATCTTCCCTGCAGGGGTGCACCACGTTTTCCAACACGGTCGATCACTCTCGCCGGACACACTTTTCTAGGTCAATGCCCGGCCTCGGAAGATCAACACGTCGTAGCCCTACCTAGGCTCAGCAGAGAGGTCCCCGCAGGTCTACATCCTAAGATCTCTGGGGTCTGGGCCCATCGCCCGTTGCACTCCGGGTCGTTACGTGCAGGGCGGGTCCAGGCTACACCACTACAGGATGGTGCCGGCCCAGTCGTGCCACAATGCTGAACTAGACGTCTGACAAAGCTTCGGCTGATACTACGACATTGAGGCCCATAACTATTCTCGCGTCACTACTAGGAAAAGCACCGGAATGTCGATTAACTTCCGTTTCGGCAAATTCGGGTGCTCCATATGTCCTATTTTCAGCAAAGGTCATGCTGAAATTTTCCGTGAATTTTAGCATGACTTTGCTAAAAATCGGACATATGGGGTACTTGCTACTAATGCATGGGCCGGGGTATCTTAGTACTTAATTAAGTAGGATCAACTGCCCCTTTATTCTTGCTGCATTAAACCATAGGTGGCAATAGAGACAAGTGATTAGGCCCAACTTAGAATTCTCCTTAACATCGGTAAACCCTAGATGATAAACCCAACATAGGTGGCAATAGAGCCAAGTGATTAATGCCAGGTGATTAGGCCCAACCTAGGGTGCCTCGGCATCGATAAACCCTAAATGATGAAAACTTAACTTAGCATTTAGGGTGCCTCGGCGTCGACAAACCCTAAATGATGAAACCCTGGCTTTTAGGGTGCCTCGGTGTCGATGAGAACCTAAATGATGTACGCTTAGGCTTTTAGGGTGCCTCTGCGTCGACAAACCCTAAATGATAAAAGCTTAGCTTTTAGGATGCCTCGGTGTCGACAAACCCTAAATGATGAGACCATGATCTTGTTCCTTGACACTAACCAACTTTCTGACCAAACTTTTTTCCTATTTAGAGCGAAACATGGCCCACAACAATGAGGCCGGCGGTTCGGGCGGCAAGCAATTCTAGGAGCTGTCTAAGGAGTTGGAGGAAGAACCTCACCGCGATGAGGACGCCGCGGAAGACACCGATCCCGACTACACAACCCCTAGTGGCGTCGGGGATGACACCGCTGATGGTGCCGCCGAGGATGCCACCACTGATGATGGCAGCGCACACACAGATGGCAGCCAACCGAAGAGGCAATGGAAGGACCGGTGCCCGAGCGTGCTCGCCACCGTCAAGGAGGAATTTACTGAAGTGAACTCCGACGGGCATCCGACGGCGCCCAAAGAAGTAGTCAAGGGGTACTCGGTTCAGCTCAGGTGCATTCTCCGGAGGACCGTCTCGACCGACACCAAGAACCTAAGGCATAAGGACCGAGGGAATTTGCGCAGCCTCCTCTTCATGAAGCTGCACGAACAATACAAGTTCCCCGCTGAATTTGCAAACACACGCCCCTCAGGGAACAAAGTTAACAGTGCCGCCCTCACGAAGATGAGCACGGCCCTGTCTACTTGGAGAAGCACGGTGAAGGCAATGATTGACAAAGGTGATAGTTATGAGAAGATCAAGGCGAAATATCGTTTGATGAGCGAAGATGACTACAAGGAGTTCAAGATCAAGTGCGAGAGCAGCGCAACCTCCGAATCAAGTCAGTGGGGGAAAGAAATGCGGCAGTTGGACTTAGGGGTCCACCAACTCGGTCCCGGCGGTTACAAAGTGGCGGAGCCTATATGTGACAAGGAGGACGCGGAGCATGCCGAGCAAGGCCTTCCTCCCCGCTTCGAGAAATACCGTGACAAGCAAACCAGGGACTTTCTCAGGGCCCGGTACAAGGAGGACCCGGTAACAAAGGAGCTTACCACGGATCCGAAGACCAGGGCGCTCTAGCTTGTTCTGGTAAGGAATACACCCTCGCGTAATTAGCTCCATATGGTTGCATTTTAATTAATCCCCAATATTTCTAAATGGTTCACGTTCCTTCCATAGGACACTGAAAGCAGTAAGCGGGTTCGTCTCAGAGCTCCCCTTTCGACACCCCTTTAAATAGGGCATTGAACGTAATGAAAAACAAGGATAAGCTCAGTAAGCCGACGTTAGCTGGTCGTGTGGCTGGAAAAGGCTTGTCCACAAAATGGTCGTCATACTATACATTTGGTGGGCGAAAGGAGAAAAGACCAGCTCGGAAAGCCCGATCAGCGAGGTTGAAGCACTCAAGGCACAAGTGGAGCGGATTCTCGAGATTGTCCAAGAGCAAGTGCAACAACAAGCTGGGAACGACGCTCACCGCCATGGTGCCTACATTGATTCATGGGTGACGGCGTGGATTGCGGGTGGCCATCAGGCCTCCCGGTTCCCAGCTTCACGGCCAGCAACTCGCACAACAAGCAGGCGGCGCCATTGGTGTCTCCAGCGGCGCCATTGGTGTCTCCGGCGGAGGCGGTATTCGTGTCTCCGGCGCCGGCACGGGCATTGGAGCTTAATGCACCCGGGTGTACGCCGGCCGGCACCTCTCCAGCAAGCGGCCCCTCCGTCAGTTGCACGCCCACCAATGGCGGTGCCTCAACATTAGCCGAGCTCGACGGCATCACGGTAACTAAGCCTCTCGGCCGATGACTTCATCTCCTTGCCTTTAACTAGGCATCCCTGACGTCCTACATGTTTTCACAGGGCGCCACCGACGTTCCTTGCAGTCTCCTGCACTTCGTGGGCGGCGAGTTGGTCGATGTTGCCAAGGGCAGAATCGTTCAACCGGGCAACCCCGTGTTCCACGGTAATCCGATGCCACCCATAGTTTATAGGGTTGAACTGGTTCGCGTGCTGCCAGGCTGCGACGAGCTGTTACCTCCGATTCGACCCGCTGGGGCCGACGAAGAAGATGAGATGACCCTCAGCGCCTGCGTAAGCTGGCCCCTGCTTTGGCCGAAGAGCCAGATTCGTTTGGGGGCGGGGGACACAACCCCACAGACAAGACCGCCAGTCGAGCCGGCGCCAAGCCATGGCAAGAACGCCGCAATGCTACCGGACATGCCGGAAATCCCTATGGCATAGGATCTGGACATGCATATGGCACAGGATCCGGACAACGACAATACATTTACCAACGTCGATAAGTACTTTGCCGAACATGGGTACGCTGACGAGTTCTGCGGGCCTCCTTCTCAAGAACCCAACCAAGACGACCGCGATCTAGCTAGTACGGCGGAGAAACCCAATTGCAACAGGCGTAAATGCCGCGTTCAGTTCTCAAGAGACGCCTCCAGCTCCCGCCTTCACCGAGCCTCAGATAGCTGAGGTGCGAAATATTATCAGCCCCAACACGCTCAAGAAGGCGGTCTATGAGCAGAACTCGGTCCCATTACATCAGATCAAGAAGAAGGGACGAAAACAAAAGACTAAAAAGGGCGCCGGTGCGAGCCAGCCGGCACCGAGTACGATCCGTGCTCAGGACGGGCCACCTTCACCTAAGGATATCTCGAGGAGGGTGCATGTGGCGGGTAGGGCGATGCTACCGCCAAATATGCTCAATGCTGCAACCGGTGCTATGCGGAGTGTGCATGATAGTGTTCTTTCTTTGGAGAAGCGGCGTCTCAGAGAGAATGATGTGGCATACCCGGTTTTCGTGGCCAAGGTGCCAGAGGGCAAGGGCTTTGTGGATGGCGCCATCGGGGTAATGCGACCGTCCTGCGGTTTGATGACATCTTTGCTATGTTTAACCTTCATCCGCTGCACTACACCTTCGTTCGGCTGTTTTCGCTGAGCATGGAGATGCGGATCATTAGAGACAAGACCCCGTACATCGTGATAGTCGACCCCTTCTACATGTATGCCAAGATCTTGGGCAGCGCTGAGGACCGGCATGTCGCGAGTTCTTACCTCGAAGGCATCATTCTGGCAAACCCAGATAAGGATAACTTCCTCGTGCCTTACTTTCCCGAGTAAGTCATCCCCTAACCGCCCCATAACATATGATTTCTTAGATTTTGATCGTTCTTTTTTTCTAACATTCCATGTTCTGTGGAGTGACACAAATTGCACACTCATCCTCTTAAGCCCGAAATATTCCATGGCCACGTATTTTGACATGGACCGTGACTCCAAGATAGACTACACAAATATCAAGAAAGTTCTTGATGATGTTCTCCCCGGCTACGCCAAATCTGGAGGCACCTTCACCAGGCCAGTTCCTAGGTACGGCAGGCACGTGTTCGCCCACAATCCGACGTTCTCCCACGTCAAGCAGCCGCCTGGCGGTCAGAAGGATGCCTACTACGCCCTCCATCACATGCGGGCGATCGTACGGGACCATCATCACCTTCTGCTACCAGATAATCTCAAAGATTGGGCGGCGAGCTTGTCGGCAATCCAGGACGTGGACATCAGACAAGAATTCTTATGCATCCAGTCGGATTTTGCGGAAATCATCCATCAAGATGTCCTTCGTACCTCGGGGCAGTTCTACCTCAGAGATCAACCGTCCAATAGTGAGATAGACACAACGCTACAAATGCAGGCTAACAACGCCCGCGATTTCATGACCATCACGACAGACGATGGCTTCATCCACGCTCCGGTCCCATGAGTCGAGTCGAAAGTAGTGATGCTATGTGTAGTTCTGAAACATTGATTGGCTCATGTTGTAATTAAACTTTAATGAACTTGTATGTCTCTTTGGTTTGGACAGTCATTCAACTTAGATGTAATCGATGCTATTTATTAGTAGGACCATGAATCGTGCTATTAATGTCTTGCTTTTCTCTTCCGATCCTTTTGTTGCATACTTATATATTGCTTATGTATTGTCTGTTATTTGGCTTGTGCATAGAGATGCTGTCGTATGTCGTGTACAAGGGTAAGGTTCCCGGAGTCTACGACAACTGGGAGGAGTGTCGGAGACAGGTTCACCGTTTCAGCGGCAACAGTTACAAAGTGCACACCACTAGGGAGAGAGGAGGGAGCGTTGGAGGAACCGGATGAAGCCCAGTTTCATCGCGATGATGCTCATCGCGATGACCGCAGCTCTCTTCTATGTGATGGTAGTTTAGATGATAGATATCGACTTGTAATGTGAAGACAAACTAGCTTCTCGCGGTCTCGAGACTTGTAATGTTCTATCTTTGTTCGGTCTTTTGAATTCGGAGACTAATATGATGAATTGTATTCAGAGACTAATCTTCTATTGTATTCGATGAATCTGTTGTTGCTGTGTGGTGCTGTCTATATTCCGTCCAATAATATATTTTGTAATCCGTGCAAAAAATCAGAAAAGTAAAAAAAACCTAATATTCATACTAATGGCGCATTACCTCAAAGTGCGCCATTAGTATGCACAAGGACACTAATGGCGCATCACTACACAGTGCGCCATTAGTATGCCGAAGATACTAATGGCGCATCACCCCGCAGTGCGCCATTAGTATGCCAAAGCACATGGGTAAATATGGCCCCCTGGGAGGCATACTAATGGCGCATGTTGGTCTATACTAATGGCGCACGTCGTGGTGCACCATTAGTATACCAGATACTAATGGCGCACCAGTGGTGCGCCATTAGTATATAATACTAGTGGCGTGGTACTAGTGGCGCACCAATAGTGCGCCATTAGTAGGCAAAACTAGTGCGCCACTAGTAGGCCTTTTCCTAGTAGTGCGTGGTGGTTGGTGCCTAAAGGCCAAAGGCCAATTCAGAACAAATACCCAAACCATAGCGTTCTATTAATTTTTGGAGACGAGCAGAGACTCACGATAATGTGACTCCGTCGCCCCGTCTCGAGGAAATACGGCAAGGGCTAGCCCAACCAACTCGGGGGCAGCCTGCCTGCCCGGCCGTGCCTCGTAACCATCTTGCGGGTGCTCTCCGGGCCCGCCCGACTTTCCCAAAGGTCTCAAGTAAAGTCAAGGTAACCGTGTGTCCAAACATCAAGAGGAAAACCCGAGGAATCACCCATGGAGGATTCCACTCGCTGTAATCATCAAGGTGAATGTAAGAGGATCCACCCTCGAGGTTCACACTTGAGGTGTTGCACGACAGAGCCGTATCAGGAATGGTGAAATAGGAACCACCCTCATTGACCACGACTGAATAGCTACACTACAGAATTATCATGAGGAGTGCGTTATGAGGGATCACCCTCGACACTCGATAGTAACTCTGCAGAGTCGGCAACAAAAGGGGCGTGATGTGACGTGAGGTGTTGGGCTCTGGTCATCGATCACGTTGATCGAGTCATCGATGATGAAGCAGGGGAAACAAGGACAAGGTGGGGGTCACTGATGGATCACTAACAACCTGTACTAGGCAGTTTAGGATAAGCAGGTAAGGTACAATGGGCAGGTTACAAAAGCAGGCTATGCATCAGAAAAGGAGCAATCAAATATAGTAGCAAAATCTAATGCAAGCATTAGAGAATGGAATGGGCGATATCGGGATGAGCAAAGGGGGGCTTGCCAGGAAGCTCCGCTGAAAGGGAAGAAGGTTCGTCGTCGACGTAATCGATCCCAGGGGCATCGGCAGTAGTCTCGGGGTCTACCGGAGAGAAGAGGGGGAAGAAGCAGTAAATATAATGCAACACAGATGCATGACGGCGATAACACGTAGTGCTAGGGGTGTTCTAATGCGGTGCTACACGATACCGCGAAGGGGGAAAACATCCGGGACTGTTTTCCCGAAGTTTGGCATTTCCGGACACACGAACCATGGGGGAAATGTTCGATGTTCGCTATGCTAGGGACGTGTGACAGATGAACGAAGAGCGTATTCCGACTCGTCTCGTTGTTCTGAGAAACTTTCATGTATAAAACTTTTTAATCCGAGCTACGGATTAATTTCTATGATTTGCTAAAACTTTTAAATCATTTTGGAATTAACAGATAATTAAAGGAAAACAGGGTTATGACATCACCATGACATCAGCATGATGTCAGCAGTCAATAGGGCTGTTGACTGCGTCAAACTTACAGGTGGGTCCTGCTGTCATTGACACAACTTAGATAACAATTTTAATTAACAGATTAACTATTAAAAAACAATTTATTAGAGTGGGAGCCACACGTCATAGTCAGTAATTTTTACTAATGGTTTAATTCAATAGGGGTGTCGGATGTTGGGTTTCGCCAGACCCTTAAGGTTCGAACACTGGGGTGCGCACGAAGATCTCTCCCCTACCGATCTACGACCGATCGCCTCATGAGATCTAAGCTGGAAATGATGAACAACACAAGGGACACAAGATTTATACTGGTTCGGGCCACTGTTGTGGTGTAATACCCTACTCCAGTGAGTGGTGTGGTGTATTGCCTCAGGGGCTGATGATGAATAGTACAAGGGAAGAACATCCTCGCGAGAGGTGTTCTTGGGCTGGTGCGATGAATTGCTTGGGTGAGTTCAATCGCCTCTCTCTCTCTCTCTACTAGGGCTCTATCAGATGCACGTCCCTTCCAGATGCCTCTACTCTGTGGTGGCTAGCTCTATTTATAGAGGCCCTGGGCCTCTCCCCAAATATTGAGCGAGAAGGGCGCCAACAATGGCCATTTCGAAGGGGAACATCTAGTACAAGTTATCCTGACTAAAGTTGGTCTTCCGTTGCCAAAAGCACTGGCAATGATGCCGTCTTGGGATCCACGGTGACCTCCATCCTGCCGCTCCGCTGGTCTTGGTCTCGTTGCACCGAAATGGCAACCTTTGCCTGATGCCTCGGTACTCCGCGTCTGTGCTTGCCCCCTTTGCACCAAAGAGGAAACAAGGACACTGCGCAGGCCGGCGCCCGCCTGGCCTCGATCGTCATGGCTTGCGTCACGAGCACCTCACGAGGTACCCCACCTTGATCTCTCCGCCTCCTTGTGAGCCTGCCTGGCCAGGCCGTCCTTGAGGAAGCCTTGCATCGTCCGCCCCGTGAGGCTTGGCCCCTCGCGAGAGTCTTGAGTCTTGTGCTGATAAAGATGGGCCGTACTGGGCCACCGCTTGAGCCACGCCCGCGAGCCGCGGAAAACAAGTCTGGGACCCCTGTTCCTGCAACACCGGCAAGTAGCCCCCGGGCCCAAGGCGCACTCGGACTTGGCTTAGCGGAGAGGCGAAGGGGCAAGTGCGGAGTGCCGCGGGCCCCATCAGCCTCGGCCTTGGGTGCCGCGTGGCGGTTGATTGGACGTGGGCGTCTCCGCTTCCCCACACTGCCTCGGCAACCGCTAGACTTGACAAGTCCCTGCATGCAGAAACGGGTCATGATTACCTGCGGGCGTGGAGGCCGACGGTTGGCTTCCTTCTGGTTATAAATGCAGGAGTGCGCAGGCCTCCGCTGTGTATCTCCCTCCTTGCTTCCTTCTTTCTCTCCATCCCAGCTACTCGCCATCCCCCATGGCGCCGCCAAAGATGTTTTCGGCCGCAGAGAAGGGAAAGGCTCGTCGGGAAGGGCCGGAGTCTCCCCCGGCCAAGCGCGGCCGAGGCCGTCCTCGCAAGCATCCTGTGGCTCCCGTAGTGGCTTCCCGCGGTCGTGGAGGCGATCCCCTGTGCGGCGATGGGTGCCAGGTTGTCGATGGGGGGCGCGTCGTGACTGCGCGGCCCCCTAGGCCACGCTTCCACTCGGCGGTGGTGCTGCCGGAGTTCGTTGTGTGGTCGGCGGACCCGACCAGCACCTGGCTCCAGCTTCCCCGCTTCTTTGTAGGTGAATTTCCGGCCGGCGCTCCGGGCGGCCTCTGGCTTCAGGCAGACGGTTGTTGCAGCAGGGCCTCCTGGGCTTCGCTGGAGGTCTCCGTCACCGGGAATGCGGCCCTGACCCACGGTGACAACGCGTTTGCCAGCAGCTGCGAGCTGGCGGTGTACCCTGCACTTCAAGTTCGACAACGACGCCACCCTCTACGTGAGGGTGTTCGGAGAAGACGGTCGCCGTGCTGGTTGCTGCCCCGAAGATGAGGACCGCGGCCGTGTACCCAGCCCCGGCGATGATCGGGATGAAGATGACGGCAGGTGCGTGGTCGGCGGCGCTCGGGTCTCGTCGAGCTTTGGCGGCTCTCATTCAGAGAGCACCCCCTCCAGCGGTGGCTGTGACCAGCCTCCGCATCGTCGTGCCCGCCTGGAGGGAGGTAGTGGGTCAGTCCGCCGCTGCACCTCAGTGAAGCGCGAGGAAGAGTCTGACTGAGCTCCGGAGGCAGTATGAGCCCTCGTCGCGAGTTGGCGCCGAGCAAGTCGTGGCTATTTTGTTTTTCTCCCTTCCTTGCGCAAAGAGAAAGTAGTGTAGGGCCCCGTGGGGGCATCTTGAATTGTTGTTGTTAATTATAATGTCGTTTCCGCTATCTCTGTGCTGTGTTTTTGTGCCGCATGCCCGCGTGCAGGAATTACTTAGCTCGGGGGGACTTGTCGCGGTCTTCGCTTCCCGAGGCCGAGGCCTCGACGCGCGCTTCATGTCCTGGAAGGATTAGTCAGGAGGGGTAGCTGCCAGTCCCGGTTGTGGAGGCGACCGACCCAGGTCCTGTGTTCGCGTCGCGATGCCCGTGGGGCACAGACTGGGAGGGGTATTCCCGTAATGGACTTGGATAGGAAAGCTTCAAGCGACAGGGGCAGAAAACACTCGCGAGGGTGCCCGCGTAGCTCCCTCGAGAGACTTGCGCGAGAGAAAACGAGGCAAGTGAGCGAAAAAGACAAAGAGTCACAAGCTAAGGACGACAACAACTTCAATAGAACTTCAAATAGGAACGAACAAGCCAACTGCAGAAAGCAAATGAAAAAGCCGTGTCTGGCACCTAATCTAGTCTTCGACGTCTTCTCGGGGAAATAAGCTTCACAGGCGTTGGCCTTCTTCAATGGCTCAGGGCCTTTCTCGAGGAAATGAGCTTCACAGGCGTTGGCCTTCTTCACAGGCTCCGCGCCTTTCTCGGGGGAACGAGCTTCACAGGTGTTGGCCTTCTTCATAGGCTCCGGGCCTTTCTTCAAGGGTAGAACTTTCGGAGATGTTGGATGTTCCACGCGTTCGGGATGGGCACCCCCTCCTGAGTCTCCAAGCATGCAGTGCCGGGCCTAGAGACATGAACAACCTTGAACGGGCCCTCCCACATGGGCGAGAGCTTGTGCAGCCCTCCACAGAGAGCACCTGCTCGAGCACGAGGTCACCTACCTCGAGGGTCACAGGGCGGATGCTGCAGCGATGGTACCGCCCGCGTGCTTGTTGGTATCTCGCAGCCCGAAGCGCAGCCTCCCGACGACGTTCCTCCCCAAGCACGAGGTCCATCCCTCGCATGGCGTCTTGTTGCGCTTCGTCGAAAGCCAGGACCCGCGCGGAGCGATGCCTGACCTCGTGAGGAAGGACCGCCTCAACACCATAGATGAGGAAGAATGAGGTTTCGCCGGTCGACTTAGTAGAGGTAGTACGGATGGACCATAGCACGGACTGGAGCTCCTCGTGCCAGCACCTGCCGGAGGCCTCCAGCTTCTTCTTGAAGGTTCGGGTTTTGAGGCCCTTCGGGACCTCCGCGTTGGCGCGCTCAGCTTGGCCGTTGCTCCGAGGGTGCGCCACCGAAGAGTAGCGTATCTGCGTTCCAAGGTTAGCACAATATGTTTTGAAGAGATTGCTGGTGAACTGCGAACCGTTGTCGGTGATGATGCGATTGGGTACCCCAAACCGGCTCACGAGGCCCCTGATGAACTTGACTGCTGAGCCGACCGGGATGGTGCGGACAGCTTCCACTTCGGCCCACTTAGTGAATTTGTCAATGGCGATGTAAAGGTAGCGATAGCCCCCTGGCGCCCGAGGAAATGGGCCAAGGATGTCCAGTCCCCAGGCAGCGAACGACCATGAGAGGGGAATGGTCTGAAGGCCCTGAGCTGGCTGGTGAATCTGCTTGGTGTGGAATTGACAGGCTTCACAAGCCTTCACCAGCTCGATTGCGTCATCGAGTGCTGTTGGCCAATAGAAACCGCTGCGAAATGCCTTGCCGACGAGGTTGCGCGAAGACGAGTAGTGCTCGCAGTCTCCATCATGAATGTCTGCCAGCAGCTCTTTTCCCTGCTCCCTGGAGATGCAACATAGAGTAACGTCATTCGGCCGCTATTGGTAGAGCTCTCCATCTTGGATGCAGTAGGCCGTGCCTGCCGCGCCACACGCTCCGCGTCCTCCTCCTTCTCCGGCAGGGTCCCTTGCATCAAGTAATCCTTGAACTCCGCGGTCCAACACCCCTCCTGAGGCTCCAGCACCAGGAGCAAGCGCGCCCCTGAGGTTGGGCCGCAGGCCGGGGCTCCCGAGGAAGGCGGATGAGGGAGCTCCTCCCTAGGCTATGCTGTGCTTGATAGTGATGGCGCTGCCATGGGTTTGAAGAGTCGCTCCTTGAAGACGACATGCTCTTGAGGCAGCTGCCTGGACGCCCTCTTTGCGATGTCATCAGCTTCTTGATTGGTGCCGCGAGGCACATGTTGCAACTCCAGCCCCCAAAATTGTTTCTCCATCCTGCGGACTTCCGCGAGATACGCTTCCATGTGCTCGTCCTTCGGCTCGTATACCTTGTTGGAGAAGTTGACAAGGAGCTGTGAATTGCCCTTGATGATGAGGCGCTTCACCCCCAAGGCGACTGCAGCTTTCAAGCCTGCTATCAGGCCCTTCTACTCTGCGATGTTGTTGGAGACCTTCTCTCCATGCTGAAAGCAGAGTTGCACATCATAGTAGAGCTTGTCCTGAGTCGGGGATATGAGCACTGCGCCAGCCTCACTGCCGTGAGAAAGCTCTGGCCGGCACATGACCCAGCCGTCCGGGGCTTCACTTCCTGGGGAAAGCGACCGGTCCACGCCTTCTTTGAGCCCCGGTGCCTCTTCCCATTCCGCCACGAAATCTGCAAGTGCGCCGCCCTTGATGACCCTGGTCGTGCTGAATTCCTGCTTAAACGCTTGCAGTTCGATGTTCCATTCAGCGACTCTCCCAGCTGAGTTGGGGCTCCTGAGTACCCTTTCCAAGGGGTATGATGAGACGACCTTGATAGGATGGCCTTGAAAGTAGTGCCGCAGCTTGCGCGAGACCACCAACAGTGCGAGGAGGATTTTTTGGGGCATGATGTACCACGCCATCGCGTCCCGTAGCACCGTGCTGACGAAGTAGACAGGGTGCTCGACAAGGTTAAGCATACTGGCGCAGCCTGCGCCCTCTGGAGGTTGAGGCACCTACTGATGTGACGGAGCCCCATTGCTTGGTCGCCTGGAGAGGCCTCCTCCGCTCTGGGTGCACTCCCCTGCTGGGGCTGATCCTTTTCTGCTGCGGTTGTGGTCTCCGCGAGGCCTTCCGGGCTCTGCTCTGCCTCGGCTGGAACGGCAGCTGCGGCCTTGGTCCGGCGCTCCTCTCTAACCGCCACTAGGGCTGCGCTGGCGGAATAGGGGGTGGCCGGAAGGTAGAGCACCAAGGGCTCCCGAGGACGCGGAGCTACCATCACCGGAGGGCTGGTAAGGTACTTCTTGAGATCTTGGAATGCTTTGCCAGCCTCTTCAGTCCATTCGAAGAGGCCTTTCTTCTTCTTCATCTTGAAGAAGGGCTGTGCTCGTTCTCCCAGCTTCGAGATGAAACGCCCTAACGCTGTTACTCGCCCGGTGAGCTTCTGCATTTCTCTAAGGGTCTTCGGTGGGCTCATGTCTTCGACCGCCTTGACCTTATCTGGGTTAGCCTCGATGCCCCTATGCGACACGAGGAAGCCCAGGAGCTTGCGCGAGGGGACTCCGAACATGCACTTCTTCGGGTTGAGCTGCAGGTCCACTTCATTGAGGCTTGCGAAGGTTTCCTCCAGGTCCTGTATCAGCGTTTTTGCCTCCAGAAATTTCACCACAATGTCATCGACATAAGCTTCAGCGTTCCTCCCGAGTTGTCAGCCCAAGGCGATGTGCATCAGCCGCTGAAAGGTCGCGCCTGCGTTGCGCAACCCAAATGGCATGCAGGTATAGCAGTATACTACACACGGGGTCAGGAAGGCCGTATTCTCCATGTCTTCTACCGCCATCTTGATCTGGTGATAGCCCGAGAAGGCATCCAGGAAGCACAATAGGTCACACTCAGTGATAGAGTCAACGATCTGGTCGATGCTGGGGAGCGGGAACGGATCTTGCGGGCAGGCGTTGTTGAGGTTGGTGAAGTCGACACAAATTCATTCCTTTCCTCCGTTTTTTGGCACGACAACAGGGTTGGCCAACCAATTAGGGTAGCGGACCTCGAGAATGACTCCTGCTGCCTCTAACTTGCGGGTTTCTTGGATGATGAAGGCCTGCTTTTCAGTGGACTGCCGCCTTGCCTTCTGCTTCACGGGGCGCACGTTGGGGCACACGTTGATATGATGTTCAATTACATCTCTTGGGACCCCCGCCAGCTGATTAGGATCCCATGCAAACACCTTCTTGTTTATACAGGAACTGACCGTGGCCTCCTCCCCGCCAGCTCAAGGTTGGCGCCTATGGTGAAGGTAGCGCCAGCGGGTCCATCCTCGTCGACCGGTACCTGCTTGGTCTCCGCCTTGTCTTGGCTGAATAGCTGCTTCTTCTTAGCCGGCGCAGCCCGCTTAGGTATCTTCATGAGGTTGTACGTTGGGTGAGTCGCTGCCATGAACTGGGCCAAGGCTGGGAAGCCGAGGATGGCGTTGTACAGAAGGCCGATGGGGGCGATGTCGAAGTCGATCAGCTCCGTGCGGAAGTTGTCGTGGGTGCCGAAGGTCACCGGGAGGCGGATTCGCCCTGTGGAGCCGGCGGAACCGCCTCCGACGCCCAAGAAGGGCCTGCTGGGTTGAAGCCGCTCTAGCGGCACGTGAAGGAGGCTGAAGGCCTCCACCGAGAGCACGTTGAGGCCGGCACCACCATCGTTGAGGGTCCTGGTGACGGCCACTTGGCAGATGGTGGGGGTGCACAACATCAGGAGCGCGCCCGCGCAGGCAGTGTTGGAGGGGTGATCGTCCGAGCTGAAGGTCAAATCGGCCTTGGGTGCCACCCAGCCCAGGGGAGTTTCTCGGTGCTTGAGGGTGGCGCCGATCTGGCAGACGAACGGCTTGATGTGGCGGCTTGATGGTGGCCCATGTGATCCAACAGGATGGCCACAACGACCGGGGGTGCCGGCGCAGCATGGTGGGCGAGGAAGAGGTTGCGCAACTCCTCCCAGGAGGCCGCATAAGCCGCTGGCAAGTGGAGCAGCCACATGCATGGGACGCCGGTGAGGGCCATGGGCAGCCAGTTCGCCATGACCTTGTCGTTGCCTCCGGCCTTGGGGGCGACTTCTTCATATGCCAGCAGGAAGGCCTGCGGGTCGACCGTGCCGTCTTAGCACGGTGGCATGTTCGGCTTGAACTTGCGCGGCCACTGCACCGCCGCAAAGGTGACCAGGCTCGAGCGCCTGGTTTCCGCTACCAAGATCGACAATGGAGCGGGTGGCATGTTGGCCGCCATGAGGGCAGAACGTGGTGCTGATGGGGTACGACGGGGGCACCTGCCGTCGGGCACCGTCTGGGCTATCGGATTTCGGGTTCCGGCAGACCCTTGAGGTTCGAACACTGGGGTGCACGTGGAGATCTTTCCCCCTACCAGCTCATGCGTGAATGGTTAGCGAGGAATCTAATCTAAGAGGAAGAACACACAAGGGACACGAGGTTTATACTAATTCGGGCCACCATTGTGGTGTAATACCCTACTCTAGTTTGTGGTGTGGTGGACTGCCTCAGGGGCTGATGATGAACAGTACAAAGGAAGAACAGCCTCGCGATGGGCTGTTCTTGAGCTGGTGCGATGAACTTCTTGGGCGAGTTCAGTCGCTTCTCTCTCTCTCTCTCTCTCTCTCTCTCTCTTTCTCTCTCTCTCTTGTGAATATCCCTCTCTGGTCTCCCTCGTTCCTCTTTGTTTTTCTCTTGGTTCCCCCCTGTTTGGTGGCTAGTCCTATATATAGAAGGAGGCCCTGGGCCTCTTCCCAAATAATGAGCGGGAAGGGCGCCAACAATCGGCCATTTTGAAGGGGAACATCTAGTACACTTATCCTGACTAAAGTTGGTCTTCGGATGCCAAAGGCTCTAACGGTGATGCAGTCCTGGGCTCCACGATGACCTCCTTCCTGCCGCTCTGCTGGGCTTGGTCTTGTTGCACCGAAGTGGTAACCTTTGCCTGATGCCTTGGCCTGTGCTTGCCCCCTTTGCACCAAAGGGGAAACGAGGACACTGCCCAGGCCGGCGCCCGCCTGGTCTCGATCTTCATGGCTTGCGTCACGGGGCTCCCTCGTGAGGTACCCTGCCTTGATCTCTCCGCCTCAGCATGAGCCTGCCTGACAAGGCTGCTCCTGAGGAAGGTTCCTGTCGTCCGCCCCGTAAGGCTTGGCCCCTCGCGAGGGTCTTGAGCTTGAGCTGATGAAGCTGGGCTGCGCTGTGCCCCCACTTGAGCCACGCCGCAGGCCGCAGGTAGGCAAGTTTGGGGACCCCCGTTCCCAGAACGCCGACAATAGCCCCCGGGCCCAAGGCGTGCCCGGACTTGGCTTAGCAGGGAAGCGAGGGGGCAAGTGCGAAGTGCCGCGAGCCCCAACAGCCTGCCGCCTTGGGCGCCGCATGGCGATTGATTGGTCGTAGGCATCTCTGCTCCCCACGATGCCTCGGCAACCGTCCTTCTGACATAAGGGAGGCCCGGGCCAGACTTGGTGCTCGTCCTTGCTTGCCTTGCTCCAGATCCCTTTCTCGCCCTTCTCCTCCTTGCTTCTGAAATCCTCCAGATCTGTCTCAATCCTCCCATCCTGCAAGCTATGGCGCCTAGCAAGACCCCGCCTGAGGCCTGGTACCTTCCGGCTCTGGATCCTCCAACTGTGTCGGGGAAGAATCTAGTCCTTTTGCGCCTGAGGACGGTGGCGCAGGGCAACAAGGGAGCGACTGTACTCAAGGCCGGCTCCGACCAGCCTGAAGGCCTGGGGAGCACCTTCTACCCGTTATTCGTGAGCGCTATTATCGCCGGTCTGGTCCCTCCTTTTTCCGAGTTCTTCGTTGTTGTTCTCCGCCAAAACAACTTGCAAGCTCTGCATCTCCACCCCAACTCTGTTCTTCTCCTGGCGATTTTTGCCTACTACTATGAGGCTCATGTTGGGATAAAGCCCTCGGTGGCTTTGCTGCGCCATTACTTTTACCTCCGGGTCTCCCGTGGCTCCATTACTGCATGCGCGAGCTTTATCGCATATTCCAGCTCCAACTCCATCTCCAAGCTCGGGAAGAGGATTGAAGGCTTCAGGAGCAAGTGGGTCATGATGAATGTCGGGCGCATCCACCCCCGACTGGCGCTGCCGTCGGGGAAGCCCGTGCCCGTTGATGTGTGGTCTCGCGCAGAGCTCGTCGACTCTCGTGCGAAGATGATGCTGGAGAGGGTAGACGCGACCTCGAGGCCAGTGCAGCTTGGGGGCGGCGGCTGACCGGGGCCACGCCTCCCGAGGGAGTTCCTGAACACCGGGTGAGCTCTGCTCAGGAGCATTCGCTCCCGTTGTGGAGGCTTGGGGAGGCAGGTGACGCCCTTCGCCTGAGCTCCGAGGCCCTCTCTGGCGAAGATCTGGCCGCGGCTCTCCACTCCTTGGTCAGGGGAGACGTGGCGAAGCCGGAGGGCGCTCCCGTCCCCCTGTTCCTTCATGATGACTGGGAGCAAGTGGTGAGCGCCATGCCCACCTTCAATGGTGAGGGGCTGGTGCCCGCCGAGGCTCCCGAGGATCTGACGGTGTTGGCGACGGTGAACGTCTCCTCCAGCAACTCCAGCGGGAGTGAGGGGGAAGAAGAGGAGGTGGACAAAGAAGAGTCTGACTTCGAGGCGACTAGCGAGGAGTCCGGGGATTCTTTCCCTTGGCGCAGGTCCCGCGCCCTTCGCTCCATGCCGGACGATGACGATGCCGGCACCAGGCGAGGAGGGGAGGATTTTCCCCTGGTTCCGAGGAAGGGCAGGTCGGGCCTGGTTCCCCTGGGGTCCCCTCTGGCTCCGGGGTGGTCTAAGGCCAGCTCCGGGGTGGTCTAAGGCCAGCTCCGGCCTCCCCGACACGCCTACTACTTCCGGGCTTCCCAAGGCTGACCCTAGCTGCAGGCTTTCAGGCTTCAAGTTCGGCCGGAGGCTGCTCGGGTCCGGGGACGATGATCAGTAAGTGTTTGATCCGTGTTTGCTTTGCTTCTGCAGCCGGGGCTTGACGTCTGTATTCTCTTGACCAGGTCGGCACCCGCAGCGAGAAGGCCGAAGGGGGCTCCTGCGGCCCTGCTTGAGGCGGGTTCGCCTGCCGTGGTTGCGGCTCCGTCTACGGGGAAAGGAGGCAGCGAAGCTCACGCCTCCCCTACCCGGTCATCCTCGTGAGCCTAGCAGGGGCACTCTAGCGACGAAGTCGCCACTCCGTGGCCCCGGCCGACTGGAGGTGCTCGCGCTGACGTTGTCAGCCGAGGTGCCCAAGGCATAGGGGCTCCTCCTTCCCAGGCCGTGATCACGCTGCCGCCTTCTACACCCGCTCCACTGGCTCCGGCCCTTCGATCCCTCGGCCATCCTGGACCAGGCCAGCTGCCGGGCTGAGCCGGCTGCAAGAGGATCTCCGGAACGCTGATCCCCGTCTGGTGGCCGGGTGCCTGGAGCTTCCTTCTGGCCGGGCCCGCTTTGCTGCCTCCGTCCGAGCGGCGCTGAGCCAAAGCGCGTCGGCCTCCGATGGGGAGAAGCAAGCCGCATGCCAGCCAGGGCCGCTCGCGATGCTGCCCAGGGCGACACCGCGGACGCCCGGGACTGCTGCAAGGCGCTGGAGGTAGTGCTGCAAGGCTTGCGCGACGAGCTAGCCAAGGAGGTCCACGGCCGCCAGGAGAAGGAGAAGGAGATGGATGCTCGGGAGGCAGCCGTCAGGGACTGGGACGCCGAGCTTGATGGCTGCCGTGGCCGGTTGGAGACGCTGGAACATTCGCTGAAAGAAGAGAGGATCAAGCTCGACAGGAAGGCAAAGATCCTGGCTCAGGATGGGGTGGCCTTCGCCAGGTTGGAGGGGAAGGCTCACGCCGCGTTGAAGACGCTCTACAAGGGTGGCCTGGAGAATCCGTTGGCTGGTGCAGAGGACGGCCCCGCTGAGCTGCTTCCTTTCTTGGTCTGATCACTTGAAGATGTCGCGGACGGCCTTGGTCCCACGACTGAGGCCGAGGCGCATGCCCTGTCTTCTGTAGCGCTGACGCGCATCCTTAGCCACGTCTACCTTCGCGACCCCAGCGTCGACCTTGACGGCCTGCTGGAGCCTGTGAGCGGTGACCTTGCCGCTGCCGCTGCTAAGGCCTTGAAAGGCTGAGCCGAGGCCCTGCTGGGGAAGTTTCGCGCCTTCAGCACCTTGCCTGGGCGTGGTGCCGCCAGCTCCGCGGCCTCGGGAGGTGGGGCGCCATAGGAGAGTGATCCCTTCGCAGCTTCCGCTTGCTCTGTTTTAATTCCTGCAACATGCACCATGGCTCGTGGAGGCGTTTAAACTTGTGTTTGGCGTTGTAAAACGACTTATGGCTTGTAATATTTGCTTTGAATTCGCATTCTTCCCTCCTACTTGCGCGTGTTCTACGTCGGCAGGGCCCGACCCCGCACATACCTCAGCCGCCGTTAGCTCCGACCGGAGACCTAGGACGGGACCAAGGAGTGAGGGGCTACATGGCAAGTTAGGCTCCTGAGTCGCGATGCTCAGGAGTCCCCCTTGACGCGCGAACAACAAGTAGGGACAGGAGGCATAGGAGTGGATTGGTCGTTCTACGTCGGCAGGGCCCGGCCCCGCACATACCTCAACCGCTGTTAGCCCCCGATCGGAGACCAGGATGGGAGTAAGGAGTGAGGGGCTACATGAACAGTTAGGCTCCTGAGTCGTGATGCTCAGGAGTCCCCCTTGACGTTCAAACGAATTTTCATACCTTGGCTCCGCTCGGGGAGGCGCTGGGCGACCACTGTGTCCGAGGGACCTGGCTGGTGGCGCACATTCGGGCGTGGGCCCGAGCGCAGCCCCCATTTCCAACCCTCGCTGCACTCCCGAGGGGAGGCGCTATGATGGCGCCTGCACACCGAGCTCTGGGCTCCCTAAGGTTGATACGGTTGTGAGCCGCCCTCAGTTGTTTATCACCAGCGCGGAGCATAGCACTTCTGTATGTGTACGGGCATAGCTGCTCCTCGGCTATGTCGTCAGCTAGCGCAGAGCATGGTGCTTCCATTGGTTCGTGGGAGGGGGCTCCCCTCTGGGAGGAGCCCCCGGGGTGTGTGCAGCCCCGCCCTGACACGTGGCCGGCACGGTAGGGCTAGGAGAGGTGTATCTGGGCACCCGTGAGCCAGCGCGGGACTCACAAGGCCCTACCTCGAGGCGGGTTGCGCCTGCCTGGGCCTTTATCATTGGTGTGTTCTCGCAGGTTAGAATGCAAATGCTCTACGCTTCGTGTCCTGCCCTCGAAGCGAGCTCAGCCGCCACTGGTATGACAGTGTCGCGATGCCGTGGGTCAAAGCCAGGGGTGAGGGCTGGAGAGCCAAGAAGAGCCCATGAGTCGTGATGCTCGTGTACCCCCTTTTAACGTGCAAGCGCTTTGCATTACGGGCGGAGAGGCCCATGACAGGTAATAGGTAATTAATTGCGTGAATCAGGTTAAGCGCCAAGGAGAAAATCCATCTAGATAGGTGTGGAGAAAGCATACGCCCATCGGGTCTGGTCGAGTAGCTTGGGGATAATGCAGCCCGAGGGCGCCAACAAGGTAAGTAAAGAACATGAGCAACGGATACATGCCGCAGGACGGACCCACGCGTCTGGAATGATGCAGCCCGAGGGGCACTCCCAGCTGAAAACGGAACTTGGAAAGGTGTCACCAGATATGATCGGAGATGGCGGGATGTTGAGGTAGCGGATGACGCGCGATAAGGACGCCGGCCCTCACGAGCCCTTCGGACCTGGAGCCTCGGGAGGCTCCGGGGGCACGAGGGCTTCCTCGAGAGCCATCTCCATCTCTGCCAGGATCGCGCGCCGCATGACCTCTTGAGCCTCCAGAGCGCACCCCAGCAGGCGCTGATGGGCGGCAACCGCGTTCGGCAGGCCGAAAGGCATGCGAACGTAGCTATGAGGTGGACCCTTGCAGCGCCCCACACGTGAGGGCCAGAGGCGCTCCTGAGACGCAGCCCGGTTGAGCCCTGGTATGTCGATGCAGATTCGCAACCCAGCATCCTCGCCTGGATGCGGGGCCACGGCGGGCAAGCGGCGACGGCCACGCATGACTCTTGACTCCTGCAGCTCCTGGGTGCCCCTCGTGATGAACTCCTGAGGGTTTGGCCCTCCTGGCCTCATACCTTCCTGAGGGAAACGTGCCTTGAAGCACGCCTCCAACTGGTGCCCGAGCGCCTCCCTCGTGACCCCAGCCAGGTCAGTGGCTCGCCATGAAAGAGCACCCGAGCCCTGCCTGAGGAGGGTGTCGGGCTCGCCTTCCTATGCGACAGAGGGTGGCGCCCCTTGAACGGGCGCGGGTCCTGTTGCCACGCCTTCGGAGGTGCCTACCCCGTGAGGGCTTGGACCTGGCGAAGCCTTCTTCTTCTTAGGGATCGCCTCGAGAAGTCTCCCGCTCCTGTGATCTGCGTCTTCGATTGCTGCGGCTTGGAAGGCACACTCAAGGGAGCACACTTCATCCCTTTCCTCACAAGGCACTGTGGTGACTCCTCCGCTTCCTAGCATCTTGAGGACATTGTAGCCATGGTGAGTCACTGCCATAAACATAGCTAAGGCTGGGTACCCGAGGATGGCATTGTATGGAAGGCGAATGTGAGCGACGTCGAAGTCGATGAGCTCGGTGCGGTAGTTATTGCGCTGTCCGAAGGTGACGAGAAGGCGAACTTGCCCTATCGGGACGGTGGAGCCATCGGTGACTCCTAAGAAGGGCCTAGTCGGCTGAAGCTGATCGTATGGCACTTGGAGATTGTTGAATGTCTCGACAGATAGGACGTTGAGTCCTGCTCCGCCGTTGATGAGGGTCCTGGTGACTTGCATGTTGCTAATGACTGGTGAGCAAAGCATGGGGAGGACTCCGGCCGTTGCCGCGCACTTGAGCTTATCCGCTGAGCTGAACGTGATAGCGTACGACGACCACCTGAGAGGTTGTGCGGCCTCGGGCTTGGGGAGGACTACCTTCACCTCACGAGCAAACTGCTTGAAGATGGGCTGAGAGGCTGGGACCTGAGCACCACCCAGGATGCAAGCGATTGCGCGCGGCTCCTGGAAGCCCCCAGCCCCCTCGTCCTGATGATTGTCTTCTTACCTCGTTGGCGGTTGCGGCAGAGGTGGGAGCCCTGCGTTGCCTTGAGGGCGGTCCTCACGAGGATGGTCTCTCCAACCTCCCTCGTGAGGCTGGTCCTGCCAGCGGTACTCACAAGGTCTGTCGCGCCATCCTTGGCGGGGGCCACGGTCTTCCCAGTATCCTGTGCCTCTTCCTCCACCTCGGCCGAGCCCCGATCATTACGCTCGGGGTGTCGGCCTATACGCCATTCTCGCACGGCCCTGAGCTCCTGGCATTCGTTGGTGTTGTGGGTGTGGAGATCATGGTACACACAGTACCGGCTGCCCTTGGATGACTCGGGCTGATCCCTGCCTTGCTTGGTGTCTGGTTCTGCCGCGAGCACGGCAGCCCCCTTGCGCTTCACGTCCTTGACCTTGGGCTTCTTCTCTTCTGGATCGGCAACCGGGAGCTCGAGGAGGGAGAGGCGCCCTTCCTCAGCCCTGGCGCATTTGGTCGCCAAGTTGAATAGCTCCAGGGATGTGCACAGGTCTTCATGCATTGCTAGCTCCTCCTTCATCTTGACGTCACGCACGCCATCGGAGAAGGCTGAGATGATGGCTTCCTCAGTCACCTTGGGGATTTTGAGGCAGGCGTTGTTGAAGCGCTGGATGTACTTCGCAGGTCTCTCCTGCCGCTGATGCGGCGCATGTCGCTCATGGCCGGGGGCCGATCGTGAGTGCCTTGGAAGTTGGCGATGAAGCGGGTGCGCATTTCGTCCCAGGAGGAGATCGTGCCAGGAGCTAGGTTCAAGAGCCAGGTTCGAGCTCCGTCCTTCAGCGCCATGGGGAACCAATTCGCCATGACCTTTTCGTCCCCGTTGGCAGCTTCGATGCCCAGCTCGTAGAGCTGAAGGAACACCGCGGGGTCGGCGGTGCCATCGTAGCGAGGAGGCAGGTCCGGCTTGAACTTGCCGGGCCATGCGACGCTGCGTAGCTCGGCGGTGAAGGCGCGGGAGCTCGCGCGCCACCGGGCTCTCTCACGATGCGGAGCTTGCTCTTGTAGATTCCCGTGCACCGCTGCCTGGAGCAGCGCGGGGTCTTGACGCGGTGGCGCTGGAGCGTGGTCGCGGCGCTCCGGTGCTGGGAGCAGGCGAGCACCTTCTCGGGGACGAGGGATCTCCTGGCAGCTCCTTTCTTGTTGCGCGGGCAGCGGACGCGGAGGGTCTTGGCCCGGGGCAACGCGCCTTGGAGCCAGGGAGCCTTCTTGGGGAGGAGGTGCCGGGGGCACCTCAGGCTCCCTGCCTCCAGCGCGCAGTGAAGGGCGAGGCAGCGAGAGGGACGGCGTGGGGGAGCCCCCTGCGGCCCGGACGAGCTCGGCGACGCGGTCGAGCCACTCCTCGTAGACGTCATCAACAGGGCGATAGTGCAGGAGCTCGTTTGTCGTGATGAGCACGGATCGGGCCTCCATGGGAGCGCGGTGCGCAGGGGACGAAGAACCGACAGGGGCGAGCGAAGTAGTAGCGGTGCGGCCTTCTCGCCTCACCGATGGATGCAGGGACGAGGCCCGCCGCTCGTTCCCCGCCGGGCCGGTGGCGGCGTTGGCGGCAGGCGAGGGGGAACGACGGGGGTGTCCGCTGACGGGAGCCGTCTGGGCGACTCGAGCGGCGCGAGCTCGGCGAGCGTCAGCCATGGACACGACGAAAGATCACACACGACCAGCGGAAGAAAGATTCCTGCGCACCCCTACCTGGCGCGCCAAATGTCGGATTTCGGGTTCCGGCAGACCCTTGAGGTTCGAACACTAGCGTGCGCGCGGAGATCTTTCCCCTACCAGCTCATGCGTGAATGGTTAGCGAGGGATCTAATCTAAGAGGAAGAACACACAAGGGACACAAGGTTTATACTAGTTCGGGCCACCATTGTGGTGTAATACCCTACTCTAGTTTGTGGTGTGGTGGACTGCCTCAGGGGCTGATGATGAACAGTACAAAGGAAGAACAGCCTCGCGATAGGCTGTTCCTGAGCTGGTGCGATGAACTGCTTGGGCGAGTTCAGTCGCTTCTCTCTCTCTCTCTCTCTCTCTCTCTCTCTCTTGTGAATATCCCTCTCTGGTCTCCCTCGTTCCTCTTTGTTTTTCTCTTGGTTCCCCCCGTTTGGTGGCTAGTCCTATATATAGAAGGAGGCCCTAGGCCTCTTCCCAAATAATGAGCCGGAAGGGCGCCAACAATCGGCAGTTTTGAAAGGGAACATCTAGTACACTTATCCTGACTAAAGTTGGTCTTCGGCTGCCAAAGGCTCTGACAGTGACGCCGTTCTAGGCTCCACGATGACCTCCTTCCTGCCGCTCTGCTTGTCTTGGTCTTGTTGCACCGAAGTGGTAACCTTTGCCTGATGCGTTGGCCTGTGCTTGCCCCCTTTGCACCAAAGGGGAAACAAGGACACTGCGCAGGCCGTCGCCCGCCTGGTCTCGATCGTCATGGCTTGCATCACAGGGCTCCCTCGTGAGGTACCCTGCCTTGATCTCTCTGCCTCCTCGTGAGCCTGCCTGACGAGGCTGCTCCTGAGGAAGGTTCCTATCATCCGCCCCGCGAGGCTTGGCCCCTCGCGAGGGTCTTGAGCTTGAGCTGATGAAGCTGGGCTACGCTGGGCCCCCACTTGAGCCACGCCGCAGGCCGCAGGCAGGCAAGTCTGGGGACCCCCGTTCCCAGAACGCCGACATGGGTGACGCGGGCGGCAAGAGCAGCCCAACGCTCGGCGCGAGCCCGGTGAGCGTCAGCCGTGGACGCGACGGAAGATCGAACACGCACAGCATAAGAAAGATTCCGGCGCACCCCTACCTGGCGCGCCAAATGTCGGATGTTGGGTTCCGGCAGACCCTTATGGTTAGAACACAGGGGTGTGCATGAAGATCTCTCCCCTACCGATCTACGTCCGATCGCCTCATGAGATCTAAGCTGGAAATGATGAACAACACAAGGGACACGAGATTTATACTGGTTCAGGCCACCGTTGTGGTGTAATACCCTACTCCAGTGTGTGGTGTGGTGGATTGCCTCAGGGGCTGATGATGAACAGTACAAGGGAAGAACAACCTAGCGAGAGGTGTTCTTGGGCTGGTGCGATGAACTGCTTGGGTGAGTTCGATCGCCTCTCTCTCTCTCTCTCTGCTAGGGCTCTATCAGATGCACGTCCCTTCCAGATGCCTCTACTTTGTGGTGGCTAGCTCTATTTATAGAGGCCCTGGGCCTCTCCCCAAATACTTAGCGGGAAGGGCGCCAACAACGACCATTTAAAAGGGGAACATCTAGTACAAGTTATCCTGACTAAAGTTGGTCCTCGGCTGCCAAAAGCACTGGCGATGATGCCGTCTTGGGCTCCATGGTGACCTCCATCCTGCCGCTCCGCTGGTCTTGGTCTCGTTGCACCGAAATGGCAACCTTTGCCTGATGCCTCTGTACTCCGCGTCTGTGCTTGCCCCCTTTGCACCAAAGAGGAAACAAGGACACTGCACAGCCCGGCGCCCGCCTGGCGCCTGCCTAGCCTCGATCGTCATGGCTTGCGTCATGAGCACCTCGCGAGGTACCCTGCCTTGATCTCTCCGCCTCCTCGTGAGCCTGCCTGGCGAGGCCATCCTTGAGGAAGCCTTGCATCATCTGCCCCGCGAGGCTTGGCCCCTCCCGAGGGTCCTGAGTCTTGTGCTTATGAAGATGGGTCGTACTGGGCCACCGCTTGAACAACGCCGCAGGCCGCAGGCAGGCAAGTCTGGGGACCCCTATTCCCAGAACGCCGACAAGGGGGGTTGATTAAGTGGTGGGGACCCACCTGACTGTGTCCCATTAGGTTTATTAACTAGGCAGTTTTAATTAAACCAAAATAATTACGTGTGGGGGCCGTTGTCAGTGGCACAAGCCGGCCACCATGGCGTGGCCGTGCACGCATGCGTGCACACGGCAAGGGCCGAGACTATGGCCAGAGCTAGCAAGTCAGGGGAGGTGCGGCCATGTTGCCTCGGGCGCGAGAGGAGGAGCGTGCGGGCGCACTTGCGGACACGCGGCTGGATCCAGTGATGGGAGAGAGAGGGGAGGACGAGGCTCACCCCGTTTGTAGATGAATGGGGGCGACGTGGCTTGATGGAGCCATCGAGGGAGAGGTGTTGAGGCGAGATCCGGCAGCGACGAGGTGGCGAAGGCGCCGCGGTCCGGCTACGGCGAGCGACGGAGCCGGGGCGGCGCCAGGGGGTAGCGGCTTCGAGGTGTCGCCGCGAGGGATGGCTTCGAGGGAATAGGGGCGAGGCGACGGTGTGCGGCAGCGTCGGGAGGCTCCAGCGAGGGGGCCCTGAGAGACGGTGGCGTCAGGGACGCGGCGGGGGGGGGGGTGAGGGGGGGAACGGCCCGATCCAGATCCGATCGGGAGAGGGGGAGAGCGAGATAGTCGCGGGGGAGTGGGGGTGGTTAGCACTCGGGGTGGGGGCGGGGTGGCCTTGTAGGCCATAGAAGGGGGCGTGTGGGCCGTCCTGGGGGTTACCTAGGCCGAGGTCAGTGAGGGACTGGGCCTCTCCCCTTATTTATTTATTTATTTATTTATTTTTAGAGCATCTAAACATTCTATAAAATTTAGGTTTCTCCACCAATATTACCGAATGATTATTTGCAACAACTTGAGCATTTTAGTTTGCATTTTTGATAAAATTTTAATTTTTGCCTTTAAACTCAATTTTGAATTTGAATTGCGATTTGGATCAAGCGGAGATTAGCAACAGTAACATGATGACATGGCACCATTAACAAGGGTTTACTGTACCATAATTATCCGGGCGTTACAATTCTCCTCCACTACAAGAAATCTCATCCCGAGATTTAGGAGGTAGAAGGAAACAAAGCGGGGTATTCATCACGCAAGCGATCCTCGCGTTCCCAAGTGGCTTCGTCTTTAGAGTGATGCGACCACTGGACCTAGAGGAACTTGATCGCCTTCCGACGTGTGCGGCGTTCAGCTTGGTCGAGAATGCGGACCGGATGCTCTTTATAGGAATCATTATTTTCCGCGTAATAAGGAGGCACTTCCTTGCTGCGGCCTTGGACCCAGCTGTCAGCCTCTCCACGTACAGTCCACGTCCGATGGAAGTCGTTCCTTGATCACGTTGACCACGCCGCACCGAGAGCACCAGGGCGGTGGACGACGGCGAGGCCTAGGAAGGGGACGACGGGAGGCGGGGAAAACGCAACAATGGAAGCCAGCCAAGCAGAGGAGTACGAGGGTTCACCGTTCAGCTGCGGTGTGAGGCTGCCGTCGCCCGCAGGCCTCGCCAGCGATGGGAATAGTAGGGGCGGTGAGGCCTCCGCGGCAAAGCACAACCCGCCACGGAGGCAGGAGCATGCGGCATGACCGGCGCTGCCTTGGGCGGCTGGAGCAAGAAGACCAGAGGTTGAAGAAGCACTACGGCCGTTGGATGGACATCGTACGGTCACTGGAGCTAGAATCGTTCATATTGACTAAAGTTGACAAAGGCCCCCATCCCAGTCAACTTAGTAGGCCCACAAGTCAGCCTCCCACCATGGTGGGTCCCAGCTAGCAAGAGGAGTATTCATTTTTTTTTGTGCGTAATAAGGAGGCACTTCCGGTGGGTCCGAGCTGACAGCGCAGGGAACGTTTTTTTCACGAAATACGCTGGCCCGTCCGGTGGGTCCCAGCAGTCAGGGGGAAACATTTTTTTCGCAAAATAAGGTGGCCCATCCGGTGCGTCCCTGCTGTCAGGTGGAGGAAAAATTATTTTGCGCGTAATAAGGAGGCACTTCCTTGCGGCCGCTGGACCGGTATCGACCTCTCCACGTCTGATACTCTTCCGATGGAAGTCGATCGTTGACCACGTTGACCAGGCCATGCCGAGAGCACCAGGGCGGTGGTCTGGACGACGGCGAGGCCTGGGAAGGCGACGACTCGGAGCCGGGGAAGACGCAGCAGTGGTAGCCCGCGCGGAGAGGAGTACGAGGGTTCACTGGTTCGGCTGCGGCGTGAGCCTGCCGTCGCCGCAGAATAACAGGGGGTGTGGGTGAGTAGAGGGATACCCTGGGCCAGCGGTGGGAGTAGTAGGGGGAGGTGAGGCCTCCGCGGCATCACAGCCGGCCACGAGAGGCAGGAGCACGCGGCATGACCGGCGCTGCTTTGGGCGGCTAGAGCAAGAAGACCAGAGGTTGAAGAAGCACTATGGCCGTTGGATGGACATCGTACGGTCACTGGAGCTAGAATCGTTCATATTGACTAAGTTGACAAAGCCCTCCGTCCCCGTCAACTTAGTTGGCCCACAAGTCATCCTCCCACTATGGTGGGTCTCATCTAGCAGGGTGAGTATTCATTTTTGTGTAATAAGGAGGCACTTCCTTGCGTCCGAAGATATATCTGGTGGGTCCGACATGTTAGCGGGGGGAACGTTTTTTTCACGAAATACAGAGGCCCTTCCGGTGGGTCCCTTCTATCAGGTGGAGGAAGCATTATTTTGCGCGTACAGTCCACGGCCGATGGATGTCGTTCGTTGACCATGTTGACCAGGCCGCGCCGAGAGCACCATGGCGGTGGACGACGGCGAGGCCTAAGAAGGGAACGACACGGAGCCAGGGAAGACTTGGCAATGGTTGCCCACGCGGTGGGGAGTACGAGGGTTTACTGGTCCGGCTACCATCGCCGGAAAATAACAATAGGTGTGGGTGAGTAGAGGAATGGCCTGGCCAGCAATGAAGTAGGGAGGGGCGGTGCGGCCTGTGCGGCAGCACAGCCGGCCACGGGAGGCGGGAGCAGGCAGTCCCACCGGAGCTGGTTTGGGCGGCTGGAGCAAGAAGATCAGATATTGAAGAAGCAGCACGGCCATTGGATTAACATCCAACGGTCACTGCTGCTAGAATCGTTTGTGGACTAAATTTGAATCGTTTGTGGACTAAGTTGACAAAGCCAAAGTACACGTCAACCTAGTAGACCCACAAGTCAGCCTCCAAATATGTCCCAAACAGCATACAGCCCGAAATTTCTAGCCAGGTTCAAATTAATTTTAAATCTAAATATACCTTAATTTAAATTCAATGAAATTTTACCCGCACAAAAACAACGATATTTAAAATATCAAAATCCGAAAGAAAACAGTATTTGGGAACTTATTGCATGTTTGCTGTATTTTTTTCATTTTACAGCCCATTTATTATTACTTATAGCCCATTTCTTATTACTTATAGCCCATTTCTTATTACTTATAGCCCATTTCTTATTACTTATAGCCCATTTTCTGGGCAAAATGCATCCCTCCTCGTCTTGAAAGATTTCTGGCCCAGCAGGGCGTAGAAAAGCAAGTAGGCCTATGTTGGTTATTCTGCAAAAAACAAAATAGCTGGCTAGCCATTTTTTAGAAATGAAAAAAACAAACTGGGCTGGTCATGTGATAAACATATGAAATAAAAGCCTGGGCTAGACGGGCCACGGGTCCCGCACAACCCAGTTGATACCCTTCTCCATCCCGAAAAAACAAAATTACTGCGCGCGCTGCTGGGTCCCTACTGTCATCCTCACCATGTACAGTCATCTCCTTATTCCTCTCGGTTGTTGACCATGTTGACAACACCGGAGGGCGGCGCCGTAGCGAGCGAACCAAGGCGGAGGACGATGGCGAGGCCTCGGACGGAGCGAACAGGAGCCGGGAAGATCCTGACCCGATCGTGGGAGGCGGAGCGAGGCGGTCCCGCCCGGCACCGGTTTGGCTTTGGCGGCTCGAGGAAGAAGAGGATCAAGAAACGCGATGACGTTGAATGTCAATCGAGCGGTCAAGGTCGACACAATCGTTTTTGACTAAGCGGACACCAAGTAGCATACTTTTTTATATATAGGAAGAAAACCGAGGAAAATGCGTTCGTCTGCCGTCCTCCTCCTCACAGGAACGTTCGCCACATAAGTGACTAGCACCCTTGGTTTTCAACCGAGAGGTCTTGGGTTCGAGTCCGAGGAACTCTCAATTTTGTCCTCCTTCCTTCCTCACAAAAAAGGGAAATAAAATCAAAGACTTGGGAAGGCGTACAGAACAAGCTAGTGTACCAGTAAAGAGACGTTGTTGAGTTTTAGAAAAAAGAAAGACGTGCTCCTGTAGCTGGTTCGAATCCAAACCTAGACTATGACTATATATGGTGCTATGCTACTCTGCAAGTAATGAAACTGACATATCCAACATTCGCTTCTCCTCTTCTCTACTTACTCTGCCTAGCATCAGAAGCTCTGGCCACAGCAACCATGTCTGCTGGCTGCTCGTCCACCTGCTCTTCAGCAGGCAACAACTAGATATGCGCCAAGTCGCCACCCGTACCATCGCCTGTGGGTCTCATCACACCCCCGCCGGCACGCGCACCGCAGCCGATTGCTCATCGCAACCCGCTGCCGTTGGTGTGGTGCCACTGCTGCAAATCACGCAGAGTCATCCATCGCGTCTCAACCACAATCCGCAACCCTGGCCGAGTCTTCTACAAATGCCCGAATCATGGGGTAATAATATGTTTAAGTGTTGCTCTGGTGCTTTCAGTTGCTGATTTTTTTAATAGTTTGGTTGATGATCTTCCAATTTGATTCGTGCAGAAAAGGGAAGATTCATGTGATTTGTATTTCGGGAAGTTGCGATGTGGGGGAATGCAACTACGCTGATTATTTGGTTAGCCGAGGAATCACAATACCAGCTGGTTGGGGTGTTGGACAAATGGCAAGGAACGACAAAAGAGGAAGATGCACGAGCAGAAGGTTAAAGATGCAGTTCCTCACGATCATGGCCAAGCAACAGGCTTTGAGCAGCCATAATGACAGCAATGAGGAGATGAAAGAGCTTGTGAAGCTAATGGGCAAAATCGATGTGCTCTGTAGGATGATTGTCTCTTTATTTGAAGTGTATGCAGCACTCGTGATGTATTCAATGGCTACGACATGAGAACTTTGCTGAAACTAGTAATGAATGAAACCTGTATAGCAGGCTGGGCGTAGTGTTGTGAACATCTAATGATTTCTATTAACGGAAATCAGGGGGTATCCCCTTTTGCTCATATAAATAAATAAATAGCAGAGGCCCTGTCGGGTCAGCTTTGTTCTCATTCGAAGACGTCGAGCAAATTCCAGTCCAACAGCAAACTATGTCATCAAATTCAAGTTTCATAGCCAAATATGAGTACAACTAAACAACAATGTCATCATGTTTTAGTTGTCATACAATCACCAAACACAAATCAGCATACATAACAAGTGATGTTCTCACAGCAAAATACTAAACAACATGTTCATCAGGTTTCAGTTGTCATAGCAAACACAATTTCACATAGTAGATACTTCTGACAGGCAAATACGACAAAAGCAATGTAATCATCATCCGCAACAGCAGCATCAACATCTTCGCCATGTGTATCAGTCTGAATCGTAATTCCCCATGGTGTCATCTTCTTCTTTGTCCTCAACGTCCTCGAACGTTGGCTTCTTCTTGATCAACTCTTTTATGTCCACAAAGACGACAGCAATCTTTTTCTGGCGTCATTGACGTGATGGTTCTCAAAGATATTAGGAACATCTATGTTATCTTGTACATCAGGAGCAGTGTAAGCATCATCTTGTTGTGCAACTTCATTAAACGAATTCCTCTGCTCAAACCTTTGCAATACTCTCAAGTCATCGCTACGTGCAAATGTGTCTTCCAAGAAAAATATCTGTCTTGCTTCATTTGCCAAAATAAAAGCCTCGTTGGTCTGGTACGCCGCCTTGATATTGATGGATTTGAAATAATCATCGGCTCTGGGTTTTGCGATCCTGGAAAACAGGTTATACCAACGACAGTACAACAGAACCACACACCGATGATCCTCGAAACTGGAGATATACTGCAACTGAACAATGTCTGTTATGCTAGCATACATTTTAGTTGTCTCTTTGTCATACATATCCGTGCTCATGATGGCACTGTTTTGTGTCTTCCTGCCTTTGTCTCGTGCAAGGGTGTTGTAGCGCACATCTCCAACAACGCAAGATTCATAATGTCTTACCCGAGTATCAGGACCCATTGCTAGTGCGTAAAGGGCATCATCAACTGCCTGCCCATCCTCCCGCATCTTCTTAACCTATGTTTAGAAAATAGACAAGCTGATCATCTTATGTACTCAATATATTAAAAAGCGACAAAGTGCACTTCAAAAGCTTACATGGTTCTTGAACCATTTCGTAAATCCTACCATAACCACTTTGTCAATGTTTCTTGGATTTTGCGGCAGTAACTCCTCTTTGTAGATGCTGCACAACATAGTGATCGCGTCAAACATATCTAAATATATAAGAATGTGCTGCAAGTTTAGTAGATTACGATGTATAAGCTGCAGTACTGCACTTACTTGATATAAGGTAGTATCTCAGGACAGTTATTCAACACATACCAAACCATTTTGTCCAAATCTGTAGGTTTGTCCTCTTGTCGACTCTTCCCTGTATCGAACAGAATAATCGAAAACATTGAGCCCGGGATTGTCTTCACCCACCTGTTTGCTAAGCTGATCAGCTGTTTCAATGTATTTTGAGCAGAATGTCAACGCTTCTGTAGCAATGTAGGCCTCTGCAATGGAACCCTCGGGTCTAGCTCTATTCCTAACATAGCCCTTGAAAGTTCCTAGCCGCCTTTCAATAGGGTACATCCAACCATACTGTACTGGACCTCTAGGTAGTGCCTCATCAGGTAGATGAACAGCCAAATGCACCATCACATCAAAGAAGGCTGGAGGATATATCTTCTCAAGGTCGCATAGGATAGTTGGTATCTTGTCTCTAAGACACTACAAAGCATCTATCCTCATATTTCTACTGCAGAGTTCCGTGAAGAATTGTCCCAACTCTCCAACTGCTCTATATAAGTCAGGGCGGCCCAATCCTCTAAGGATAACAGGTAAAACCCTTTGAAGTAGGACGTGGCAGTCATGAGTTTTCAACCCTTGTACCTTGTTTCCATCTGCACTGACTCTCCTTTCAGGGTTGGAAGCAAATCCATATGGGAATCTCACACATGACAGGACCTCGCAGAATTCTTTTCTTTTTACCTTGTCCAAGACGTACACAGCTGGTGCCATATCCTGTGGTTTACCTTCATCTTGCACCTACAGATCCTTTCTGATACCCAGGTGTGTCAAATAAATCCTAGATTTCAAGGTATCTTTCGTCTTGCCTTCAATGCTAAGAAGTGTGCCGATAATGCTGCCACATATATTTTTCTCGATGTGCATCACATCAAGATTGTGCCGCAGATCCAAATCTTTCCGATACTCCAAGTCCCACAAAGTGGACCTGCGTGTAAACAATAATCTCTCTTCTACCTTGCCACGCTTCCTTTTCCCGCTACCATTACCAGGATGGTTTCCTTGTGTAATATGCCTGATCTTCTCTAATTCCACTTACAACTCATCGGCGGTGAGCCTCTTTGGCACATCACGGTTTTCATGCGTCGCATTGAACACATGTCTTCGGTATTTTCTAGGATGCGGCTTGTCATTGGCAAGGAAACGGCGGTGTCCAATGTAACAGATCTTGCTAAGTATTGCGTATAACAATGATTCCTGTCACAAATGAACACATGCATTGTAACCATGTGTCGTTCACCTGACATAGTGCCCAAAGCTGGATAATCATGGATGCACCAAATTACAATATAGCACGCAGAAAAGAAATCAGCTGGTGGGCTGCTATATAGGTCTCGAGTGAGAACACCCTTCCATAGCTGTTGAAGTTCCTCCACAAGAGGCTCCATGAACAAATCAAAATCCTTTCTAGGACTTTTTGGACCTGGGATGAGCAAGGCCATCATGTAGTTTGATTCTTTGCTGCAGACATTTGGAGGCATGTTGTAAGGGATAACAAGCAGTGGCCACATGCTATATGTGGCGCTCTGGTGGCCAAATGGGTTAAATCCATTTGAAGCTAAGCCAAGTCTAATGTTTCTCGGGTCAGCAGCAAACTCTTTGTGTTTATCATTTAAGGTTTTCCACTCACTACCATGAGATGGATGGCTCATTACATTTTGATCTCTATACTCCTGGTTCCTAGAATGCCACAGTACATCCTCTCTTGTTTCAGCATCATGAAACAACCTCTGCAATCTTGGTGTAATTGGAAAATGTCTCAGAACATTATGAGGAACCCTCTTTACAACATCGCCATCTTTCCATCTTGATGATTTGCATTTCGGGCATTCACTTAAGTTGGCATAATCCTTCCGGAACAGAACACAATTATTCTTACAAACATGGATCATATCATATCCAATTCCAAATGCACAAAGGAAATTCTTCATTTTACTGTAGGTGTGTGGCAGCTTAGATGCATCTGGGAAAGATTTGTGGAAAGCAGCCAACATCGCATCGAATGATTTGTTGGTCATCCGCTCAGATGTCTTCACCTGAAGAAAGGTGACCATAGCTGAGAATACTGACAGCTTATTTCCTGGGGTGACAGCAACGTTGCATTGTTCGAACATGCGGGCCCACCGTTTTTCTTCTGCACGAGCATTTCGTAGCATTGTTTCAATGTTGGTCAAACTCACTGGCTCCGCCACCACCATCTCATCCTCCTCTTCCACCTGAGCAACAGGCAGATCAAGATGGTGATCTGCTGCTTCCACGTAGTCAATAACATTGACGTTCACAGCTTCACCATGATGAACCCACCTAGTATATGTGACCGACATCCCATACAAGTGTAGATGATTTTGCACAGTTAATTGGGGTCTTGTAACCGAATTCATACAACTACTACACGGGCAGAGCACATCTGATTTCGGACCACCGTACTCAGCTCGATAAAGTTCATGAAGTTTTCAACCCCTCGACATATGCAGCGGAGAATCTTGAGCAGAAGTTATCCAAGTCCTGTCCATCTGTTAGACATACAAATTAGTTATTCTACTAGATATTACAGGAAAAACATATATGCTTTTTATGAAGTCGAGAAAAAATACCTAGGTCGATGTCTAAAGCTATGGCAAGATATTTGGATGAGCAGATCTAAGTAACGAAATATATGTAAAGCTAATTCAGCAAACAGATTTGAGTGCTAAATTATGACAGGCTGTTTTAGCAGTCAATGATGCCGAGCACACAACCATCAAACTATCGAAGGCCATCGCAACAACAAAGATCGAGTATAAAATGGTGTAGAGCTATTTCACCTAACAGATTGGCTACTAGACCATGGCAATCTACGTCACAATAAATATATGGCAGGATATTTTAGCAACTAATCGGCCTTGGCATGCCATCTCAGCTAAGCAGATTGAGTGCAGAACAGGGCAAGGAAGCTTCTTAAGCAGAGCATATTGATAGTAAACTACTTCGGCAAACGGTGAGATTAACAGCGTCTATCAGCTAACATTCAACGCTACACCGACATGAACGGGGCCTCAGTATAGAATGCATGTACCGTGGGAGAACCCGATCGCCGTGCTTCTCCACACGAACATCGCCAGGGGTGGCGGCGCTGACCGCCGTGCGCCTCCACAAGAACGTAGCCAGAGGTGGCGGCGCGGCTAGAGGACAGCAGTCTACGAGAGCGTACTGTGGGAGCGAGAGGATCGCCGTGCGTCCCCTCGATGAACTATGGCGCCCGACGTATCGATCTTGTGAGGAGGCGGCTTTGGCGGAGGCGAATGGAGTGGAGGGGGGACAGAGAGTAGGGGGTTTGGGAATATTTGGCGAAGGGCGGTTGAATCAATTTGGGGAATTTTTGTGTGTGGGGGAGGATTTTTCGCGGTGGGAGGGAGTTTGGCGCTTGGTCCGTTTCTCCAAGTGCAGTCCCACGTGTCAGTGAAGAGGCAAGCCGAAGCTCGTTCCGTTTGCATGAGCCGTGTGCAGGACCGAACGTGTGTGGGGTGCAATGCGACCGCGACAGGAGTGCTATGAGTGTACCACCTTTTTTCCTTTTAAACTAGGTGCTTCGCCCCCTCAAAAAAATGTTGCTTTGCGCGATCCATCGATACTACTACTAGTAATCCGGTAATCCCGACTAAAACGGCACGGCCGGGTCTTTTCCCGCGCGATATGCTGGGAGGTTGGCTTAGTTGGGTTTTTTAGATTTGTCTTAGTTCCATAAAAAGCAGAGTTGGTTATGATGGTGTGCCTGTCATCCTGCAATATAGGCTATCCGATCTATATCTAACGGATAGGAAGGAAACTATGACAATTTACCCGCACTCCTCTCCACATTTGCATATAAGGCTGTCCCTCGTTCATCCTTTTCTCCCACAAGATCTTGATCTTTCGTGCAACGCACGAGCATCTTGCTAGTACTCCTACAATATGTATATTATTGTGAAAGTTCATATACAGCGGCCGAGATTAATGCAAAAACGGCAGATTTTCATTATTTTCAAACTTATATAGGACAGAAAAATAAAAGAAACCCAACCCTAAACCTATTCTACAGCGGCGACCGACGTCCATGTATAGGGGTGGGGTTCAAGACCCGTGAAGTGAAGGTGCGGTCTCCGGCGAGGAAGAGTAGAACCCGGGATACGGACCGGCCAGTTGGCACACCATGCCCTGCCGCCTCCCATGCCCTACTCATCCTCGGAGGAGTCCCTGACCTCGGCGGTGCCGGACGTTGGACGTCGGCAAGTAGGACGTGTGGCTAACGGTGGTCCCGTCGTCGGCCGCCAGCGTGGCCACCGCTTGTGCGGTCGCGTCCGCGTCTGGCTACGCCTCTATTGCGTCGCGAGAGGAGACTTGAGCGAGGGCGGCGACCTCGAGCTTCATCCCCGAAGACAAGCTCTCCCGCAGAGTGTTCGCACTTGCGGTCATGGCGGATGTGGTGCCAGGTAGGAGGACGATGCGCTATGGTGTGGAGGTTAGCTGGTCGTTGCCGCTTTAAGTAAGCGCATTCGGTGAGGCCAGCGTCCAGGTGCGTCATTAGGTCGCGGAGTTGGTTCCTCGGCACGCAAAGCCTCTTCTGACGACATACTGAGCAGACGGCATGAAGGCGGGAAGCTGGCGCCCGGCTGAGAGCATACCGCATGACGGCCACGAGGGGCGAGGGCTTTGGTGTGCCGGGGTAGTCATTGCGGTCGTGGTATCGTTGGAGATTCCCTTTGCTCAAATGCAATCCCATACGCCATTGAAAAAGCAAAACGACCCGGCATGGTCTCAGGTCGAAGGATGCGATTGGGCGTGCTACACCACTCCGCGGATGCGTCGTGGCGCCCATGCATCCTCGGCAGGCGGGTGTTGGGGTGTGTTTGGATTGTGGCCAAAGTGCACCTTACCAAAATTTTGGTCATGACCCAAAGATTGGTCTTTGTTTGGATGGTTGCCATTTCTTTGGCATGCGAATGAACTCTAGCCAACTCTAGTTCATTTTTCTTGCCAATGTCGGCCAAATCATGGGCAACCAATACCTCAACCAAAAATTTTGGCTACCCAATGCTTTGATCGGGCAACCTTGGGCACAAACCAAACATACCGTTGGTCGTGCCACAACACTAACGCCACCATCGGCACACTGAAACCGACCGTGTCTATCGATGATATGAGTGTGTCGCTCACCGCGGTCGCCGTGTCCAGAGGCGGTGCTGGAGCTGCGCCCTATTGTTGGCCCCAACGACCCAAATGAACGGTTGTCGGTGGCGAGGAGGTCGTGGGCCAGCTCCTCCATTGGACTAGTCTGCGCTATGTCGGTTTCCCTGTATTCCCGGCCATATTCTAGTGTCAGTGCTCCGAGTTGCGCATTAGGCCTTTCACTATGTAGGCCAAGCGAGACAACTTATTGTTTATTTGAGCCGTTCAAGTGTAATCATGTGGCGTTTGCTTTTTATCATTCCTCTCCAACCCTCTTCTCCATCGATCATGTCGCTCTCCAGTCGAGTCCATCCTCCCGCATGCCTCATTTGAACATTCCGCCGAGTATCATTCGCATGTACCCACCCTAGTTGTCGGTGTCAAAACCGGCGGATCTCGGGTAGGGGGTCCCGAACTGTGCGTCTAGGCGGATGGTAACAGGAGACAAGGGACACGATGTTTTACCCAGGCTCGGGCCTTCTTGATGGAGGTAAGACCCTACGTCCTACTTGATTAATATTGATGATGTGTGTTACAAGAGTGGATCTACCACAAGATCAAAGAGGCTAAACCCTAGAAGCTAGCCTGTGGTATGATTGTTGTTCGTCCTATGGACTAAAGCCATCCGGTTTATATAGACACCAGAGAGGGCTGGGGTTACACAGAGTCGGTTACAATGGTAGGAGATCTACATATCCGTATCACCAAACTTGCCTTCCACGCCAAGGAAAGTCCCATCCGGACACGGGACGAAGTCTTCAATCTTGTATCTTCATAGTCTTGGAGGCCGGCCGATGATGACAGTTCGGCTATCCAGACACCTCCTAGTTCGGCTATCCAGACACCCCCTGACCGACCACCCCGTGGTCGCGACAGAGAGGCCTCTAGGCCCTTCACTAGAACCGTACCCCGGCATCGCTCAAAAAGCACACGGCCATAGGGGAACGCTCCGGACCTGCGAGATATATTGGAGGACAAGGAAAGACAATCAAGATCGATCTATGGATCGCGTGGGCCCGCAGTGCGTGGCGACAACCGTCGCGCCGGACACAGTAAGTCCGGCCGGGCGGAACAAAACAGACAAAGCTCTTTTGAGCTCCGTCGTGACATCGCCCAGTACAGAGGCGCCGCACTCCCACTATGCTTCAGACGAAGTAATGGATCATCAAATCCCCAAAGGGTTTAAACCCGTCAATATTGAATCCTATGATGGCACAACAGACCCCGCGGTTTGGATCGAAGACTATCTCCTTCACATCCACATGGTCCGCGGTGACGATCTTCACGCCATCAAGTACCTCACCCTCAAGCTTAAAGGACCAGCCCGGCATTGGCTCAACAGCTTGCCAGCAGAGTCAATTTGCAGCTGGGAGGACCTGGAAGCCGCATTCCTCGATAACTTCCAGGGAACTTATGTGCGACCACCAGACGCTGATGACCTAAGCCACATAATTCAGCAGCCAGACGAATCGGCCAGACCGTTCTGGACACGGTTCTTAACCAAGAAAAACCAAATCGTCGACTGTCCGGATCTGGAAGCCCTCGCGGCCTTCAAGCATAACATCCGCGACGAGTGGCTTGCCCGGCACCTAGGACAGGAAAAGCCGAGATCCATGGCAGCCCTCACATCACTCATGACCCGCTTCTGCGCGGGTGAGGACAGCTGGCTAGCACACAGCAACAACCTCAGCAAAAATTCTGGCAGTCCGGACATCAAGGACCGAAATGGCAGGCCGCGTCGTAACAAAAACAAATGCCACATTAACGGCGACAATCACGAGGATCTGGCAATCAATGCCGGATTCAGAGCTCTAAACCGGTCAGTGGAAAAAGCCATTCAAAAGAACTACTCTGGGTCCGTCAATTTGGACCGAATACTCGACCGCTTGTGCGGATACGGCACCCCGAAAAGCCAGCTAACCACACCAACGAGGGACTGTTGGGTATTCAACAGGCAGGCAAGTTAATTGCGAAAACAATGACAAGGGCTGCATAGCGATGGCGAGGGCGAGACCCAACCGCCCGAAAAATAGAGGACATAAGGTTTCCCCCGCAGTGCGGACGGTGAACATGATATCATAGCGCACATACCCAAAAGGGGCCAGGCGTGCACTCGAGGATGTCTCTGCGATGGAGCCAGTTGCCCCAAAGTTCAATCCATGGTCCTCCTGCCCGATCACTTTTGACGAAGGACCACCCCACCGACATCCGCCACGGCCGGATTCGCGCCTGGTCTTAGACCCAATCGTCGATGGATTTCACCTAACCAGAGTCCTGATGGGCCGGCGGTAACTGAACCTGCTTTACCAGGATACAATGCGCCAAAATGGGCATAGACCCTCAAGGATTAAACCTACCAAAAGCGACCTTTAAAGGCGTCATACAAGGTGTAGAAGCCAATTATGCGAGCTCAATTACACTGGAAGTGGTCTTGGATCCCGGATAACTTCCGAAGCGAGGAGTTAATCTTCGACATAGTCCCGTTCCGCAGCGGCTATCATGCCTTGCTCGGACGTACCGCTTTTGCAAAGTTCAACGCGGTGCCGCGCTATGCATACCTCAAGCTCAAGATGCCAGGCCCTCGAGGAGTCATCACGGTCAACGGAAACACTAAACATTCTCTCCGCACGGAGGAACATACAGCGGCTCTCGCGGCAGAAGTGCAATACAGCCTCTTAAGGCAATTCTCGAGTCCGGCCGTTAAGCGGCGGACTTCACTAAGCGCCGGAGTAACTTACAACAAGACCACACAGCACGTTCCGAGCACGCGTAGCAGTGCGGTCCCAACCCAGCTCTGCGAAGCGTCAGCAGGTCCTTGGCATTACACCATTACGCTCTGAAGATACCATGGGCATGGGGAGAGGGGCAGGACCACGATAAACCCAGACTGCGGCTCAACCACACCAGGGGCTCTCAAGTGTGTCTTTCATTTTTCTTTTCTTTTTACCTTTTACTTTTTACCCACAGGACTCCGTTTGTCAGAGGCCTGTCCGTGACAGACCAGCCGAACTCACGATGCAACAGCGGGGAAGGATAAAGGCTACAGCAGTATCTGAGTGGTCTCCATTACGAGCATTTTTATACACCAATCTGCAGCCTACCCACGGAGAAGGACATGTTTAACAGTCCCATACCTTTCTTATCGCACTATTTGTATTTACGCATTAAATAGCAGCACTTATTGAATAAAACAATGCAACACCTTTTGCTTATAATTGCATTTCTTTTTCATACATATGTTCATTAGCGGCATGTTGCATCCGTACACTTTAGTGCGGCTAATATACACCGAGGGCTTATGTTTCCCGCATTACGGTATGATAAGTCCGAACACTTTCACAAGTCGGCACCCGAACTTATAGCACTATATGCATCGGCTCGAATCATGTCTTGGGTCAATAGTTGGGTTTGCCCGGCTCCCATGTTTTGGTACCTTACGTTCCGTTATAGCGGCTAAGGTAACCTTTGGGAGAACCACTGCGATTCCGCCCAGTTGAGCTGGAGTTAACGCCTCGATGGAAAGCTAAAACTGACCGTCATGATGAGGCGAGAGCGATGCGCTGTTCGAGAGGTTTTTGCGAGTCCTTAAAGACTTATGCCGCTTAGGCGAGGCGGATACTGTCCGGCCAAAGGCGTGAATAGCGCCCCAAATTGACCTTCCGAAGACTAGGGGCTTCGCCGAAATTTAAAATTATAGAATTCTATGGCTAAGTGAGTGTTCAAGCATTATAAGTCCGGTTGCCTTGTTACGCTGTGTTGAGCGCCTCCCTAGATGGACCCACAAATGGGAACAAGAGCGCTCAAGTTTATCCCGAACACCCCAGCACTCGTGGCATGGGGCTGAAGCCGACGACTTGCCATCTCTCAGATTTGATAAACAGCCGCACAAAAGGTAATATTTTAAATTAACAAGCGTTGCTTAGCGCATATGAACTAAGTTTTCAGCGCACAGTATAACAAAATGCGAGTCTACTCAAATATTACATCTTTGGAGTACTCACCCGCAATAGTGCGGGCGCCCTTCAGCACACTCTTATAATACATCTCGGGCGTGCGATGCTCCTTGCCCTCTGGTGGCGGGTCCGTCACGAGCTTCTGGGCATCCATCTTGCCCCAGTGCACCTTTGAGCGGGCAAGGGCCCGAAGGGCACACTCAATACAAGCGGAATGTTTGACGACTTCTACCCACGGGCACGCATCCATCAGCCGCCGCACCAGGCCGAAGTAGCTCCCAGGCATGGCCTCCTTCGGCCGCCTTGTGGAGCTCGACCAGCTGTTCAGCTGGTCGCTAAGGGGCACCGAATGTCCGGCCTCAGCATACTGAGACCAGAAGACCTTCTCCGTCGAGTTCCCCTCCTCGGCCAGGTAGAATGCGGCAGCATCGGACACGCTGCTAGGAAGATCTGCGAAGCATACAGAGCTCCGAATTCAGGTAAGCAACAGGTAATTAACACTCGCATGCTTACTTTTCATGAAAAATGCCTTACCCGCTGCTATTTTCTTCACCGCCTAAATCTCCTGGAGGGCCTTGTAGGCTTCGGCCTTAGCGGCTTTGGCACTCTCAAGAGCCGTTGCAAGCTCAGACTCTCGAGTCTTCGAGTCACGCTCCAAGCTCTCATGTTTTTTCACGAGATCCTGGAGCTCTTGTTGTACCTCCACCACCCGCGCCTCCTGCTTCTCTCGCTCGGTGCGCTCCGCGGCCGCATTGCATTCGGCCGCGGCCACCGCCTCCTTCAGGGTCGCCACCTCGTTAGTGGCCCCTACAATACCCACGTTATCCTTGTCATTTTTCTTGCAACCAAATCCTTTTCTGTAAGGTACAATTTTCATAAGGTATTACTCACCTTCTTTTTCCTCGAGCTGCTTCTTGGCATGCCGAGCTCGTTCTCAGAACGCTCGAGGTTTTCATTCAAAATATTGACCTCCAGATCGGTCTGACGGAAGTCGAGCACAGCCTGCAATCCCATATTGACATATTTTGATGACTCCTGCGTTTATCTTTCTAAAGATCCTCAGTCCGGCTTTTCTTTCCGAACACCGAACCCGAGCATCGGGGCTACTGTCTGTCTATGCGGTACCATTTTACATATATTGAAATTCTTACCTCAAAGCCTGTTAGAAGGCTGAGTACGAGCTTCAGTCGGCCCGCTCTTGGCTGAATTGTCCGGATCACCGCACTCATAACAGTGCGGTGCTCCTCCTCAATGGAGGCGCCATTGAGCGCCTCCAGTAAGCTATCCGGTGCCTTCGGTTGGACGGAGGACACCGGCGTCTTACCCTTCTTGCGAAGGGATCGCTTGCCGGACTCCGGAACCGCTGAAGGTTCCGGCATGGAGTCGGGACAAGGGTCGGGCTTAGAGCCCCCGGGGGTCTTGCCCCCCACGCGCCTGGAGTCCGGGAGTTTTCCTTGTGGCACCTTCTGCGCCACCTCCTCGTGACCAAGCCCCTCATGGGGCCCCACCGCAGCGTTGTCCGCAGCGTGAGGCAAGGAGGCGGTCGGAAGCGAAGTACTCTCCATTTCCGACGAGCCCAGGGACCCGCTCGATGAATCGGCGAACTCGCCTTTGGGCGGGCTGCACGATTGTTCGACATTAAAGAACACTCTGCAATAATAAAAAGCCATGGGTATCTGGACACTTACGATCTCGCCAGAGGCTTGGCCCTTGTAGGCCAATCCTCCTCGTCGTCTTCGACGTTGGTGGAGAAGTCCGGAGGAAGGGTTCTTCCCTTCTTGGACCCTCCGGCCTCCCGGTTAGGCGGCCTTCCTTTTCCTCTCCTCCCCGGCTGGGAGAAGCTTCTTCTTCTTCCTCCTCGTCTTGAGGAGAAGATTACGCTTGAGAATCCGGCGGCACTGGCGTCGGAAGCTCCTTGAGTTCCGTGGCCTCCTTCTTGGCGTCTTCACCGGCACCACATGGGGTGCGGAGCCAGCTAACCCGTTAATCGGGCGTCCGGCTGGATCTTCCGGCAAAGGCAGACGGTTAATCTATCCGGGCGTCTTCAGCCGATCTGTCAAAAGAATAGGGAGTTTTAGATCCCGCATAGAGTCAATCTATGAAAAAAGAGTCCCGTAAAGGGTAAAATAACTTACCTCGCCCGCTGGACGCCGCGAGCTGTAACCGCGATCTTTAATAGTGGATGCGGGGGCTTCAGCACCCTTGAACAGCACCTTCCGGGCATCTTCATCGTAGTATCGAAGAGCCGACTCAAGGTTGATGTCAGGCCGGATCAAACTCCCACAAATTGAAGGCCCGTTGTTGGCATGGGAGAATCCGGCGGATGAGCATCACCTGGATTACGTCGACAAGCCTGAGATTCTTGTCCACCAGGTTTCGGACACATGTTTGGAGTCCGGATAGCTCGTCCGAATCCCCCCACTTCAGGCCCATCTCTTTGCATGACGAGAGGCGTGTGGGGAATCCTGATCTGAATTCGGGGGCCGCCACCCATTCAGGGTCGCGTGGCTCGGTGATGTAGAACCACCCCGATTGCCACCCCTTTATTGTCTCCACAAAGGAGCCCTCGAGCCATAGGACTTTGGCCATCTTGCCGACCATGGCGCCTCCGCACTCCGGCAGCGGCCGCCCACACCCTTGACCATAGGCGAAGTGGGGCTGAATCTGAAGGAAGGCCTCGCACCTGACGATAAATGCCGAGATGTTGAGGACGAAATTCGGGGCCAGGTCGTGGAAGTCCAGGCCGTAGTAGAACATGAGCCCCCGGACAAATGGGTGAAGTGGAAAACCTAGTCCGCAGAGGAAGTGGGGGAGAAATACCACCCTCTCATGGGGCCTGGGGGTTGGAATGAGCTGCCCCGCGTCGGGCAGCCTGTGCGTGATATCGCCGGACAAGTATCCGGCCTCCCGCAGTCTTGTGATCTGCCCCTCCGTGAGAAGGTTGGGAGGAAAGTGCGGACTTGGGCGCTAGAGCTCGAGTGCGCGGAAATGGATGAGCAAAGGAGGAAGAAGGCGTAGGTGAAAGGGTGGATCCTTATCCCCTTATATGGACGGACGAAGCTATGCGTCCCCCACCAACTGGTAAAACTCGCTTATCTCCCAAGCGCCGTAATCAATGGCGCGGATGGGTTACCCACGTCTGTATTGATGAGAATCCCGGAATAAGGGGGCACGATCTACGCTTTGATAAGACGTGCCAAGGAAACCGCCTCGCTAAACACGCTGAGGTGGAACAATAAAAAACGATTCATATAAAGGCCTCGCCGTGGTGTGACGTCACGCCGCGGAATACGTCAGCAGATCTGTGCAAAAATTATTCTCTCTACGGTGTTATGTGGAACTTGTTTTGCAGAGCCGGACACTATCCTTGTGTTCAAAACCTTCTATGAATTATTCGGAGGAGGAACCCGCCTCGCAATGCCAAAGACAATCAAAGCACTGGACTCGTCGTCATTGAAGCCTGGTTCAGGGGCTACTGAGGGAGTTCCGGACTAGGGGGTGTCCGGATAGCCGAACTATCATCATCGGCCGGACTCCAAGACTATGAAGATACAAGATTGAAGACTTCGTCCCGTGTCCGGATGGGACTTCCCTTGGCGTGGAAGGCAAGCTTGGCGATACGGATATGTAGATCTCCTACCATTGTAACCGACTCTATGTAACCCTAGCCCTCTCCGGTGTCTATATAAACCGGATGGCTTTAGTCCGTAGGATGAACAACAATCATACCATAGGCTAGCTTCTAGGATCTAGCCTCTTTGATCTCGCGGTAGATCCACTCTTGTAACACACATCATCAATATTAATCAAGCATGACGTAGGGTTTTACCTCCATCAAGAGGGCCCGAACACAGGTAAAACATCGTGTCCCTTGTCTCCTGTTACCATCCGCCTAGGCGAATAGTTCGGGACCCCCTACCGAGATCCGCCGGTTTGACACCGGCGGTGGCATCATGGGTCAACAAGGGAGCTCAAGCGGGGGCCATCCAAGGGCGTTCCCCTGCTGCGGGGCCGTATTCGAGATCTCCGGGAAGAGGGATCAATCTGGTTGCGATGGCGCGAGTTATGGTGATCCGGCGCCTTCAGCCCTACAAGCGTCGCCCCCCTCACTTTGTGGGAATTCAATCCGGAGGGACCACGAGCTCTCCAAAATTTCATGGGCACGACGCCTGTGGAGATGTATAAATTGTTCTTGGACCACAAGAGAAGTGTCCGGACTTGACCGAGGACGCAGGACTAAGGCTATGTCGCCAGATACTCAAGTAAGTAGTCCTGTAACGGACAAGCTGTTCATTCATTTATTTCATATATATGCCCTTTAAAGGAGCCGTTTCTTGAATAGGAGTGGATAGCCAAGGCAAAGTTAATAAGGTGTCCGGCTCCCTCCCGAGACCATGCGGATCCCATGCCGACCAAGATGTTGAAGGTCTCGCCTTTTGAAGAAAGGCGAAGGGGGCGGGGAAGCAACTGCCTCTGCGAAGGAGGCTATCAAGGAAGGATGGATTAAGAGTCCCGCCTTCCGAGGAGAGAAGAGGACCGCTTCGGAAGAGCCGGAGGTCAAGGCCTCAAAGAGGGGAAGGGAATCTTCAGCAGAGAGTCCAGCGCTGGGAAGTAACCCAGCCGCATTATTTCCCCGAGGGGATCAGCCCTCCAGCGTGTCGTAAGTAAAAAATAAGGGGTCTTGTAAATAAGGAACATCCCTGTGTTTATTCATGAGGATAACCGAAATTGTACCTTGTAGTTCGGACCTCAGCCCTTCTCAGCAGAGCTCGTCTTCGGGGGATCTTCTTCCGGAGATGATGGACAGTGAAACACCTCCACCTATCACATCCTCATGTGAAGCGGACGACCCGGAGGTGTCGTCGCGGAGGGTTCCCCCAAGTCCGGCGGGGCCGGAAGGTCCGGCGCCAAGTGGCGTCTTGATCGGAGGCTGAAGGATCTGCTCGGGCGGCTATTCAGAAGATCACCGTGCTCTAATGGGTACGGTGATTGAAAGAATTGCATCCAGGAGAGCGGATTGCATGAAGCCGTCGAAGCTTCTTGGCGGGGTTTGAGGTACGCAAAAATGATGTACCTTCTGACAGTTATGCATATAAAATGCGCCCTGTATAGATAGTAGCCCCTGAGACTTGGTATGCTGTCAAAAACGACAGCGTGCCTAGGATCAGAATCTCAGTTATTAACTATCGCCTTTCCTATGCAGGTGGCGGAACATTCGGTGGCCAGCCGGACTGATGGATTCGCCGAGCTGAAGAAGCAACTCGATGCTGCAGATGCGGACATCTAACTGGTCAAGAACAACTTGATGAGTCACAAGGTATGTGGTTGCTCCGCGGACGCTTAGTAAGGGAGCTGATGCCCAGTCCTTACAAGTTGTATGCTTGATGCAGATGGTGCTGCTGCTGTGGAAGACCTTCGAGCAGAACTTGCTCGGGCCAAGGAGCAAGCCAGAAAAAGCGAGGCGGCTGCCTTGAAGGCAGCGAAAGAGCTAGAAGCCGAGAAGGCTGCTCACTGCCGAAGCAGGGAGGAGATGGCCGGAATGGCCATGAAATTAAAATTTTCTACCGACCACCTGAAGTTTCTTGAAGGAGAACGCCGACCTGAAGAAGGCCGATGCCGAAGCCAAGGATGCCCGTAGTGCGATGCGGGCTATGAAGGAGGAACTGCGTCAGGTCGGAGAAATTGTGGCTGGAAAGCCCTTCATGCTGCGTAGTAAGTTCACCGATCCGAAGTATGCTCAGCTGGGCCGATTGTACGGTGTGGAGGATCCTTATTTGGACTTGGCGGCGAGTGCGGCCGACGCAGTCGTACACTTTCGAAGCCAGGAGGATCATGAAATGGAAGAGCTTTTCTGGTCTCAATTCCATAGTGCTGAGCGTCCACTTCCGTTGAGTGATCGGCTGGTTGAGTGGGCTGAGCTGAATAGATTGTCCGGGCTAGCCATGACGGATGTGGTCGCTCATCTATGGCCGAAAAGGCCCAAGCCGAAGAGTTATTTTGGCTTGTTGCAGCAATTCCTTGGGGCAGTGCCGCATATTAAGGCAATGAAGCGGTCGGCATGCATAGAAGGTGCACGGATGGCTCTCGCCCATGGTAAAACACACTGGGCGGAGATGGATGCCACCGCTGTTGCATCCCGGGGTTCGGACAAAAGCCGATAACCCACCGAGCATTACTTTGAGGAGGTCCTGCAGGGCGCTCGTATAATAGAGTCGCAGTGCTCGAAAGATGTTATGTTTGAATGACATGTATGATTTCTAGGATCATGTTTATAATGCAATGACTTTTTATACTTGTGTGTTCAAGTATTGAACTATCTCTCGTGACCGTATATGTATGTATAATCTGAAAGATGGCAGTCTTTGGCTTCAGCCCCCACACACATGGTGCGGGGGTGTTTGCAAAAAGAAAAACGATTTTTCACACATAATCCAACGTCTTGGTCCTTTTAAGGAGGTGATATCATAGCAAACTAGGCAACCGGACTATAATGCTTTATCACTTTCACTTAGCCATAGGAGCTCGAATGTGGGGCTACTATATAGCCTCTGATGGCATCGCACTTCTCCGAACTCGGGGCGCGTATGTGCCTGACCGGGAAGCGGTCCTTCGTCAAAGCGGAGGAATTCTAAACATTCCAATGGTCGATCGAGTGGTTGACCAGTCTCCCGCTATATCATGACAGCCGGTCGGTTTTCGGCTTTCTCTCTTGAGGTGCTCTCCGGCGAACCGGGGCACGATCGCGATAGTTCTCCACAGTGCCGCGTTAGCTGATGAAACGGAACGTAAGGCAGCAAAACATAGGAGCCGGGCAAACCCAACATTTGACCAAAGACATGATTCGGAGCTGATGCATATAAGGCCTAACTCGAGACGCCGAACACTCCCTAAGGTCTTCGGTCTTTATGATATCGGGCGAACAAAGCCCTAAGCCCCTAGTGTCCGGTCTGGCGGGAACTTACGGCCGCCGATGCCAAAACGCCAGCCTCCTCCTCGGCTCTGGTAGGAAACCGGGGATGTGTATCAACAAGAGCGATGAGAAAGGTTTACGTGGTCTTAATCTGAAAAGAATCCTTGCAACAGGTCCCTCTCTGCGTCTGCGCTGTGTCTCCGTTGTCTTTGTATCACTGGGCCAGGTGTAACACGTGCTTCATCTGTAAAAGAGAAGGACTTAGTTTCTAAGAAATATCGTGCAAAAAATGTATGAAAATAAAGTATAATTTGGAAGATGAAGAAAGTTGAGCTTTATTGGCTTTCATCATTTATGCGCGCGCCCCCCAAAAAAAAGGGGTATCTTGGCTGGGAAGCCCCTTGTTAAGATTCGCCGGACTCGTCTAACCATGTCCGAGGTCTAAATGACCTGTTTTTAGGGCTTTGACCTGCAAGGTTGGATTAATGTGTGGTATCGAGGCAGCCGCACATTCTCCGTGGTCGAGAGACACACAGGTTTTCAGATTATGCCACGTGGACGGGCATTTTTAAGCGTAAGAGGCGGCGTAATGTGGTATTGCATTAAAGCGGTAGCTATGCCCGATGGTGCTTAAGGGCTACTGCTAAATGGGGCGATGGGGAGTGAGCTTTCATGACGGTGGTTATCGGATGAACCAAACACAACCTCTAGTGGTACAGAGCACGTATAATAAAGAGGGCCTCAAGGCGTCATTCCTTTGAAGGAAGTGCTGCTATAGCGAATTTTGGTAGGTTCTATCCCCATTATGTGGGCCGGTGTCCTGGTATGGCAGGTGTCATGTGTGTTATCACATGAAGTGAGTTCACTGTTTTGACTTCTAGTGGGAAAGTCTTTTGTTTTCCGGAGTGCTGCTTTTGGGTTTCGTCACCTTCACTTGGTGTGTCGAGCCCCTTGCGTTCGGCGTTAAGTCGGCCAGACTGCTTGAGGACCCAACAATCTCTGTGGGTATGGTTTGTAGGCTTCTGTAGCGACCCGACCCGAATGGATCAAGTCTCTGTGCTCAGGCGTCATCCACGGATCGATGTCTGACACCACACACGATTTCAAGGATTTATATGAGTAGCAATCACACACTTATTACATCGTTTGTCCAGAGAGGACTTATTACAATAAATATGGCTTAAGGCCATCTAATAACGATAACAGCGGAAGACTTGGAAGATAAGTGAGTCCATCAACTCCAGCGGCATCACTGAGTATAGAACCACGACCTGAAGCACCTTACTCGTCGTCTGAAAAGTCTGCAACATGAAAGTTGCAGCCCGAAACGGTCACACATGGAATATGCTGGCAATGTAACACATAGAGAATAATGAATTATAAGCCCGTACTACATGCATATGTGGCTGGTGGAAAAGCTCTACGGTTACAGTTTTGCATAAAGCAAGTTTTCCCTACTGCAAAGGAATAAATTTGTTTAACTATCATGGTGGTTGTTAAACATTGAGAATGGTTGACAGCATCCTCAATCCCAATTAAGAGTACTCATTAAAACCCAACAATATTAATTAGAGTAACATGTTGAGATTCACATGATATTCAAGTACTAGATACTCAAGATGTCCATAACCGGGGACACGGCTAATCATGATTACTTTATACACTCTGCAGAGGTTTGCACACTTTTCCCCACAAGACTCGATCGCCTCCGTTTGACTTCTCGTACTGCAGGTTGTTTGAGAAACGGATGACCGAGACATAGTCTTTCAGAAGCGCTAGCACCTTACGACAGGTGAGACGGTACACCTACATCCCCTACATCTGCTAGTCCACCACTATAAGAGTTAATACGACTTACTAAACTATGCCAGAGCCCATAATGGCTTGTGGATGCACACGGAAGTTTCTAGTTTGAATAATCTCATGATCCCTTTGAGCCTCGGTGGCGGTCCCAAAAAAACAGGCAATCACTGGATACCCCAGGTGCCTCAATCCACCCAGATGTGTGTTTAAGTTTCCACCTTAAATAAACCATTAATTTAACAATCTCACATCTGTCATGGATACACTCACCCAATCCACGTCTACTAGCATAGCATGGCAAATAAGCAAACGTAGAAGTAACTCCCAAGGTTTCGTAAGTAAAGCAGGTAATAGGTACTACCTCAATCTACTTCCCATCCCACAATTTATTTAGATCCTAATCATGCAAGTGTTTTGAGGAATAGATCTAATGCATAAAAACTGGGTATGAGAAAAGTATGATCAAAGTGTTACTTGGCTTGCTGATGATCCGGGAAACCTAGAGATTCGAAATAACAAGCGGCGCACTCCGGGTGATCTATCGCAGACAAACAACAAGCATACAATAAGTACTCATCTAATGCACGGGTAAATCTCGAATAAAAGATCTAACCAGAAAGTTCAACTTAAGAACCCTGGTTGCAAAAAGAATCGAATCAAATAAAGCAAAGAAGGTCAAATGACGAAAGAAAAAAACTCGGTTCTAGCAAGTTGAAACTAAGTTAAATTTTACAGTAGCAAAACTTTGTTTAAGTTGATTAATCGGAACGTCGTTTTCGAGATGAAACTCCAGGCGTTTGAATCACCTGATTCCGATAAACGAGCGAGAAGATAAACTAGAACGAAGATCGCATCTGAAATCGCTATCAGAAAAATAGCGGAATAAATCCGATGAGAAAGAAAAGCGAGAGCGGTTGAGCGAGCGGACGTTCATTAACCGAAGAAAACCGGTGATCTCGTTCGTTAGAATGAACGGTCCGGCGACGCTTGTAAACAAAACCGCAATGTAAAACCGGCGAGAAAAACCGATCTAGGGTTTCGGAAGAAAAGCGAAAGCGAAAACCGATCTAGAAAACCGAAATGGAAACCGGAACGATTCTGAAAAACCGAACCGAGGAAAAGAAAAGGTGGCCTTGTGTGAGGCTAGTACCTCGAAGAAGTGAGGGGCTCGTGGCGGCGGCGTAGGGCGGCGGCGCGGCGGCACTTGGGCGGCGGCGAGGGCGGCGGCGGCGGTGTAGGCAATGGCGCTGCCTGGCCATGAGGAGAGGAGAGGTGTTGGTTTGATGTGTTGGAGGGGGGGGGGTGCTTGGGTATTTATATTGGGGAGGTGAGGGTTTTTGCTTGGAGTAGGGGACAAGAAATAGACTAGGATTAGGAAACAAGAGAGAAAAGATCTAGAAACAAATACGGAATAAACAGAAATAGGACAAGAGTCCTACTAGTATTGAAAAAGGAAGCGGCGACTCCCTGGCTCCCTGGCGCGCGCGATGGCCTTGGCTTCCTGGCCGGCCGGCTGGTTTGGCGGCTTGGGCCTTTGGCCCAAGCGCTATGATTTTTTTTAAAGCGGTTTCAGCATGAAAAATAAATAAAAAAATCTAAACGAACTCCAAATTTAATAAATTAAACTTTCCCCGACTCCTAAAAATGAGTCGAACAAAAATGAACTTTAACACGGGGCCAAAATGCAATTTTTGTAAACACGCATTTTTCCCTAAGGCAAATAAACTCCGAGAAAAATCCAAAATTTGATTTATTTATTAAATCTTCATTTTTCCTAAATTTTGGGAAAGTCATATTATTCCCTCTCTTATTTTTGATATTGGAAAAATATTTGAAGATAAAATAAATAAATCCAATGATCCTCTTTTCATAGTTTTGAGAGAACTCAAATCTGAAAATTTGAAATCTCCAACTCTCTCCGAGGGTCCTTGAGTTGCGTGAAATTTCTAGGATCAACAAAATGCAAGAAAATATGATATGCTTGATGATCTAATGTATAACATTCCAAATTGAAATTTTGGGATGTTACAAACCTACCCCCCTTAAGATGAATCTCGCCCTCGAGATTCGGGTTGGCTAGAAAATAGGTGAGGGTGGTCTTTGAGCAAATCTTCTTCTCTTCCCAAGGTGGCTTCATCCTCGGTGTGGTGGCTCCACTGAACCTTGCAAAACTTGATAACCTTGCTGCGAGTAACTCTGCTGGCATAATCGAGAATCTTGACTGGTTTCTCCTCATATGTCAAATCATCCTTCAATTGAATTGCTTCAAGTGGTACTTGTATCTCTTAACGGTACCTCTGCCATCTCGGCGTGACATTTCTTCACCGAGAAACATGGAATACATCATGAACTCCTCGACAGTTCCTCCGCAATTCCAGCTTATCATAACTTCTCCCATGCGTTGCAAGATCCTATCTGGTCCAACGAAATGTGGTGCTAATTTTCCTTTAACTCCAAATCGCTTAACTCCTCGAAGTGGGGATACTCTAAGATATACTCATCTCCAACTTCATATTCTATCACCTTGCGTTTGAATCCGCATAGCTTTTACATGCAGGACTGGGCTACCTTGAGCCTATCGCGAATCAACTTAACCTTCATTCAGACTCCTTAATCAAATCTGGTCCAAACAAGCGGCGGTCTCGGCTTACGTCCCATGATAACGGTGTCCTGCACCTCCTTCCGTACAAAGCCTCGAAGGTGCCATCTTCAAGCTGGTTTGGTAACTGTTGTTATAAGAAAACTCTGCATCACGGCAAGTTATCATCCCAACTAGATCCATAATCTAGTGCACGAGGCTCTCATCATATCCTCCAAAATCTGATTCACTCTCTCGGTCATCCATCGGTCTATGGGTGGAAAGCTGTCTTGAATTCCAACTGGTTCCCAATGTTTAGTGCAATCGATTCCAAAACTTTGAGGTAAATTGGGTTCCTCTATCGTCGATACTCCTCGGAACTCTGTGTAAACACACAATTCTGGTCGTGTATATCTTTGCCAACTTAGCACTGCTATAGGTAGTCTTGACTGGAATGAAATGAGCTACCTTCGTCAAGCGGTCGACTATAACCCAAATTGAGTCATAGCCAGAACGAGTCTTTGGCAAACCTGTGATGAAATCCATGCCTAGTTTATCCCACTTCCATTCGGGTATCGGCAATGGTTGCAACAATCCTGCTGGCTTCTGATGTTCTGCCTTCACCCTTTGACATACATCACAAACTGCTACATACTCTGCAATATCTTTCTTCATTCCGGTCCACCAGAAAGTATTCTTCAAATCCAAATACATCTTGGTATTTCCAGGATGAATCGAATATGGTGAATCATGTGCCTCTTGCGTAATCAACTTCACGATCTCCGGGTCATTTGGCACATACACACGGTCCTCAAACCATAGGGTATCGTGCTCATCCTCACGAAATCCCTTAGCTTTTCCTTCACTCATTTTCTCCTTTATAGAGGCAACTTCCTTATCTGCCTTTTGAGCTTCTCTGATTTTGTCCATCAACGTAGACTGAATCTCCAATGCTACTACATAGCCTCTCGGAACTATTTCCAAACATAGCTCTCGAAGGTCCTCGGCTAACTCCTTGAGTATTCCTCCCATCATTAGGGTATTGACGTGGCTCTTACGGCTCAATAAATGCGCTTTCTGACGTTAGCCTTCCCGGGGTGATAATGCAATCTCATATCATAATCCTTAATAAGCTCCAACCATCTCCTCTGTCTGAGGTTATATTCCTTCTGCGTGAAGATGTACTTCAAACTCTTGTGATCCATGTACACCTCACAATGATTTCCAACGAGAAAATGTCTCCATGTCTTCAATGCATGCACAACGGCTGCTAACTCCAAATCATGTGTGGCATAATTCAACTCATGAGGCTTTAGCTGTCGTGAAGCATACTGAAACAACTCTTCCTTCCTGCATAAGCACCGCTCCAAGTCCTCGGCGTGAAGCGTGCAATACACCCTCATAATCCTTGAGTACGATCTGGCAAAATTAACACTGGTGAGGTAACCAATCTTTTCTTCAGCTCCTGAAAACTTGCCTCACAATCCTCAGTCCATATGAACTTGGTATCCTTTTTCAGCAATTCCGTCATAGGCTTTGCAATCCTTGAGAAATTCTCAATGAATCTTCGGTAGTATCCTGCGAGTCCAAGGAAACTCGGATCTCTCAAGCTGTCGTTGGTGCTTCCCATTTGGTTCTGGTCTCAACCTTTGTGGGGTCTACTGCTATCCCTTCTCCGGATATAACATGTCCAAGAAATCCAACTTCCTTTAGCCAAAACTCACATTTGCTGAACTTGGCATATAACTGATGTTCCCTTAGTTTCTCCAAAACCAATCGCAAATGTTCCTTATGTTCCTCTTCATTCTTCGAGAAAACCAAAATATCATCTATAAACACCACGACGAACTTATCCAAAAACTCCATAAATTCTTTGTTCATCAGGTTCATGAAATAGGCTGGTGCGTTAGTCAGTCCAAATGACATAACGGTGTACTCATATAGTCCATATCACGTGGTAAATGCTGTCTTAGGTATGTCCTGCTCTCGAATCTTCAACTGATGGTACCCTGATCGCAAATCGATCTTGGAAAACACTTTAGCTCCTTTCAAATGATCAAACAGATCATTTATCATTGGTAGTGGGTACTTGTTCTTGATTGTTACTTCATTCAATCCACGATAATCAACAACCATCCTTAACGATCCATCCTTCTTCTCCACTAACGATGCGGGTGATCCCCAAAGGCGAAGAACTTGGGCGTATATAACCTTTATCCAATAGCTCCTTAATCTGCTTCTTGATTTCCGCCAAATCCTGTGCGGGCATCACCGTATGGTCGCTTCGATATTGGGCACATGCACGGCAAAAGCTCAATCAAAAACTCAATGTCTCTATCCGGTGGCATTCACGGCAATTCCTCGGGAAATACATCGTGAAATCCTTCACCATGGCACCTCTTCCTGCACAACTCGATAAGGAATTTACTTGATTCCTATTTGGTCCATGTCGCGATACATACTTAATCCTTCTTCCTTCGGTGTGGTGAGCAAAATCGTCTTACTTACTTGTGATCGATGTTTCCCCATACATCGACAGCCAATCCATACCGAGAATCACCTCCAATCCTTGGGATTCCAAAATGATCAAATCCGTCGGGAACACATGCCTTCCTATACTTAATGGTACCGAAAACATCCTTGTTCCGCCATATATTCCGCCTCTGGTGAGCTTACTAGCATAGGGGTGTTAAGAATCTGAGTAGGCAGGCTATACTTTTCTACAAATCCCCTTGATATGTATGAATGCGTTGCACCGGTATCGAAAAGAACTAGTGCAGTAAATGACTTAACCAAAAACTTACCGATTAATGCATCGGGCTGATCTTCAACCTCCTCCACATCAATGTGTTTCACATCCCCTGTTGAAAGGGTTTGGCTTCTTTCGAGCTTCCATTTCCACCTTGGCCTTCGGGACAGTCATTTGCATAATGTCCGGTCTTGGAACACTTGTAACGGTGACATGGCTCAAGTCTTTCTTGGTTGGGGTTGATGGTGTGGTCCGGTTAAGCCGTTGCTTCCTCCATTCCCATTCCCATTTTTGTGGCCATTATGGTTGTGCGAATTACCTCCTCCATGGGTATGCTGAAACTGAACTCCCTGTTTAGGGGTATAACGGGGCTTCTGCTGGGCTCCCGAGTTATACTTCCCCTGCCCATACTTCCTCTTGCGATATTCAATTTGCTGCTGCTTTTCTTCAATCATGAGGGCACGGTCTACCAACTCCTGTTAGTTATTGAAATTTGCTACCATCAACTGCATGCTTAACTCGTCATTCAGTCCTTCCAGAAACTTCTCCTACCTAGCTGCATCCGTAGCAACGTCATCTGGGGCATAACATGCTAACTTACTAAAATCATCCACATACTGGCCAACAGTCCTTCCTCCTTGGCGTAAGTTGCGAAACTCACGCTTCTTCATGGCCATAGCTCCTACTGAAACATGGGCAGTATGAAAAGCTTGCTGAAACTGATCCCATGTGACGGTGTCTACTGGGTAAGTGGCTGTAAAATTCTCCCACCATGCTGTTGCGGGTCCTTCAAGCTGGTGTGCAGCAAACTTCACCTTCTCTCCATCTGTACATCCTGCAGTGGTCAACTCCCTCCCTACCTTACAGAGCCAATCATCTGCTACTATCGGCTCGGTGCTACTGGAAAACACTGGTGGGTTCAGCCTTAAGAAACAAGCCAGATGGTCAACAGGTGGTGGTGGCGGTGGGTTGTTATTGTTGCCTTCGTTTTGTACTAGTGTTTGGATCAAAGTGTTCTGCTGCTGAATCAACTGGGTAATCTCCGGCGGAAAAACAAACCCGGGGTCGCGTCTCGGAGGCATCTGATGGGTTTAGAAAAGACGAGAAATTAAGAATAGAGTGGGGTCTAAGGAGAAACACTACCCAAATGTACATGAGCAAAAGCACACAAAATCACTTCATTCAATTCAAACAAAGGGCTTACAACGGTCTAACTATCGCAAAAGTGCGTGAACAAAAATGTTACATGGAGGGAATACTACTAATATGTGGGGGTCATCTATTAATTTGAACCGGTGGAAGACTCCATGATGTCTACTCAACCGTCTTCAAAGTCGGGTTCACTTGGATGTGAATCGGTGTCGTCGATGATGATGTAGTTGCTCGGACAGTCGACGTACTTGTCTTCATTCTTGAGCACCAATTTCTTCTTGAGTTCTTCAATCTCATACTTAAGATCATTATTGTGTCTTGCTATAGCTACAATCTCGTCCATGTAGTCCTTACGTGTAGACTTTAGTTCTTCTTCAAGTTCGATGATCCTTCCCTTCGCATCCTTCAATTCGATCATATCATTGCACATCTGGTTCTCCTGGCGTCGAATGTGCTGGTTTAACTCCTGGATGAAATCTGCAATGGATCTATCCTTCTTGGTGCTGACTATCTCCCATTGTTCATCTCTGCCACAAATCGATAGATGGTGTCCTTGAGGTCTTCTTGGTAAACTTCTCCAATGCGTCCCATGGTGATATGAGCTGCCATGCTCTTTCCCGGACTCGAGGTTGGTGCGAAAACACTATCTATAGGCTTGGTGATTGGGGCGAATGTCCTTCCGGAACGTGAGCTTGAATCTTCGGCGCTCCTCTTGATGAGTGGCGTTGAAAGTCCCGGTGAAACTTGGTAGTCCAATGTTCAGGTACTTGGTGATTTCCTTCAACTAAAATCCAAAAGGTGTGCCTTCATCTGGTTGGGCGTACTTGATCTTCGCGTCCTTCATCCTAAAGAGTAGAAAAGATGAGGAGTTAGAAAATGTGAAGAGAGTAGTGATCTATGGCTTTAACTTAGTGGTCGTGTCCCACAGTCAGCGTGTGCTCTGATACCATCTCTGTAGCGACCCGGCCCGAATGGATCAAGTCTCTGTGCTCAGGCGTCATCCCTGGATCAGTAATGCTGACACCACACAGTACTTCGAAGGATTTATAACAGAGTAGAAATCACACACTTATTACATCGTTGCCCAAAAGAGGACTTATTACAATAAATATGGCTTAAGGCCATCTAATAACGATAACATGGAAGACTTGGAAGATAATTGAGTCCATCAACTCCGGTAACATCATGAGTATAGAACCACGACCTAAAGCACCTTATTCGTCATCTAAAAAGTCTGCAACATGAAAGTTGCAGCCCGAAAACAATTGACACATGGAATATGCTGGCAATGTAACACATAGAGAATAATGAATGATAAGCTGTATTACATGCATATGTGGCTGGTGGAAAAGCTCTCTGATTCTGAGTTTTGCATAAAGCCAGTTTTTCCCTCATCGCAAAGGAATAAATTTGTTTAACTATCATGGTGGTTGTTAAACATTGAGAATGGTTGACATCCTCAATCCCAATTAAGAGTACTCATTAAAACCCAACAATATTAATTAGAGTAACATGTTGATATTCACATGATATTCAAGTACTAGATACTCAAGATGTCCATAACCGGGGACACGGCTAATCATGATTAGTTTATACACTCTACAGAGGTTTGCGCACTTTTATCCACAAGACTCGATCGCCTCCGTTTGACTTCTCGTACTGCAGCGTGTTTGAGAAACGGATGACCGAGACATAGTCTTTCAGAAGCGCTAGCACCTTACGACGGGTAGACCGGTACACCTACATCCCCTACATCTGCTAGTCCACCACTATAAGAGTTTGCACGACTTACTCAACTATGCCAGAGCCCATAATGGCTTGTGGCTGCACACGGAAGTTTCTAGTTTGAATAATCTCATGATCCCTTTGAGCACAGGTGGCGGTCCCAAAAAAAGCAGGCAATCACTTTGGATACCCTGGTGCCTCAATCCACCCAGATGTGTGTTTAAGTTGCCACCTTAAATAAACCATTAATTTAACAATCTCACATCTGTCATGGATACACTCACCCAATCCACGTCTACTATCATAGCATGGCAATAAGCAAACGTAGAAGTAACTCCCAAGGTTTCATAAGTAAAACAGGTAATAGGTACTACCTCAATCTACTTCCCATCCCACAATTTATTTAGATCCTAATCATGCAAGTGTTTGAGGAATAGATCTAATGCATAAAAACTGGGTATGAGAAAAGTATGATCAAAGTGTTACTTGCCTTGCTGATGATCCGCGAAACCTAGAGATTCAAAATAACAAGCGGCGCACTCCGGGTGATCTATCGCAGACAAACAACAAGCATACAATAAGTACTCATCTAATGCACGGGTAAATATCGAATAAAAGATCTAACCAGAAAGTTCAACTTAAGAACCCTGGTTGCAAAAAGAATCGAATCAAATAAAGCAAAGAAGGTCAAACGACGAAAGAAAAAAACTCGGTTCTAGCAAGTTGAAACTAAGTTAAATATTACAGTAGAAAAACTTTGTTTAAGTTGATTAATCGGAACGTCGTTTTCGAGATGAAACTCCAGGCGTTTGAATCACCTGATTCCGATAAACGAGCGAGAAGATAAACTAGAACGAAGATCGCATCTGAAATCGCTATCAGAAAAATAGCGGAATAAATCCGATGAGAAAGAAAACGAGGAACGGTTGAACGAACGGACGTTCATTAACCGAAGCAAACCGGTGAACTCGTTCGTTAGGACGAACGGTCCGGCGAACGCTTGCTAAACAAAACCGGAAAGTAAAACCGGCGAGAAAAAAAAATAAAAAAAAATCTAAACAAACTCCAAAATTAATAAAGTAAACTTTCCCCGACTCCTAAAAATGAGTCGAACAAAAATGAACTTTAACACGGGGCGAAAATGCAATTTTCGAAAACACGCATTTTTCCCTAAGGCAAATAAACTCCGAGAAAAATCCAAAATTTGATTTATTTATTAAATCTTCATTTTTCCTAAATTTTGGGAAAGTCATATTATTCCCTCTCTTATTTTTGATATTGGAAAAATATTTGAAGATAAAATAAATAAATCCAATGATCCTCTTTTCATAGTTTTGAGAGAACTCAAATACGAAAATTTCGAAATCTCCAACTCTCTCCGAGGGTCCTTGAGTTGCGTGAAATTTCTAGGATCAACAAAATGCAAGAAAATATGATATGCATGATGATCTAATGTATAACATTCCAAATTGAAAATTTGGGATGTTACAGCTTCCCGGAGGTACCATGTATTTGACACAATCTATCCAGAATCTTGTTTAGGTTAGATAGCTCGTCACTGTTATCCTTTAGGGGCGGTGTTTTGTTGTTCGGCCGATAGCTTTTGAATCCGGCGTTGACCGCCGTACTATTTGGGCCAGTTTCTTTATTCCGCGCTGATCTTTTTCTGCGTCGTGATTTCATTTCCATCCCTGATTTCGGATGTACTCGAATTACGTGGTGCTGCATCTAGCCAGCCAGCTGTCTTCCCCTGCGCCAAAGCGTGTCATGAGGCTTGTTAGTGCGGCCATTGTTCTTGGTTTTTCCTGGCCAAGGTGTCTGGCGAGCCATTCGTCTCGGACCTTGTGTTTAAAGGCCGCTAAGGCTTCAGCGTCCGGACAGTCGACTATTTGGTTCTTTTTAGTGAGGAATCTGTTCCAGCATTTGCGTGCTGACTCTCCGGGCTGTTGAGTTATGTGACTTAAATCGTCTGCATCCGGAGGCCGGACATAAGTCCCTAAAATTTGCTCAAACGCATCCTCAAGCTCTTCCCAACTTCCAATCGTATTTTCTGGGAGGCTTTTAAGACAATGCCGAGCCGGCCCTTTGAGCTTGAGGGGTAGGTATTTTATGGCATGGAGATCGTCTCCTCTTGCCATATGCATGTGTAGGATATAATCCTCAATCCAGACTCCGGGGTCTGTTGTTCCGTCGTATGCCTCTATGTTTACGGGTTTGAATCGCGCTGGAAATCCATGATCCAGTACCTCGTCGGTAAAACATAGTGTGTGTGTGCGGCACCACTATATTTGGGTGTGCCATTGTCTTCAAATACTCGGCTGGTTGTGTTACTTCCTGGAGTCTTCTTTTTTGGCCCATAGATAGACCTGGTCGGGTTATCCTTTTTCCGAGGATCTTTATGCCGATCGTGTGCCGGCTTGTGTGCGGCGCCCCTTGTTGCTCTTGGCCTGTCATCTGGTCGTCGATTCGACCAGGCGGCTTCTTTCTTTTTTGACTGCGGGGGCTCTAAGGCCTCCTCGTCAAATTCGGGCAACAGCTTGCGCTTCGGGTAGCTCTTTGTCTGGTGACTAGTGCCATATTTATCTGCGGTGTTGAGTACTTTGCTCCATCTCATTCTGAGTGCGTCCTCCGCTGTTTTGAGCTTCCGCTTTTGCTTCTTCAAACTTCTTGCAATGGCGACGAGCCTTTTATGAAGATTCATATGCTCTGGTGATGTGAGATCATCTTCGCTGGGGATGGGTTGCTTGTCCAGTTCATGTCCGGCTGGCTGCTTGTTGACATGTGCGTCGTCCACTGCTTCGCCCTGCTCTAGGGCCGGGTCCGTATGGGTGCCGTTTTTGTCGATGCCGGTCTTCGGGCGGCGCTTGCGTCGCCGCTTTGTTTGTTTGTTGGAGGAGTTGTCCTTGGCCACGTCCCGTTTTCCCTCATTGTTGCTTCCTTTTGGTGTATCCACCATGTATATGCTGTGAGGTGGGGTGGCTTTCCAGTGCCCGTTAGGTGCTGGTTCTTGGTCGTCTCCGGCATCGTCGTCCATACCGTCGATGTCTTCGGAGTCGTCGTCTAGCATGTCGGTTAGATCGTCGACAGCTGCTACCAAGTGGGTGGTGGGTGGGCTTTGAATTTCTTCATCGTCCGCATCCCAACCTTCCGACCGCAGTCCGCCAGGGCTCTCCTGATAACGAGAGATACTTTAGCGAACTCAAGATGTCGCCGAAGGGTAAGTGTTGAAAGATGTCCGCTGCGGTGAATTCCATGACCGACGCCCAACCGGATTCGATCGGAGGGGGCGCGGGAGGTTCGAAGGCCGGCACCTCGGAGTCGCGAGCTTTATGAGGGACAAGATCAGTGTTCGGATCTATCGCCGTAGAGGTTGCAGCCCCCGAGGCGGTGTCTAGCCATCCGTCCTTGATCTGCGCAGCCGGCTCCGAATTGAAGATCGGAGCAGGTTCGAGTGCGGCCTCCAGGGTACTGTCCGGCTGCAGAGCTAAATCATGCTCGCCGTGACAGTGCGGCACGCTCGGCTATGGCTCGACTCCATCGAGGATCAAGTCCCCGCGGATGTCAGCCGTGAAGTTCAAACTTCCAAATCTGACCTGACGGCCAGGGGCGTAGCTTTCGATCTGCTCCAGATGGCCAACCAAATCGGCCCGCAGTGCGAAGCCGCCGAATACGAAGATCTGTCCGGGGAGAAAAGTCTCACCCTGGAATATGATGGTCGTAGAAGCCATCGAGCCTATCGGTGACGACACAGAGGAACTCTCGATGAAAGCACCAATGTCGGTGTCAAAACCGGCGGATCTCGGGTAGGGGGTCCCGAACTGTGCATCTAGGCGGATGGTAACAGGAGACAAGAGACACGATGTTTTACCCAGGTTCGGGCCCTCTTGATGGAGGTAAAACCCTACGTCCTGCTTGATTAATATTGATGATGTGTGTTACAAGAGTGGATCTACCACGAGATCAAAGAGGCTAGACCCTAGAAGCTAGCCTATGGTATGATTGTTGTTCGTCCTATGGACTAAAGCCATCTGGTTTATATAGACATCGGAGAGGGCTAGGGTTACACAGAGTCGGTTACAATGGTAGGAGATCTACATATCCGTATCGCCAAGCTTGCCTTCCACGCCAAGGAAACTCCCATCCGGACACGAGACGAAGTCTTCAATCTTGTATCTTCATAGTCTTGGAGTCCGGCCGATGATGATAGTTCGGCTATCCGGACACCCCGTAGTCCGGAACTCCCTCACTAGTCCTCTTTCAATAGATCTCCAGACCCCGAGATGAAATCGAGAGGGAACGAGTGGGGGCACGTGATACCTAAGGTGGATTCAAAATTTTGAACTGGTGATCATAGCATCCGCAAATCATATATAAAGGGTATTCAATGTTCGTTTCGTTTTTGAACATACAATATACTACCTCCTATCCTTTCTACTTTACATACTATGATAGGAGTATAAGTTTTATGTGTAGTCATAGTATCTCTACTATGATAAAAAAGGTATCAACATTCAACAACGCCCAATCAATATTGTTAGATTCATACGTACTCCTAGATTTGTACTCGAGATGGTTTCCAATTTGACTATTGACAAGATTAATATTACTCCTTTCACATAGGTGAGTAAGTCATCTTAGGCCGTGCACCGTGACCAAGGAGAGGGGGGAAAACGAGAGACATTAATGTTAATTTGCTAATTAATAGTACTGCATGCAATGAACTAACCACTACATGTCATGTTTGATAGTCTCAGGTCATTAAAAGCATGCACACCCTCATCTCTTATTGGTTCATATGTCAAGAAACAAGAAATGAGGTAGAAGTTTATGCATCGTGCCTACATGTATTGGGATTATTTGGTTTTCGTAAGATGACTTACACACCTAGACGGAGGGAGTACATGAGATGTATAATGTGAAAATTATATCATTGGAAACTCCTTTCACATACGAAATTGACCATATGCTCTGTGTAAGTTGCATGTAATATATTATTACTCTAACATTTGGTCAAAGTTAGCCTCGAAAAACGCATTGGACCCTGTATGCTTTGTGTAAGTTGCATGTCATATATTATTACTCTAACATTTGTGTAAGTTGCATGTCATATATTATTACTCTAACATTTGGTCAAAGTAGTATAGTGGAAGTGGATCCTCTGATGTAGGTATCCCTGCCTTAGCCTCCCTTTCGGTCACTTACTGGCGGACCCCATGCTTGCTAGGCCCCGCATGTCAATTACTCAATGGGTTTGGCCACGTCAGGGGATCCTCATCCGTAGTATACTCCCTTTTTTTTTATTTACTCCGCATAAATGGGTGGTTGTGGTGGTATAATAATTGCCGGGGGGGGGGGTGGGGGAGGGACGTCGGTTTGCTCTCAACTGCGGTCCCACAAGCGAGCGAAAACGCAAGACGAAGCGCCTTCCATTTGGTGAGCGACGTGGAGGGTCCAGCGTGCCGGGCTGCAACGCGAACGTGACAAGAGCGATGTACAGTCAAAACCGATTGATCGGTCGTCACCGGAACCACTATTCACACCAGAACCTTCGCTGCTCGGCCTACGCCAGCCACTGCCCTAAAACCACACCAAATCTCCAACCCATTCCCCCACCTTTCGATCCCCTAGCCCGCATCAAGCGTCCCCTAGTTCGCCGGAAAGCCATGGTGCGCCGCAAGATCACTTACTACAAGATGCTACCGCCGGAGCGCCATGCAGAAATCGCGGCGCAGTCGGTGCCACAGACCTCCGTTCCCAAGCTCGCTTTGTGGCAGGCCAATCCCCGAGTTCTCTGGAGCCAAGCTATGACGAGGAGGAAGCCGATCCAATGTTCACTGCGGAGGTTGGGACGCAGAAGGCCCCCAATGGGTATGAGACGACGGACATCGACTTCGTGCTAGCGTCCGAGTCCCCCATGGTGCAGGCGGACCAGCGGTTCAACATGGCGATACTAAAGGAGGACCGGGAGGCAGAGGCTCAACTCGACGCGGAGCGCGTGCATACCGCTGCCATCGAGGCTCTCCTGCAGGCGGAACCGGATGTCGTGGATGTGTACCGGGTGGCGGAGGCTCAACTTGAGGCGGAGCGCGCGGATGCCGCTGCCATCGAGGCCCTCCTGCAGGCGGAACCAGACGTCCTACACATGAACCAGGCGGCAGAGGCTCGACTCGACGCAGAGCGCGCAGATGCCGCTCTCACTGACGCCCTCCTGCAGGCGGAACCGGAAGTCCTGGACTTGAACCGGGCGGCGGAGGCTCGACTCGACGCGGAGCGCGCGGATGCTGCTGCCATCGAGGCCCTCCTACAGGTGGAACCGGACGTCCTCGACTTGAACCGGGCTGTGCTCTCGTCCGGGCAGAGCGCCCGCACGCTCCGCTTGAACGAGTAGCTGGAAGCCAAGGACAACCACGGTGCGGAGACACACGTCGGCAGCGACGCCTGGTTCGCGCCGGCAGCCAAAGACGACGAGGCCGTCTCTTTCCGCGAGCAGTGACAATTTTTCTTTATGTTGTTGTTTTTATGGATCTTTTGCTGTGTAAAAACATACTATTTGTGATGCAAGTCGCCTGACTTGGGTCAGTCTACCATTTCAGGCGGTTGGATGAATATCCTACATCTCCTAACCCGTCTTTCCTTCTTCCTCACCTCTTCTTCTTCCCCAACAGACCACCGCATGGGTCGTACGGATACTCGCCAACATGCGGTTGGATAAACATACTCTATGAACGAAAATTATGTGTCAGCGATAGGATGGCTGAGTTTGGTTTGTTCACATGCGACAACACGTGTCAGTGAGGGCGCATTCCCTTGGTTGGGTTTGCGGCGTGCAGGAGCGACTGTGTGAGGGTGCGGTGCGACCGTGGAGTGCAGGAGCGACCGTGTGAGGGTGCGGTGCGACCGCGACAACCCGTCTTGTAAGTGTACCTCCTTCTCATTTTGAAAACTTTAGGCAAGCTTGGCAAAAATGTGTGGCGAAGTTTGGCAATGCAAGGCCTAGACCCAAACAGGATAAGTACGTACGTACTAGGAGTACTAGTGTTTAAAAAGAAAGGTGGGGTTTTCCTTCACGGTATTTAATCGATACAAATCCTTGTTTCATGTGTCAACTAATGCATATTTTTTTCTTGAAAGACCAACGAGCTAACCATCTCATTCCTTATCGCTTGATTAATACAGCGCCATGCAAACGAACCTTCTCACTTCCGCATGCATGCAGGGGATATTAATGTCCTTGGTCGCTAACCCCATTAATTTTGCCTCGATTAGTGTTAGTGGCCCTTTGCAAATTGTAATTTTGATATACTGGCCTTGTGTACAAAAAAATGGAGGTATTAACTATATTTGAATTCCCTGCCCATTGCGGTGACGTCGACGACTATTTTTTTTTGTGGTTTGGCGAAGTGCGTTCGACGGAGAACGCCATTGAGGGAGACCACGGTAAGTCGTTCGCAAGTGCCGCCTGCAAGCCGAGACAACCGCCTTATTTGCATCCAGGAAGTCCTTTAATATTACTACTACTAGGAGTACTAGTGCGGTGAGATGGTTTTTCGAAGAAGACGATGGAGAAGCGGAGTCGGCGAAGAGTGAAATGATAGTTGCTTCGTCCGTGCTTTTTGAGTTGACGCCTCACTGCTTTGTGATTTGTGATAGAAGGGACATGGGAATAGACTTTGTGCTCTATACTGTACTACATGCGTCCAAGCATGGGAGAAAGAGGAGAGACGTTGCATTTTTCTATTCCTTCAATCAATCAATCAGGGAGCTTCGGTTCTATCTTTTTGGCTTTGGCAACACCGTCCACAATGGTTCCCACGATGCCAAAATCTATTTTCACATTTGGCTACACATTGTGGATGCCCTTAACTGCATTACCACTTGGTTTTGCTCCTATGTGCTATCTATACAAATCTCAATTATATTGATCTAAAAATTATAGAATCAAAGATTAGTAAATAGGAGGTGATTTTGCCGCGCGGATGGCGGGGGAGGTTTCTTATTTTCGGAGGACGTTGTCCTGGCGGTTTGATAACATGCGGTCCCACGTGTCAGTGCTTTACCAAGCTGATCCGCGTCCAACATGAGGCAGAACAACGGCAGAAGCAACACGTGGTTAAGTTGAAGAAGATGAGGGAGAAGCGGATTCAGCAATGAGTGAAATGATGGTTGCTTCGTCCCTCCAACTTCTTTCTTAGAATTATTACTTCGTCCCTCCAACTTGCGGGAAAGGTGCAGCTTTGTGATTTGACGCCTCATTGCTCATTACTACGCTGGCGCCATGACTGGGGTGTAACGCCCCGGATGTAACTTTCCATAATTGTTATTCCAACTCTTGAGATTTCCGGCTATGTGATATGTTATTTCCTCCATGGTTGGGTTTTGTCTTTTGTTTTGCATTTTGTTCATGTCTTGCATCTCATCTCATGGCATCATGCGCATTGCATCTGCATGTTTTCATAAAGCTTGCACCCGTTCATAGTTGGCGTGTCCCCACTTGCTTTCGTTGACCGTTCCGAGACCAATCGGGTTTTCGCTGCCCTCTTGACTATGACCACCTAACCTCTCTTGCCAGCGCGCAGCCCCCTCGCGTGCTTCCGAAACTTGCTCCCAACCCGAACCGCTCAGTCATCACCATTGCATTCATTTCATCTCCTAACATCTATAAAACATCTCCGTTTTCTTAATTGGACTCCCTAGCCTATTTCTTCGACCGTCCGATTTAATCGGAGGGTCCAAACTTGGCCCTCCTTTTCTATATATATAGTCCTATTGGTATAACCCTAATACCTAGGCTCCTTGTCCCATCGCGCCGCCACCCGCTCAATCCCCATCGGGATCACCCACATCCAACCACCATCCTCCCGTGCCTCCCTCGTTTTCCTCGGCGCCGCCGCCACCCCGATCCTCTTCCTTGGGATCCATCCCCGTCCAACCATCACCCGGCCTCTGCTCGATCCACCCCATCCCTCGAGCCAGGAGCTCGTCCTCGATCCCCGAGCCACTTCTCCCGCTGGAAATCAAAGCCACCGACCAGGACCCCTTCATCCTGCAGCAGCAACTAGGAGCTCAAGCCCCCTCCACTCTGTCCATGGCGCCTCGGTCCGAGCACACAGGAACATGCCCTTCCTCCCTGCTCTTCCTTCCCTCCTCACGCTGCTCCTCCTTGACAGCGCCTCCCCTTGTCTGTTGTTCCTAGCAGGGAACCGTGGCTGCCGCCTGGAGCAGCAGCAGCGCCCGAGCGCTCCTCCACCTCGCGCCACCGTCCTCGCCGCCCTGGCAACCACGGCCACGCCTTCGCGCCTCCGACGACCGTCCTCATTGTCGCCGGCAACCCCAGGCAGGCCCCGTCGCGCCCATGCCATCTCCCTCGCCGTCTCCTTCTTCTTCACTTCCCCGTTTTCTTCTCTGAATTCCCCTGTCATCATTCTGCAGGAAACAGCGAACGTCGTGGACGCCAACCGCCAAGCCATCGCCTTCCCCGTCGCCCTTGCTTGTTCTCGGCCAATCCCGCCGTCAGGGTCCCGTCCCTGCCGCCGGCACCCCCAAGTCCCACCGTCGCTGCCGTTCCCCTGCAATGGCGCCTCGGCCTCCTCTGCTTCCCGCTCGCCTGCTCGTTGACCGCATCGACCTCCCCCGCTCCATCTCGTGGACTGCAAGGCGTGCCCTTGCAGCGCGTCTCTAGATCCGGCCCAGCTAGCCTGGCTTTGGCCCAGCGCTCCCCTTTCGGCCTCACCTCACCTCCGATCTGGGTTATGGCCCATGGTGAGCAGCCCCTCCAGCCCCTCTCCTGTATGCTGTTGTCCCAGCAGATGCGGCCTGTATCATGTTTTTCCCAGATCAGCGATTTTGCCTTGTTGTTCATGCATATAATAAATCACAAACCGTGCATCGGATTAATATGTTTTATATATGCAAAATGCATAGAATTTCATCTAGTTTCATAATATCCAACTTTCATCCCATTTTAAGATGCTTAAAATGCTGTTTGTTTAATTTTGCTTAAATATATGCTAAAATGTTTTATTTCATAACTAAATAACTGTAGGTCCGTTTTAAATAAACTTTATATGTAAATGGAGTGGAAAAATGCCTAGTTTAACATGGTGGACTTTATTTTCCTGTTTAACAACAATAAAATATGTTTTAGGGCAGAACAGTACCAAATTCTAAATATGCATATGGGGATTTTTCGGAATTGTTGTTTGTTGTTCCGGCCTCATTTAAACTTGCCTAAATAGTTAGTTTACTTATGCTTCACCTCTTGCCATGTCTAACAACATTTAATATTGTTTGGTAGCTTAAACGAGATTTAACTAAATATGTCAATGTGGTGTTTTGTCAATATGCGACTCGTTGCATAGTGAGCTCCACTTAATTTGTAGTATTGTTTGTTGCACTTTGCCATGCCTTGCTCATTAAACCGGACATGCATCGTATTTGTTTGTGCATCATGCCATGTTTAAGCTTGTGCATTTACCATATTGTTTGTTTCTTTCCGGTGTTGCTTCTTAGTTCCGGTAATGTTGCGATTGTGAGGATTCGTTCGACTACACCCGTTCGTCTTCTTCATGGACCTCGTTCTTCTTCCTTGCGGGATTTCAGGCAAGATGACCGTCACCTTGGATCTCATTACTATCATTGCTATGCTAGTTGCTTCGTTCTTTCGCTATGCCGTGTTACCTAGCACTTGCTGCTCAAGCCTCCCAAATTGCATGATAGCCCCTAACCGTTGTCACCCATCCTAGCAAACCGCTGTTTGGCTATGTTACCGCTTTTGTTCAGCCCCTCTTATAGTGTTGCTAGTTGCAGGTGAAGATGAAGATTGCTCCATGTTGGATTATGTTTATGTTGGGATATCACAATATCTCTTATATTATTAATGCATCTATATACTTGGTGAAGGGTGGAAGGCTTGGCCTTATGCCTGGTGTTTTGTTCCACTCTTGCCGCCCTAGTTTCCGTCATATCGGTTTATGTTCTCGGATTTTGCGTCCCTAACGCGGTTGGGTGATTTATGGGACCCCCTTGACAGTTCGCCTTGAATAAAACTCCTCCAGCAAGGCTCAACCTTGGTTTTACAATTTGCCTCACCACCACCTATACCTTTCCCTTGGGTCAGCCAACCCGAGGGTCATCTTTATTTTATCCCCCCCCCCCCGGCCAGTGCTTCTCTAAGTGCTGGTCCAAACCGAGTGATGTCCGGCGCCCCCTGGGAAATCAGGGTCTATGCCAACCCGACGTCTTGCTCATCCGGTGTGCCCTGAGAACGAGATATGTGCAGCTCCTATCGGGATTTGTCGGCACATCCGGGCGGCTTCGCTGGTCTTGTTTTACCATTGTCGAAATGTCTTGTAACCGGGATTCTGAGACTGATCGGGTCTTCCCGGGAGAAGGAATATCCTTCGTTCATCGCGAGAGCTTATCATGGGCTAAGTTGGGACACCCCTGCAGGGTTTGAACTTTCTAAAGCCGTGCCCGCGGTTATGTGGGAGATGGGAATTTGTTAATATCCGGTTGTAGTAAACTTGAAGTAAACTCTTCTAAAATACACCAACCGTGTGCGTAACCATGAGTGTCTCTTTTCGGGGTTGATCGAGAGGAGAACACGGTTTCTGGGTTATGTCTGACGTAAGTAGGAGTTCAGGATCACTTCTTGATCATTACTAGTTGACGACCGCTTGCTTGCTTCTCTTCTCGCTCTTATTTGCATAAGTTAGCCACCATACATTGCTTACCCGCGGCTGCAACCTCACCACTTTACCCCTTCCTTTCCCTTTAAGCTTTGCTAGTCTTGCTACCAATGGTAATGGGATTGCTGGGTCCTCGTGGCTCACAGATTACTACAACAATAGTTGCAGGTACAGGTTATGCGATGATCATGACACAAGAGCGATGTTTGCTTGTTTTGGAGTCCTTCTTCTTCTTCGTCGATCAGGGGATAGGTTCCAGGTCGGCATCCTGGGCTAGCAGGGTGCATATTGTTTGAGTTTCTATTCATGATCCATCCGTAGTCGGATGTTGATCTTGTATGTTGTATTCATGTGACATTGTATGTATTGGATGTATCCCCACTATTATGTAATGTTGATGTAATGATATCCACCTTGCAAAAGCGTCTTCAAGATGCGCTTCTATCCTTGGTGGGACCTTCGAGTTCCTTTAGGATAGGGTCGCATCTTGGGCGTGACAAGTTGGTATCAGAGCCTCGACCGACCATAGGAGCCCCCTTGATTGTTGGCCGTTGTTGAGTCTAGAAGAAAACAATTTTTAGACTTAGGATTATATATATCGGAGAGTTGGATTATTTTTACTCCTCAGTCCCTTCGTCGCTCTAGTGAGGCCTCCTGCCGTTGATGTTTTGTCTTTCCTCTCCTCAAATTTCATGAATTTTTTTTAGGATCACGCGGGTATCTTCGGATCGTTCCGATATTCTTGTGACGAGAACATTGTTCTTGGTGCCTCCTGAAATTTAGGGGTTGTGGCAGTGTCCCAGGGAGTTGAGCTCCGAGGTGTTGTTGTCACAATTTTATCATTGCAGTTCTTGAATACCTGAGTTTTGCCGACATCGAAAATCTCTTTTATGCAGTTGTTGGTGAGATAACCTCGACGCCACCCAGTACTGGGGAGTTCGGGAGTATTGCCATAGCTCGTATAACGGATGCTTTTCAAGTTTGAGGTACACGATTTCGAGTTTTCTTGGTTATGTGTTGAAGGATGGATACAAATGGATCTAGGTACTGTTAGTTTGGGTGATATATTTTGTGTCCCTGTATCCCCAACACCAGATTGCATAACCGTAAAGTTTCGGAGTTTATAGGTGGGTATTCAAGTAGCTCCTAGAATATCTTTCCGACAGATGCATGATATGAGATTGGGTAAATCTCTATCATATGTATTTGTTCCGGCTTATTCTGCAAGCCAAATCCTTTGTTTTGTTTTATTTGTGGTATTCGAGTTGCTTCGATGTCAAGTGTTGATCCATACCTTCCCTAAGTGGTGTTCTCATATTGCTATGTGAATACTAATCCTTCTTGATCATCGAGGTCGTCATGTTAATTCTTTTCCAACCGGCGTGCTTCTCTTTAAGTGGATCCGATCATTTCAACATCCGCAAGATAAATTCTAAGTTTTTCTCAACGGTATCCGTTTCATCTGTCCCCAAGTTGCCTTTGTTTTCCCGCCCTCCCACCCTTTTTCTTCAAGGACTCAGATTTCTTAATCATGTATCCTTTTATTTGTGGGAAGTCTCTTCATTCTTTTCTTTCAATGCTCTTATCCGGTGATTTCCCATGAAGATGCTCAACAGTTTCAAGTTCATCATCCTTCATTGTTGTTTCTTCTCCGGTGGATCCAATTCAAGCTTTCGATATTCATCATATTCCTTTCCTCGTTTCTAATGATTTCTCATGTCGATGCACCTCTTAATCATTCACTTCTCGCTATTCATTTGTCCTGGAGTGCTGAAGATATCTCAGAAGGCTCGTCTTTTCTTCCAAGATCTATTCAAGCTATTTGGAGATTATTATCTCATTCAAGTCATTTAATTCAACCGGTGCAACCTCTCTTTAAAATCCTTCAACGATGTTTCTTTCGAGTGGGCCCTAACCCACAGGTGTTTTCCCAGGATCTTACCCGACTCTTCTAATTTTCCTGGAACTATTCTCAAATTCATTTCAAAGTTTGACGTAAGAATGAATTTTCATCAGTCACATGCCTTCTCCAAGGTCGCTTTCAAATTCTTTTCATCTCTGGCTCAACCTTTCCTCTTTTAATCCTTCCGGTGTTTCTCAACAATTTGGTGGTGTTTCTCCTCGACATTCTCAGCATGTAAAGACTGAAGAATAGTTCCTCTTAAATCATTACCCGTTCTTCCAAAGATGCTTAGTTCAAGTTTGATGCCATCCTCTCATAATTGTTGTCGATTGTGGAAATTATTTTCACCCATCCGGAGCATTTCATGAGTTGTTTCCATTTCTTTCCTCCGAAGGCCATCATGTCATAATTCTTCATTCTCAGCGTGTGGCTACCTTTCTCCAAATCTTACCGGTGAATCGTTCAAATATCCTCTAATCAGTTTATGATCTCTTTATTCTCTTGTATCTAAATCCCCTCAAGTATCTTCGTTCGTTTTCCAATTCTTCCCGGTGAATTGTGCCTTTTTTACATTCATTTTCAATTCTTATGGTGGTTCGTTCAAGATTTCACTTCCTTCGTTATCTTATTAATTCATTCGTTGTTTCCAAATTCCACCGGTGGTTCCATCAATACCTTCTCAAGTTTGCGCTGTCTCTATCCTTAATCCCTCAAGAAGAATAAGCAGTATGCCAAATCTGTTACTTGTCATCAATCTAAATTGTTGAAGGATACGCATAACGTAATTCTTATTATTGTTTCATCAAAGTGATCTAGTTTCTTCTTTCCAGAGTTGTTCATCATGTCACATTCTCAGTTCGAGTTGATTCACCTTTCTTTTCCGGAGTTCCAAGTTTTCGGCATTATCTCGCGAAGCTCCTTCTAAATCATCGCAAGGCTTCACCCTGTGTTTTCAACTTCTCTTTCTTTTTATCATCCTTTTATTACCGGAGTTCTTCATGGAGGCTCTACATGGTGGTTTGTTAAGGATTCTTTTCATTCTTCAATTGTTCTCAAGATTTCTCTCGAAGTTATGATCCGCCAAGCTATACTCTAAAATAAACATGGTGCTCAACACATGTTTTGTTTTGAGGAGTTCAAGCATTATTCATCTTGCATTCCAAAGTGCAATTCTTCCTACCTTATCTTTTGAGGTGGTGTTATGCCATTCTTGACAATTCTCTTCGTGTTTCATGATTCACAAGTTATCAAGAATGACTTATTTTAAACTCATCACATTCTTCCTAAAGCCTTCCCTAAGGAATGTTGGTAATTGTGGTGCCTATCGATAATCCAAGTTTCCTCCTATTTCTCTCATTAAAAGGAGTTTCCATCTCCTTGCTGATCTCAATCCAATTAACTGTTTCCATCGGTGGCCGGTTCTCACCTCATCATTTTGAGATGTTTGCCATAAGCCCACAACAAGCTTGTGCTTTTCGTTGTTGATTTTGCAACAACTCCGTTCAATTCTTCTTTGCAAGGGTGCTTTCCAAGTTTATTTGTGGCAGAAGTTGGCATTTTCTTCTCCATTCTATTATACCAATGATCTATCTTCTATTATTTCTTTCGGAGGCATGGTGATGTTTTTTTCACGCATCACCTCGTTTTGTAAAGATCATGTTCTTTTTCTTGCTTATCCATTTAACCGGAGTGTCGTGTCCTCTTTTCAAGTTCTTGGCATCTTATCAAGTCTTGCATCTCTTTTCAACCGGATTGTTGTCCGAATTTGATCTTGCCTTGTTCCTTATTTATCTCGTTCAACCAGAGTGGTTCCAATTCCTTCTTGTCCATTGTACTCGTCATTCATAGCTTTGCAAGCTCCAAGGTTCACATGGTGTTCCTTGTTTCTATTTTCTACCGCAGTGCTCTGTGTTCAACTCTGTTACGTTCTTTCTTTCAACTTTTCAACTTCTCAAGGTTCTCTGGTTTCACTCATTGGTCGAAGAAGCAACTTAGTTGTACCTCCTCTCTTCCTCTTCCGTTTTCTCTCCGGCGCCATCCTACATCTCGGGACGAGATCCTCTTGTAGTGGTGGAGTGTTGTAACGCCCCGGATGTAACTTTCCATAATTGTTACTCCAACTCTTGCCATTTTCAGCTATGTGATATGTTATTTCCTCCGTGGTTGGGTTTTGTCTTTTGTTTTGCATTTTGTTCATGTCTTGCATCTCATCTCATGGCATCATGTGCATTGCATCTGCATGTTTTCATAAATCTTGCACCCCGTTTGTAGTTGTCGTGTCCCCCCTTGCTTTCAACCGTTCCGAGACCAATCGGGTTTTCGCTCCCCTCTTGACCATGACCACCTAACCTCTCTTGCCAGCTCGCATCCCCCTCGCGTGTGTCCGAAGCTTGCTCCGAACCCGAACCGCTCAGTCATCACCGTTGCATTCAGTTCATCTCCTATCATCTATAAAACATCTCCGTTTTCTTAATTGGACTCCCTAGCCTATTTTGTTAGACCGTCCGATTTAATCGGAGGGTCCAAACTTAGCCCTCCTTTTCTATATATATAATCCTATTGGTCTAACCCTAAAACCTAGTGTCGGTGTCAAAACCGGCGGATCTCGGGTAGGGGGTCCCGAACTGTGCGTCTAGGCGGATTGTAACAGGAGACAAGAGACACGATGTTTTACCCAGGTTCGGGCCCTCTTGATGGAGGTAAAACCCTACGTCCTGCTTGATTAATATTGATGATGTGTGTTACAAGAGTGGATCTACCACGAGATCAAAGAGGCTAAACCCTAGAAGCTAGCCTATGGTATGATTGTTGTTCGTCCTATGGACTAAAGCCATCCGGTTTATATAGACACCGGAGAGGGCTAGGGTTACACTGAGTCGGTTATAAAGGTAGGAGATCTACATATCCGTATCGCCAAGCTTGCCTTCCACGCCAAGGAAAGTCCCATCCGGAAACGGGACGAAGTCTTCAATCATGTATCTTAATAGTCTTGGAGTCCGTCGATGATGATAGTTCGCTATCCGGACACCCCTAGTTCGAACTCCCTCAAGAGCCCCTGAACCAGGCTTCAATGACGATTCCGGTCGTTGATTGTCTTGACATTGCGGCGGGTTCCTCCTCCGAATACTTCATAGAAGGTTTTGAACACAAGGATAGTGTCCGGCTCTGCAAAAAAAGTTCCACATAACACCGTAGAGAGAATAATTTTTGCACAGATCTGCTGACGTATTCCGCAGCGTGACATCACACCATGGCCAGGCCTTTATATGAATCGTTTTTTATTGTTCCACCTCAGCGTGTTTTAGCGAGGCGGTTGCCTTGGCACGTCTTATCAAAGCGTAGATCGTGCCCCCTTATTCCGGGATTCTCATCAATACGGACGTGGGTAACCCAACCGTGCCCGTTGGCCTGCCTTCTCTATCAATGGCGGGTCCTAATCGACCACGGGGTGGGCTCTTGGTATTCAACCTCTTTATAATGAGACCAAGGCCCTCTTCTTTTTACACCCTCCATCGAGTTCGCCTCGCGCTTCGAGTTCCAATCACCCAAAGCTTCAGATTTAGGCGCTTCGGACTTTCGACGATGTCCGGCTCCGACCAGCACGGCCGATGGATGTCTTCCTCCGTTATAGAAGAGGATGTGCTAAAGCTGCGAGACGCCAGGTATTTAACCGGCGAGATCTCGCATAGGCTGTCTGCTCCAGGGCAGGTCATTCCCACTCCTGAGCCCGGCAAGAACGTGGTCTTCGTGTCCCACTACCTTCGGTGTTTAGGCTTCCCGATGGATCCCTTTGTGCGGGGGCTCATGTTTTATTATGGGCTGGAATTCCACGACTTGAATCCGGAGTCCATCCTCCATATCTCGTCATTCATTGTCGTATGTGAGGCCTTCCTCCACATTACCCCCCACTTTGGATTGTGGCTCAAAATCTTCAAGGTGGAGGCAAAGACAATCAAGGGGCGGCAAGCAGAGTGCGGAGGGGCAGTCATAAGCAAATGTGCTGATGCTCCGTGGCCCGAGGGCTCTTTTCAAGGGGAGCTTGGTTTGTGGCAACGGGAGTGGTTTTATATCACCGCTCTCAGGGGCACCAAATGGGCAGCGCTCCCGCCTTCCTTCGAGTCCACCACAGCGGCTGGCATCATGGGTCAACAAGGGGCTCGACAGGGGCCATCCAGGGCGTTCCCCTGCTGCATGGCCATATTAGAGATCTCCGGAAAGAGGGATCAATCTGGTTGCGATGGCGCGGGGTTATGGTGATCCGGCGCCTTCAACCCTGCGTCGCCCCCCTCCGCTGTGGGAATTCAATCTGGAGGGACCACAGGCTCTACAAAATTTCATGGGCACGGCGCCTGTGGAGATGTATAAACTGTTCTTCGGACCACAAGAGAAGTGTCCGGACTTGACCGAGGGCGCAGGACTAAGCTAATGTCGCCCAGATACTCAAGTAAGTAGTCCTGTAACCGGACAAGCTGTTCATTCATTTATTTCATATATATGCCCTTTAAAGGATCCGTTTCTTGAACAGAGTGGATAGCCAAGGCAAAGTTAATAAGGTGTTGGCTCCCTCCCGAGACCACGCCGGATCCCATGCTGACCAAGATGTTGAAGGTCGCTCCTTTTGAAGAAGGCGAAGGGGGGAGCGGGGAAGCAACTGCCTCTGCGAAGGAGGCTATCAAGGAAGGAGGGATTAAGAGTTCCGCCTTCCGAGGAGAGAAGAGGACCGCTTCGGAAGACCCGGAGGTCAAGGCCTCAAAGAGGGGAAGGGAATCTTCGGCAGAGAGTCCGGCGCTAGGAAGTAACCCAGCCGCATTATTTCCCTGAGGGGATCAGCCCTCCAGCGAGCCGTAAGTAAAAAAGAAGGGGTCTTGTAAATAAGGAACATCCCTGTGTTTATTCATGAGGGTAACCGAAATTGTACCTTGTAGTTCGGACCTCAGACCTTCTCAGCAGAGCTCGTCTTCGGGGGATCTTCTTCCAGAGATGACGGAGAGCAGAAAGCCTCCACCTATCGCATCCTCATGTGAAGCGGACGACCCGGAGGTGTCGTCGCGGAGGGTTCCCCCAAGTCCGGCGGGGCCGGAAGGTCCGGCGCCAAGTGGCGTGCGGTCGGAGGATCTGCTCGGGTGAGCGGCTATTTCAGAAGATCACCGTGCTCTAATGGGTACGATGATTGAAAGAATTGCATCCGCGGAGAGCGGATTGCATGAAGCCATCAGAAGCTTACTGACGGGGTTTGAGGTACGCAAAAATGATGTACCTTCGGCAGTTATGCATATAAAATGCCTGTATAGATAGTAGCCCACGAGACTTGGTATGCTGTCGAAAGCGACAGCGTGCCTAGGATCATAATCTCGATTATTAATCGCCGCTTTTCCTATGCAGGTGGCGGAACGTTCGGTGGCTAGCCGGATCGATGGATTCGCCCGGTGAGGAAGCAACAGCCCAGCTGCGGATGCGGACATCTCGCTAGTCAATAAAGCGACTTGATGAGTCACAAGGTATGTGGTTGCTCATGATGTCGCTTAGTAAGGAGCTGATGCCCATTCCTTACAAGTTGTATGCTTGATGCAGATGGTCTTTGCTGCTTTGTGGAAGACCTTGAGCAGAACTTGCTCGGGCCAAGGAGCAAGCCAGAAAAAGCGAGGCGGCTGCCTTGAAGGCAGCGAAAGAGCTAGAAGCCGAGAAGGCTGCTCACTGTCGAAGCAGAGAGGAGATGGCTGGAATGTCCATGAAATTAAAAGTTGCTACCGACCGCCTGGAGGTTCTTGAAGGAAGAGCATGGCGGCGAACAAGAGGACCTGAAGAAGGCCGATGCCGAAGCCAAGGATGCCCGTAGTGCGATGCGGGCTAAGAAGGAGGAAATGCGTCAGGTTGGAGACATTGTGGCTGGAAAGCTCTTTATGATGCGTAGGAAGTTCACGGATCCGAAGTATGCTCAGCTGGGCCGATTGTACGGTGCGGAGGATCCACATTTGGACTTGGCGGCGAGTGCGGCGGATGTAGTCGTACACTTTCGAAGCCAGGAGGATCATGAAATGGAAGAGCCTTTCTGGTCTCAATTCCATAGTCCGGAGTGTCCACTTCCGTTGAGTGATCGGCTGCTTGAGTGGGCTGAGCTGAATAGATTGTCCGGACTAGCCATGATGGATGTGGTCGCTCATGTGTGGCCTAGAAGGTCCAAGCCGAAGAGTTATTTTGGCTTGTTGCAGCAATTCCTTGGGGCAGTGCCGCATATTAAGGCAATGAAGCGGTCGGCATGCATAGAAGGTGCACGGATGGCTCTCGCCTGTGGTAAAACACCTTTGGGCGGAGATGGATGCCACCGCTGTTGCATCCGGGGTTCGGACAAAAGCCGATTCCCCACCGAGCGATACTTTGAGGAGGTCTGCGGGCGCTTTCGTATAATAGAGTCGCAGTGCTCGAAAGATGTTATGTTTGAATGACATGTATGATTTCTAGGACCATGTTTATAATGCAATGACTTTTTATACTTGTGTTATCAAGTATTGAACTATCTCCTCTGCGGCCGTATATGTATGTATAATCTGAAAGATGGCAGTCTTTGGCTTCAGCCCCCACGCACATGGTGCGGGGGTGTTTGCAAAAAGAAAAACGCTTTTTCACACTTAATCCAATGTGTTGGTCCTTTTAAGGAGGTGATAGCATAGAAAACTAGGCAACCGGACTATAATGCTTTATCACTTTCACTTAGCCATAGGAGCTCGAATGTGGGGCTACTATATAGCCCCTGATGGCACCACGCTTCTCTGAACTCGGGGCGCGTATGTGCCTGACCGGGAAGCGGTCCTTCGTCAAAGCGGAGGAATTCTAAACATTCCAATGGTCGATCGAGTGGTTGACCAGTCTCTCGCTATATCATGACAGTCAGTTTTCGGCTTTCTCTACTGAGGTGCTCTCGCGGCCGAACCGGGGCACAATCGCAGTAGTTCTCCACAGTGCCGCGTTAGCCGATGATATTGAGCGTAAGGCAGCAAAACACGGGAGCCGGGCAAACCCAACATTTGACCAAAGACATGATTCGGAGCTGATGCATATAAGGCCTAACTTTCGAGGCGCGAACACTCCACGAGGTGTTCGGTCTTTATGATATCAGGCGAGAACAAAGCCCTAAGCCCCTAGTGTCCAGTGCAGTAGGAACTTTTGTGCGGCCCGATGCCAAAACGCCAGCCTCCTCCTTGGCTCTGGTAGGAAACCGGGGGATGTGTATGAACAAGAGACAGTAAGAAAGGTTTACGCAGGGTCTTAATCTGAAAAGTCCTTGCAACGGGTCCCTACTGCACGTCTGCGCATGTGTCTCCGTTGTGCTCTATCCTGGACGGGTGTAGCACGTGCTTCATATGTAAAAGAGAAGGACTTAGTTTCTAAGAAATATCGTGCAAAAATTGTATTAAAATAAAGTATAATTTGGAAGATGAAGAAAGTTGAGCTTTATTGGCTTTCATCATTTATGTCTGTGACCCCCCCAAAAAAGGGTATCTTGGCTGGGAAGCCCTTGTTAAGTTACTCGGACTCGTCTAACCATGTCCGAGGTCTAAATGACCTGTTTTTAGGGCTTTGACCTGCAAGGTCGGATTAATGTGTGGCTGTCGAGGCAGCCGCACATTCTCCGTGGTCGAGAGACACCTGAGTTTTGAGATTATGCCACGTGGATCGGGCATTTTTAAGCGTAAGAGGCAGCGTAATGTGGTATTGCATTAAAGCGGGCGAAGCTGTATGCCCAAAGATGGTGCTTAAGGGCTACTGCTAAATGGGGCAATGGGGAGTGAACTTTTCGCGACGTTGGTTGTCGGATGAACCGAACACAAACTCTAGTGGTACAGAGCATGTATAACAAAGCAGGCCTGGCGTCATTCCTTTGAAGGAAGTGCTACTATAGCGAATTTTGGTAGGTTCTATCCCCATTATGCGGACGGTGTCCTGGTATGGCAGGTGCCGCGCTGTGTGTTATCACATGAAATGAGTTCACTGTTTTGACTTCTAGTGGGAAAGTCTTTTGTTTTCCGTAGTGCTGCTTTTGGGTTTCGTCACCTTCACTTGGTGTGTCGAGCCCCTTGTGTTCGGTGTTAAGTCGGCCGGACTGCTTGAAGACCCAACAATCTCTGTGGGTATGGTTTGCGAGCTTCCGGAGGTACCATGTATTTGACACAGTCTATCTAGAATCTTGTTTAGGTTGGATAGCTCAAATCCTTTGTTATCCTTTAGGGGCAGTGTTTTGTTGTTCGGCGAGCTTTTGAGTCCGGCGTTGACCGCCATACTATTTGGGCCATTTTCCTTATTCCGGCGCTGATCTTTTCTGCGTTGTGATTTCCCATTTCCATCCCTGATTTCGGATGTACTCGGGTCGCTGGTGCTGCATCTAGCCAGCCAGCTGTCTTCCCCTGCGCAAAAGGGTGTCATGAGGCTTGTTAGTGCGGCCATTGTTCTTGGTTTTTCCTGGCCGAGGTGTCTAGGGAGCCATTCGTCTCAGACGTTGTGTTTAAAGGCCGCTAAGGCTTGTTGTCTGAGACGATCGACTATTTGGTTTTTTAGTGAGGAACCTGTTCGAAATTTCCATCTTGACTCTCCGGGCTGTTGAGTTATGTGACTTAAATCGTCGGCATCCGGAGGCCGGACATAAGTCCCCTGAAAATTTGCTCGAAACGCATCCTCAAGCTCTTCCCAACTTCCAATCGTATTTTCTGGGAGGCTTTTAAGCCAATGCCGAGCCGGCCCTTTGAGCTTGAGGGGTAGGTATTTTATGGCATGGAGATCGTCTCCTCTTGCCATATGTATGTGTAGGATATAATCCTCAATCCAGACTCCGGGGTCTGTTGTTCCGTCGTATGCCTCTATGTTTACGGGTTTGAATCCCGCTGGAAATCCATGATCCAGTACCTCGTCGGTAAAACATAGTGGGTGTGCGGCGCCCCTGTATTTGGGTGTGCCGTTGTCTTCAAATGCTCGGCTGGTTGTGTTACTTCCTGGAGTCTTCTTTTTTGGCCCATAGATAGACCTGGCCAGGTTATCCTTTTTCCGAGGATCTTTATGCTGATCGTGTGCCGGCTTGTGTGCGGCGCCCCTTGTTGCTCTTGGCACATCGGTGGTCGTCTATCCGGCCAGCGGCTTCTTTCTTTTTGATCAGGGGCTCTAAGGCCTCCTCGTCAAATTCGGGCAACAGCTTGCGCTTCGGGTAGCTCCGTGTCTGGTGACTAGTGCCATATTTATCTGCGGTGTTGAGTACTTTGCTCCATCTCATTCTGAGTGCGTCCTCCGCTGTTTTGAGCTTCCGCTTTTGCTTCTTCAAACTTCTTGCAGTGGCGGCAGGCCTTTTATGAAGATTCATATGCTCGTGATGTGAGAACATCTTCGCCGGGATGGGTTGCTTGTCCAGTTCATGTCCGGCTGGCTGCTTGTTTACATGTGCGTCGTCCCTTTGCTTGGCCTGCTCAAGGGCGGGTCCGTATGGGTGCCGTTTTGTCGATGCGGTCTTGGCGGCGCTTGCGTCGCCGCTGTGTTTGGTTGTTGGGGGAGTTGTCCTTCGCCACGTCCCGTTTTCCCTCATTGTCGCTTCCTTTTGGTGTATCCAACATGTATACGTTGTGAGCTGGGGTGGCTTTCCAGTGCCCGTTAGGTGCTGGTTCTTGGTCGTCTCCGGCATCGTCGTCCATACCGTCGATGTCTTCGGAGTCGTCGTCTAGCATGTCGGTTAGATCGTCGACAGCTGCTACCAAGTGGGTGGTGGGTGGGCTTTGAATTTCTTCGTCATCCGCATCCCAACCTTCCTGACAGCAGTCCGGCCAGGGCTCTCCTGATAACGAGAGATACTTTAGCGAACTCAAGATGTCGCCGAAAGGTGAGTGTTGAAAGATGTCCGCTGCAGTGAATTCCATGACCGGCGCCCAACCGGATTCGATCGGAGGGCGCGGAGGTTCAAGTCCGCAAGGAGTCCGGCACCTCGGAGTCGTGAGCTTTATGAGGGACAAGATCAGTGTTCGGCTCTATCGCCGTAGAGGTTGCAGCCCCCGAGGCGGTGACTAGCCATCCGTCCCCGATCTGCGCAGCCGGCTCCGAATTGAAGATCGTTGTGGGTTCGAGTGCGGCCTCGTGGTCTTGTCGGCTGCGAGCTAAATCATGCTTTCGCCCGTGTGACGGCACGCCTTCGGTATGGCTCGACTCCATCGAGGATCAAGTCCCCGCGGATGTCAGCCGTGAAGTTCAAACTTCCAAATCTGACCTGACGGCCAGGGGCGTAGCTTTCGATCTGCTCCAGATGGCCAACCGAATTGGCCCGCAGTGCGAAGCCGCCGAATACGAATATCTGTCCGGGGAGAAAAGTCTCACCTTGGACTGCGTCGTTGATGATGGTCGAAGAAGCCATCGAGCCTATCGGTGACGACACAGAGGAACTCTCAATGAAAGCACCAATGTCGGTGTCAAAACCGACGGATCTCGGGTAGGGGGTCCAGAACTGTGCGTCTAGGCGGATGGTAACAGGAGACAAGGGACACAATGTTTTACCCAGGTTCGGGCCCTCTTGATGGAGGTAAAACCCTACGTCCTGCTTGATTAATATTGATGATGTGTGTTACAAGAGTGGATCTACCACGACATCAAAGAGGCTAAACCCTAGAAGCTAGCCTATGGTATGATTGTTGTTCGTCCTATGGACTAAAGCCATCCGGTTTATATAGACACCGGGGAGGGCTAGGGTTACACAGAGTCGGTTACAATGGTAGGAGATCTACATATCCGTATCGCCAAGCTTGCCTTCCACGCCAAGGAAAGTCCCATCCGGACACGGGACGAAGTGTTCAATCTTGTATCTTCATAGTCTTGGAGTCCGGCCGATGATGATAGTTCGGCTATCCGGACACCCCCTACTCCGAAACTCCCTCACCAAGGCTCCTTGTCCCATCGCGCCGCCACCCGCTCAATCCACATCGGGATCACCCATAGCCAACCACCACCCTCCCGTGCCTCCCTCGTTTTCCTCGGCGCCGCCGCCACCCTGATCCTCTTCCTTGGGATCCATCCCCGTCCAACCATCACCCGGCCTCTGCTCGATCCACCACATCCCTCGAGCCAGGAGCTCGTCCTCGATCCCGGAGCCACTTCTCCCGCTGGAAATCGAAGCCACCGACCAGGACCCCTTCGTCCTCCAGCAGCAACCAGGAGCTCAAGCCCCCTCCACTCTGTCCATGGCGCCCTCGCCCCGAGCACACAAGAATGTGCCCTTCCTCCCTGCTCTTCCTTCCCTCCTCACGCTGCTCCTCCCCTAAGAGCGCCTCCCCCGTCTGTTGTTCCTCGCAGGGAACCATGGCTGCCGCCTGGAGCAGCAGCAGCACCCTCGCGCTCCTCCACCTCGAGCCATCGTCCTCGCCGCCCTGGCAACCACGGCCACGCCTTCGCGCCTTCGACGACCGTCCTCGTTGTCGCCGGCAACCCCAGGCAGGCCCCGTCGCGCCCATGCCATCGTCTCCTTCTTCTTCACTTCCCCGTTTTCTTCTCTGAATTCCCCTGTCATCATTCTGCAGGCAACAGCGAACGTCGTGGACGCGCCTTCCTCCGTAGCCCTTACCTATTCTCGGCCGATCCCGCCGCCACGGCCCCATCCCTGCCACCGGCACCCCCAAGTACCACCATCGCTGCTGTTCCCCTGCCATGGCGCCTCGGCCTCCTCTGCTTCCCGCTCGCCCGCTCGTTGACCGCACGACCTCCCCCGCTCCATCTCGTGGACCGCAAGGCGTGCCCTTGCAGCGCGTCTCCAGATCCGGCCCAGCTAGCCTAGCTTCAGCCCAGCGCTCCCCTTCCGGCCTCACCTCACCTCCGATCTGGGTCATGGCCCATGGTGAGCAGCCCCTCCAGCCCCTCTCATGTATGCTGTTGGCCCAAGAGATGCGGCCTGTATCATGTTTTTTCCCAGTTTAGCGATTTTGCCTATTATCCAAAAAACTGCATATTTACAGATTTTCCCTTGTTGTTCATGCATATAATAAATCACAAACTGTGCATCGTATTAAAATGTTTTATATATGCAAAATGCTTAGAATTTCATATAGTTTCATAATATCCAACTTTCATCCCATGTTAAGATGCTTAAAATGTTGTTTGTTTAATTTTGCTTAAATATATGCTAAAATGTTTTATTTCATAACTAAATAACCGTAGCTCCGTTTTAAATAAACTTTATATGTAAATGGGGTAGAAAAATGCCTAGTTTAACATGGTGGACTTTATTTTCCTGTTTAACAAAAATAAAATATGTTTTAGGGCAGAACAGTACCAAATTCTAAATATGCATATGGGGATTTTCCGGAATTGTTGTTTGTTGTTCCGGCCTCATTTAAATTGCCTAAATAGTTAGTTTACTTATGCTTCACCTCTTGCCATGTTTAACAACATTTAATATTGTTTGGTTGCTTAAACGAGATTTAACTAAATATGTCAATGTGGTGTTTCGTCAATATGCAACTCGTTGCATAGTGAGCTCCACTTAACTTGTAGTATTGTTTGTTGCACTTTGCCATGCCTTGCTCATTAAACCGGACATGCATCATATTTGTTTGTGCATGATGCCATGTTTATGCTTGTACATTTACCACGTTGTTTGTTTCTTTCCGGTGTTGCTTCTTAGTTCCGGTAATGTTGCGATTGTGAGGATTCGTTCGAATACTCCCGTTCGTCTTCTTCATGGACCTCGTTCTTCTTCCTTGTGGGATTTCAGGCAGGATGATCGTCACCTTGGATCTCATTACTATCATTCCTATGCTAGTTGCTTCGTTCTTTCGCTATGCCGCGTTACCTAACACTTGCTGCTCAAGCCTCCCAAATTGCATGATAGCCCCTAACCGTTGTCACCCTTCCTAGCAAACCGTTGTTTGGCTATATTACCTCTTTTGCTCAGCTCCTCTTATAGCGTTGCTAGTTGCAGGTGAAGATGAAGATTGCTCCATGTTGGATTATGTTTATGTTGGGATATCACAATATCTCTTATATCATTCATGCATCTATATACTTGGTAAAGGGTGGAAGGCTCGGCCTTAAGCCTGATGTTTTGTTCCACTCTTGCCGCCCTAGTTTCCTTCATATCGGTATTATGTTCCCGGATTTTGCTTCCCTAACACGGTTGGGTGATTTATGGGACCCCCTTGATAGTTCGCCTTGAATAAAACTCCTCCAGCAAGGCCCAACCTTGGTTTTACCCTTTTGCCTCACCACCACCTATACATTTCCCTTGGGTCGGCTAACCCGAGGGTCATCTTTATTTTAGCCCCCCTGGGCCAGTGCTTCTCTAAGTGCTGGTCCAAACAGAGCGATGTTCCGGTGCCCCCTGGGCAATCAGGGTCTATGCCAACACGAAGTCTTGCTCATCCGGTGTGCCCTGAGAACGAGATATGTGCAGCTCCTATCCGGATTTGTCGGCACATCCGGGCGGCTTTGCTGGTCTTGTTTTACCATTGTTGAAATGTCTTGTAACCGGGATTCCGAGACTGATCGGATCTTCCCAGGAGAAGGAATATCCTTCGTTGATCGCGAGAGCTTATCATGGGCTAAGTTGGGACTCCCCTACAGGGTTTGAACTTCCGAAAGCCGTGCCCGCGGTTATGTGGCAGATGGGAATTTGTTAATATCCGGTTGTAGTAAACTTGAAGTAAACTCTTCTAAAATACACCAACCGTGTGGGTAACCGTGAGTGTCTCTTTTCGGGTTGATCGAGAGGAGAACACGGTTTCTGGGTTATGTCTGACATAAGTAGGAGTTCAGGATCACTTCTTGATCATTACTAGTTGACGACCGCTTGCTTGCTTCTCTTCTCGCTCTTATTTGCGTAAGTTAGCCACCATACATTGCTTAGCCGCTGCTGCAACCTCACCACTTTACCCCTTCCTTTCCCTTTAAGCTTTGCTAGTCTTGATACCCATGGTAATGGGATTGCTGAGTCCTCGTGGCTCACAGATTACTACAAAAACAGTTGCAGGTACAGGCTATGCGATGTTTGCTTGTTTTGGAGTCCTTCTTCTTCTTTGTCGATCAGGGGATAGGTTCCAGGTCGACAGCCTGGGCTAGCAGGGTGGATATTGTTTGAGTTTCTGTTTATGATTCATACGTAGTGGGATGTTGATCTTGTATGTTGTATTGTTGTAGTCATGTGACATTGTATGTACTGGATGTAATGTTGATGTAATGATATCCACCTTGCAAAAGCGTCTTCAAGATGTGCTTCTATCCTTGGTGGGACCTTCGAGTTCCTTTAGGATAGGGTCGCATCTTGGGCGTGAGATGGGGTGCTTCACCCCGGCTGCTCTGAACTGTATTCCGGTATGGCACGTGGACCCGGTAGCTTGATGTCCCGCATGTCGGCGAACGGGACTAGAAGATTTATGAAAGCGAGCGCTCCACTCTTACGACGGAGGAGTAGACGACGCGACGGCCCAGTGAACTATCACTTGTACTGTATAGTACTATATTTTTGCGGTGATTATCCGTTCACTTGCTCACAGTTCAGCATTGGATTGCACTCTGTTGACCGGCAAAATAGTCTGTGTGGCGCCATGTTTACTAGTTAAATTGACCACGTTCCTTGTGGGTCCCACCTGTCAGTTCGCATAGGGAACATGTCAGATAAACAAAAATTTACGCAGGCGCGACAAGGCTCCAACCCGTGCGCGGGAATCACCTGGTTGTGTATGTATGCTGTGGCCTGATGTGTGCGCATGCACTTGTAGGTTGAGCAGTTGAGCGTGAGAGTGTGTGTTGGTCGTGTGGTGTACTGGTGTGTGCATGCATGCGTGCGTGTGTGTGTGTGAGTGTTGCGTGCGTGCGTGGCTGCGTGTGTACGTGTGAGTGTTGCGTGCGTGCGTGGGTGCATGTGTTTGTGTGAGTGTTGCGTGGATGGAGTTCGTGTGCATGCATGCGTGTGTGTATAATCACCACACCAGCTCCTGTGTGTTAAAACAGACGGCTCAGCATACCAATACAAGGCCACCTTGTCCGCTGTGCCCGCGGTCATGACTTCGAACCACCGTCAAAATATTTTTTTGTCGTTTGTTTTCATTCTTACAAGCAAGATGCCCGTGCGTTGCACGTAACATCAAGATGCATTTGTGTGACTTGTTTATCTTGTGAGAGAAAAGGATGAACAGGGGAAGGCCTTATTTGCAAATGTGGAGAGGTGTGTGGGTACCTTTTTGCATAATTGCCATAGTTTCTTTCCTATCCGTCAGATATAAATCGGACGGCCTATATTGCAGGATGGCAGGCACACCATCATCACCAACTCTATTTTTTATAAGAGTGTATTTTATGTATTTATAATAGTGTAGATGTAGAGTAGATACAAGTTGACAGGTGGGCACGATGTTAGTGAGATAATGCGATGCAACACTAGAGGTGCCACGTGGAGCGTTTAACTGGTCAACTAGTCATGTCATGAGCAAATACAAAGTTGTACGGTGAGCCCGTGACTGTATAATAACCACTAAACGTAAACGGTGACCATAATGAGTGGATTATGAAGTCCAATGTATGTATCATGCTTTCGCTTTAAATACAATGATCGTCATTGCATATATCGCGAGAGAAAGATGAAACACACGTGAATTTTCTGGGGGCTTACTTTTAGAGGACCTGGAGATAGTTTTGTGTGCATACGTTAAAGGGCGTCTGGGGGTATGCGATGGAGAGAGAGATGCTCTTCGTTTCTCTTTATTATGACTAACTTTGTATATAGTATAAAAATATACAAATTCACAGTGTGGAATAAATATCATTGTGGGCACCATGCAATGCAAATTAGCGTTCGGACTCCTCCAAATAACTTTGTAATGTTGTATATATGTAGAAACTCTAAAATAATTTTTTGGCCACACTTTATTCAAAAGGAATGTTGTATGCAAAATAAATGTGAAGAGAGGGCTTTTTAGATCAATGGGGTACGTGATGTAACATGTGTGAATGTGTAGTTGATGCATTTGGCGGGGCCTAGAGAGGTATGTGTGTGTATTACGTATTCGAGAGAGGCATGCATAGAGGAGCCGATGGGGGGGCGTGGGAGAGATAGCACGAGAAATGAGAGTGATCTAGAGAGAGAGAGACGAATATGACGTCACGACAAGGGATTCCATTTCCTTGAGTGTGTATATGCAAGGGGGGAGGGAATAGATGCACCAGGAGAAATTTTCCGTGTGTGTGGTGTTTGTGTTGGTATGTGTGGGTGTGAGAAGATAATGAGACGTGGGGGCAGAGGGTGTGTCACCGCGTGAGGTCCGGTGGGTCGAGGTGAGGCCCTTCGTTCGGTTCTGGCCCGCGCCACATTGGTCGGCCCATGACACATTTAGGAAGACCCATGTATGACTAGTCGTACAAGACAAAGATAGCAGAATTGTGAAGGACTCCGTGTCCACTGACAAAGCCGGCTAGGATTTGTAACCCTAGGTTCTTGGAATAAGGTAACCCCTTTATCTCTGATATTACTATTGATTCAACCTAACTTTAAGGGGCATCCTAAAAAATGCTCTTCTAGAATCATACTCGTCGATTAGGAAGAGAGGTGTGAGATAATGCGTGATAGACAGGCGTAAAGATAATGTGCGTACATGAGACACGTAGGCAGTTCCATGTATATAGAAAGGGTCGATGAGGATTGTGTGTGTGTATGTTTGCGAGAGGAAGAGTGCTTGTGATAAAGGTTAGTGAAAACAGTTGTAAATGGTTACGAGAGGGAGGGAGGGTTATATCTAGAGCATGTGTGCGAGAAAGACACCTCGGGAGAGAGTGTGTGAGCAGGTGTGAGAGACCGCCGATGGAGAGTGAAACTACACGTAAAAGACTGCTCTACACATTGATTAAAGATATAAATTGTATCTAAATATTAGGATGGGATCATGATATTTGCAATTCGCGTAAGAAGCGGTCATTGATCCATCAGACATCTAGATTCTATCGAATTTGAGCATGTCTATGTTATTATTGGACACAATTGATCCACATAATTAGTATTTTGAACTCCGCATAATGCATCGCTTTAGCAATCGTATATAAACGTGAGTATAGTTCATGTTGTGTGTGTAAAGCACATTATACATACAAAAGTTACACAATGGACATTTATAAATAGCTACCTATGAACTAGCGTACATTTGAATTCAACCTAAGGTGGTTTAAAAAAATCGAATTCAACATGAAGTCCATTCAATTATTTGAATTTGATATCATGGCATTTGTAAACCATACCTAAACTATGGGGGTACCAATCTTTGCTCTGATTTTGTACATAATAGCATATGTAGTCGTGTACAAAATAGATTCAAATTTAGCTCCTCCATTCCAAAATAATCATAGTTATAGGATTTTCAAGTGTCAAAATTTCAACAGGAAGCGGATAATTTAATGAGGTTTTTGAACATACAAAGTCAAATATAATGTTGTCTATTTAGGTCAATCCTCATAGTTCAAGAGTACTCTAAACGTGAATGCTTGTGTTTCAAAATTTTGAACGAAGCGCCAAAAGAGCCTCTACTACTTGAAACCGCGTGAGACCAATGTTTGGTAGTACAAGGAAATTACTTCTCTAATAACTCTGACCTGTGAAACCTACTGGCCCGACGTCCAAAGGTCTAAACCGTGGTAGGTTTGTAGCCTCATCTAGACGCCACCGAACCGCCTCCGAAAAAAATTCGTACACAATGGCCGCCTAAGCACACATGCGCGCGGCCGAAATAGCTCCCGCCCACTATTTGGGACACCTGGGATTACCATCCTACCCCCGACCCGCAGTAGGTCCAAAATTTCAGAGGGGGGCAAAGTTTGTACTTTCCCCAAATTTCAAACAAGTGTGTCCCATCTTCTGTTCAAAAAGCCAAAAACAAGCGCGTCCCAGACCGAAACATGGTTCCCCCACCCGTCCGATTCCCCATTCGTACTCCGTGGGCGCCAAAAATACCTCTCCACCGGCCGCGAAATCCCGCTGTCCTCCATCCGCCACCCCATCCCACCCATCAACCACCGCCCTCCTCCATCACGCCGGAGCCGATACCCCAACGTCGTCGTCCACCGCAACCTCAACCGCAATGCCCTCCACAGCTAGTAGTTGAAGCCGAGGCTGAGCGGTCCGTACCCAAGCCAGTTCAACCACACCGTCCTGTGCCTCACCGCTGCCGCTCCAACATCGCCACCCTCCACCGCACCGGAGCTGTTCCTGCTACGCCGTCCTTCGCCGCCTCGGATCTGCTTCCCCTCCGCCGACATACGGCCACGCCAACACAGTCAACAATTTGGCCATGGGTTCGTCCAAGCCTGCACCCTCCAGAACATCGGTTTCCCCAGTAAAAAGAAGAAGATCGCCACAACATGTGGAGGTGACCACCACACCGGCAACCGAAGAAGGTACTCCTCTTCCCCTATTCGTGCAAATCTTACGTCTCTGCTTGCACGGTATTCATCCCACAGAAGACTCTAGTTGACCGCTTCTTCTTGATACTAGATGTTCCTAGTAACTCGCGATGCACAAGGTTTCTCCTCATATACTATTTCACCTTAGCTAGAGGTCCGTCGCCCCCCTTAATTTCAATTTCTAGCCAGTTGATTCCCAATTAACGGAAGCATTCCCAGTGTAACAGCGCTAGTATGACTATTACTGGGAAGCAGCGCCTTTGGTGTTTATCTTAGGGCGTCTGCGGCCTAGAGCTACAGGCGCCCGATCTGGAGGTCGGCCGGGATTAAAGGGATGGCTTGGGGGCGCTGCCAAGCACGGCGGTGGTGTGAGGTCGATGGGAGGGCGGGGCGGCGGAGGCACGGATCTGAGCTGGTGGTCGCTGGCGGTTCAAGAAAGACCGTCAACAGTGACTGGCGGGAGGTAGACGATGGCCATCTGCCCGTTCCTTATAGATCGCACCGTTCATTAATAAAATCGACTGACCTATTTATTTGCAGTCGACTGTTATCTTAGATATGACCACATGTGGTGGTGTGCTGGAGGTGTACCTGCATTTCCTGTGCTCATATTACAAAATCATACGGAGATGACCTAGACATTTATGCAAAGAAGAAGATGGGTCACAATTCAATGTCTCACATGTACAAGGAAATTCCAGACAAGGCATTAGCAACTCACAAGTTTGGATCAGTTCACTTTCTGCTGTCAGGGTTGCCAACCATAAATTGGATTCTCGAGGCACACTTTGTTGCCCAAGTCCGTGACCACAACATGATCAGAGGGCATGCCATCAACATGTTGCATGTGTTTGATGTGCCACAGAAGTTCAAAGTCATGAGCCTGATCATTGAAACAATCAAGAGGACTGCAGCAGATCAGAAGAGGAGCTGTGGATACGCACCTCAGATTCAAGAATTGATACTCAAAGATGGGCATAGGAAAATATCAGTTGGATAAGGAACACTTTCCACTTTATCCAGACTTTGAGGACAATGAGGTTGTCATGAATTAAGATGATCCACAATTAGTTCAAGCTCAGGATAAGAAGGAGAAGGCAAAGAGGGAGAAGGCTGCCAAGATGCCAACTCAAGAGGAGGCATCTGAGTATTTCTTGAAGAACAAGCAGGAGCAGATCGGATACTTAATAGCATCAATCCTGAGGATAGAGAAGGGATTGGCCACCCTCACTCAAAATCAGGAGAGCTTGGAGAGAATCATAGAAAAAAAGTTCTATAACTTAGATGTGGAAGTAACTGAGATTCAGTCTGCAGTGAAGGAACTACAAGATGACATGCATGAGAGGAAGGGCAAAACAACAACTGATGCATTTGCCAGAGTGCCTAGAGCCCAGAGGTCATCTCCTGTTCCAGTTTCTGACACAAGAGCAACTTCATCTGCACCAGCTACAGCCTCAGTGCCATCAGCTCCAGCTCCATCTACTTCAACTGAAGCTTTCGTCCTCGGCGTTATCCGGACTCCACCACCAGAAGATCAAGCATGAGAGTCGATCTAGCACTATGCATTTTCTATGAACTTTTTGGTAACTTGTTGCCAAAGGGGGAGAAAAATGTATAGATCATAGGCTTCGAGAGAGAGAGTGTTGCTTTTGTTCTCTCTTCCTTTCTTTGATGATTTTTCAATCTTTGTTTGCTTTTGGTTGAGATACTATGCTTGTGAGACATTGATGATCATGTGTTTGATCATAAGCTACACTTATGCGTGCTTGATATTATCCTATCTATCTTATGTGATCACTCACTATGCTTGGTGATGAGTGCATGTATTCATTGTTTATTATTTTGAGCGCTCCACCAAGATGTATGTGACATGGAAGAGTAACCCATGAGCCTAATTCATTGTGCATTTGCAGGCCAAAGCAAATCTAAAACTATGCACAAATTTAGGGGGAGCTCTTGCTTATCACATACTTCTCAAAGCGACGATGTTATTTAAATTTTATTATCATTTGTCGAAGCTTTGATCTATATGTTGTCATCAATTACCAAAAAGGGGGAGATTCAAAGTGCAACTATCCCTAGGTGGTTTTGGTAATTCATAACAACATATAGCTCACTGAGCTAATGCTATTCCAAGACTATTATTTCAGGAAAGCTCAATGAATGGCATGGCATGGATGATGAAAGTGGATCCCTCAAAATACTAAGGGCAAAGGATTGGCTCAAGCTCAAAAGCTCAAGACTCTTCATTTTACATTTTAGTGATCCAAGATCACATTGAGTCTATAGGAAAAGCCAATACTATCAAGAAGGGATGAGGTGTTGCTTAATGAGCCTCTTGCTTCATGTGCTTAGTGATATACTCCAAAACCCTCAACTACTTTCGCACATCCACAAATGACCTAAACCTAAAGCCAAAATCGGTCACACCGATTCTTTCTATCCGGCGCCACCGATTCCAAAAGTCATAGCCACTGCCACAAACCCTAAGCAAATCGGTCTTACCGATAGGGATCTCGGTCTCACCGAGATGGGGTTGCAATCTCTCGGTTTCCCTTTGTAACGTTTCGGTCTAACCGAAGTGAGCGATCGGTCCCACCGCGATTGCAATGTAAACTCTTTGTTTCCTTTTTGTAACATTTCCATCTCACCGAAAAGAGCAAATCGGTCCCACCGAGTTTACCTGACCAACTCTCTGGAAAGCTTATTACCAAATCGGTCTCACCGAGTTTGTGTAATCCGTCTCACCGAGATTACGTTATGCCCTAGCCCTAACCATATCGGCCTCACCGAGATGCATGTCAGTCCCACCGAAAATCACTAACGGTCACTAGGTTTACTAAATCGGTCCAACCGAGTTTAACGATTCGGTCCCACCGAGTTTGGTAAATTGTGTGTAACGGTTAGATTTTGTGTGGAGGCTATATATACCCCTCCACCTCCTCTTCATTCGTGGAGAGAGCCATCAGAACGAACCTACACTTCCAACTTACCAGTTACGAGAGAGAACCACCTACTCATGTGTTGAGGCCAAGATATTCCATTCCTACCATATGAATCTTGATCTCTAGCCTTCCCCAAGTTGCTTTCCACTCAAACCCTCTTTCCACCAGATCCAAATCCTATGAGAGAGAGTTGAGTGTTGGGGAGACTATCATTTTAAGCACAAGAGCAAGGAGTTCATCATCAACACACCATTTGTTACTTCTTAGAGAGTGGTGTCTCCTAGATTGGCTAGGTGTCACTTGGGAGCCTCCGACAAGATTGTGGAGTTGAACCAAGGAGTTTGTAAGGGCAAGGAGATCGCCTACTGTGAAGATCTACCGCTAGTGAGGCAAGTCCTTCGTGGGCGACGGCCATGGTGGGATAGACAAGGTTGCTTCTTCATGGACCCTTCGTGGGTGGAGCCCTCCGTGGACTCGCGCAGCCGTTACCCTTCATGGGTTGATGTCTCCATCAACGTGGATGTACGATAGCACCACCTATCGGAACCACGCCAAAAACATCTGTGTCTCCAATTGCGTTTGAATCCTCCAAACCCTTCCCCTTACTTTCTTGCAAGTTGCATGCTTTAATTTCCACTGCCTATACACTCTTTGGATGCTTGCTTGAATTGTGTGATGATTGCTTGACTTGTCCTAAAATAGCTAAAATCTGCCAAACTATAAAATTGGGAAAAGGTTAAGTTTTTATTGGTCAAGTAGTCTAATCACCCCCCCCCTCTAGACATACTTCAAGGTCCTACAGCAAGGACCAAAAAGTACCTGAACCAAATGTTGTGGAAATCTTCAAGGACTGTCACACCAGCAAGAAGAAGCGCATCATTACACCAGTCAAAGCCGCTGTTGTAAGTCCATAATCATCATGCCTTTTAACTACAACTTACTCTGACTTGTGCCTTGAACTGCATGGTTTGCAGCCAATGTCTATTACTCTTTTCAATTTTATACACAATTGTCTTAGCGTATCATTGCACCTTACAAGGTTTAAAAGGGAGGAGTGATGTTCCTTTGATCTTGACCCGTAATCTAGTTCCGTGCTGGACTTCCCCACACAACGTTACAATTGCCTGTTTGTCTGTTCTCAGTTGTTTTGTGATATGAATGATGCCATACTATGCTTACCGTATTATAAACTTCGTCTCTTTATTCTTAGCACTCAATACAATGTGAAGAAATAGACAATACATTAGTGATGGTACATGGTCATATGTTTGGAACCTGGTTTTATTGTGTACTTTGCAATAAAATACAGCTAATATTTTACATGGGTTCACCAGAATAAGTTCTGTATATAGACAAAAGCTATTTTGTTTGGTTTTGATGCCTCCTTAATATCTTCTGTTCTGGTACTACTAATGTAAAACCTCAACTTTTCAGCGTGCTATGGAAAAAATGGTGGACCCGCCACCTTCTCAAGGTGGCGAGGCAACTATAACCGCAATGTCAGCTCTTCTTTGCGATGGGTCAAGATACATCCACTAACAAAGTGCTAAAAGCACGTTCTGCGTAATCTTGGGTTGGTTGTTAAGGCAATATCGTCCAAACTGCCTCATGATCAAGATATGCAAGCTCAAAGCAATGTTGTATCTGCGCTCCGGACACAAGTCCATTCCCTAACAGAGGCCCTTTGTGAAACAAGGAGAAACATTGCTCAATGTCGTCAAGATATGCATGGTTTTGAAACCAGACTATCAGACATTTGCTATGTTGTTCAGGAGCCTAGGGGAAATGAAGGCGAGGGTTATGGTGCTCCATCAGACAATACGTCATGAAAACATAACAGTCAGGTCAAATGAACCGAGCTTCTGAACTTCTGGTGGTGCATTTATCTGCTAGACTGTTAAGTTTTATGCCAACCTTCCTTTTGTTATATAGTTGTAATTGTTTTGGGGCGATACAAAATTTATTCTTAACGTGCAGCCACCGGCTGAAGAAAATAGCAAGCCATTTTTGTATAGTGTAGGGTGTTCTCTATATTTGCATTGGTGGCGATCTTTGATGCCGAGTGGATGTAATCTGTGCAATCGCCTTAATAGCCTAGCGTTAGTTTCGGCCTTATTTATTTCCTAGTATTCTTTTTCCCTGGTTTGCTAGTGGCCGCAACTACCCATGGGCCATATACGGGCCATCGATAAATGGGCCTGTAATCGGTGGGCCTCGGGCCATCGATAAATGGGCCTGTAATCGATGGGCCTCGGGCCGTCGGATAAATGGGTCTACATGGGCCGTAATCGGGCGTAATTGGTATCGGCACAGCATGGTAATGGGCCGTTAACAGGCCGTAGGACTGCAAAAGCTTAATTCTGTCACAGGCATAACGGGTCGTTAATGGGCCAGAATATAGGACGGGCTGGCCAGAAATGGGCCGACTCTTGCCATGGGCCGAATTTGGCCCATGGGGTAACAGGGCAGTAACGAGCCGACTCTTGCCATGGGCCCAATTTGGCCCATTTGGGGAACATCCCAGTAACGGCCCGACTCTTGCCATGGGCCGAATTTGGCCCATTAGGGGAACAGGCCAGTAACGGGCTTGAAGTAATTGAGGGCCGAAAAGGAGCCCAAGAATGTTTGGGCCGTCAATAGGCCGAAAGCTAACATGGGCTGGAAACGGCCCATGTAAATCACGGGCCGTTAATGGGTACAATGAAAGTTACTGTTCATTATGGGCCAGAGTCACCGTGGGCCTGTAAAGGGCCAAAAGATACGAAGGCCTCATATGGGCCGAAAGACATCGTGGGCCATACATGGGCCGAAAGTGAAATGGGCTGGTGTTATATTCGACGACCCACATGATGTTGTCGGGCCGATTTCCTTTAGTGCCTAACGGGCCGTGAGTTAACGGGCCGTAAAATGGGCTATTTGTAAAGAGACCGTTAACAGGCTTTTCATGGGCCAGCCCGTTAACTTTTGACCAAGTCAAACTGGCCGGCTTTGTAAGCTAAATGGGCTAGTGGTGGGTCGTGGCACGTGTCGACATATCATAGGCGCCTATCTGACCCACTGACGAGCTGACACGTGTTTCGTCCGACCAATAAGAATTTTACACGTGGAAATTTCCCATTGGTCGGGGCTATTAACGGGTTATCGGATCCAAAACCTGACCCGATAGCTTAACGGCATTCCGTTACCGTGGATGCCACGTGTCGGTCACCCTTGACGAAAGCACTTTTGTGACGCGTGATTTATCGTCATGGAAGTGGATACTTCCGTGATGATAATTTTGGTAATGTCATGGAACACTTCTACGACAGCACAGGTATGACTATCTTGATTCTGTCATAAATTTGTCATGGATGTACATGCATGACAAAAAACGCGACCTACCGTGACCAACACGTATCATCACGGAAGTGTATTTGTTTTGTAGTGCATGACGGTGTACTCGTATGAACCATAGCGAGGAACGAAGGCAGTCTTAGGAATATCCTCTTCACAAACTCGAATCTGGTGGTAACCCAACCTCAAATCAAGCTTAGAGAATACTGAGGATCCAACAAGTTGATCATACAAATCGTAAATTCTCGGAAGAGGATACTTGTTCTGAATTTTTGCCTGGTTGATAGGACGGTAATCTTGGACCTAACGGTTAGTTCCATCCTTCTTCTTGACAAAGAGAGAAGGCGCTCCCCAAGCAGAGGAACTAGGACGAATGAATCCCTTTTGAGGAGATTTGTTGATTTCCCCCTTAAGTTCAACGAGTTCATGTGGCGGCATCTTGTATGGCCACTTGGCAATAGGAGTAGTGCCCGGCTTCAAGTCTATGATGAATTCAACAGCTCTAGCAGGTGGTATTCCTGGAAGTTCCTCTAGAAAGACATCTTCGAATTCAGGAACGACTGGAATGTTCTCTATTCCCTCAAGAGGTGAATCATTCAATGCTATTAGAACATATATCTGGTTCTCGGCATCCCGAGCTGCGTGGGCTGAGTATTTGACTGTCTGGCCAGAAGGGTGAGTGAGATGGACTGTCTTGGTAGCACATTCAATCAAAGCATTATGGGCTGTCTACCAATCCTACCAAGAATGATGTCTATGTTGGAAGGTCCGAGGACAATGAGAGAAGCCGGAAAAAGTATACCTCCAATCTCGATTTGGTTACAAGGGCTTACCATTGAGGTTTGCCACTTGGAACCTGGGGATTGAACCGCTAAGGGAGTGGGTAATTTTTCCATGTATAACTGATGCGACTGAGGAAATTGTTGGGACACAAAAGTATGCGATGCTCCTGAATCAAAGAGAACAGAAGCTTGCACTGAATTAACGCGAAGGGTTCCCATCACAATATTTGGGGACTCACGAGCTTCTTCAATCTTGACATGGGTGACTTGACCACCACTCATAGTAGATGGACTGGAACTACAACTACTGGTATGATGGTTTCGACGGCCCTTTTTACGGTCAACAGGACGACGTGATGACTTCTGCGGCAGACCCTGGCGACAGTTGAAAGCACGGTGCCCTGGCTAACCACACTTGCTGCATAAACCATCATTAGGGGGAGGAGCTACAACATTAGCCTGTCCACCTTGATTTGTTAGCTGTCTCGGCGGCGGAGGCAAACGAGGTGCAACATAAGACGACCTTTGTGTTGGAGCAGGTCGGTGATGAACATTATGTGGGAACCAAACTCAACGTTTCTGAGCAGGTTGACTCGAGGATGGGCCAACATCTCTGGTACGCTTGAGCGACTCCTGGTACTCAGTCAGACCGGTTTCAGTTCGAAAAGCTTGGCTGACAAGCATCGCAAAGTCTGCACAATCATGAGCGACAAGTGCGAGCTTTATATCGGGACACAGTCCTTCACGGAATTTCTCCTGCTTGCGAGCATCAGTGCAGACATCATCCGCAGCATAGCGAGATAATTCAAGGAACTTCCTCTGATATTCATCCAGAGTCATTGTGTCCTGTGAGAGTTTGCGGAACTCCTTCTTCTTTTGGTCCATCAGACCTTGAGGAATGTCCCGTGCACGGAAGGCTAACTGAAATTCCTGCCAAGTGGTTACAGTCTCTGCAGGCAGCATACCCCTGTGGCTTTCCCACCATTGAGCAGCTGCACCCTTCAGGTGATGTCGTGGTATTCTCATGGGGGGCTTCCGAGTCGACAGATGCCACAAGGGCTTAGTGTGTGGGTAAGACTACTGCTGATAGGCCCGGGAGCGGGTATGCGAGTAGCACGCGTTGGTTTACCCAGCTTCGGAGCTCTCCGGAGAGATAATACTCCTCTTTGCTGCATGTCCGAAAGTGTATCTGGTATATCCTGGTGCAGAGTGCTCACAGAATCAGATTCGAGGTCGATGCCATAGGCATCCGCCTCGTATATGTGTGTATGGCCGCATGTACCTGAGTATGCATGCGTGAGTGTGTGGCTGACTAGCTAGCTCTCTTGCTAGCTAGCTTGCTTGTGTGTATGCGTCAGTGTCCATGAGTGTGAGTCCCTTTTCTGATGGATGGATGGATGGATGGAGTTAGCTTATATAGGTGAGGGTAGCTTAGGATGTAAGCTTGGTAGTGGGCATGGGTAAGGCATGGTGGGTGTCATGTTTGTCCCCTGGGTCACTTCATAAATAGTGCCAGGGGACAAGTGACACTATACATGATGGCATCGAGGTACAGCTGTCTCGTCCGCGGTATGGCCGCCACGTCGGGGTCTTGTCGGTGTCGCTTCGGGCTGCAGTCGGCCGGCCGGTGGCAATGCCGGGCAGCCGCCAGTGGAAGCAGATTGACGGGAGCCGGCAGGAGCGGGCGGTCGGACTGAGGGCTTTGCTAGCCCCGATGTCTTGAATAATTGTCTTGCCGTCTTCGGGGTATCCGTGTCCAATTACTCCGACAGTAGCCCCCAAGCCTCCGGGCAACTTGGCAAAGTTGGGCGGAGGTTTTTTGGCGAGTGTTCATGGAAATGATCATGAAAAAAGACAAAGTTAGTCCATGCAGATATATCAAATGTTTTCTTTTAGCATTGCAAGTTTTATGAGGAGGGTGCCGACTCGGTTTCGTCTGAGCCCCCTTCTATATTTTTCATGTCCCCTCCGCACTTTGGCTTGTGCTCTCGCTAGCCGGACAGCCGCTCTGCGGTCTGTGGCTGAGAGTGGGCCCGCGGAGTGGAGTGTACAATACTCAGACTCTGGGAGCGAATTTAACCTAGTAGATACTCATAAAGGAAACGGTCGGGTCGCCCGAAGCGTTTTTCTTCCCGAACGTTTTTCGTCTGGGTGGCCTCTAGCGTTCACTCTTGCCAGTCGGACAGCCGCTCTGTGGTCTGTGACTAAGAGTGGGCCTTTGGTACCGCGCACGCTAATAAGCCGTCTGCGGGAACTAACGCCTCGAGGTTGCGGCCAGCCCTCGGCTAACTTCGGCCGGGCGCCGGGCGAATAAAGTGATGCAACTGTAATAAAATGTGGAGATAGCCCCCGGGCATCGCTCGAGGTTATCCGTGCTCTCACGGTGAAAAAATATGCGGGTGAGGAGCTCACATTGATTTTCATGCAGTCGCGGCAGAGGTCATCAAAGACAACCGGCGCGTCACGGCACGCGCGGAGCGCGCCGGCGCATCCGCTGGGTGTGGCCTTCGAGCCCCCGGGTGGCCGAAGGTGTCCCAGCCGGTCAGGCTCGACCGGCCAGGCGGCGAGGTAACTTGCAGCGGCCGTTTCTTCTTTCTTCTCTTATGCCGGCTGCTGATAGCCGGACAAAACTCTTCTCTTGTATCTTGTTTTGTTTCTTGCAATCTTTAGGTAGAGTGGCGCGGCCAAATAAGACTGGAGTGTAACCCGAGATTCGGGCCGGCTGGCGATCGTGCGGATCTCCCGGTGACTACTTTGTTTTCTCTCTAGCGGGGGCGCGTCAATGCACCCGCTGGGTGTAGCCCCCGAGATTTCGGCCGACTGTTGAACAGTCGGGCCGGATCTCCCGACAACTACTTTGTCTTCTCTCGCTGGGCGTCACAACAAGACTACTGGTGTAGCCCCCGAGATTCAGGCCGACTACTGAGCAGTCGGGCCGGATCTCCCGGCAACTACTTTGTCTTCTCTCTCGCGGGGGCGCGTCAGCGCACCCGCTAGGTGTAGCCCCCGAGATTCAGGCCGACTCCTTAGAAGTCGGGCCGGATCCCACGGCAACTACTTTGTCTTCTCTCTCGCGGGGCGCGTCAGCACCCAATGGGTGTAGCCCCCGAGATTCGAGCCGACTGCTGAGCAATTGGGCCGGATCTTCCGGCAACTACTTTGTCTTCTTCTCTTTTGCCGGTTGTCGACAGCCGGACGCTTCTTGTGCACGAGCAGTCAGATGGGCATCCGGCCTGACTTTTCTCCACCTGGCAACAATCTTTTTCCTTCTCTTTTCTCTTTGTCCGCCGTCTGCTGGTAGCCGAACGGGCAAGTTTCTTTTTTCTCAGCACCTGGCCACTTTCTCAACCGGACGCGATGCTCTTTCTTTTCTTTTCTTTTTTTATACTCAGCCGGCTGGGAACCGGCCTGACGTTGCGGGCGGCCGTCCTTCTGACTTTTCTTTGGCCGGGTCCAACCCTCCTGCTTCTTTTCTCTTTCTTTCTTTCTGCAGAGGAGCTTGCGGGGCGCAGCAAGGACCAACAGGGGTCGGCCGGATGCGAAGCAGCGGGTGACGCGGGACGTCGCAGACCCGGTGCGCGGAGCCGCGGCCGGCCGGGCAAGCCGGGCGCTGGAGGCCGGACCCGTCCGGAGGCCGACGTGGCTTAGGCGGCGCTGCCCGCCGCAGACCAGGCGAGGGCGCGAAGACCCGGCAGGAGCGGGGGAGGCGGCGCGAGGCGAAGTGGGGCGGGGAAGCCACCGTCTTGAGCAGCGTGTTTAGCGGACGTGGGCTGCCGCGAGCCGGCAGCAGAGCGGGCGCGAGCTGGGGTCGGCCAAAGGCGGGAGGCGGCCAGCACGGGAGTCGGCCGAGCAGAGCCGTCGCGGGACTAGCGCCAGGGTGCGAACGAGCACATTGAGTCGGCGCAGCGGCCGGGGTGGGGCAGAGGTAGCACGGGGCGACGCGGGGCAACAGAGAGCAATGGGTCCGGGACCCGGCACAGCTGGAGGCCGGCAGGCGGCCGGGTGCGCTAGAGCCGGCAGGCGGGGAGCCGGCCGAGTGCTCGGGAGCCGGAGGCGGCGAGGGGAGCAGCGGTGGCCGGGTGCACGGGAGCCGGAGCCGGTGAGGGGAGCAGCGGGGTGCTCGGGAGCCGGAGCCGGCGAGGGGCGCGGCGGCGGCCGGGAGTTGGCGCTGCGGCGCGGGGCAGAGGAGGGGCCGGCCTGCGGGGAGCCGGCAAAATAGTTCCGCGGGGACCCGGCAGCGCGGGGCGGTGGCGGGGCGAAGCCCATGCGGGTGCAGGCGGGAGACGGCCCGCGCGTGGGAGTCGCCCATTGACTTCTCTAGCGAGATTTCAGGCAGCCGACCCTTTTCTCTCTGTACCCGGCAGGACGGCGCGCTTGGCACAGCCGGCAGGCAGGGAGGCGGAGCAGCCGGCGCGGGCGTGCTCGTAGGAGGAGTCGGAGGCGCGGGGTGGCATGGGGCACGCAGCCATGGGCGGTGACGGCCGAGCCCGGGGACGCGGAAGCCGGCAGGCGCTACGAGCGGAGGGAGCGACGCTGGCGGCGCAGCCTGGCCGGCCGGGCGAAGCGCGCTGGATGGCCGAGCAAGGAGGGGCGTGGCAGCGCACGGGGCGAAGCCGGCCTGGAGCCTGTGTGCGGGAGGCGGCAGCGGTGCTTGGGGTGGAGCAGAGCTGCGATGGGGAAGTACGCGAATGCGGCAGCGACGGAGGGCCCGGCGGCCCAGGCGGACGAGCGCGGCAGCCCGCAGCGGAGCGGACCTGTTGGCTGCGTAGGCGGAGGATGAGCGGAGCTCAGGACAGCTCGTCCATGGAGGAGCGGCTCGGCAAGGAGCTCGAGGAGGCTGGCGGCTGAGCAGCGGGGCTCGGGTCCTCGCTCTTGCGTAGGCGTAGAGGAGGAAGAGGCCGGGCGGCGAAGGAGCGGAGGCGGGCTAGCACAGCTGCGCGCCCGCGTACGCGGAGAAGAGCAGAGGCGGGATGTGCACGGCCGTTGTCTGACCATTGTCTGTCTTGTGTCTGAGAAATGCATGACCATTATACGACTATCATCTCGGACGTATCTGGCCATTGTACAAGTGGTGTATGGGCATTGTATGGGCGATGCATGGCTATGGTTTGACTATACTTTGACTTGCATCTAGCTAGCTCGCAAAGATGGCATGTGGAAAAGCTAATGCGCGTTCCGGCCAGAGCAAGGCGTAGCACGTAGAGGAGCAAACGCTGGCGACGCGTGGATGGCCACGGCCGACCGAAACGAGGCCCCGCGCGCAGCACGCAAGCGGACAGACGGTCGGCGTTGCAATGGTGGTGAAAAAGGCAAGGCCGATGGCGAGGTCACGCCGCCCCTCACGACCATTCCGTGGGCATGTCGATGTTGAGGCCCCGACCGCTATCGGAGAGGCGGCGCCACGCCGTGATGATGAAGACGAAGAGGCCGATGGCGGGGACGCGCCGCCCCTCGCGACTGCTCTGAGGGCGTGTTGACGTCGGGCCCCCGAGCGTTACCGGAGAGACAACGGCGACGCCGCGGTGATGACGAAAGTGGTCCCGCCCGGTATTCGAAACCAGCAGCAGCGTGGTAGCATAGTAGTAGTACCACACCACGGTGGGCGCCAACTGTCGTGGTATTCTCACGGGGGGCTTGCGAGTCGACAGATGCCACAAGGGCTTAGTGTGTGGGTAAGACTGCTGCTGATAGGACCGGGAGCGGGTATGCGAGTAGCACGCGGTGGTTTACCCAGCTTCGGAGCTCTCCGGAGAGATAATACTCCAACTTCTGCATGGTGTATCTAGTATATCTGGTACAGGGCACTCCTGGAGCTGTATCTGAGGTAAGTGCCATAGGCATCTGGCCTCGTATATGTGTGTATGGCAGCATGTCCCTGAGTATGCATGCGTGAGTGTGTGGCTGGCTAGCTAGCTCTCTTGCTAGCTAGCTTGCTCGTGTGTATGCATCAGTGTCCATGGGTGTGAGTCCCTTTTCTGACGGATGGATGGATGGAGCTAGCTTATATAGGTGAGGGTACCTTAGGATGTAAGCTTGTTAGTGGGCATGGGCAAGGCATGGTGGGTGTCATCTTCGTCCCCTGGGTCACTTCATAAATAGTGCCAGGGGACAAGTGACACTATACATGATGACATCGAGGTACAGCCGTCTCGTCCGCAGTATGGCCGCCACGTCGGGGTCTTGTCAGTGTCGCTTTGGGCTGCAGTCGGCAGCCGGCTGGGCAGCCGGCCAGGTGGAGCAGTCGGACGGGGAGCCGGCAGGAGCGGCCGGGCAGTCGGACTGAGGGGCTTTGTTAGCCCCGATGTGTTGAATAATTGTCTTGTCGTCTTCGGGGTATCCGTGTCCAATTACTCCGACAGGTGAAATGTCGCAAAGGTGACATAACTGGCAGGGGCAACATTAGCTGACTCCATCTCAAGCATGATGTCACGAAGCCAATCATCAGCATCCATAGGATTGGTGGAGTTGCGGAAAATGGACGGGTTGAGGCGCACAAATTCTGGCAGTGTTATTGGGGCAGGCTGTTGATGAGCATTCTGGTTCAGGAACTGGGCCATTAGCCAAGTCATAAACTGACGATTCAGCTCAAACTTCTGCATCATTGCGGCAATATAGGGTGGAGGTGGAGGATCGTCAGCCATCCTGCTATAAACATCAGGGAGCAGTTTAACAAGGGGTGGAGCAGGTGTATGGAGTCATTCATGATTGAACTTGAACAATGAGCAAAGGCGCAGTATGTACAAAGTAGTAGTCATTAAAGACATACATATACATCTACATAGCCATTTACACGTTGTTTGTATGAGTTCGGACAAGAGAATCATCCTAGACATACTAGGCGGCACGCTAGCACACAATGGAAGGATACAACAACGAGACATAGCAAAGGCTACATCCACGTCGGAGAAAACCACTAGAGCAAGGAATCTGAAGGGGACGACGCAGGGTGCCCTCGATAAAAGGATCCTGCGGCCCGTGAACAATGTGTAGCAGATCCTGGCCCTCAACTCAAGAAAGGAATATTACAAAACTCCGGATGGATGTGATCACGAGAACCTAGGATAGAGTTAGCAAAATCATTTAACCCGAATAGAGGAGAGATATAAGAGTCCCAGAGTATAGACGAGGAATAAAAGATCCTAATACCACCCAATGGGTGACATGGGCCAGTAAGCCACACAACCATGTTAGTAAATCCATTATTCAAAGACTAGACTCAACTTCGGCCAAGGAGTTGGAAAGCGGGATCCTACAGGCAGTCGGCTCTCATACCAACTTGTGAATCCTCCGATTCGAACGTACACTAAGCATACATGCAAATATGTACGATCAAGATCAGGGACTCACGGGAAGATATCACAACACAACTCTAGACACATACTAAAATAATACTAGCTTTATGTTACAAGCCAGGGGCCTCGAGGGCTCAAATGCATAGCTCGATACACAAGAGTTAGCGGAAGCAACAATATATGAGTACAGACATAAGTTAGACAAGGATGCCTTAAGAAGGCTAGCACAAAAGCAACATGATCAAAGAGGCAAGGCCTCCTGCCTGGGACCTCCTAACTACTCCTGGTCGTAGGCGGTTTCCATGTAGAAGTAGGCACCATCGGGTAGTAATAGACGTCGGCGGTGGCATCTAGCGCCAAGTATCCACCAACTGGTTGCATCAACCGGAAAGAAGAAAGAAGGGGGAAAGGGGGTAGCAAAGCAACCGTGCGTACTCATCCAAAGTACTCGCAAGCATCAGATCTATTCTAAGTATGCATTGGTATCAAAGGAAGGGTTGTATCTGTGGACTGAACTATAGAATGCCAGAATAGGGGGGGGGGGAAGGCCTAGCCTATCAAAGACTAGCATCTTCAAGCAGCTCCAAGCATCTTGCAGCATGTAGAAGAGTATAGAATAGCCGTTCAATTAACAAGCATGTTGTAACAATAAGTCCCAGAGATCCTTCCTCGACTCCCTGCGAGAAAGCAATCCCGGAGCCAACATATCCATCACATATCAAGTATTCATTTCAAGTTGTATAAGATCAGGATATAAGTCTGAACGTCCATTACCGTGGACACAGCTATTAATAGATAATCTTCCCTGCAGGGGTGCACCACGTTTTCCAACATGCTCGATCACTCTGGCCGGACACACATTTCTGGGTCAATGCCCGGCCTCAGAAGATCAACACGTCGTAGCCCTACCTAGGCTCAGCAGAGAGGTCAACTCCGGTCTACATCCTAAGCACTCCGGGGTCTGGGCGCATCGCCCGTTGCACTCCAGGTCGTTACGTGCAGGGCGGGTCCAGGCTCCACCACTACAGGATGGTGCCGGCCCAGCCATGCCGCAATGCTGAACTGGACATCTGACAAAGCTTCGGCTGATACTACGAAGTCGAGGCCCATAACTGTTCTCGCGTGGTGGTTAGTGCGTAAAGGCCAAAGGCCAATTCAGAACAAATATGCAAACCATAGCGTATTATTAGTTTGCGGAGACGAGAAGAGACTCACGATAATGTGACCCCATCACCCCATCTCGAGGAAATACGACAAGGGTTAGCCCAGCCCACTCGGGGCGGCCTGCCTGCCCGGCTGTGCCTCGTAATCATCTTGCGGGTGCTCTCCGGTCCCGCCCGACTTTCCCAAAGGTCTCAAGTAAAGTCAAGGTAACGTGTGTCAAAACATCAAGGGGAAAACCCGAGGAATCACCCATGGAGGATTCCACTCGATGTAATCATCAAGGTGAACGTAAGAGGATCCACCATCGAGGTTCACACTTGAGGTGTTGCACGACAGAGCCGTATCGGGAATGGTCAAATAGGAACCACCCTCGTTGACCAGGACCGAATAGATACACTACAGAATTATCATCAGGAGTGCGTTATGAGGGATCACCCTCGGCACTCGATAGTAACTCTGCAGAGTCGGCAACAAAAGGGGCGTGATGTGATGTGAGGTGTCATGCTCTGGTCATCGATCACGTTCATCGAGTCGTCGATGATGAAGCAGGGGCAACAAGGACAAGGTGGGGGTCACTGATGGATCACTAACCAACCTATACTAAGCAGTTTAGGATAAGCAGGTAAGGTACAATGAGCAGGTTACAAAAGCAGGCTATGCATCAGAATAGGAGCAATCAAATACAGTAGCAAAATCTAATGCAAGCATTAGAGAATGGAATGGACGATATCGGGATGATCAAAGGCGGGGCTTGCCTGGAAGCTCCGCTGAAAAGGAAGAAGGTTCGTCGTCGACGTAGTCGATCATAGTGGCATCAGCAGCGGTCTCGGGGTCTACCGGAGAGAAGAGGAGGAAGAAACAGTAAATGTAATGCAACACAGATGCATGACAGCGATGACACGCAGTGCTAGGGGTGTTCTAGCGCGGTGCTACACGATACCGGCGAAGGGGGAAAACATCCGGGACTGTTTTCCTGAAGTTTGGCATTTCCGGACACACGAACCGGGGGGGGGGGGGAATGTTCGATGTTCGCTATGCTAGGGACGTGTGACAGATGAACGAAGAGCGTATTCCGACTCGTCTCGTCATTCTGAGCAACTTTCATGTATAGAACTTTTCATCCGAGCTACATATTAATTTCTATGATTTTCTAAAACTTTTAAATCATTTTGGAATTAATAGATTTAAATTAAAGGAAAACAGGGTTATGACATCACCATGACATCTGCAAGATGTGAGGAGTCAATAGGGTTGTTGACTGGGTCAAACTTACAGGTGGGTCCTGATGTCATTGACACAACTTAGTTAACAGTTTTAATTAATAGATTAACTATGAAAAACAGTTTATTAGAGTGGGGGCCACACGTCATAGTCTGTAATTTTAACTAGTGGTTTAATTCAACAGGGGGTTGATTAAGAGGTGGGGGCCCACCTTTCTGTGTCCCATTAGGTTTATTAACTCGGTAGTTTTAGTTAGACCAAAATAATTATGGGTGGGGGTCGTTGTCTGCACAAGCCGGCCACCACGGCATGGCCGTGCACGCGTGCGTGCACATGGCAAGGGCCGAGACTGTGGCCGGAGCTAGCAAGTCAGGGGAGGTGCGACCATGGAGCCTCTGGCGTGAGCGGAGCAGCGTGCGAGTGGCGGAACGGTGCGGCGACGTGGTCGGGGTGTGGGAGCGCGCGCAGAGACGTGACCGGATCCGGTGATGGGAGAGAGAGGGGCGGACAAGGCTCATCCCGTTTGTAGATGAACGGGGGCGGTGTGGCTTGATGGAGCCATCGAGGAGATGTGTTGAGGCGAGATCCAGTAGCGACGAGGTGGCGAAGGCGTCGCGGTCCGGCAACAGCGAGCGGTGGAGCTGGGGCGGCACCAGGGGGCAGCGGCTTCTGGGTGTCGCCGTGAGGGAGGGCTTCGAGGGAAGAGGTGCGAGGTGACAGCATGCGGTGGCGTCGGGAGGCTCCGGCGAGGGGGGCTCTGAGTGACGGTGGTGTCGGGGACACGGCGGGGGGGGGGGGGGGGTAGGGGAACGGCCCCATCCAGATCGGATCGGTAGAGGGAGAGAGAGAGAGAGAGTCGTGGGGGAGTGGGGGTGGTTAGCGCTAGGGTTTGGGTCGGGTTGACTTGTAGGCCAGAGAGGGGGCGTGTGGGCTGGCCTGGGGGTTACCTGGGCCGAGGTCAGTGAGGGACTGGGCCTCTCCCCTTTTCTGTTTTTTTATTTATTTATTTTTAGAGCATCTAATTCTATAAAATGTTGGTTTCTCCACCAATATACCAAATGATTATTTGCAACAACTTGAGCATTTTTGTTTGCATGTTTGACAAAATTTGAATTTTTGCCTTTAAACTCAATTTTGAATTTGAATTGCGATTTGGATCAAGCGGAGATTAGCAACAGTAACATGATGACATGGCACCATTAATAAGGGTTTACTGTAGCATAATTATCCGGGCATTACACGCGCCTCTACTACGACACGTGCCCTTCCTTACTCGGCCACGGTTCATCGCTGCAGCCTGCAGACAAACCGATCGACTAGTATGTACGTACACATTCACGACCAGAAACACAACACTACGTACATTTTGACCAGGTGGGTTCCCGACTACCAGGGAGGAGAATGAGGCACTTCCTTTCATGCGAAGATATAGCTGGTGGGTCCCAGCTGTCAGGGGGAGAATCTTATTTTTTGCCCGTCATATAGACGCACTTACTTGCATGCGAAGATGTAGCTGGTGGTTCCCAGCAGTCAGGGGGAAACGTTTTTTCTATGAAATACAATGGCCCATCTAGTGGGTCCCTGCTATTAGGTGGAGGAATCATTATTTTGCGCGTAATAAGGAGGCACTTCCTTGCTGTGGCCATGGACCCAACTGTCAGCCTCTCCACGTACAGAACTCTTCCGATGGAAGGCGTTCCTTGACCACATTGACCACGCCGTGCCGAGAGCACCAAGGCGGTGGACGGAGGCGAGGCCTAGGAAGGGGATGACACAGAGCCGGGGAAGACGTGATAGTGGATGCCTACATGGAGAGGAGTACGTGGGTTGGCTGGTTCGGCTATGGTGTGAGGCTGCCGTCACCGCAGAATAACAGGGGATGTGGGTAAGTAGAGGGATGGCCTGGCCAGTGGTGGGAGTAGTAGGGGCGGTGAGGCCTCCGTAGCGGCACAGCCGACCATGGGAGGCAGGAGCAGGTGGCACTACCGGCCCTGGTTTGGCCGGCTGGAGCAAGAAGACCAGAGGATGAAGAAGCACTATGGCCGTTGGATGGACATCGTATGGTCACTGGAGCTAGAATCGTTCATATTGACTAAGTTGACAAAGCCCTCCATCCGCGTCAACTTAGTAGGCCCACAAGTTAGCCTCCCACTATGGTTGGTCCCAGCAAGAGGGGGAGTATTATTTTTTTTTGTGCATAATAAGGAGGCACTTCCTTGCGTGCGAAGATATAGCTGGTGTGTCCGAGCTGTTAGCAGGGGAACATTTTTTCGGGAAATACAGAGGCCCTTCCGGTGGGTCCCAACTGTCAGGTGGAGGAATCATTATTTTGCGCGTAATAAGGAGGCATTTCCTTGTGTGCGGTGGTGGACCCAACTGTCAGCCTCTCCACGTACAGTCCACTTCCGATGGATGTCGTTCGTTGACCACGCCGCGCCAAGAGCACTACGGCGGTGGACGACGGCAAGGCCTAGGAAGAGAATGACACGTAGCCGGGGAAGACTCGGCAGTGGTTGCCCACACAGTGGGGAGTATGAGGGTTTACTGGTTCGGGTGTCGTCACCGGAAAATAACAGGAGGTGTGGGTGATTAGAGGAATGGCCTGGCCAGCGATGGAGTAGGGTGGGGCGGTGTGGCCTGTGCGGCAGCACAGCCGGCAACGGGAGGCGGGAGCAGCCACCGGTGCTGGTTTGGGCGGTTGGAGCAAGAAGATTAGATATTGAAGAAGCAACACGGTCGTTTGATTAACATCCAACGGTCACTGTTGCTAGAATCGTTTGTGGACAAAGTTGACAAAGCCTTTCGTACACGTCGTCCTATTAGACCCACAAGTTAGCCTCCAAATCTGTCCCAAACAACATACAACCCGAAATTTCTAGCCAGATTAAAATCAATTTAGAAACTAAACATAACTTTATTTAAATCCAATGAAATTTTACCTGCACAAAAAAATGAAATTTAAAATATCAAAATCAAAACTAATTGGTTGTTTGCTGTATTTTTTCATTTTACAGCCCATTTATTATTACTTATAGCCCATTTCTTATTACTTATAGCCTATTTTATGAGCAAGCCCGAATGCATCCCTCCTCGTCCTGAAAGATTTCCGGCCTAGCAGGGCATAGAAAAGCAAGTAGGTCTATGTTGGTTATTCTGCAAAAAACAAAATAGCTGGGATAGCCATTTTCAGAAAGCAAATAAACAAACTAGGCTGGTCATGTGCTAAACATATGAAATAAAGCCTGGTCTAGACGGGCCACAACTCCCGCACAACCAATTTGATACCGTTCTCCGTTCCCCAAAAAAGAAAAAAAAATTGCCACTACTAGGGAACAACATAGCAGTAGTGCGGATTCTTGGCCTATCAGTAGCGCGGGTAACTGCGCTACTGCTATGGCGCTACAGCTAAAGGTTAGCATTAGCTGTGTTAACATGCATTACTGCTATATCGACTTAGTAGTAGCGTGTAGCGCAACAGGCACTACTGGTAATTACTAGTAGTGCGTCCCACTGCCCGCGCTACTACTATTATTCCGTATTCTATTTCTTTTTTATTTTATGTCGTATTCAGACACCTTTATACAAGTTTTCATACAGTAGCAATTTAGAGATTGTTTTTACATTATAATGAGTTATTAAATCACTAGGTGAAAGAACCGCAGATTAGTTTCAAGTGGATGGATCCTAAGTGATCAAGTCATGGATTATCACGGTAATCCATGACTTGATCACTTAGGATCCATCCATTTCAAACTAATCTGCGGTTCTTTCACCCAGTGATATAATAACTCATCATGATCATCATATTAATATAAAAACTCTTGCATCATATCATCACCAACAACACTAGCTAATAATCATCATAGTCATTACCACTATTTAATCATCATAGTCATAGTGTAGCTATCTAATCACCACCAACACTAGGTAATAATAATCATCAGCCATTACCACCAACACTACCTATTTAATCATCATAGTCATAGTGTAGCACATCATCATCTTCAAACTCATTCTAGCTAGCTAATCACTCCTACTTCTCTCTCTAAGGTAAAATAGCATAGAACATGTGTAGCAGTCCTGATTCATCATATTGGAGCATGCAGATGAACCTATCTCCTAATTGTGCGCTGCGCTTCTGATTGTTTCCCCCTAGTACTTCTCTGTGATCCTTCACAATTCTGCTCCAGTCTTTCACTACTAAGACTTGCTCGGTTTTGGAAATCCTAAATGCACTCATGTGCGATGTAGGATGTCTTGCCCGTAAGCTAACCATTGCCATGCAACCTTTAGACTCGATCCAATGAGGCACAACTATCATCAGGAGTCCCTATTGAAGAACATCATAGTAACATACTTAGCAATGAAGATTAGCTTAAAAATAATGTATGCAAAAGATGCACTGAGGACAAATAGTAAAAATCTTACAATCTTTTCCTAAATAGATGTGACCGTAGTTCAATATGAACACAATTGGTCACACGTCTTGAGTACTAAGATTTCCAAGTCCAGGAAAATAATTTCTCTTGACAACATCAAGATCCTCAAGCCATGAAACATAATGACTTATCTCCTCGCAGTTTAGTTCAGCCTCGGGACATGTTTTCTTGAATGGAAATAAGCTGTCAATAGAAATTAATTGTCAACTATTTCTGAATAAACAATATCGAAGACATAAATATGGTTGAGAAACTCACAAAATGGTAGAACTGGAGGCGTCTGCACATCGACCCAGATGTCGATCCTTCAATATCATCTTCCGGACGAATAGCAAAGGTTATAAGCATATCAGGCTCAAATGCATAAGCCTTGCATAGTGCTCTCCAATTTTTGCTTTCAAAATAGGTGTAGGTGTCTGCATTGTATAATTTTGCATCGAAAGTATAACCATGCTTGGTCGACAAGTGAACTCTCTTTACCTCCATAGTTTTCATAGGACTGAAACCCATCTTACCTAAGACAAAAATTCTTGCATGGCAGGGGATACGCTAGTAGAATAGTAAAAAAATAAATTATAAGTTAAATCAAAAGAAGCATAAATCATGCTTAATTATGAAAAAAGACTTGTCGTCTTGACTTACAGTATCCACTTTGAAGTTCTCATCCAGCTTGATGCTGAAGCGCCTATCATCAACTAGGAAATGTCTGTCGCACAGGCCGTGCTCGTCTTCGAAGTATTCACACATACCAAAATCCTTTTCGTCGTCAGACATTTCCTATGTTCATAGTTGAAACATTAATTGAAAATCGATCGAAGGAAACTACCAGGAAACTCAAAACACAAATCCGGGGCACTCGATATTTCCTACATATTATATCACAAGTCATGCTTAAATTCACGGAAAAATCCGGCATGACTTTTGCTAAAATAGGACATATTGAGCGCCTGAATTTTGCCAGAACAGAAATGAATCAACACTCCGGCAAAACATAGGCCACTCGGATTTTCCCTACGATACAAAGATGTTCATACACATACAATGATGCTTAAACTTGCAATTCCATCCGGATCAATTATCATAAGCATTCGCACATGAGCTCACCGACTAAATACCCTATTTCTACTGTATTCAACACACCGAGGAGTGGAGAAGGAGGAGGTGGACTTTTAGCTCACCGACTCGGGTGTAGAGGAAGTAGAAGTAGCTCGGATGACGATCACTCCAAGGACAGACGACTCTACAAAGCCTGCATAATTCACCGAGTAAATTTTAGATCATAAAATCTCATATAACTTTCTTTGATCACAAAGTGATAATGAAATAAAAATAATTAAATTTTCCATACCTAAATTTTCTTACTAAAAATAAACTAGTTCTATTAATTCAACTAATTCAACTAAGCACTTAGTATAAATAAAAATAAATAATTTTCTTACTAATTCAACTAGTTCAACTAAGCACTTACTATAAATAAAAATTATTAATTTTCTTACTAATTCAACTAATTATGTTATGCACTTACTATAAATAAACTAGTTCTGTTAACCACTTAAATTCTATGTACATTCTACAAAATTCTACCTATCTATACTATTGAAAAAACCTACATTCTACCTATTTATACTATCACCTAAATATCTGGTGGCGGGGGCGGGGGTGGTGGGACGAGCTGTGGATGGAGGAGGGGAAGGGAGTAGGGGCTGTGGAGGGATGTGGGGCTATGGAGGGAGGAGGTGATGTTGATGGAGGGTCGGCTAGAGGAGGGAGGAGCAGGGGGGGACAAGGGGAGGAGGAGTGGGGCGGAAGAGGGAGGAGGAGGGGGAGGGACGAGGGGAGGAGGAGTGGGGCGGAGGAGGGAGGAGTGGCAGCTAGAGGAGGGAGGAGGGAGGAGGAAGAAGGAGAAGGAGGAGGCTTATCGAGGCCCGAGGATGGTGGCGACGCCGGCGGCGGCAATGCGGTGATAGGGGCGATCGTAGGAGGAGGACGACGCCCGCGACTAGAGTGAGGAAACGGGCGGGCGCGCGGGGGGATAAGGCTGGACTAGTAGTAGCTTGGTTATGGAGCAAACGCTACTGCTAAACTAGCTAGCAGTAGCGCGTTTCATAGGAAAGCGCTACTACTAAACTGAGCCTGGCGGCAACGGTGGGGTAATTTTAGTAGTAGCGCTCTTTTCCCTTGCCGCGCTACTGCTGTGCTCATAGCAGTAGCGCCTTCCTTTTCCCTGCGCTACTGATAAGTAGCAGTAGCGCCATATTTTTCCCAGCGCTACCGCTAAAGTTCTGTGTATAAGGTTTTCCTAGTAGTGTGCGCGCGCTGCTAGGTCCCTACTGTCATCCTCACCATGTACATTCATCTCCTTATTCCTCTCGGTTATTGACCATGTTGACAACACCGGAGGGCAGCGCCGCGGCGAGTGAACCATGGTGGAGGATGATGGTGAGGCCTCATATGGGAACGAACAGGAGCCGGGGAAGATACGCAGAGTTTTAGGGTGCGATGTGGCCATGATGCGTGCGCGGTAGCACAACCAGCCATGGGAGGCTTGAGCAGGTGGTCCTGCCGGCGCTGGTTTGTCTTTGGAGGCTAGAGGAAGAAGAGACTTAAGAAACACGACAGACGTTGAATGTCAATCGAACGGTCAAGGTTGGCACAATCGTTTGTTGACTCAGCCGACACCAAGTAGCATACTTTTTTATATATATGAAGAAAAGAAAAACTGGGCTCATTTGCCTGATAACATTCCCAAAACTGCAACTGTTCGATCTTGTGTCGTAATAAAACTGCGAGGAAAATTCATTTCCTGTCGTCCTTCTCCCAGGGAACGTTCGCCACATAAGTGACTAGCACGCTTGGTTTCAACCGAGAGGTCTTGGGTTCAAGTCCTAGGAACTCTCAATTTTGTCCTCCTTCCTACCTCGCAAGAAAAAGAAAAAAAATCAAAGACTTGAGAAGGCGTACAGAACAAGCTAGTGTACCAGTAAAGAGACGTTGCTGAGTTTTAGAAAAAAGAGAGACGTGCTCCTATAGCTGGTTCGAATCCAAACCTAGACTATGACTATATATGGTGCTATGCTACTCTGCAAGTAATGAAACTGACATATCCAATGTTCGCTTCTCCTCTTCTCTACTTACTCTTCCGAGCATTAGAAGCTCTGGCCGCAGCAACCATGTACGCTAGCTGCTCATCCACCTGCTCTTTCGCAGGCAACAACCAGATATGCGCCAAGTCGCCACCTGTACCATCGCGTGTGGGTCTCATCACACCCCCACCGGCACATGCATCACAGTCGGTTGCTCATCGCAACCTGCTGCCGTTGGTGTGGTGCCACTGCTGCAAATCATGCAGAGTCATCCGTCGTGTCTCAACCACAATCCTCAACCCTGGCCGAGTCTTCTACAAATGCCCGGACATGGGGTAATAATATGTTTAAAGTGTTGTTCTGCTACTTTCAGTTGCTGATTTTTTTAATAGTTTGGTTGATGATCTTCCAATTTGATTCATGCAGAAAAGGGAAGATTCGTGTGATTTGTATTTCTGGGAAGTTGCTGATGTGGGGGAATGCAACTAATCTGATTATTTGGTTAGCCAAGGAATCCCAATACTAACAGGTTGGGGTGTTGGACAAGTAATTGAAGGAACGGTAGAAGAGGAAGATGCAGAGCAGAAGGTTAAAGATGCAGTTCCTCTGATCATGGCCAAGCAATAGCTGATGAACGGCCTTGACAACAATGAGGAGATGAAAGAGCTTGTGAAGATAATGGGCGTGCTCTGTAGGATGATTGTCACTTTATTTGCAGTGTATGTAGCACTCGTGATGTATTCAGTGGCTACGAAATGAGCACTTTGCTGAAAGTAGCAATGAATGAAACCTGTTTAGCAGGCTTGGCATAGTGTTGTGAACATCTAATGATTTCCATTAACGGAAATCAGGGGGTATCCCCTTTGCTCATAAATAAATAAATAGCAGAGGCCCTTTTGCTAATTAATAAATAAATTAGCAGAAGCCCTGTCCGGTCAGCTTTGTTCCCATTCGAAGATGTCGAGCAAATTGCAGTCCAACAGCAAACTATGTCATCAAATTCAAGTTTCACAGCCAAATATGAGTACAACTAAATGACAATGTCATCATGTTTTAGTCGTCATACAATCACCAAACACAAATCAACATACATGATAATTGATGTTCTCACAGCTAAATACTAAACAACAAGTTCATCAGGTTTCGGTTGTCATAGCAAACACAATTTCACATAGTAGATAAAAATGTCTTCTGAAAGGAAAATACGACAAAAGCAATCTCATCATCATCCACAACAGCAGCATCAACATCTTTGCCATGTGTATTAGTCTGAATCGTAATTCCCCACAGTGTCATCTTGTCACATCCCTAGTCTGGTATGACCTAGACTAGCTAGTCATGTGTGCATCATGTTTAAATTTCATTTAAATTCGAAATGGGGATTTGCGAAACCCTCAGATATCATTTCTGGAAATAACCCAGTTGAAAATTGCTCCAAAAATGTCCAAGAAAATGTTCATGTTGCTCTCTGAAAATATTGGTCAGAGGTAAAATTCAAACCAATATTTTTAGGAGCTCATAAATATTTATTTTGGCCATTTGGAATTAATGCATAAATATTTGCTTTGGATATATATTAGTTATATATTTAATATATGTCCAATATCTCTGATTTTTGGTGTGAAGTTTTGGATTAATCCAACTAGTCCCTACAAAAATTATCAGAGGCAAACAAATTGATTCAGTACTTCACTAAATCAGAAACAAAAATTACAGAATAGAAAGAAAACAAAAACAAAAAGGAAAAAGGAGTAGGAGCTTACCTGGGCTTCTTACCTGGCAGCCCAGTGGCCCAACAGGCCGGCCCAGCCGACTGGCTAGTGCGAGTCATCGTCTCCACCGCGCCAGGAGGACAGGGATGTGTGCCTACGGCGCGCACGCACGTGTCTGGCCACCTCATGCCTTCCTGTCCTCCCCCTCGTCGCTCTGGATGCCCCGCGCGACGCCATGCGACGCCCCGTCCCCCTCTCACTCTCTCGTGCCCATTCCTCTCCTCTCCCTCGCTCTCTCGCGCGATGCCCGAGCACCCCTGTCGCCGCCACACGCCGATGCTGCGCCCACCGCCATGGCCTCGCCCTCGCTTCATGCCCGGACACTCTGCCTGCTCGTCTCCGACCGCTCTGACGACCCACGCGACAAGGCACGCATTGCATCGCCGCCATCGCCATCGTCTTCATCACTAGCCGCCCGAGATCGCCGTCGCCGCTCCGTCGACTCCAGATCCTCCCTCGAGCCGCTGAGAATGCCTTCCGAACCAACGTGAGCTCCTGCACGTCCTGCCCCTAACCCCGTGGCTTGCCGCTCGCCGTAGCTTCATTCTCCGCAATGGCCGTAGCTCTTCGCCGCCGTCCGAGTCACCTCCGTCGCGCTAGCCACTGCAGCTTGCAACCGCACGCGTCACCGTGCTCCTGGTGATGCCAGGAGGCCGTAGAAGCCTTTCGCAGCCCCTGCCGTGCCCCGTACCTCGCTCCCGCTCGACGCTGTGCCCCGGCCACCGCCCCGAGCTCCGCTCCGGCGAGCTCCGGCCACCACAGCTCCTCCCACCTGCCCTCCTAGATGCAAGAGAGCACGGGCTATGCCCGGTGCTCTCAGCCGCTGCCCCCGTGCCCTGCAGCGTGGAAACCACCACGTCCAAAAGTCGCCGGTGATGACCTCGCCGGCCTAATGCGCGGGCCCGACCTGCCAGGTGATTAGCTTAAGGCTAATCACCACCGAACTAAACCCCTGAAACACTGACAATGGGCCTAGCGCCACTAATTTTAATTATATTAGTAAAAAACCTCCGTTTAACACTGTGACACTGACGTGTGGACCCACACGTCAGGATTGACCTGGTCAGCCGTGGTTGACTCGCTGACGTCATGCCACTGTCATGCTGACACAATTAATCATTTTTTGGTTTAAAAATAAATCAGGAAAATCCAGAAAATGATATAAACTTCTAAAATTCATAGAAATTCAACCGTAGCTCAGATTGAAATAATTTATATATGAAAAATTATCAGAAAAATTCAATCTATCCATATGTACTTGTTTCATGCATGTCAAACCAAGTTATACCTTCTGTATATGTGAAAACACATAAATGGCTTTTAAAGAGACTTAAGTTAGAGTTGCATTTGAACCTTTGGTTCAAATGGACTCCTTCCAAGTGAAATGCTAGATCATTAGCACAAACAACATCACATCTTCATGCCATGTTCATACATCATATTGTTGCGTATGCTTGTGTATTGATTGCCAACATCATTCCGTCTCGATAGGTCCTCCTCCGGAGAGTGTTCCAGAGTACCTGTCTGAGAAGCAGTTCCCCTCTGTTGATTTATCAGGCAAGCAAACCCCCCTTGTTCATTCCGATACAATCCCACTCTCTCGATCCTGCTCTCTTATATTGCATTAGGACAACAGCGATTCAACTGCTACTTTATGCTGCGGTAGTTGAAACCATTCCTCTGCATGACCTGTCATTGCCGCAGTAAATAGTTGAAACCCACTAGCATGTGTAGGAGTTGATTGCGCCATGTTGTGTTCCTACCATGCCATGCCTTCTATTGCTTAGAGTTGTGTCAGGTCTGATTCATTGGGAATGAATTGGAGTGTTACGATATGTTCCGGTGCTGAGAGTTAAGTGTGTGAACACGATTTGGTAAAGGTAGAAGTGAGAGGCCATGTGGGAGTACATGGTGGACTGTCTCACTGGAACCGTCCTTAAGCACTGAGTTCTGTGTATGTTGTCCAATGACTAGCTAATACCACACATTGGGCTCGGGGCGCTCCAAGCTCTCTCGACTTATTAACAACCTGGATCTCAGTCCAGGAGTTGCAATTAGTTTCTAGTGTTTGTAGGTAGTGTTAGTAGTCTACCAAGTGGCACCCGGCTAGGTGGGCTTGGGACAGACTAGGCACAAGTGGCATGGTGTACGAAGCGTAGATCCATCCGGCGAGGTGGGCTTGGGAACCCTACACACATCGTTTGGGGCCGTGAGCGACACCCCGGATGGATCTCCTTGCGGATGGAATCTGAAAAGGCGATAAACCTGGACTAGAGTCTTGTGTGGTTAGTTAGGTCGTGGCCGACTCCCTCGCCAGGCTTCCGCATGAAGGTTGCCGAGATACATGATGTGTACATGGCGGTAAGTGGCGAGAGCGTGTCTGAAGAAGTACACCCCTATAGGGTTAACATGATCTATTTGAATAGCCGGGTCCGCGGTCATGGACTTCTTGGATGCTTACGTGGTACATATACAACTTGAAGTGGATACCCTAAAATGCTCAAGACAAGTGTGAGTGATATGGATGGCCTTCTCGTAGGGAGACGGGAATGAATCCATAGCAGCGTATTGATGTGGTGATTAGTGGACTCGTGTGCGCCACCTCAAAAGAGTTACCAGTAGTCGTAGTCCAGGATAGCCACCGAGTCAAAGCTGGCTTGCTGCAACTAAACCCCACATTTTGTTCTTGATACTAATGCATGTATGATAGGATCTGATGTAAGTCTTGCTGAGTACCTTTGTACTCACATTGCTTAATTTATGTTTTTGCAGATGAGACTTCTGTCTCAGTAGTAGTTCTGCATGGACTTCGACGAATAGCTTGCTACCTCAGCTACGATCTTGTACCCTTGGGAGGGTCTTGTAGATAGTCAGGCTTCTCAGCCTTTTTCTTTTTTAGTTGTCTGTACTCAGACATATAATGCTTCCGCTTGTTGCTTGTAAGCTCTATATGTAGGGTCATGAGACCCATCACTACAACAAATATGTCAACTTGTGACCTTGACTATTGGTCACTGAAAGGTCATTGTTTTTCATTTATACCTTTTTGACCAAAATGTAAGGTCAAAAGCTGGCCGTCCTAAACTGAAATTAACGACCTTCTCTGTGAGAAGGTCGTGGACGTTTACGACCAAAATATGCCTACTGTTTTTTTTTGGTCACTAGCAACCTCCCCAGGCCACGTAGGCATCCAGCGTGGCAAGCTGATGTGGCACAAGAATCAGCCCGTTCCGATTCGGTGTTTTACATGGGCCGAGCCCAACAATTCGGCCTTTTTAATATTTATTTTTTCTGTTAATTTTTGATCGACTTCATGGGCCAAGCTCAACATTACAGCCTTTTTATTTTTGGGCCATGGCCTTTTTATCTCAAGAGTTTCATTTTTATTTTTTTAAATGGGTCAACTAGTCAGGTGGGTCCCTGTTGTCAGGTTCTGGTAACTGGGTCCCATCTATCAGGCTCAGTCTTTATATTTCAACTACTATTTAAATTGGCAGAGATAGAAAACACACATGATACTCCAAATAAGAGCAACCAGATCATGTAATACAATGGAAATCACAGTAATGACTACAAGTGTAATACAGTACTTTAGAAGCTCTACAAGCTCCTTCCATAGCAACCACAAACTAGGCACCCGCTTGCGTCATGAACAACAAGCCAAAATAGTTGGACGACCATAGACAGATGAACAACATGCCGGACTCCCTAGACAACCATAATCGGGCTGGGAACAAACAAAATGGTTCCTCATTCGCACTGTTACATGAATCAATAGAGAAGAACCAGAAAAAATGGGGCAAATAAAAACATGCTGGACTCGCAGGACAACCATAGTCGGGCTGGGAACAAACAAAACGGCGACATGCCTTCCTCGGTCGCCCTGTTACATGAATCAGTAGAGAAGAATCAAAAAACTGGGGCAAATATATTATGAACAGACCCTTCAAGAAAATGATAATTATTTATAATAATAACACAAACTGAGCTAGTACCATGCTTTTTGTTCTCCAGCTAGTTAAAATGAGATACTCTCATACAAGAAAATAGAGATACAATATGAAAGCTAACAGTAGGGATGCCACAACTTAAATGAGCAAGCTATTTTGTTTTTGAGAAACAAAAAAATGCACCAATACTTTTTCAGAAGGTAACAGAACTTCTGTGCACACATTTAGATAGAAACAAGGGCTTGAACTATACACATTAATTAGAATAGGATCGCCAAACACCAATATAGGCTAGAATGGAAAAAAACACGGAGGTAGTAGTGGTCGTCCAGGGAGATAAACATAGAAAAGAAAACAGGATTTTAGCGAAATTAAAATTGTCGATGTAAGTTGAATAACAGTGCAGCAGATTAGCTCTTAGCATGGAGGAACATCACCAAATTAAACCAGATGGTTGTTCAAGTTTCTATTTGAGTATCCATGGTTACAGTTTGTTATCATCGTCTAAAATATCCAACATGTACAATATTAATTAATACAGCTGAATATGCTACCAATGAAGTAAACTCTAAAAGATACAGGCAGGGCTTAATTAACCAACCTTGTCATTCTATAAACACAAACCAAACTCAACGATAAGTTGTACAATTATTACCATATAACCTGGGAAACATACCTACAGTCCACACATTTCATAATGTAAACAGTTAAATACTACAGGAAATAGATTGCTAAGCATTTCTGCCCTTCTTTCAAGCCACCACCAGCATAACACCCTCAGTACAACAAGATCCACACAGACCACCATCTACAGCAACCGTACCCACAAGACAACCAGGGTCGGAGAGAGTGAGATTACCTTGGCACCGTAAATCTTAGAAGACAAATCGTGTGCGAGGAAGTCCTTGTCTTCCACCGCCAAGCACCAGGATGCTCCCGCCGAGCCTACAGAAAGTTTTGCATATAGTTAGAAAACCTGGAAACATACAGCATGGCTACCACAACGTAGCATTGAAGGAAAAAAACTAAGAACATGTAACTGAACCTCCTGCAGCTCTAGCCTCTAGCATGCACCCCAGCAACCTATGCTTTCTCTGTCTCTTGGTCGTGACTGCAGAAAGAAAGCAACAATTTTACCATCCTGCAGTTGCCTCAAGTAGATGGAAAGCTCAATATGAGTAAGGATAATTTGCCTCCAGAAGTAGTAACTAGATTCATAGAAAACAGAACAACAAAGTCATGCCATGACCAAATCCGAACCAGAACGCATTTAATAAAATGGATTGCATTTGGCTGCTGTAATAGTGTATATATACATGCTAACGACATGAACGTTCCATCAGGACATGATCATCTACTCAAAACCATTACGTGCTTTGCAAAAAAACATAGAAGTAATCAGCAGATGACACAATGAACAAGTGAAGGCTTTAAATATCTCCATGTCGAAGAATCAAGTCAATGAAGACATGCAGTAGGAGGAGGAGCAGCCTTGCATCATCGTTTGCTCAGGTCAACGCTGGGAAGTGTGTCGCTGTACATGATCAGAACCCACACGACACAGGTACGCCTGGCCAAGGGAGTTGTCCAGTGCCCGTTCCACAGGGACTGCCACCGGACGGTCGACTCGCATGTACCTGCCAACATCACGATAATATAAGATAATTATAATCAGGAAAAATCATATTGATTCAAGCATATTACTTGCTAGGGGTACCATAACATCATTATGTGGCAACAATTTTTTTGCTTTCTATATACCATTGTCATCAATCTCAGATTTAACAAAGCAAGAACTACAAATGCAACATAGCCTCAAATTTCACAAAGCAAGAATTGCAAATGCATCATAGACATCCAAGTTACAGAATATAAATTTCAGAAATTTAAACAGAAGGATGGAATAGGGACACAAAACCTTTAGTAGCAGGAGCTGGTTCATGTGGTACATGTAAACATCCCCAGCAAATAGAAGGCAGTTTATTATAACACAACAAATGTGTTAAAATTCAAGGCTAATCTATGTGACATGAGTAAGTGCAGAGGGAGTGCTCTTGTACAATTAGAGAAACAAAAGTGATGTGTATATGATACAATACACGGAGAGAGTTTGCTCCAGCCAGATTCAATCATCCAAAACTGAACCATAAAGTGATGCACACATACACAACTTGCTCCATTTTTACTAATGACGTCAAAGGAACCATGTAAAAAATTGAACCATAGGCACACATACACGAACCCTTTTCTTGCACATATGGATGTGCTAACGCTACAACTAACATTAATGCCGAATATATATCCATGTTATAACAGTAAATAAATATACATAGATACATAAACTTATCATACAATTTGTGATATCCACTTCTAGGATGAGCTTGTGAACAAGAACTGGGGCATCTATAATCATATGATAGTCCAATTTCAACTGACTCTGCACTGGAACCCAAAACAGCGATGACCACATCAGGATGGTTTGTACTAGCCCACTACGGTTTATCCACCCATACACTAACTACCACGACAGTGCAATTCCCGACAGCGCGCGCATCTGCATTCAATCAGCGACATGGGACCATCACAACAAAGCAATTCACGATCAAACCGCGCGAACTCCTCCAGTAGGTTCAACCTTTCCACAAAATCAAACGTCGTCAGTACATTCAAACAAACACCTCGCGTGCGAGATCTAGGAAATGAACGACAAAAGACCAAGATGAGCGGCAGTATGAAGGGGATACCTTGATGGTGTGTGCGGGGAAAGCGGATCCGTGCACGAAATATAACTGCACGAACAACAAACATCAAACTGATTACTATTACTGCAGACACGAAACCAGCAACGTCTTAACAGTAAGATCCAAGACAAGTAGACGAAGAACTGCTATGTACCAAACTACAAATGTTAATTACCGCCATAAAGGAGTATACATAAACAACATCTATTTATCAGAAGGGCTGCTGATTCTATACCTCATAGATGCAAACAGCCAACTGATTACTAGTCCAGATAAGAATTTGGTAACTTTTTTAAAGTAACAGAGAGAAGGGGAATAGTGTCTGATGCACCCACAGCAGACATGTAGGTGGAGATCTGTCACAAAATCACGTATGTAAACCCCAGGTAACTAGAGGATGGGACTGATATTAATCGAATCTCCAAACAAGTGAATGGCCGCCACTCAGAACCATAAAAAATGTCGTTTATATTCATCAGAATTTTGCTCAGTCTAGAAAGGCGCAAGATCTATCTATCCATCCATCCATATCGGCGTCCGCTCAAGCGAGACCTCATGGATCTCTAGGAGGCGCTGGTTGTCCCAGCACGAGCTACGGCTAGGACGGGACGATCCACATCCAGGCAGAGCACGCCCGCGTCGGCCCCCATCCGACAGTCGCTCGCAGGAAACCAATAGTGATCGCATTGAGAGGTGGGGAATGTTGAAGGTGGGCAGGCGGGGTTACCTCATGGCTCACCGCGGGGACGGGTCGATTCACGGGTCGCCAATTCACCTGCGGATCTCGGCATCGCTAGCCAGACCCCGCCGCCAGCACCGCATGTCGCACGAAGAGGACGCCAGCCGTCCGCGTTCGTCCCCGCGCCCTTGGGAGGGTCCGAGAAGAGCTCTGGTTTCGAGGGGTCGGCGGGCTTGGGCTGCGCGGACTCCTCCATGTCCGCCAGCAGCACGCACGACCGTCAGTTGCACATGTAGCACACGCACGACAGCTGCAGTTGGCATCAGGGGGGAGGTGAGGGAAGGGGAGAGGATGGCGGCGGCGGCGTATGGATCTAGGAGAAAGAGGAGGGGACGACGAGTGGTGTGCGGGGCAGAGAGTGGAGCGGCGAATCCCACCGGGGGAGGGGATGGATCGGGGTGGGTGGGAGAGAGGCGGCAACGGGGGGCCGTCGTCGATCTGGATCGGGGAGAGGGATCTGGATCGTGGCGGATCTACAACGAAAGAATGGAGGCGGGGGAGGGAGGAACGAGAGAAAGAATGGAGGCGGGGGGGGGGGGGGGTGGTTGGAAAATGTCCATGAGGACAGACCTAGGGTTTCGGCTCGGGTGGGTTTGGGCCGTTGGATCCGGAAGCATCCGACGGTGGTTGATGCGTGCTCCACATGATATGCGCATGGTCCAATAAGAACGCAGAAAACCATTTGATGACCTTATGACCATATAAATTGGTCGTGATCGATCCAAGATAAAAATTTTCATTCATTTTTTAGTGCTCAAAATGAGTTTTTTTGTGTAAGTCCTATCAAATATTTGTTCAAATGATCTCATATTATGCACAATGGTGAAGCAACTGAAATTGGATGGATGGATGGACGCCATGTCATCGATCCGTGGGAAGAGCCCTGATTGGTTCAGAAAATCAGTGATTTAAAATAGGTTCTAAGTACTAAAAATAGGGGAATTTTGTGAAGCAACTATAAAAATATTTTGCAAAACGGCACAACTAAATTTTTCACTCAAGTTAGACCCCATTTTTATGGATGATCACCGGTTTGCATGCATTTTTTATCTTTCTAGATATATTTGATCATTTTCTTGTAGCAAAAATGGTTTTTTTTGTGAAGGACCTACCAAAAAATTCTTGCAAAATTGGACCAAATTATTTTTCTAAAATACTAGGCCATATTTAATGCACAATTGAACAAATGGTTGGGTGTAAAATGTTTTAATCCACCTCTGGTGAAAAACACAAATTTCTGCCGATTCAATTGGAAGCGGGTCAAATTTGAACTGCGGCTGCCTCATAGTTTGCTATTTATTTTTTTCCAAAATTCATTTATAGATAAAAAAGTATCTATTTAATCAGAGAAACATCAAAAAAATTCCAAGATTCAACCACTAGCTAGGAATGGTCAAGCCTGCCGTTTTGACCGCATTTTGAAACGGGCACAAAAAATTGAAAACAAATCAAAAAATTGGAAAACCTTCACATTGTTTCATTATATGTGACCAAGTTTCCAGGAAAAATAATAAACTTGTAATACGGAAATTATTTTTGAAAAGTGTTCTAAAAAACGAGATGTCATGCGTGAAGATTCATCGCTTTCAAGCGATATGATCAATCTTATGGCCACATTCATGGCATAGTTTATTCAAATGATCTTATATTGTGCAAAAGGGTGCATCTTGGAATGGCAAACAATGTTGCCTAAGGAAGTTTTCATTTTCTGTGCACGGAAAATTCATTTTCCATTTTCCGAGTGCCCCAAATGAGATTTTTTTGTGAAGGACCTACCAAATAATTCTTGCAAAATTGGACCAAATCATTTTTTCTTAAAAACTAGGCCATATTTAATGCACAATTGATCAAATGGTTGGGTGTAAAAAGTTTTGATCCACCTCTGGTGAAAAGACAAAATTCCGCCGAGTCAGCTGGAAGCGGGTCAAATTTGAACTGCAGCTGCCTCATAGTTTGCTCTTTATTTTTTCCAAAAATCATTTCTAGGTACATAAGTATCTATTTAATCAGAGAAACATCAAAAAATTTCCAAGATTCAACCACTAGCTAGGAACGGTCAAGCCCGCCGTTTTGACCGCATTTTGAAACGGGCATAAAAAGTTCAAAAAAATCAAAAATTTGGAAAAACCTTCACATTGTGTCATTATATGTGACCAAGTTTCTAGGAAAAATAATAAACTTGTAATACTGCAATTATTTTAAAAAAGTGTTCTCAGAAATGAGCTGTCATGCGTGAAGATTCATGGCTTTCAAGCCAAATGATCAATCTTATGGCTACATTCATGGCATAGTCTGTTAAAATGATCTCATATTGTGCAAAAAGGTGCATCTTGGAATGGCAAATAATGTTGCCTAAGGAAGTTTTCATTTTTTGTGCACGGAAAATTCATTTTCCATTTTTCGAGTGCCCCAAATGAGGTTTTTTTGTGAAGGACCTACCAAATAATTTTTGCAAAATTGGACCAAATCATTTTTCTAAAAAAACTAGGCCATATTTAATGCACAATTGACCAAATGGTTGGGTGTAAAAAGATAAATTTCCGCTGATTCAGCGGAAGCGGGTCAAATTTGAACTGCAGCTGCCTCATAGTTTGCTCTTTATTTTTTCCAAAAATCATTTCTAGGTACATAAGTATCTATTTAATCAGAGAAACATCAAAAGTTTTCCAAGATTCAACCACGAGCTAGGAACGGTCAAGCCCGCCGTTTTGACCGCATTTTGAAACGGGCATAAAAAATTCAAAAAAAATCAAAAAATTGCAAAACCTTCGCATTGTGTAATTATATGTGACCAAGTTTCTAGGAAAATAATAAACTTGTAGTACGGAAATTATTTTAAGAAAGTGTTCTTAGAAACGAGCTGTCATGCGTGAGGATTCATGGCTTTCAAGCCAAATGAATAATCTTATGGCCACATTCATGGCATAGTTTGTTCAAATGATCTCATATTGTGCAAAGGGGTGCATGTTGGAATTCCAAACAATGTTGCCTAAGGGAGTTTTCATTTTCTTTGCACGGAAAATACATTTTCCATTTTTCGAGTGCCCCAAATGAGGGTTTTTTATGAAGGACCTGCCATATATTTGTTGCAAAATTGGACCAAATCAATTTTCTAAAATACTAGGCCATATTTAATGCATAATTGACAAAATGATTGGGTGTCAAAAGTTTTGATCCACCTCGGGTGAAAAAGACAAATTCTCGTCGATTCAGTAGGAAGCGGGTCAAATTTGAACTGCAGCTGCCTCATAGTTTACTATTTATTTTTTCCAAAAATCATTTATAGCTACATAAGTACCTATTTAATCATAAATACATGGTTCGGTGGCGATACGTCGAGGTTTGGGCGGTGGCCGAGGCCCCCAACTCTAGAGCTGCGTAAACTCAAGACGATCAGCGTGGTCATCACAGCGTGACCGTGGCGTTGCCATGTGTTCTGGGAAGCCTAGGCATGTCTAGTGGGTTGGGCACTCCCCAGGTAGGTGCTAGGAAGAAAATTACAACATAATATTCTCACGAGGAGACCAATCGATGCTCAAACATGAATTAGCAGCCAAGTGTTTGATTAGCGTTACGGGAAATGTACATGGCTAATGGGCGTGAGTTTTGGCTGAGGTTGATCAGTTACTAAGAAGACTGTCTTCACAAATTTTCAGCTCAAAAGGAGGAGCCTAGGTGGTACTTGCTTCGCAAACTATCACACTGGACATAAATACGAATGTTGAAGCTCGGCTCAAAATAATGAATGGATTGAGCTGGCATTTGGTGGAGGATGGTTATTTGGGCATAGGAAAGCACTGTAGAAAATGGATACTATTTGGACATGCCAAAGTGGTACTTCCTTCACAAACTGTTGTTCTGAATAGAATAGGAAAATGAATATTTTAAATTATTTTTGAACTAGACAAGGAAGGTTTTTACATATTTGACGAAGATATGACCCAAAGAATTTATGAAATTTTTTTGGGAATTTTGGGAATGACAGAAATATAGGTTGCTTGACAACCTAGGGCAAAAACTGCCACACGGACATGACACATAGGCAAAACTGATGAGGTGGCGCCTAGTCATAGCAACCCACCACAATTTACAAGGCTATGACCCTCTATATTGGTCATTAATAACTAGAAATAAGGCAGCGGACTAGCGTTGTTTGCTTTATGACCATTTCATGTAAGGAAATTACGACCTTTCTGACCAAAATGGTCGCAATGGTTTAGGGTTTGGAGCCCCCCGAACAGCTTTTGACCAATTGGTCTGAAATGGTCATAGATCTATGACCATTTATTCCAGGGTCACTGACAGAAGGTCACTAGTTGACATATTTCTTGTAGTGCATGTTTGTAATACTTGGCTCCTTGGAGCCTAATGAATAAATACTTTGAGTCGTAGAGTCTTGTTGTGATGCCATGTTGTATTTGCACATATCGAGCATATTGTGTGTATGATTGAAATGCTTGGTACGTGTGGGATCCAACAATCTAGAGGTTTATCCTTGGTAGCCTCTCTTATGGGGAAATGTAGTCTTGTGCTCCCACTGAGCCTTGGTAGTCGGCTACAGCCCGTTTACCAGAGTCCTGCTAGCCCAAAGACTATCGCTCCTAACACTTAGATCGCCAGCATGTGATTCACGCTGCTCTCGTGGTTCTGTCCTTCGGGAAATGTCACGCGGTGACTTCCGGAGTCTTGCTAGCCTGCTACAGACCAGATTCCCGGAGTCCTGTTAGCCCAGTTGCTACAGCCCGAATTCACATGCTGATGACCGACATGCTCGATGTTGTTTCATGTATGCCTGTCCCCATAAGTTAGTGCCACTTTGGGTTCATGACTAGTCATGTCGGCCCGGGTTCTCTATCATATGGATGCTAGCGACACTATCATATATGTGAGCCAAAAGGCGCAAACAGTCCCGGGCCAGGTAAGGCGACACACGTGGGAATACCGTGCATGAGGCCGCAAAGTGATATGATGTGTTACCGGCTAGATTGGTGTCACTTAGAATCGGGGTCCTGACAGCTTTTGTATCAGAGTCTGACTGCCTGTTGGATTACCAAGCCAAACTGGTCGAAGTTGAGTCTAGAAATTCTTTAGTTATATAGGGGAATTGATTATGGAAGGGAACATAAGGCTCTTTTACTCCTTATACCTCATGCCCTTATGATCTGAGTCATCCTATTTTTCCTATGGCGTTAAGGAACTAGGCTTTTTCTTCTGTCTATCAGGATCACATGTTACTATTCCGTATTCTTATAGGATTGGTTGATCAGAGTCATACTCCAGTTTTCGAGTACTTCCGGTGTAGTTGATTAGTACTATCTCAGAACCTTGAGTGATGATGTTGAGTTGTGGTACTACCCCATCATTTGTAGAATGTCTCATTTTGAGCATTTTACTGCTGTTACGCTGCCGGAATTGTCCTAGGAGTTCGAGAGATACTAATTCCCTTGTGCTACATTCTCCATCCTATAGTTGATGCTGATCCCGTCCTTGGTTTCATTTCTATGGATGTCGTCACCTAACCGAAGTTATATTGCTCGTAGTCAGAACCACGGAAATGGTAGGGATGAGGATCCTCCCGACCAGCCTTTGTTGGCAGAGTTCATGTTAGAAATGGAGAGGAACAAGTGTGAGTCTAACCGCTTGTTAGCACGTATTTAGGAGAACACCGCACATCAGTACAAAGAGTCAGCGACCATCTATGACTTCACTAGTATGAACCCACCCACCTTCCATCATTCCATTGAGACACTCGGTGCAGATGTCTGGCTTCGTAGTATCACTCACAAGCTGCGTTCTGCGAAACGTAGCTGAAAGTGACAAGGTCACCTATGCAGCATATCACCTGGAAGGTCCTGCTAGTCTTTGGTGGCAAAACTATGAGGCTATGCTTCCAGCTAGTCAGATTCCTACCGGGAGAGATTTCAACGAGGCTTTTCGCGAGCATCACATTCCTGAAGCCCTCATTGATCGCAAGAGAGAAGAGTTATGTAGTTTCACCCAGGATAAGATGGCTGTTGATGCTTACAGTAGAGAGTTTGAGAACCTCGCCCGCTATGCTACAGAAGAAGTGTCCACGGATGCCAAGAAGAAGGCTAGGTTCCGGAAGGGTCTTAACCCCAAGTTGCGTAGTGATCTCCACTTGAACCATTGCAATACATTCCAAGCTCTTGTGAACAAGGCCATTAATGCAGAGACAGCTCAGCTCACTTACGAGGAGTCTCGTAAGCACACCTGTGATTTGGGTTCTTCCTCCGGTTCTAGTTCTCAGAAGCGCTGGATTTGGATTCCGAACTCTGCTCTTCCATCCGGTTATACACCGAGGCCATCTTATGTGGCGCCTCACCTGGTTCAGTTATATGCTCCACCCAGGCCTATTGGTGGACCGCCTGCCAATGCGGGTCCACGTCCTACCTCCATGATTTGTTACAAGTGTGGAGAGCCAGGCCACATTGCCCGTATTTGCACTCAGACCAGTGTTGCTCCACCCCAGCCCGAGAAGTCTGTTGGCCGTGGTAGTAAGCCATCACACAAGATGATCAGTGCCAAGTCAGCTCCCACTGAACATGGACGTGTGCATCACGTCTCAGATAAAGACGGTCATGATGATCCAGAGGTCGTTCTTGGTACACTCCTTGTAAACTATCATCCAGCATCGGTTCTGTTCTATACTGGGGCGTCTCATTCCTTCATTTCTGAAAGTTAAGCCCGCTTGCACAACATGTCATTTTGTGATATTCCCTCCCCACTACTCATTCAAACTCCTGGATCGAAATGGCAAACTTCTAGGTTCAGTTATGGCAATGAAATACATGTTGACAGACTTGTATTCCTAGCTTCCTTGATATCTCTCAAGTCTTCAGATATTAACATCATCTTGGGTATGGAGTGGATGAAAGCTCATTATGCCAAGCTTGATTGTTACACCAGGTCTGTTCAGATCACACACCCCTCTGGCAAGATAGTCATTGTCTCCACCAGAGTTGCAAAGCGTCAACTTTATTTTCTTAATGACAGCCCTCTTCCAGACCTTGAGGATATCCCGGTAGTCCGTGACTTTCCGGATGTCTTTCTAGAAGAACTGCCAGGTGTTCCACCTGACAGAGATGTAGAGTTTGTCATAGATCTTATCCCAGGAACCGCCCCAATTTCTAGGAGACCTTACAAGATGGCACCCTTAGAGCTAGCCGAGCTTAAGAAACAACTTGATGAGTCCTTACAAAAGGGTTTCATCCGTCCTAGTTCTTCTCCTTGGACTTGCCCCATTCTCTTCGTTAAGAAGAAGGATGGTACGGACCGGATGGTTGTAGATTATCGTCCCGTTAATTTGGTCACGATAAAGAACAAGTATCCGCTCTCCAAGATCAACGACCTGTATGATCAGTTTGTTGGATCCTCAGTCTTCTCCAAGATGGATTTGAGGTTAGGCTACCACCAAATCAAGATCAGAAACAGGGACATTCCTAAAACGGCTTTTGTCACTCGTTATGGTCAGTACGAGTACACCGTCATGTCCTTTGGTCTAACCAATGCTCTAGCTACCTTCTCCCGTTTGATGGACTCGATCTTCATGGAGTACTTAGATAAGTTCGTCGTGGTTTACCTCGATGATATCCTTATTTACTCGAAGAACGAGGAAGAGCATGCCGAACATATTAGACTTGTGTTAGAGAAACTCACAGAGCACCGCCTTTATGCCAAGTTCTCCAAGTGCAAATTTTGGTTGCCAGAAGTGACCTACCTAGGCCACATGATCTCTGGTAAGGGCATTGTTGTCAATCCCGAAAGAGTTTAGGCCATTCTTGATTGGACTCCACCTGAAACAGTTTAAAAAGTTAGGAGTTTCCTTGGTCTAGCCATTTATTATCGCCGCTTCGTTTAAAACTTCTCCAAAGTGGCCAAACCTCTCACGGAACTTCTCAAGAAAGATAAAAAGTTTGAGTGGTCCCCACAGTGTGAGTACATTTTTCAGGAGCTGAAAAGACGCCTGACTTCTGCTCCCATACTTGTGCCACCGGATTTCACTAAAGACTTTGTTATCTACTGTGACGCCTCATGACAGGGACTAGGTTGCATTCTTATGTAGTATCTCCATGTGATTGCCTATGCATCTCGACAATTGCATCCACATGAGGATAATTATCCTACACATGATCTAGAGCTTGGAGCCGTAGTCTATGCACTTAAGACACGGCGACATTAACTTCTTGGTAAACGTTGTGAGATTTACACCGACCACCAGAGTCTCAAGTATATCTTCACCCAACCAGATTTGAACCTTTGGAAAAGACGTTGGTTGGAGTTGATCTCAGATTACGACTTAGGGATTACCTACACCCCAGGCAAGGGAAATGTCATGGATGATGCGCTAAGTCGTAAGTCCTATTGCAACAATCTTATGTTGCAGCAGGGCCAACCACTTCTCCATTAGGAATTCTGTAAGCTTACCCTTCACATTGCTCCTCATGGATTCCTTTCTACCTTGGTGGCAAAACCTACTCTTGTGGATCAGATCATCTCTGCTCATAAGAAGGATACGAGAATTTCTCGGATCGAGAGAAACATTAACAAGGGAGTTTGTGGTAGTTTCTCTATAGATGATCGAGGTGTTGTTTTCTTTGAGACTCGCTTGGTGTTTCGCAAGAATCAACATCTACGACAACTGATCCTTAAGGAATCTCATGAATGTCCTCTCATGATTCATCCCGGTAGTACTAAGATGTATCAGGACCTACGCCAAAGGTTCTAGTGGACTAGGATGAAGAGAGAAATCGCTGAGTTCATTGCTAACTGTGATGTTTGTCATGGCGTTAAGGTAGAAGATTAGAGACCTGCTGGCACCCTTCAGCCTTTAGCTATTCCTGAGTGGAAATGGGATATAGTTGGTATGGACTTCATCACCGGCTTTCCCAGGACCAAGAGGGGAATAATGCTATCTTCGTAGTCAATGATCGTCTTTCCAAAGTGGCTCACTTCCTACCTGTTCGAGAGAATATCACTGCTAGTCAGCTTGCTGACTTATATATTTCTCGAATAGTTTCACTTCATGGTGTTCCACTAGAGATCAATTCAGACCGTGGTAGTATTTTCACTTCTCATTTCTGGGAGAGTTTCCAAAGTGCCATGGGAACCCATCTTTCTTTCAGTACCGCTTTCCACCCTCAGTCAAGTGGTCGGGTGGAAAGGTTCAACCAAATTCTTGAAGACATGCTTAGAGCTTTTCTTATCTCATTTGGTATGGATTGGGAGAAGTGTCTTCCTTTCGCCGAGTTTGCTTATAACAATAGCTACCAATCCAGTCTCAAGAAAGCTCCTTTTGAGATTCTGTATGGATGAAGATGTCGAACACCTTTGAACTGGTCAGAAACCGGTGAAAGACAATTCTTTGGACCAGACATGATCCAGGAGGCAGAACAGCAAGTTCGCATCATTCGTGAGAATTTGAAAACAGCCCAGTCTCGTCAAAAGAGCCAGTATGACCGTCGTCATAAGGAAATGACTTATGAAGTTGGCGACAAAGCTTACCTTCGTGTTACCCCTTTGAAGGGTACCCATCATTTCGGTATCATGGGCAAGTTGGCTCCTCGTTACATTGGTCCTTTTTGCATTCTTGCTAAACGAGGAGAGGTTGCCTACACTACTAGAAAAAGGGCTATAGATGGGATTGACACTAATGGCGCACCAGAAAGATGGTGCGCCATTAGTATATACTAATGGCGCACCACCATCTGATGCGCCATTAGAGTTTAAACTACTAATGGCGCACTGGCAACGGGTGCGCCATTAGTATCAAAAAATTTAACTAGTGCGCTTTGTCCAAACATACTAATGGCGCATCCCTGCCCAAGTGCGCCATTATTAGTTGTAACTACTAATGGCGCACTGGCAAGGTGCGCCATTAGTATAGAATTTTTTGAACTAGTGCCTATTCAAACATACTAATGGCGCATCCTGCCCAAGTGCGCCATTAGTAGTTGTAACTACTAATGGCGCACCAGTGCAAGGTGCGCCATTAGTATAGAAATTTTTTTGAACTAGTGCGCCTATCCAAACATACTAATGGTGCATCCTGCAAGTGCGCCATTAGTAGTTGTAACTACTAATGGCGCACCCAGGCGGTGGGTGCGCCATTAGTATAGAATTTTTTTGAACTAGTGCGCCTATCCAAACATACTAATGGCGCATCACCTTAAGTGCGCCATTAGTAGTTGTAACTACTAATGGCGCACCTGCAAGAGGTGCGTCATTAGTAAGTGGGCAGCAACAAGATATTTGGGACAGCCTCTCCTACCCACACACTCACTTTCTCCCCACTTCATTCTCTCCACCTCCTCCTTGTCTCGGGTGCCTCCTCTTTTCACCTCATTTCCACCATAGATTCATTCAAATTAAGTGGTTAAATTACCTTGTTTTAATAGGTAAGTAAGGGGAAGCTATATTTAGGTTGTTCTCCCTACAACAATGTGCACATGCACTTTTTCTGACCTAGCTAGATCTATGTATGTTCGTGGTGTTGCATATGTTTGTGGTGTTGCATATGTGTTTGTGTTTGGAGGTGTACCGGTATTTGAAATGCGGTAGTTGCCAATATTTTGCTGGAATGTTGATTCATTTCCGTTTCGGCGAGAATTTTGGCATTAAGCATTCTTTTTGGTCCTATTTTTAGGGAAAGTCATGCCAAAAATTTGTTTGGTTCTAAAATATCGTTTTGCTCTACCCATGACGACCATGGTCCGCACGATGACCGAAGGCATCGTGAATAGGTTTTTGAGGTCCGCGAAGGCCGAGATGCTTCAAAAGAACGAGATGGAGATAAGATGTCCGTGTCGAAGATGTAAGTCAAGAGCGTTATTGCGGACCCGGATTAGGGCAGGTGCGGGACCACCTGGCTGTTGCGTGGTTTCATGGATGGCTATCGGTGGCAAGGTGATGAAGATGACTACGAAGTCGTCCATGCGGGCGGGCAAGAAATGAGGAAGGGCAGCAAGACAACCACCGCGGCTCGGGCGGGCGAGAAGACGAAGAATCCCGGGGAGATGATCACGGCGTGATCTGTACACGATCATCATGTAGAAGATGCAGGACATGATGATGAGGAAGATGCCGGAGCAGGCGATGGGCATGATCATGAAGATGATGATGCGGCGGAATGACGACGCTGGACCATCGATGGGCTGGGTGCAGGACCCTCATATTCAAGAGTCGCTTCTCAAGCGCACGGATAACGCAAGAGCTGCCGCCGAGAGAAAGCCAAGATGGATCAACTTGAGTTAGATGCGGTTACTCCATTGTATGAAGGATGCAGGCCGAGGATACCCGCGAAAGTAACGCTCATGGCTCTGGAGATGAAGGTAAAACACAAAATGACCGACGCATGCTTCGACGAGAACATGTCATTCTGGCACGAACGTCTTCCCAAGGGGAACAAGTGCCCGACCAGTTTGGAGGAGGCGAAGAAAATCGTGTGTCCTCTTGATTTACCGCCGCGTGAAATACCATGTGTGCATGAACAATTGCATCATTTATCGGGACGAGCACGCTGGAGTCTACCATATGTCCGGTGTCGGCGTCACTCGATACAAGAAGAGGAAGAAAGCTCCTCGAAAAGTGGTGTGGTACTTTCCGATCACTCCTCGTCTGCAGCGCTATTTCGCGGACCCTAAGGTAGCAAAGCTCCTGCGTTGGCACGCGGATAGGGAGGAGAAGAAGCGGGAAGATGACGCAAATGATCCGGAGATAGATAAAAAAGACAAGATGCTGAGTCACCCTAAGGATGCGAGCCAGTGGCAAGCGTTGAACTTCGAAGACTCGGAACTTGGGAACGATCCAAGGAACATCGTGATGGGCGCGAGCACCGATGGAGTCAATCCGTTTGGCAGCCAGAGAAGCACACATAGCACCTGGCCTGTGTTTGTGTGGATGTACAACCTTCCCAGTTGTGCATGAAGAGGAAGTACATTCACATGAGTATGCTAATTGAAGGGCGAAACAACCGAGGAACGACATCAATCAGTATCTGGGGCTGCTGAAAGAGGAGCTTGACACGCTGTGGAAAACGCCAGCCAATACGTGGGACGCTGCAGAGAAAGAATATTTCCGATGAGAGCCGCATTGCTCACGACGGTGCACGACTATCTCGGTTACGGATATCTCGCGGGGCAGGTAGTCCACGGATTTTACGGATGCATAAGGTGCATGGATGACACAACGTATCGCCAGCCTAGATAGAGATCCCAGGTCTTGAAAACCGTGTTCATGGGACATCGAATGTGGCTTCGCGACGATGACCCGTGGAGAAAACGCAAGGATCTGTTCGATGGTGAAACCGAACCGAACGCCCGATGTACGAGGAGCGGCGAGGAAATAGACAAGCTGTTGAAAAATTGGAAAGACTGCCCTTGCCGAAAGAAGCAAAAGGCGCCAGAGCCGGAAAGAAGCGAAAGGCGCCAGAGCAGCTGCTGAAGGTATGGAAAAGCGAGGTCTATTTTACGGGACTTGCCGTCTTGGAAGATCCACCGTGTACCTCACAGCCTTGATGTCATGCATATCACGAAGAACGTGTGCGAGAGTCTGCTTGGTACCCTGCTCAACATGCCGTAGAGGACCAAAGATGGGCGAAAGCAAGGCGGAACTTGAAATCAATGGGCATCGGCGGGAGCTTCACGCTATATATGATGATGATGATGATGATGATGATGAGGCGAAGCAGGACACGTAAAGTCGTCGCCAAAGGCAAAAAGGCCAAGAAGACCGAAATGACTACCCTCCCGCGTGCTTCACTCTAAGTCGAGGAGGAGATCGAGCAGTTTTCACCTGCCTCCTAGGAGTAAAACTTCCTTCACGGTTCTGTGGGAAGATAAGAAGATACCTAGACCCAGCGGGCGAAGTTCAGCGGGATGAAGTCTCCACGGTATCACGCGTTGATGACGCAGATACTTCCGGTTGCAATCCGTGGGATCATGGACGCCGCACGTCTGCGAAACGCTATTTGGCCTATGCAACTTCTTCGACGTCATCTCTCGGAAGTCGATTGGCGTGAGGCAACTCGAAGGCTGAGGAAGAGATCGTGGTGATACTATGCGAGCTTGAGATGTACTTCCCGCCCGCATTCTTCGACGTTATGGTGCATCTGCTGGTCCATATAGTGGAGGATATCATCCAACTCGGGCCGACGTTCACGCAGACATGATGCCATTCGAAAGGATGAATGGTGGCATCAAAGGATACGTTCGCAACATGTCACGTCCAGAAGGAAGCATAGCCAGGGGCTTTCTGACCGAAGAGTGCATCTCCTACTGCACGAATTATCAACAGGCACCTCGGCAGGCTCGCTGGATGGGGTCACCGTGAGGGTCGCCGCAAAATGCATGTCGACTTCGAGGGTCGACTCGCCGACTTTGAAAGAGCAAACCTAGTCGCGCTACAACACATAGACGTGGTCGATCCTTGGGTGGTAGAGCACAAAACCTTTATTAGAAAGACGTACAATGACCGAGGCCAACAATGACGGACGGAGATACACTCAAAGAGCACAACTCATCTTTCACGCGTTGGTTCAAGCAGAAGCTTACAGCATTACCCTTTACATGAGGATTCTTCGGGAAGAACAACTCATATTCGCCTTGTCACAGGGCGCCGAGCACAACCTGATGACCTATGGGGCGTACGATATCAACGGCTACACATTCTACACCGAGGCCAAGGACATGAAGAGCGATGGTTATCAGAACTCCGGGGCAACGATGGAATCCTACACCGGTAACGACAAGGACAGATACTACGGAAGGATCGAGGAGATCTGGGAGCTGAGCTACGCTGGAGAGAAGGTCCCAATGTTCCGTGTCAGATGGGCCAAGAATGTCATAAAAGAACACCGGTATTTCACCACCATGGTTATACCCGAAGCCAAATCAAGACCCATGGCATAAGCGTCACCGCGAAAAATGAGCCATGGGTACTGGCTTCCCAAGTGGACCAATGCTTCTTCATTACCGACCCGCCAAAGCCCAGTCGTGTTGTCGTGAGGAGAGGCAAAAGGAAGATCATCGGAATGGATGGAGTAGCCAATGAGCAAGACTTCGACAAGTACGGCGACCGGAGGATCGAACATGAAGACGATGATGAAGTAGCAGCATACACCACAAGAAGAAGCGGGACCACCCTACCTAAAGGACGTCCGTTCCACGTAAGAACTCCATTTGCGAAAAAGAAGGGCAAGAAGATTGTGAACAGATAGCTAGCTAAGATCGATTGTATTTAAATCGTAGCCTTCACTTCTCGATTGTATTTCATGGGTACTTTTTGAACTATCATGAATATTTTTAAATTTCATGGACACTCGATCTCGATCCACCTCCATCTAGATCGCTATCCCACTTCGCCAGACCCGTGCCCCCTCGCCGCCGAGCACCCCAGTCCACCGGCCGCCACGACCCCCGCACCTCGATTCCCCTACAACCGCCGCCGACCCCCGCACCCAGCACCGTCTTATAAAAAATAAGTATCAAACAGCTTTTTAAATGCTACTGTCTTATAAAAAATATTATGTTATTATTTAAACAAGTTTGAACATATTTAAACATAAATAAGTATCAAACAACTTTTAAATGCTAAAAAAAATTGTGGAGCACAGGAGTCGAACCCGGGACCTCCAGTGTGAGAACTGGCTGTGACCCGATCGAGCTAGTAGAGTGGGCTTGATGTGGATAAGTTACAGTAGTACATAACCGGGTTGGCTCGAGTTAAAATAAAAAAAATACTAATGGCGCACCACGGTGAGGTGCGCCATTAATTCAGACATGCTAATGGCGCACCACGGTGAGGTGCGCCATTAGCATTGTGCCCGATCCCCCGCCCTCTCCCCTTCGCCCAATCCCCTTCCCTCTCCCTCGCCAGTTCCCTCTCCTCTCGATCCACCGCCGTCGCCGCTGCCTGACCCTCTCCCCTCGCCTCGCCCTCGCCCTCTCCCTCCCTCGCCCTCGCCCTCTCCCTCCCTCGCCCTCTCCTGCCTTCCCTCTCCCTCGCCCGCCTCCCTCGGCCACCGTCCCGCCACCTCGGCGCTGCCCGCCGCCTCGGCGCGACCCCGCCGCCCATCGCCGCCCAGCGCCCGCCTTGTGCCGACCCGCCGCCCAGCCGCCGCCTCGGCGACCCGTCGCCCGGGCCCGCCCGACTCCGCCTCGGCGCTGCCCGCCGCCCAGCCGCCGCCTCGACCCTGCCCGCCGCCCAGCGCCGCCTCGACCCGCCCCAGCCGCTGCCCCACCTCGGCGCTGCCCGCCGCCTCGACCCGCCCCGGCCCGCTGCCCCACCTCGGCCCGCCCAGCGCCGCCTCGGCGACCCGCTGCCCGGGCCGCCCGTCCACACCACCGTCGCCGAGCACCACCACCCCGTGAGCTCCCCCTCCTCCTCCCTCCTCCTCCCCTCCTCCCTCCCCTCCTCTCATTTTCTTGTTAACCTGAGAAAGACAGTGAGGATGCTCTTGTGGGCCACAGAAACCTTGTTAATCCTAGGCAATTTTCCCGGACATCGTGATAGTTGACCCCTTCTACATGCGTGCCAAGATCTTGGGCAGCGCTGGGGACCGGCAAGTCGTGAGTTCTTACCTCGAAGGCGTCATTCTGGTAAACCAAGATAAGGATAACTTCCTCATGCCTTACTTTCCCGAGTAAGTCCTCCCCTCAACCGGCCCGTAACATATGAATTCTTACATTTCGATCGTTTTTCTTTTAACATTCCGTGTTTTCTGCGGTGACACACGTTGCACGCTCATCCTCCTAAGCCCCAAATATTCCATGGCCACGTATTTCGACCCGGACCGTCGATTGAGCGTAGACTACACAAATGTCAAGAAGGTTCTTGATGATGTTCTCCCGGCTCGCCAAATCTGGAGGCACCTTCACCAGGCCTATTAAATGAAATGCGGCAAGCACGTGTTCTCCCACAATCTGACGTTACGCTGCGTCAAGCAGCCGCTTTGGCGGTCGAAGGGTGCCTACTACGCCATCCATCACATGCGGCGATAAATGCGGGACCATCATCAACTTCGCTACCGAGTAAACTCCAAGATTGGGCCGCGGCGTGTCGGCAATCGAGGACGCGGACCTCCGACAAGAATTCTTTCGCATCCAAATGAGTTTGCGGAAATCATCCATCAAGATGTCGCCGTACCTCGGGGTAGTTCTACCTCGTAAATCAACCGTCCAACGGTGACATCGACACAATGCTACAAATGCAGGATGACAACGCCCGTTCTTTCATGACTCCCACGATGAGACGGCGGCTTCATCCACGCTCCGATCCCTTGAGTCGAGTTGTCTAGTTACGAAACATCGATTGGCTCATGTTGTAATTAAACTTTAATGAACTTGTAGTATGTCTCTTTGGTTTGAGAGTCGTTCAACTTAGATGTAATCGACGCTATTAATGTCTTGCTTTTCTCTTCCGATCGTTACATTGCATACTTATATATTGCTTATGTATTGTCTGTGAATTGGTACTAACATTTCGTTTGGCTAGTGCATAGCGATGCCGGCGTATGTCGTGTACAAAGGGTAAGGTTCCCGGAGTCTCGATGGTGGGAGGAGTGTCGGAGACAGGTTCACCGATTCAGCGGTACTTGATTACAAAGGGTACACCACTAGGGCCGAGGCGAATCTAGATCGCCCGCTATCTAGCGGGAGAGGGAAGGGCGTTGGAGGAACCGGATGAAGACGAAGTTTCATCGTGATGATGCTCATCGTGATGACCGCAGCTCTCTTCTATGTGATGGTAGTTTAGATGATCGATATCGACTTGTAATGTGAAGACAAACTCGCTACTCGCGGTCTCGAGACTTGTAATATAATGTTCTATCTTTGTTCGGTCTTTTCAATTCGGAGACTAATATGATGAATTGTATTCGGAGACTAATATGATGAATTGTATTCAAAGACTAATCTTCTATTGTATCTGATGAATCTATTGTTTATGTGTGCTGTCTATATTTTGTCAAATTATACATTTTGTAACCTGTGCAAAAAACAGAAAAAAAAAACCTAATATTCATACTAATGGCGCATCACATGACAGTGCGCCATTAGTATGACGATACATACTAATGGCGCATCATAGGTAGTGTGCCATTAGTATGCCTTGATTACTAATGGCGCATCCAGAGGTGGTGCGCCATTAGTATGCCAAAGCACCTGGGTATACATGCCCCCTGGGAGGCATACTAATGGCGCACCCTCGCAGATACTAATGGCGCACCAGGTGGTGCGCCATTAGTAAAAAATACTAATGGCGTGCTATTAATGGCGCACCACAGATGCGCCATTAATAGCCAAATTAGGTGCGCCATTAGTAGTGGTTTTTCTAGTAGTGCTACTAGTTGGAACTACCCACACACCTTTCTCGAGTTCATGATGTCTTCCACGTCTCTCAACTCAGGCGTTGCTTCTCGGATCCCATCCGTGGAGTGGACCACGAAACGCTTGATCTCCAAGATAACCTCACATATCGAGAGTACCCTGTTGCATTCTTGATCAAGCGAGGCGTGTTACCCGATGTCAGAACATCCAGTTTCTCAAGGTTCAGTGGTCTCATCATTCCGAGAGAGAAGCTACTTGGGAGCGAGAAGATCGTCTTCGACTGGAATATCCCTCTTTCTTTCCGTCGACCCCTAAATCTCGGGATGAGATTCTTTCGAGTGGGGGCAAGTTGCATCATGTTTAAATTTCATTTAAATTCGAAATGGGGATTTGTCAAACCCTCAGAAATCATTTCTGGAAATAACCTAGTTAAAAATTGCTCCAAAAAGGTCCAAGAAAATGTTCATGTTGCTCTCTGAAAATATTGGTCAGAGGTAAAATTCAAACCAATATTTTTAGGAGCTCATAGATATTTATTTTGGCCATTTGGAATTAATGCATAAATATTTGCATTGGATATATATTAGTTATATATTTAATATATGTCCAATATCTCTGATTTTTGGTGTTGAGTTTTGGATTAATCCAACTAGTCCCTACAAAAATTATCAGAGGCAAATAAATTGATTTAGTATTTTACTAAATCAGAAACAAAGGTTACAGAAATAGAAAGAAAACAAAAACAGAAAGGAAAAAGGAGTAGGAGCTTACCTGGGCTTCTTACCTGGCAGAACAGCGGCCCAATAGGCCGGCCCAGCCAAATAGCCAGTGCCAATCGTCGTCTCCACCATGCCAGGAGGACAGGGACGTGTGCCCGCGACGTGCACGCATGCGTCCGGCCACCTCCTGCCTATGTGTCCTCCCCCTCGTTGCCCTAGATGCTCCACGCGCCGCCCCGTACCCCTCTCACTCTCCTGTGCCAATTCCTCTCCTCTCCCTCGCTCTCTCGAGCGACGCCCGAGCACCCCCGTTGCAGCTGTATGCCGTTGCTGCGCCCACCGCCACGGCCTCGCCCTCGCTTCGTGCCCAGACACTCCGCCTGCTCGTCTCCGACCGCTCCAACGACCCACGCGACCAGGGATGTGCTACATCACTGCCATCGCCGCCGTCTTCATCAAAGGCCGCCCGAGATCGTCATCACCGCTCCATCGACTCTAGAGCATCCCCCGAGCCGCTGAGCACGCCTTCCGAACCAACGTGAGCTCCTGCATGTCTTGCCCCTAACCCCGTGGCTTGCCGCTCGCCGTAGCTTCATTCCCCAAAATGGTCGTAGCTCTTCGCCGCCGTCTGTGTCGCCGTCGTCGCGCTAGCCGCTGCAGCAAGCAACCACGCGCGTCACCATGCTCCTGGTGACGCCAGGAGGCCGTAGAGGCCTTCCGCAGCCCCTTGACCGCCTGTAGCTCGCTTCGCTCTGCTTGAAGCCCGGCCCGGCGCCCGAAGCTCTGCTCGGCCGGCCACCCCAGCTCCTACCACCTGCCCTCCTAGATGCGAGATAGCACGGGCTACGCCCCGGTGCTCTCAGCCGCCGCCCCCGTGCCCTGCAGCGTGGACATCGCCGCGTCCAGAGGTCGCCGGCGATGACCTCCCCGGCCTGACGTGCGGGGCCGACCTGCCAGGTGATTAGCTTAAGGCTAATCACCACCTAACTAAACCCCTGAGACACTGACAATGGGCCCAGCGCCACTAATTTTAATTAGATTAGTAAAAAAAACTCCGTTTAACACTGTGACACTGACGTGTGGACCCCACACGCCAGGTTTGACCTGGTCAGCCGCGGTTGACTCGCTGACGTCATGCCACTATCATGCTGACGTAGATTGAAAGTGACTTTGGTTAGAGTTAGAGTTGGAACTGATGTCTTGATAGTGGCATGATGTCATGCCACTTATTCATATATAAAGTGACTTAAGTAAGAGTTGCATTTGAACATTTGGTTCAAATGGACTCCTTCCAAGTGAAATGCTAGATGCATTAGCACAAAAAACATCACATATTCATGCCTTGTTCATACATCATATTGTTGCATATGCTTGTGTATTGATTGCTGACATCGTTCCTTCTCGATAGGTCCAGCTCCGGAGAGTGTTCCAGAGTACCTGTCTGAGAAGCAGTGCCCCTCTGTTGATTTATCAAGCAAGCAAACCCCCTTGTTCATTCCGATACAATCCCACTCTCTCGCTCCTGCTCTCTTATATTGCATTAGGACAACAATGATTTAACTTCTACTTTATGTTGCGGTAGTTGAACCCATTCCTCTGCATGACCTGTCATTGCCATAGTAAATAGTTGAAACCCACTAGCATGTGTAGGAGTTGATTGAGCCATGTTGTGTTCCTACCATGCCATGCCTGCTATTGCTTAGAGTTGTTTCAGCTCTGATTCATTGGGAATGAATTGGAGTGTTACGATATGTTCAACCCACAGTAAATATGTTGAGAGTTAAGTGTGTGTGAACACGATTTGGTAAAGGTAGCGGTGAGAGGCCATGTGGGAGTACATGGTGGGTTGTCTCACTGGAACCGTCCTTAAGCACTGAGTTCTGTGTATGTTGTCTAATGACTAGCTACTACCACACATTGGGCTCCGGGAGCTCCAAGCTCTCTCGACCTATTAACCAACTTGATCTTTGTACAGGAGTTGCAATTAGTTTCTGGTGTTTGTAGATAGTGTTCGTAGTCTACCAAGTGTCACTCGGCCAGGTGGGCTTGGGACAGACTAGGCACAAGTGGCACGGTGTACCAAGCGTAGATCCATCCAGCAAGGTGGGTTTGGAACCCTGCACACATCGTTTGGGGCCGTGAGCGACACCCCGGCCGGATCTCCTTGCGGATGGAACCCGAATAGGCGATAAACCTGGACTAGAGTCTTGTGTGGTTAGTTAGGTCATGGCCGACTCCCTCACCAGGCTTCCGCTTGAAGGTTGCCAAGATACATGACGTTTACATGGCGGTAAGTGGCGAGACCGTGTGTGAAGAAGTACACCCCTGCAGGGTTAACATGTTCTATTCAAATAGCCGGGTCCACGGTTATGGACTTCTTGGATGCTTACGTGGTACATAGACAACTTGAAGTGGATACCCTAAAATGCCCAAGACAAGTGTGAGTGCTATGGATGGCCTTCTCATAGGGAGACGGGAATGAATCCAGCAGCGTATTGATGTGGTGATTAGCGGACTCATGTGCGCCACCTCAAAAGAGTTACCAGCAGTCGTAGTTCAGGATAGCCATCGAGTCAAAGCTGGCTTGCTGCAACTAAACCCCACATTGCCTTCTTGGTACTAATGCATGTATGATAGGATCTGATGTAAGTCTTGCAGAGTACCTTTGTACTCACGTTGCTTAATTTATGTTTTTGCAGATGAGACTTCTGTCTCAGTAGTAGTTCTGCATGGACTTCGACGAATAGCTTGTTACCTCAGCTATGATCTTTTACCCTTGGGAGGGTCTTGTAGATAGTCAGGCTTCTCAGCCTTTTCTTTTGTAGTTGTCTGTACTCAGACATGTAATGCTTCCGCTTGTTGCTTGTATGATCTGTATGTTGGGTCATGAGACCCATGTTTGTAATACTTGGCTCCTCGGAGCCTAATGAATAAATACTCTGAGTCATAGAGTCTTGTTGTGATGCCATGTTGTATTTGCACATATCGAGCATATTGTCTGTATGATTGAAATGCTTGGTATGTGTGGGATCCGACAATCTAGTTGTTTATCCTTGGTAGCCTCTCTTATGGGGAAATGTACTCTCGTGCTTCCACTGAGCCTTGGTAGTCCGCTACAGCTCGGTTTACCGGAGTCCTGCTAGCACAACACTATTGCTCCGGAACACTTAGACTGGCCGGCATGTGATTCACATCATTCACTGTATACATCCCATAAGGGAAATGTCACTTGGTGACTTAGAGTCCTGCTAACTGCTACAGCCCGGATTCCCAGTCCTGTTAGCCCAGTTGCTACAGCCGGATTCACACTGCGATGGTGACATGATCGATGTTGTTTCATGTATGCCTATCCCCGTAAGTTAGTGCCACTTTGGGTTCACGACTAGTCATGTCGGCCCGGGTTCTCTGTCATATGGATGCTAGCGACACTATCATATACGTGAGCCAAAAGGCGCAAACGGTCCAGGGCCAGGTAAGGCGACACCCGTGGGAATACCATGCATGAGACCACAAAGTGATATGACGTGTTACCGGCTAGATCGGTGTGACTTAGAATCGGGGTCCTGACACATCTTCTTCATACTCAATGTCCTCGAACATTGCCTTCTTATTGATCAACTCTTGTATGTCCACAACTCAACAGGAAATCTTTTCGCCAGCATCATTGACGTGATGGTTCTTAAAGATATTAGGAACATATGTGGAATCTTCTACATCAGGAGTAATGTAAGCATCATCTTGTTGTGCAACTTAATTAAACGAATTCCTCTACTCTCCAGTCATCACTAGGTGCAAATGTGTCTTCCAAGAAAAATATCTGTGTTGCTTGATTTTCTAAAATAAAAGGCTCGTAGGTCTGGTACACCACCTTGATATTGATGGATTCGAAATAATCATCAGCTGTGGGTTTTGCAATCCTGGAAAACAGGTTATAACAACGACATCACAACAGAACCACACACCGATGAACCTCAAAACTGGAGATATACTGCACTTGAACACTGTCTATCATGTTAGCATACATTTTAGTTGTCACTTCGCCGTACTTATCCGTGCTCATGATGGAACTGTTTTGTGTCTTCCTGCCTTCGTCGCGTGCAAAGGTGTAGTAGCACAGATCTCCAACAATGCAAGATTCATAATGTCTTACCCAAGTATCAGGACCCATTGCTAGTGCGTAAAGGAAATCATCAACTGCCTGCCCATCCTCCCGCATCTTCTTAAACTATGGTTGAAAGTGCGTTATATTGACTAGAGGGGGGATGGGCGATTTTTACAAATTTTCACTCAGGAAATTCAAGGTGAGGAATTTCCCAAGTCACGAACAACTAGCAGCGGAGTAAGTACTCAGATGCAAGCGTTACAGAGTAGCAACAGGGTCACCATGATGAAATGAAAACAAGCATAGAGTATCGGAAGCATATAAACAGGATAAGCAGGCTGAAGACAAAGTGACTGAAGAATTAGGATTTAGGAAATTGAGAAAGTCTTGAGTCAAAGTCTACAAACAGTAACGATCAAGTTCATCAACACATAAATGAGGACATGAAAGGGTTGAGGAAATAGAACCAGCAGATTGGTGAAGACGATGATTTGGTAGACCAGTTCCAACTGTTGTGACAGTTGTACGTCTGGTTGGAGCGGCTAGGTATTTAAACCTAAGGACACATAGTCCTCACTATATTCTCCTGGAGCTTAGATCACACAGACCTCGCCCAATCACTCGTGGTAAGTCTTTAGGTGACTTCAGTCACTAGGCGATCCACAGTTTCCTCTTGGATACTTTAGACCATGGCGCCTAAACTTCTGGACGATGCACACTCCTCAAAGGTAACAAGCGTCGCTTCCACACAGGAACAATCTCTTCAGTGATGCTCAATCACTTTGGGTTTGTAGGTGTTTGGGTTTGGGTTTTCCTCACTTGATGATTTTCGCTGAAAGTCCTGGGAGGATAGGATTCTCTCAATGACAAGTGTCAGTTTCTTTCGGAGCAGCCAACCAACTAGTGGTTCTAGGGGGGCCTATTTATAGCCTAGGGAGCTGCCCAACATGATAAGACATAAATTTCCTTCAATGATATGACCGTTAGGTGGGTAGATATTTTGGGACAGGTGGCGCATAGCACAACAATGGTCGGATATTTGATCTATCAAATTCCTCAGGGCTATCATGTTCCTCACTTGTAGGCAATCCACACTGGCAAATTCCTAACTCCTCAGTCAAAACAAATTCGTCAGAGAACGGAAGATGTTCATCTCTGTCACTTAAGAAATTTACTGAACTATATGAAATTTCCAATGGTTTCACTCGAAAGGATTGGGCAGGTGTAGGATTTTGAGATGAGCATCACTTGGAAACTTTTCCTTAGTTTGACCTCGACCGCCTTTAACTGTATGGTGTTCCCTATGACTCAAGAAAGAGAAAATGGAAGTACGAAAACAAAAGTCTTCACGCTTCATAATCCTTGCATGAATATCAAGTCTTCACGGTTTCAAAGTCCTCAAGAAAACCAAAGTCTTCAGCTGAAGACATTCATTTTTAGGGGTCGACTTTCATCATAAATATGAAACTCCTCATGGAGTTGTAGACCAGTGTACACTCACAAACTCATTAGTCCCTTAACCTATAAGTCTTCAATACACAAAAATCACTAAGGGGCACTAGATGCACTAACAATCTCCCCCTTTTTGGAGATTGATGACAATATAGGTTACGTTTTCAATGGGGATAAACATATCAAGTGTAAATACTGATATTGAGGAATTTGATTGCAAGATATACAAGAACTCCCCCCATATCTTGTAATTCATACACGCATTTAACATATGATATGAATAATTTGAAATTCATGATGAGATATGGTGTCTGATGAAATTCAACATGCGTGCATAAACGTACTTGAGGAAATAGCATGCAGAAGACAGAGCAAAAGTATCAGACCACCATAGGATATAAGTTTACAACTCGATAAACAAACACTTCAGAAGAGCGAGAGTTGTAACTTAACAAAAAAACGCCCATATAATAGACCCGCTTGAAGACTAACTCAAATTTCACACCCTTTGTCATCAAATGACCAAAAGGGATGAAAAAAATGAGGACTAATTGTCGGTGTCAAAACCGGCGGATCTCGGGTTGGGGGTCCCGAACTATGCGTCTAAGGTTGATGGTAACAGGAGACAGGGGACACAATGTTTGTTGGAAATATGACCTAGAGGCAATAATAAAAGGATTATTATTATATTTCCTTGTTCATGACAATTGTCTTTTATTCATGCTATAATTGTATTATCCGGAAATCGTAATACACGTGTGAATACTTAGACCACAACATGTCCCTAGTGAGCCTCTAGTTGACTAGCTCGTTGATCAACAGATAGTCATGGTTTCCTGACTATGGACATTGGATGTCGTTGATAACGAGATCACATCATTAGGAGAATGATGTGATGGACAAGACCCAATCCTAAGCATAGCACAAGATCGTGTAGTTCGTTTGCTAGAGCTTTTCCAATGTCAAGTATCTTTCCTTAGACCATGAGATCATGTAACTCCCGGATACCATACGAGTGCTTTGGGTGTACCAAACGTCAAAACATAACTGGGTGACTATAAAGGTATACTACGGGTATCTCCGAAAGTGTCTGTTGGGTTGACACGGATCGAGACAGGGATTTGTCACTCCGTATGACGGAGAGGTATCTCTGGGCCCACTCGGTAATGCATCATCATAATAAGCTCAAAGTGACCAAGTGTCTGGTCACGGGATCATGCATTACTATACGAGTAAAGTGACTTGCGATAGCGAGATTGAACGAGGTATTGGGATACCGACGATCGAATCTCGGGCAAGTAACGTACCGATTGACAAAGGGAATTTTATACGGGGTTGCTTGAATCCTCGGCATCGTGGTTCATCCGATGAGATCATCGAGGAGCATGTGGGAGCCAACATGGGTATCCAGATCCCGCTGTTGGTTATTAACCGGAGAGTCGTCTCGATCATGTCTACGTGTCTCCCGAACAAGTAGGGTCTACACACTTAAGGTTCGGTGACGCTAGGGTTATTAGGAAGACTTGTATGTGATTACCGAATGTTGTTCGAAGTCCTGGATAAGATCCCGGACGTCACGAGGAGTTCCAGAATGGTCCGGAGGTGAAGATTTATATATGGGAAGTTGTCATACGGTCACCGGAAAGGTTCGGGGGCATATCGGTATTATGCGAGGGGCCACCGGAGGAGGTTCGAGGTCGACCGGGAGGGCACCTCTCTTGGAGGGCCTCATGGGCCGTAGTGGGCAGGGAACCCGGCCCTGGAGGGCTGGGGCATCCCCTTGGGCCCATGCGCCTAGGGTTGGGGGGGAAACCCTAGTGGGGCGCCCCCCTTGCTTGGGGGGCAAGCCCCCTCCCCTTGGCCGCCGCCCCCCCCTCTAGATCTCATCTAGAGGGGGCCGGCCCCGTTTCCCCTTCCCCTATAAATAGAGGCGAGGGAGGGCTGCACACACAATCCAAGGCGCAGCCCCTCCCCTCCCCAACACCTCTCCTCCTCCGATAAGAGCTTGGCGAAGCCCTGCCGGAGTACTGCCTCTCCACCACCACCACGCTGTCGTGCTGCTGCTGGAGCTTTCTTCCTCAACCTCTCCCTCCACCTTGCTGGATCAAGGTGCGGGAGACTTCTCCGCTCCATATGTGTGTTGAATGCGGAGGTGTCGTCCGTTCGGCACTCGGTCATCGGTGATTTGGATCACGACGAGTACGACTCCCTCAACCCCGTTCTCTTGAACGCTTCCGCTCGCGATCTACAAAGGTATGTAGATGCACTCCAATCACTCGTTGCTAGATGAACTCATAGATAGTTCTTGGTGAAACCGTAGGAAATTTTTTATTTTCTACAACGTTCCCCAACAGTGGCATCATGAGCTAGGTCTATGCGTAGTTCTCTTGGCACGAGTAGAACACAATTTGTTGTGGGCGTAGATGTTGTCAACTTTCTTGCCGCTACTAGTCTTATTTTGCTTTAGCGGTATTGTGGGATGAAGCGGCCTGGACCGAGCTTACACGTACGCTTACGTGAGACAGGTTCCACCGGTGACATGCACTAGTTGCATAAGGTGGCTAGCGGGTGTCTGTCTCTCCCACTTTAGTTGGAGCGGATTCGATGAAAAGGGTCCATATGAAGGGTAAATAGAAGTTGACAAATCACGTTGTGGCTTTTTTCGTAGGTAAGAAAACTTTCTTGCTAGAACCCTATTGCAGCCACGTAAAAGATGCAACAACAATTAGAGGACGTCTAACTTGTTTTTGCAGCAATTGCGTTGTGATGTGATATGGCCAAAAGTTGTGATGAATGATATATTGTGATGTATGAGATCATGTTCTTGTAATAGGAATCACGACTTGCATGTCGATGAGTATGACAACCGGCAGGAGCCATAGGAGTTGTCTTAATTATTGTATGACCTGCGTGTCATTGATTCAACGCCATGTAATTACTTTACTTTATTGCTAAACCATTAGCTATAGTAGTAGAAGTAATAGTTGGCTAGCAAGTTCATGGAGACACGATGATGGAGATCATGATGATGGAGATCATGGTGTCATGCCGGTGACAAGATGATCTTGGAGCCCCAAGATGGAGATCAAAGGAGCTATATGATATTGGCCATATCATGTCACTATTATTTGATTGCATGTGATGTTTATCATGTTTTTGCATCTTGTTTACTTAGAATGACGGTAGTAAATAAGATGATCCCTCATAATAATTTCAAGAAAGTGTTCCCCTAAGCGTGCACCGTTGCTAAAGTTAAATCGTTTTGAAGCACCACGTGATGATCGGGTGTGATAGATTCCTATGTTCACATACAACGGGTGTAAGACAGTTTTACACATGCAAAACACTTAGGTTAACTTGACGAGCCTAGCATGTACGGACATGGCCTCGAGAACACGAGAGACCGAAAGGTCGAACATGAGTCGTATGGAAGATACGATCAACATGGAGATGTTCACCGATGATAACTAGTCCGTCTCACGTGATGATCGGACATGGCCTAGTCGACTCGGATCATGTAACACTTAGATGACTAGAGGGATGTCAAATCTGAGTGGGAGTTCATTAAATAATTTGATTAGATGAACTTAATTATCATGAACTTAGTCTAAAACCTTTGCATAAATGTCTTGTATATCAAATGGCCAATGCTCATGTCAACATGAACTTCAACGCGTTCCTAGAGAAAACCAAGCTGAAAGATGATGGCAGCAACTATACGGACTGGGTCCAGAACCTGAGGATCATCCTCATAGCTGCCAAGAAATCATATGTCCTAGAAGGACCGCTAGGTGAAGCACCCATCCCAGAGAACCAAGACGTTATGAATGCTTGGCAGTCACGTGTTGATGATTACTCCCTCGTTCAGTGCGGCATGCTTTACAGCTTAGAACCGGGGCTCCAAAAGCGTTTTGAGCAACACGGAGCATATGAGATGTTCGAGGAGCTGAAAATGGTTTTCCAAGCTCACGCTCGGGTTGAGAGAAATGAAGTCTCCGACAAGTTCTATAGTTTTAAGATGGAGGAAAATAGTTCTGTCAGTGAGCACATACTCAAAATGTCTGGGTTGCACAACCGCCTGTCCTAGTTGAATATTACCTCCCGGACGAGGCGTTCATTGACAGAATCCTTCAGTCGCTCCCACTGAGCTACAAGAGCTTTGTGATGAACTACAATATGCAGGGGATGGTGAAAACTATTCCTGAAGTATTTTCAATGCTGAAGTCAGCAGAGGTAGAAATCAAAAAGGAACATCAAGTGTTGATGGTCAATAAAACCACTAAGTTCAAGAAAGGCGAGGGTAAGAAGAACTTCAAGAAGGGCGGCAAGGATGTTGCCGCGCCCGATAAGCAGATTCTTGGGAAGAAGTCAAAGAATGGACCCAAGCCTGAGACTGAGTGCTTTTATTGCAAAGGGAAGGGTCACTGGAAGCGGAACTGCCCCAAATATATAGCGGACAAGAAAGCCGGCAACACTAATGGTATATGTGATATACATGTAATTGATGTGTACATTACCAGTACTCGTAGTAACTCCTGGGTATTTGATACCGGTGCCGTTGCTCATATTTCTAACTCACAGCAGGAGTTGCGGAATAAGCGGAGACTGGCGAAGGACGAGGTGACGATCTTGGCGTCGGGAATGGTTCCAAGGTCGATGTGATCGCCGTCGGCACGCTACCTCTACATTTACCCACGGGATTAGTTTTAAACCTCAATAATTGTTATTTAGTGCCAAGTTTGAGCATGAACATTGTATCTGGATCTCGTTTAATACGAGATGGTTACTCATTGAAATCCGAGAATAATGGTTGTTCTATTTATATGAGAGATATGTTTTATGGTCATGCCCCGATGGTCAATGGTTTATTCTTAATGAATCTCGAACGTAATGTTACACATATTCATAGTGTGAATACCAAAAGATGTAAAGTTGATAACGATAGTCCCACATACTTGTGACACTGCCGCCTTGGTCACATTGGTGTCAAGCGCATGAAGAAGCTCCATGCTAATGGACTTTTAGAGTCTCTCGATTATGAATCATTTGACACGTGCGAACCTTGCCTCATGGGCAAAATGACCAAGACCCCGTTCTCCGGACCAATGGAGCGAGCAACCAAGTTATTGGAAATCATACATACTGATGTATGTGGTCCAATGAGCGTTGAGGCTAGCGGAGGATATCGTTATGTTCTCACTCTCACTGAAGACTTACGTAGATATGGGTATGTCTACTTGATGAAACACAAGTCTGAGACCTTTGAAAAGTTCAAGGAATTTTAGAATGAAGTAGAGAATCAACGTGACCGAAAGATAAAATTCTTACGATCAAATCGTGGAGGAGAATATTTAAGTCACGAATTTGGTACGCACTTAAGGAAATGTGGAATCATTTCACAACTCACGCCGCCTGGAACACCTCGGTATGAACGGTGTGTCCGAGCGTCAGAATGTCGCACTCTATTGGATATGGTGCAATCTATGATGTCTCTTACCGATTTACCGCTATCATTTTGGGGATACGCTCTCTGAGACAGCTACATTCACTTTAAATAGGGCACCGTCTAAATCCATTGAGACGACACCGTATGAATTATGGTTTGGGAAGAAACCTAAGTTGTCGTTTCTAAAAGTTTGGGGATGCGATGCTGATGTCAAGAAACTTCAACCTGAAAAGCTCGAACCCAAGTCGGAAAAATGCGTCTTCATAGGATACCCTAAGGAAACCATTGGGTAACCTTCTACCTTAGATCCGAAGGCAAGATCTTTGTTGCCAAGAACGGATCCTTTCTGGAGAAAGAGTTTCTCTCGAAAGGAGTAAGTGGGAGGAAAGTAGAACTCCATGAAGTACTACCTCTTGAACCAGAAAGTAGTACAGCTCAGGAAAATGTTCCTGTGGTGCCTACATCGACTGAAGAGGAAATTAATGATGATGATCAAGGTACTTCGGATCAAGTTTCTACTGAACCCGTGAGGTCCACAAGGACACGTTCCACACCCAGTGGTATGGCAACCCTGTCACGGAAATCATGTTGTTGGACAACGGTGAACCTTGAACTATGAAGAAGCGATGGCGGGCCCAGATTCCAACAAATGGCTTGAAGCCATGCAATCCGAGATAGGATCCATGTATTAAAACAAAGTATGGACTTTGTGAGACTTGCCCGATGATCGGCGACGATAGAAAACAAATGGATCTTTAAGAAGAAGAAGGCGGACGCGGATGGTAATGTTACCATCTATAAAGCTCGACTTGTCGCTAACGGTTATCGGCGAGTTCAAGGGTTGACTACGATGAGACTTTCTCTCCGTGGCGGTTGAACTCCGTCTGAATCATGTTAGCAATTGCTGCATACTATGATTATGAGATATGGCAAATAGGCGTCAAAACGGCATTCCTTAACGGTTATCTTAAGGAAGAACTGTATATGATGTAGCCGGAAGGTTTTGTCGACCCTAAGAATGCTAACAAGGTATGCAAGCTCCAGCGATCCATTTATGGGCTGGTGCAAGCATCTCGGAGTTGGAACATTCACTTTGATGAGATGATCAAAGCGTTTGGGTTTGTGCATACTTATGGAGAAGCCTGCGTTTACAAGAAAGTGAGTGGGAGCTCTGTAGCATTTCTCATATTATATGTAGATGACATACTTTTGATGGGAAATGATATAGAACTTTTGGACAGCATTAAGGCCTACTTGAATAAGAGTTTTTCAATGAAGGACCTTGGAGAAGCTGCTTATATATTAGGCATCAAGATCTATAGAGATAGATCGAGACGCCTCATAGGTCTTTCACAAAAGCACATACCTTGATAAGATATTGAAGAAGTTCAATATGGATTAGTCTAAGAAGGGGTTCTTGCCTGTGTTGCAAGGTGTGAAATTGAGCTTAGCTCAATGTCCGACCACGGCAGAAGATATAGAAGAGATGAGTGTCATCCCCTATGCCTCAGCCATAGGATCTATTATGTATGCCATGTTGTGTACCAGACCTGATGTAAACCTTGCCATAATTTTGGTAGGAAGGTACCAAAGTAATCCCGGCAAGGAACACTGGACAGCGGTCAAGAATATCCTGAAGTACCTGAAAAGGACTAAGGATATGTTTCTCGTTTATGGAGGTGACGAAGAGCTCGTAGTAAAGTGTTACGTCGATGCTATCTTCGACACAGATCTGGATGACTCTAAGTCACAAACCGGATACATGTATATGTTGAATCGTGGAGCGATGGCTAGTGCAGCTGCAAGCAGAGCGTCGTGGCGGGATCTACATGTGAAGCGGAGTACATGGCAGCCTCGGAGGCAGCGCATGATGCAATTTGGGTGAAGGAGTTCATCACCGACCTAGGAGTCATACCCAATGCGTCGGGGCCGATCAAAATCTTCTGTGACAACACTGGAGCTATTGCACTTGCCAAGGAGCCTAGGTTTCACAAGAAGACCAGGCACATCGAGCGTCGCTTCAACTCCATTCGTGAAAATGTTCAAGATGGAGACATAGAAATTTGCAAAGTGCATACGGATCTGAATGTCGCAGATCCGTTGACTAAACCTCTTCCGCGAGCAAAACATGATCAACACCAGAACTCAATGGGTGTTCGATTCATCACAATGTAACTAGATTATTGACTCTAGTGCAAGTGGGAGACTGTTGGAAATATGCCCTAGAGGCAATAATAAAAGGATTATTATTATATTTCTTTGTTCATGATAATTGTCTTTTATTCATGCTATAATTGTATTATCCGGAAATCGTAATACACGTGTGAATACTTAGACCACAACATGTCCCTAGTGAGCATCTAGTTGACTAGTTCGTTGATCAACAGATAGTCATGGTTTCCTGACTATGGACATTGGATGTCGTTGATAAAGAGATCACATCATTAGGAGAATGATGTGATGGACAAGACCCAATCCTAAGCATAGCACAACATCGTGTAGTTCGTTTGCTAGAGCTTTTCCAATGTCAAGTATCTTTCCTTAGACCATGAGATCGTGTAACTCCCGGATACCATAGGAGTGCTTTGGGTGTACCAAACTTCACAACGTAACTGGGTGACTATAAAGGTATACTACGGGTATCTCCGAAAGTGTCTGTTGGGTTGACACGGATCGAGACTGGGATTTGTCACTCCGTATGACGGAGAGGTATCTCTGGGCCCACTCGGTAATGCATCATCATAATGAGCTCAAAGTGACCAAGTGTCTGGTCACGGGATCATGCATTATGATATGAGTAAAGTGACTTGCCGGTAACGAGATTGAATGAGGTATTGGGATACCGACGATCGAATCTCGGGCAAGTAACTTACCGATTGACAAAGGGAATTGTATACGGGGTTGCTTGAATCCTCAACATCGTTGTTCATCCGATGAGATCATCGAGGAGCATGTGGGAGCCAACATGGGTATCCAGATCCCGCTATTGGTTATTGACCGGAGAGCCGTCTTGGTCATGTCTACGTGTCTCCCGAACCCGTAGGGTCTACACACTTAAGGTTCGGTGATGCTAGAGTTGTTAGGAAGACTTGTATGTGATTACTGAATGTTGTTCGGAGTCCCGGATAAGATCCCGGACGTCACGGGGAGTTCCGGAATGGTCCGAAGGTGAAGATTTATATATGGGAACTTGTCATACGGTCACCGAAAAGGTTCGGGGGCATATCAGTATTGTACCGGGGCCCTTTGGAGGGGTTCCGGGGTCCACTTGGGAGGCCACCTCTCTCGGAGGGCCTCATGGGCCGTGGTGGGCGGGAACCAGCCTGGAGGGCTTGGCGCATCCCCCTTGGGCACATGCGCCTAGGGTTGGGAAACCCTAGTGGGGCGCCCCTTGCTTGGGGGCAAGCCCCTCCCCTTGGCCGCCGCCCCCTCTAGATCTCATCTAGAGGGGGCATTCCCCTTCCCCTATAAATAGAGGCGAGGGAGGGCTGCACACACAATCCAAGGCGCAGCCCTCCCTCCCAACACCTCTCCTCCTCCGATAAGAGCTTGGCGAAGCCCTGCCGAATCTTGCCTCCACCACCACCACGCCGTCGTGCTGCTGCTGGAGCTTTCTTCCTCAACCTCTCCCTCCACCTTGCTGGATCAAGGCGCGGGAGACGTCTCCGCTCCGTACGTGTGTTGAATGTGGAGGTGCCGTCCGTTCGGCACTCGGTCATCGGTGATTTGGATCACGACGAGTAAAACTCCCTCAACCCCGTTCTCTGGAACGCTTCCGCTCGCGATTTACAAAGGTATGTATATGCACTCCAATCACTTTTTGCTAGATGAACCCATAGATAGATCTTGGTGAAACCATAGGAATTTTTTTATTTTCTGCAACGTTCCCCAACAATGTTTACCCAGGTTCGAGCCCTCTGTATGGAGGTAATACCCTACTTCCTACTTGATTGATCTTGATGAATATGAGTATTACAAGAGTTGATCTACCACGAGATCGTAATGGCTAAAACCCTAGAAGTCTAGCATGTATGACTACATCTATCTTCGGACTAAGCCCTTCGGTTTATATAGACACTCGAGGGGACTAGGGTTGTACAAAGTCGGTTACAGAGAAAGGAATCTTCATATTTGGACGTCCAGCTTGCCTTCCACGCCAAGGATAGTCCCATCCGGACACGAGTAGAGTCTTCGGTGTTTGTATCTTCACAGCCCATCAGTCCGGCCCATGGCTAACAGGTCGGACGACCGAGGACCCCTTAGTTCAGGACTCCCTCAGTAGCCGCTGAACCAGACTTCAATGACGAGGTGTCCGGCACGCAGATTGTCTTCGACATTGCATGGCAGGTTCCATTTTCCGAATATTCCAAGATAGTCTTCGGACGCAACGAACGTGTCCGGATCTGCAACACAATTACTACACACAACCGCAGAGAGTATAATATTTCACGAGTCCAATCCGCTGACAACTTTTTGCAATGTGACATCACGTCTTCTCGGTCATTACTTCGAACCATTTTCATCTGCCGTTCCATGTTTTGAGATGCGGTTTTCATTGGCACGTCTTGTCAAATCAGAGATCATGTCCTCTTATTGCGGGATTCTCGTCAATACGGGCATGGGTAATCCAACCGTGCTATTTGCACAGCCCTTGGTAACAGGCGAGTTTTAAGGCGAGTGGGGAGGCACTTGATATTCACTGCCTTTATAAGGAGATAAGGATTCCCCTTCTTCACCAATGCGTTCTCTCTCCCTGCCATCTCATTCTCGAGCTCCAGCTCCAAAGTCCTCATCTTTTTCACTTCAAGAAAGCAATCAACCATGTCCTGATCTGGAGGGCAAGGCAAGTGGATGGCCTCCTCAGTCAAGTAGAAGGACATCACTGAGCTTCGGGAGGCTGGTATCTAGCGAAGGAAATTGCCCACCGGCTTCCGGCCAAGGGGCAAGTCGTCCCCACCCCAAATCCCAATGAGAGGGTGGTGTTCATCCCCCATTTTGTCCACGGGTTAGGGTTTCCTCTCCACCCTTTCGTCCGCGGACTTATGTTCTATTACGGGCTAGATTTCCATGATCTAGCCCCAAACTGCTTCCTCAACATCTCGGCATTTATTGTCGTGTGCGAGGCCTTCCTCTACATTCCTCCCCACTTTGGACTATGGCTCAAGATCTTCAACGTGAAGCCGAAGGTGGTGGATGGCCAACACGCGGAGTGTGGAGGAGCCATGGTGAGCAAGATGCCCAATGTCACATGGCCCAAAGGTACCTTTGTGGAGACCGTCAAGGAGTGGCAGAAGCTATGATTCTCTATCACAGAGCCTCGCAACGCCACCTGGGCCGCAACTCCCAAGTTCAAATCCGGAGCTCCAATGCGGATCACCTCCTGGATAGAGAAGGGCCCAAATTGGTCTTCATCGGACGAGCTGATAGCGCTGCAAGCGCGCATCCAAAGCCTAGTGGATAAAAACATCAAGCTCGTCCAGGTGATCCAGGTGATGCTAGTTCACCGGATCTTTCCATGCCAGAGCCGAACATGCCCTTTATGGGAATTTGATCCGGAGAAGCACCAAACCTTGGAAAGGCTCTTTAGAACCACTTACGAAGATGTCTGGAAGATGGAACCCAAAAAGTGTGGAGGGCTTGGCATTCTTAATCTCCAAGTGCAAAGTGATGCTTTGCTTCTCAAATTTCTTCACAAGTTTTACAACCATTGGGACCTCCCTTGGGTGGAATTGATTTGGAACACATACTACACCACAAAAATTCCACATGCATCTGACCCATGTGGCTCATTCTGGTGGTGCGACGTCTATAAACTTATGCCAATTTTCCGTGGGATCACCAATGTGACAATACGAAGTGGATCTTCTGCTCTATTCTGAAAAGATGTCTGGATTGGTGATGTTCTGGCCGATACTCATCCCAGAGCCTTCTCTTTCGCACAGCTGGAAGACATATCGGTGAGGGATTTCTTGCGGAGCACGTCACTCGGTGAAACGTTCCATCTACCTCTCTCCTCACAAGCTCATGATGAGACACGAGACCTACGACAACAAACCATGCATATTGAACTCATGGATCCTTCGTACAATGATGAATTGAATTGTGTGGGGGGCTCACATTACTCAGCCAACAGGTTCTACACCTTCTACTTCAAAGATCTCCAGGCATACCAAACATACAAATGGATCTGGAAATCCAAGTCAACAATGAAAATTAAAGTTTTTGGCTGGTTACTACTATCAGATAGACTCAACACTCGCAACATGTTGAAAAGGAGACACTATGACATTGGCACAGACTTTGGTTGCCTTCTGTGCACGGCCTGCCAAGATGAGACTGTGGAGCACCTTTTCTTTGAATGCACCTTTAGCGTTGCATGCTGGAATGAACTTCGTATCATGGGACATGCAGTTAACAATCGGCTAGACTGGGTGGACAAGGCTAAATCTTCCTGGAACCAACCATTGTTCATGGAAATTTTTCTTTTGGCATCCTGGACCATCTGGAAGGAAAGAAATTATAAACAATTCAGAGGAGTGCTCCCATCACAAGATTCCTGGCGTGCAAGACTCAAGGAAGATCTCTCCCTCCTTACATATAGAGTGCGAGACAAACATAAAAATTTCCTTTCCTCCTTTATTAGCTCCCTGTAGAATCCCCCCTCCCCCACCCCCCCAACCCTCATTCCCAAAGGGGATGACTTGTAAATAACCTCATGTACCATACATTCTATTCTTTAATTTAATTGCAGTAGGAGCCTCTCCTACTGTTTCAGGTGCAAAAAAAGTGCAACAAGACGCCGCCGGACATAGACTCAGACTACGGGCACGATCTTGCCCATCCTGCCAGTGCGGTAAGTCTTTCTTGTCTCAAGGTGCATCCTCTACTTTCTTGTTCAAGGAAGATATCTAAAACTTCACTCTTTATTTTTCAGGTATGGACAGAGAAAGCAGAGCGGATTCAGTGTCCGGCTCCGCTGCCCGAGCAACCAGTCATCCCGCACATGGCGAAGATGCTTGTTCCGGCGCCCTACAAGGCGCCAGAGAAGAAGGCCAAGAAGAAGGCCAAGGGGGCCAAAGGTGGCCCTCGCCGCAAAGGAGCTTCGGACGTGTCGTCCGAAGACAAGACTCACTCCTCTGCCGCCGAAGACGACAACAGGGAGGAGGAAGAAAGCAACTCTCCCCCTGGTGGGGGAAGGAAGAAGAGGGCGACCTCCACGAATCTAGAGGCGGAGGCACCCAAGAGGGGGAAGCCCCCCTCACGGATAACTCTACATCGGACGCCGACAGCAGCCCAGAGCGACGCCCCCGAAGCAAGCCCCTGGTCGCATCGTAAGTACTGAAAACCCGTATTCATCCAAGTATCCGGCCTCTCCTCTTTCAGGGTATTAACATGTTTAATTATGCTATTGCAGTCCGGCCCACGACAGCTCCCCGCGATCCTCTTCAGGAGGTTCGCTAGATTCAAAGGCGGTGGCCAGCGAGTCACCGCCGACCGCTCACTCTCCCAAGGCCAAGGGAGATGACGAGGTGCTGTCCCAAAGGACCTTCCCAGGCTAGGGAGAGGTTTAGGAGGCCAACAGGGTGGCGCCGGAGGGCGAAACCTCATTCGCCGAACACGTGGGGGAGCAGGTGGCGATGGGGGCCATGTTCAGTTCGGACCCCAGCCGAACACGGTTACGGAGACCCATACAGCTTCTGGATCCGGCGAGCAGCCTCCTTCGAGAGAACGAGGTGTGCCTGTCCCGGCGGTGACCTCTGTCCAACCAGAGGCACCAGATAATCTGCTGGAAGCGCTACGAGACGCTTCCATTGTGGAGGAACACCGTATCCTTATGGGTATGGTGATTGAGAGTGTTCAGTCCGGCAAGAGCGGACTGACCGAAGCCTGCGGGAGCCTGATGATAGGCTTTGAGGTAAGCGACGCAAAAGAAAAAGTCCTAGTATAGAAAGTAGCCCCTGTGACACTATCCGGTGTTCGGAAAGAAAAGCCGGACAGAGGATCAATTAATTTTCACAGGAAACTAACTAAATATGTCTTATGTGAATAAGCAGGCGTCGTTGCTGGCCGCAACCTCTCAAGCAGATGAGGTCTCCGAACTAAAGCTGAGTCTGGAGCGGGCTGAAGAAGAGCTCGGCCTTGTAAAAAGGCAGCTGGAGGACAAGCGAGGTATGTTGTAACTAGATATTTATTCGGAAAGAATGAATGATGTGTATTGACCGTGCCATGATATTTGTAGGAGCGGCGACCGAGGTTGAGGCCCTTAAAAAGGCCCTGGCCGAAGCCGAGGAGAAAGCTGCCAAGGAACAAGCCGCTCGTCAGAAGCACGAGCCCAGGCTTAATGAGGTCCAGCAAGAGCTCCAGGATGCCATGAAAAAGTGTGAGACCTTGGAGCGCGATGTTTCAACTCAAGAGACCGAACTCGCCAAGGCTCGCCAAAGCGCGGAAGAGGCCCGGGTTGAAGCCCAGGGCACCCTCCAGGAGATCCAGGCGGCCAAGAAAATCGCGGCGGGTAAGGCGTTTAGTATGCAAAGCAATCATGTGAAGAAGAAGTATGTCCTACTTCTCCAGGGGCGTTTGCGGATCTGCCGCGTAGTGTTTCTGACGCTACGGTATTCTTCCGGCCGAAGAAGGGATCTCAACAAAGAAGCTGTTGTGGTCACAATACCTTGCGCCAGAACATCTAGTGCCCTTTACCGATCAGCTAAAACAGCTGGTCGAGCTGTATAGGGTGCCAAACTGGCCATGAAGGACTTAATAATCCGGTTGTGGCCTGCCGAAACTATACCCAGCAGCTACTTCGGTCTCGTGAAGCGGCTGGTAGATGCCTGCCCTCGGCTGGACGTCGTCAAGCGGTCGGTCTGCATCGAGGGTGCGCGCATGGCCTTCGCCCGCGTCAAGGTGTGGTGGGCGAAGATGGACTCCTTCAAGCTTGTGACCGAGGGGCCATCTGAGGGCAAGGAGCACCATGCGCCCGAGCGGTATTTTGAAGACGTCCTGGAAGTGTCTCATATTGTGGCGATGCAATGTGCACAAGACATTATCTCTGAATGAATACATTCATGTTGTCTCTGCCTTGTATGATGAAACAAAGTTGTTATGTAATATAATGTTTGTTTAAAAAATTTCACCTCCTGTGCGGCCGTGTTGTATGAAATCTGAGAGTTGGCCAGTCGTCGGCTTCTACCCCCACGTAGGTAGTACGGGGGTGTTCAGGATGGAATCTAAACACTCTTGATCCAATTGTTTGGTCCATGAAGGAGGTGTTTAGCACAACGAACCAGGCAATCAGACTATACGGCCTGAACACCCTCACTTAGCCATAGGAGTTTGACAATAAATATTTAGGCGCAACCCCTAGTATCCAAACTAGGATGCTGTAAACACCTGATCGCGCAAGTACCAATCCCTCGCGTAATGCGGCAATAATATCTAAAGAGTTGGGACCTCCAAAGAGCTGACCGCTATTGCCGCATCATGACTGTCAGTTTTCGGCTTTCTCTACTGAGGTACTCATCCGGGTAAACTAGGGCACAATCGCAGTAGTTCTCCCTTTACTACCCTAGCCGATATAACGGAACATAAGGTAGCAAGCACAGCAGACGGGCAACCGAACTATTGACCAAAGACATGATTCGGAGCCAATGCATATAGTGCTAAATTCGGGGTGCCGAACTATACTGTAAAAAGTGTTTGGACTTTGTTGTCGTGTTGCGGGGCGCTATGAAGCCCCTGGCAAATTGAAACGTACCAAAGTGTACGGGTGCTATTTGATAAGGTTATCAAAAAAAGAAAATAGGAAAGAGTAGTAAGCTAGAGCCGTAGAATTTGGGCTGCTAACTGTTTCCATTATAATTTGTTTAATACGTCAAAGCGCATTCGTACAAGTAGTGCAATAAGCAACAGGCTATTTAATATGCCACAACCAAGGGAGAGCTGCGTGTGGGTCCGGAAAATAGGTAGAGTGGTCGTTTAAAGAGACCACCTGGAAATTCCCCTCTACATCCATGCTTACTGCCGTCTTGGTGCAGTTATCCTTCGAAAGGACCTGCGATCAAGCCATATGGGAAGGCATGTGGAAAACAAACCTGAAAAGGAGAAAAAAGGAAACAGTGAAAGTATGTGTGTCCGGGGGCGGTCGAGCCGTATTGTGGATCACAAGCTAGTTATGCCTCCGTCTATGCCCATGGTATTTTGAGTGCGTAGTTATGTACACGCGGTACGAATGCCGCCACTTGATCGGGACTGGGACGGAGGCCTAATTGCTAGTCAATCTCTTGACGAGCCGAGCTGTCCTGCTGCAGAATAGTCCAGACGCTCTTGACTGTGTCCGGCAGCTCGGTCGCCGAATGAAGGTTCTGCTTGAGAAGGCCGCTCCGTACTTCTGCTGCTAAGGCAGTGATGAGCTCCTCGTTGCAGTGGGAGCGTTCCGTGTTTGACGCCACGTGGTCCGGGCATCTTGTGCTTGAGATAAGCATAGTGTGGCACCGTGTTGAACCGAGCAAATGCGATTCGTCCAAGCAGTGCGTGATAGCGGGACGATATCGAAGATTAACTCTTCGCTTCGGAAGTTGTCCGGAGATCCGAAGACAACCTCTAGTGTGATTGAGCCTGTACAGCGGGCCTCTACACCTGGTATGACTCTTTAAAGGTAGTCTTTGTGGGCTTGATCCATGATGGATTAATGCCCATTTTCCGCATTGTATCCTGATAGAGCAGGTTGAGGCTACTACCGCCGTCCATTAGGAGTCGCGTCAGGTGGAATCCATCAATTATTGGGTCAAGGACCAGTGCTGCCGAACCACCATGACGGATACTGGTCGGATGATCCCAATGATCGAAGGTAATTGGGCATGAGGACCATGGATTAAATTTTGGGGTGACTGGCTTCATCGCATAGATGTCCCTGAGCACGCGCTTGCGCTCCCTCTTGGTGATGTGGGTAGCGTATATCATGTTCACCATTTTGACCTGAGGGGGATACTTCTTCGGTCCCCCTGTGTCCGGTGGCCGGGGTTCCTCGTCAGCGTCCTTGCTTTGCGATCCCCTCTCCTTGTTTTCGGCATTTAACTTGCCGGCCTGTTTAAAAACCCAGCAATCTCTGTTGGTATAATTGTCTGGTTTGTTTGGGGTGCCATGGATCTAGCACGGATGGTCGAGTATGCGGTCCAAACTGGTTGGTCCCGAATTGTTTCTTTCATATGGCTTCTTCCGCTGCCGGTCTTGGAGCCACTGAATCCGGCGTTGACTATAGTGTCATCGGTGTTATCACCATTGCTTCGACGTTTGTTCCTATTGCGTCGGAGCTTGCTGTTGTTTTTTTTTTACCTCGGAGGTGCCCGCTTCGCTTGCCGTGTTGTTGCTACGGGCCAGCCAACTATCCTCACCCGCACAAAAGCGGGTCATGAGTGTCGTAAGGGCTGCCATGGACTTCGGCTTTTCTTGGTCGAGGTGGCGGGTGAGCCATTCGTCGCGGATGTTGTGTTTGAAGGCCGCTAGGGCTTCGGCGCCCGGACAGTCGATGCTCTGGTTCGTTTTAGTTAGGAACCTAGTCAAGAATTTCCTGGCTGACTCTCGGGGCTGTTGAACTATGTGACTTAAATCATCGGTGTCTGGTGGCCGGACATATGTACCTTGGAAGTTGTCGCGGAAGGTGTCTTCCAAATCCTCCCACCTGCCAATAGAGTTTTCAAGCAGACTATTTAACTAGTGCCTAGTGATAACCCACAAGTGTAGGGGATCGCAACAGTTTTCGAGGGTAGAGTATTCAACCCAAATTTATTGATTAGACACAAGGGGAGCCAAAGAATATTCTCAAGTATTTGCAGCTGAGTTGTCAATTCAACCACACCTGGATAACTTAATATCAGCAGCAAAGCGTTTAGTAGCAAAGTAATATGATAGTGGTGGTAACGGTTACAAAAGTAACGGAAGCAAAAGTAATATTTTTGGTGTTTTGTAGTGATTGTAACAGTAGCAACAGGAAAGTAAATAAGCGAGAACCAATATAGGAAAAGCTCGTAGGCATTGGATCGGTGATGGATAATTATGCCGGATGCGGTTCATCAATGGACAATCATAACATAGGGTGACACAGAACTAGCTCCAATTCATAAATGTAATGTAGGCATGTATTCCGAATATAGTCATACGTGCTTATGGAAAAGAACTTGCATGACATCTTTTGTCCTACCCTGCCGTGGCAGCGGGGTCCTACTGGAAACTAAGGGATATTAAGGCCTCCTTCTAATAGAATACCGGAACAAAGCATTAGCACATAGTGAATACATGAACTACTCAAACTATGGTCATCACCGGGAGTGGTCCCGATTATTGTCACTTCGGGGTTGCCGGATCATAACACATAGTAGGTGACTATATACTTGCAAGATAGGATCAAGAACACACATATATTCATGGAAACATAATATTTTCAGATCTGAAATCATGGCACTCGGGCCCTAGTGACAAGCATTAAGCATAGCAAAGTCATAGCAACATCAATCTCAGAACATAATGGATACTAGGGATCAAACCCTAACAAAACTAACTCGATTACATGATAGATCTCATCCAACCCATCACCGTCTAGCAAGCCTATGATGGAATTACTCACGCACGACAGTGAGCATCATGAAATTGGTGATGGAGGATGGTTGATGATGACAACGGTGACGAATCCCCCCTCTCCGGAGCCCCGAACGGACTCCAGATCAGCCCTCTCGAGAGGTTTTAGGGCTTGGCGGCGGCTCCGTATCGTAAAATGCGATGATTTCTTCTCCTTGATTTTTTTCTCCACGAAAGCAAATATATAGAGTTGGAGTTGGCGTCGGAGGAGCTCCAGGGGGCCCATGAGGTAGGGGGCGCGCCCTAGGGGGGAGGGCGTGCCCCCCACCCTCGTGGACAGGTTGTGGGCCCCCTGGTCTTCATCTTTGGCAAGGATTTTTTATTATTTTTGAAAAGACGTTCAATGGAGTTTCAGGTCATTCCGGGAACTTTTGTTTCTGCACATAAATAACACCATGGAAAGTCTGCTGAAAACAGCGTCAGTCCGGGTTAGTTCCATCCAAATCATCCAAGTTAGAGTCCAAAACAAGGGCAAAAGTGTTCGGAAAAATAGATACGACGGAGACGTATCACCTAGCTGGCCCTTTGAGTTTTAACGGGAGGTATTTGATGGTGTGGAGGTCGTCTCCGCGGGCCATATGGATATGGAGAAGAAAATCCTCGATCTACACTGCGAGATCAGTTGTCCCATCATATGATTCAATATTCACTGGTTTAAACCCTTCAAGGAATTCATGCTCCATTACTTCGTCAGTGAAGCAAAGAGGGTGTGCGGCACCTCTATATCGGGCCACATCACGACGTAGCTCCGATGGAGTCCGTCTGTGGTTTTCGGCCCGGGCGTGACTAGGCTTGTCACGTCCGAATAGATAGCCATCGTCGCATGTCGGGGCGCGTCCTCGCGATCCGTAGATCGATCTGGTATGTCCTGCTCTATTGTCCAGGTCCTGTCGAAGGTCATATGTATAACCCTGAGTTGTTTTATCTCTGCCTTTACAGCGAGGTGGGGCGGACTAGTGTTCGGCTTGAGTTGTCGCTTTGTCCTGACCACGTGGTGGTTGGTCAGCCACATTGCATGATGATTGTACGGGCTCGGGCGCCTCATCATCGAACTGGGGGAAGCAATTTTCGCTTCGGGTAACTTTTGGCTGGGTGATTGAGGATGTATTCTTCGGCTGCCAGGACATCAGTCCATCTATTGTTGAGCAGATCTTGGTCAGCTTGAAGCTGCTGCTGCTTATTTTTCAGGCTCCTTGCAGTGGCTATTAGCCGGCGCTTAAAGCGCTCCTGCTCGAGAGGTTCCTCAGGCACAATAAAATCCTTGTTGCTAAGGCTCACCTCATCCTTGGAGAGTGGAAGATAATTACTATCCTCCAAGTCATCGTTTATGGCCTGTTCGTCAGGGCTAAAGTGATCGTTTTCCCGTTCCTCCTGTTCGGAAGTTATCTCAATGGGGTCTTCATTATCTTCGGCATCATCCGAAGTATTGTTTTCTCCCGTGCCGGTATTGCTGTCTTTTCCACGACGTGACTTGGAGCGGCCCCGCTGACGCCGTCGTTTTGGCTGTATCACAAGAGGTTCATTCTCAACTGGATCTTCTTTGTCATCATCGTTAGTTCCTTTAGGTGTATCCACCATGTACACGTCGTAAGAAGAGGTGACGGTCCAGCGTCCGGTAAACAGCGGGTTTTGGCCCTGCTCCTCATCGGCATCGTCGTCCCTACCGTCGATGTATTCGGAGCCGTAATCGAGCATGTCGGTTAAATCTTTGATAGTGGCTACAAATTTGGCAGTGGGTGGGAAGAGAAATTCACCGTCATCAGCCTCCAGTTCGAACTGGATATAGTTCGGCTGTGAGCCCTCCGATAAGGACATCGCTTTTAACGAGTTTAACACGTCGCCCAGAGGTGAGTGCAAAAAAATGTCCGCGGAGCTGAATTCGACGACCGATGACTGATCGAGCTTGATGCACGTTGACGCAAATGGTTCAGAACCTGTAGCCGGAAACGAGTCCGAGGCTCCGGTGACATAGATCCGACTCGAAGTTGGGTCTGTGTGCGGCTCTGACACCACTGGGACTGCGGCATCCGTGGCGGGGTTGAGCTTCCTGTCTTCGGATGGCGCGATCTTCTCCGGATCTAAGGCCAAAGCAGTTACAGGTGTTATCTCCAGGGTACGGTCCGACGACAGATTTAAGTCATGTTCATCATGGTGACGGGGAGCGACTGCCGTGGTCTCGAATCCGTCGAAGATCAAGTCTCCGCGGATATCCGTGATGTAGTTCAAGCTCCCGAATCTGACCTGACGGCCAGGGGTGTAGCCATCGATCTGCTCCAGATGGCCAAGCGAGTTGGCCCGCAGTGGGAAGCCGCCGAACATGAAGATTTGTCCGGGGAGGAAGACTTCCCCTTGGACGGCATTGATGTAGATGATTGAAAGGGCCATCAAACCTTTTGAGGATCGCACAGTGGAAATCTCAATTAAAGCACCAATGTCGGTGTCAAAACCGGCAGATCTCAGGTAGGGGGTCCCGAACTGTGCATCTAAGGTCGATGGTAATAGGAGACATGGGACACAATGTTTACCCAGGTTCGGGCCCTCTCTATGGAGGTAATACACTACTTCCTGCTTGATTGATCTTGATGAATATGAGTATTACAAGAGTTGATCTACCACGAGATCGTAATGGCTAAAACCCTAGAAGTCGTATGACTACATTTGTCTTCGGACTAAGCCCTCCGGTTTATATAGACACCGGAGGGGACTAGGGTTGTACAAAGTCAGTTACAAAGAAAGGAATCTTCATATTTGGACGCCCAGCTTGCCTTCCACGCCAAGGAGAGTCCCATCCAGACACGGGTAGAGTCTTTGGTCTTTGTATCTTCACATCCCATCAGTCCGGCCCATGGCTAACAGGCCGGATGCCCGAGGACCCCTTAGTCCAGGACTCCCGCACTAACGCCCCTGACGAATATCATCATCAAGTCGATGGAGGAGTGCCAACGTTGTTGGAGTCGTCCGTTGGAGTAGGGCCTGCCGCGATGTCGTTCAAATCTGTGGCTTCATCTGTCTCACGCGATGAGGAATATGAGCTGGCGACGAGCTGAGGAACTTTGACCTTCTTGAATTTCTTCAAAGGTGGTTGTGCCCAGTCAAAGTCCTGTTGGAAGCCCATCTCTTTGAGATCTGCAGAACTGTAGAGGTTAGACAGAATAACCCAAGTGCGGTCAAAGACTTCATGCAGGTAGTAATGGTTCTTCTTCACAGTATTTTGAGTGACTGTCATGTTTTAAAGAATTGCACCAAACTGACGCTTGACCCACTTGTGATTTCAATCAACTTTCTGATGTAGGCTGAGGAGAAGCTCATGGTTAGTCATCACACGTGGAGCAGTGGCTTGAGGATATTGCTTTGAAGCGTTTGCGGCAGTATCATGTGTTGCAGAGTCATCATTGGTGGAATATGATGCAGCTTTGTGTAACTGTCCATCCAATGGACGAGTGCCTTCATCAATGACAGCAGCCTTGCCCTTCTCATCAGCTGAGGAAATGGAACTTTTGAGGACTTCATTTGGTGGCAAGTAGCTGAGATGATTTTGAAAGTCATTCATGTAATGAATTGAAGACCTTGATATGATGAATCTCATAATCCATGGTGCATAAGGCTTCAACTCAAAAGGTGACAAAGCAGCATTGGCCAAAGTCCGCATGAAGAAATCATGGTAGTTGATATAATACCATGTACGATATTGAATAGCAGATTCTTCATTATGCCGACAACCTCTTCTTCACCTGAGTTGTGGCCCTTGATTGGACTGAGGGTTTTGGTCAATATGCGATAAATAGTTCTTGGCACATAGAACAAATCCTTGACGAGGAATGTGGTCCTTGGAGCTTGGCCAGGCTTCAATGGCTTCATCAGAACTTGCATTAGATGATTTGAAAGTTCTGGTTGAACATAGATTAGCCTTGCACCTTCAGTGGGAGGACTGACTGGTACAGCGTGAAGCAATTCAGAGGCCGGAGCTTTGTAATGAGTGTTTTCGGTCATCCAGTCGAGCACCCATGAATTCACATCTTCAACATTGCCAGTGATGTGCAGCGTGGCATAGAACTAAAGAATGACTTCTTCATTCCAATCGCAGATGTCGGTGCAGAAGTTGAGTAGCCGAGCAGCATGAAGAACACCGAGGACTGGGGTGAAGCATGGAAGAGACTCCATATCCATATGAGGAATTTGTTCATGGTCAAAAATCTTGTCCTTATCAAGTAGCAGTGAGGAATAGAAATTCATTTGACTGGCCATCCAGAAACACTTGCGAAAAAGTCGAGCAGGGTCATAGGGATTGTAGTCAGAGAAGAAATGATGTCCATTAAGGAAGTCATCAGCCTTGAACTTCTGCTTCTTGGTGTGATGATTCTGTGGCTTGGGCTGAAGATTTACAGTTGAAGTCTTCACAACCTTTTGACGCACAACCTCTGGAGCCACATGTTGAGGAATTTCAGTAGCTATTTCATCAGCAGCAGCCTTGGCCTCCATTTCTTCAGCACTATCGGCTGGAACTTCTTCTGGAATAGAAAGAAGTGAAGCTTGATGTCCGTCAGAGCCCGTCTGAATTTCCTCAGTTTGGACAGGGGACTGAGGAACTTGATGAAGTGGTTTGGTCAGTGGTGAATTGGGGTGCTGACTCTCCCGATAGTCATCATTCTGAATCAGAGTTGTAGACCCAATGTCCACATCCTCATCTTCTTCATCAATTTATTCAATGCCTGCCTCTTCAGTTGTGAACTGAGGCATGGGCGATGATACCAGCGGAGTAGAAGGGATATTATCCACTTAAATTTCTTCATCCAACTGCTCTGACGAAGCAGCGGAAGGATTTTCTTCATCCTAGTCACTGGGAATGACATATTCCTCACCAAAGGGAACAATCTCCTTTGATGGCATGCTTGGTATTGGAACAACATCAATTGGGTTCTCAAATGAGCTCGTCAAGGTCTTCACTTTATTAGGAGCTGAAGACTCTGTGGTTGATGATGCTTTCCTTTTCTTCACTTCTACTCGCTCTGCAACTTTTGTCTTCTTCGCTTCTGAAGCAGAAGGAAGGTTGGTACTTGTCAACGGTGATGACTTTGCAGGAGGAGTAGAGGAAATAGGTTTAATTTCTTCAAGCGCAACTGATGCAGTTGCCATGGCATGTTAAGATTCCTTAGGCACAATAGCAGATGCTTCGACTCGCCTGGTTTGTTCTTCAGGCGCAACATTGGAGGTTGCCGTGGCAGTTTCTTTAGAGGCTGGAATATCTTCAGCAGCCCTGGTGCTTTAATTCTCTTCAACAAACTGATTTTCATCAGTTGTGCTTGCATTTTCTTTAGTTGGCTGAGCAGATGTCTCAGCCTGAGGAATTTCACGTTGCGATGAAGCTGCAACATTTGATGTGAATTTCTTCGCCATTTTGACGAATTTGACTTTGCCACCTAGCGAGTCTGCATGATACGCGTCAAATTTATCACTGAGTGCTTTGATCTCAGTCTACATAGTCACAAGTTCATCAGGAGACATTTTCACAACATTTTGCTTCAGAAAATGCTCCTTCTTGTACCGAGCTTTCTTCACTTGCTTGGCCTTCTCAAATTTCCATTTTTCTTCGCCAATAAAGGTCGTCAACATATGACTTTGGCCAGGAGTGAGGTTGAAATCAGGCATCGGAGTGTTAGGGTCCTTGTGCCATAGATCAATCTACTCAAGGATCAACTTTGGATCCAGCAGAAGTGGCACTTCACTGACTTTGGCTCTAGTGGCCCTTGCTTGTCTATCTCTGATGATTTCAGCAAATTGTTCATCATCTGCTTCGACTTCACTTGACGGAACTTGAAAGGCAACCTGCTTCTTGTGAGTACTTGGCCTTGAGCCTCGTACAGCAGTGGCCTTTTCCTTCAGCAAGGTCGGACAAGTTAAAGACTGAGGCGGAGCTGAGGACTTCGTTGGTGCTCCTGAAGCAATAGAGATTCCAGTGGTCCTTTGGCAAGAGGGAAGATGCACAGGTGTCGATGACATTGCAGCAGTTGCTGAGGATTTTGTAGAGGGGGCTGGAGCTGCTTTTGAAGAAGTAGCTGGAGGAATAGGCCGTGAATGCTTTGAAGAGCTTGGTCGTGAGGGCATTGCAGCTGAAGAACTTTGCTTGACAGCTGGTTTCTTCGGCATTACCTTCTTGGGCTTGCTAGAAGAGGCCTCAGCAGCGGCAGCAGTAGAATCTTCATCGAATTTCTTCACTACTTCTTTGGCCATTTTGGCCAACTTAGCTTGCTGCTTGGCCCACTCCTTGGGAAAATCCTCACCACGCTTGATGCTAGTGGATCAGAAACTTGGCCTTGTGCCAATGGGAGTCTTGGACATGAAGGGTGTATGGCGAATTTCTTCATGTACTTCGGATTCACATATCTGTACTCCCTCCATTCTCTTGCACATCTTCTTTAAATCCACTGAATTCGCACCTTGCGCTAATTTTTGTTCTCCTTGCCATGAGTGGCTTCATCCGTAGTGCAATATTCATCATATATGTCATCAGGAATTTCAAAAGAAGTATTCGCTTCTGGTCTCTTTCCGCCTTCTGAGGTCTTTTACCATCAGCCATATTCTTCATTTGAGGATTTTGAACAATCGAATTTTCTGATGAGGTATGCAATTTGTCTTGAAGAAACGCTGCAAATGAGTTAAGTTGATGAGAACCTAGAGATTCAGCAGCGGACATGTGTACCTGTGAACAGAGTATAGGTGAGAAGAATTTGGAGAGGTCATATGTGTTCTCAGAAGTTCTTCAAAAGAATCAAGTTTGAGGAATTTGACCAAGGGTGTCTTCAGGAATTTCACTAAGCATTCTTGACTTAGGTTCCAGAGTAGTATAGATTGAAAATCCACACCATTGAGGAACCTTGAGAAAAACGTTGCTTAGAGAAACTAATCAAGAACAGATGCAAGTTGGTGTTTAAGGACATGAAAGTTGAAGAATAAACACCTTTTGAAGATTTTGTGGAAATCAACAAAATCAACAAGGGCAGTAAAAATAGATTTTATTTACGCTTGACTAAGAACATGACGAACTGAGAGTAGAAGTTGAGAAGCTCATCCGTTCAGAACTTCCACGCCCTAACTTGGCGGCGGAAGACAGCTACGGCGGCGGTGGGGTGAAGATTTCCGCGGCCGGCGCAAGTACGACCGCGACGTGGTCGAGGCAGTGAAGCTCTTCCTCACTGGCGACAATGCAGAGTAGAGGCAGCGCTAGGTCAGAGAGCTCGAGCAAGGGGAGTGAGATCGAGCAGAGTAAATTAGGTTTGAGGAGGGCGAGCGATGTTTATAATTGAGGTGAAAAACCGCTCGTCCGAGGAAAATGGACGAACGTGCCCCTGACCCTTCTCATCCTAAGGACATGTATCACCCACGTACTTGTAGTGGAGATCGTTTTATATCGTGGGTGAGTATTTTAATCTTATCGAGGGATGTGAAACGGTTTGAGTGGCAAAAGCCGAAAATTCAGATAAGAATATTTTAAAGTTTCGTTCGCCAATTCTTTAGCTACAAGGACACAGTGAAGATTTTTAACGGGTTTCAAATAGAACGCACATGAAGAATTTGTGAATAGACTAGGTTCAGTTTAGCATAGAGGGGGGCGGGTCCGATCACATTCAATTAGGCAAAAAGTCACCTTGAAGAATTAGCTATTAGTGAATGTTGTAGAGGACTGAAAACTCATATATATAGTCAATGAAGAACACAGTCGGAAAGAGTGAATACTTTGCAAAGTTGAAGAATTTGAACAACAGAGGAATTTCAAAACTGAGGAAAAACTCAAATTGAAGATTTTCAACTTTTGTTGGTGGCGTGACCCACCGTATAAGAATAATGACTTTAGAGGCCGCGTACAATTGTCATAGGGCTTTGAGAATCAAATTGTTCATTAATTTCTTCACACTTAGAGGGTTAGTCTTCATTGATTGAAGAAAAACGTTACTACGTGTGTTGCACATCTAAGTCATCAATTTTGCATAAGTGTTAGGATGTGTGTCCTTTTCAAAGAACATTCGAAGATTCTAGGATATTTAGCTCACACCACAACTTGCTAAATCTCTTCTTATCCAAGGGCTTTGTGAAGATATCGGCTAGTTGTTCTTTAGTCTTCACATGCTCAATAGAGATTTCGCCCTTCAACACGTGATCTCGAAGAAAATGATGACAAATCTGGATGTCCTTTGCCTTCGAGCGCTGAACTGGGTTATGAGCAATCTTGATGGCACTCTCATTGTCACAGAACAGTGGCACATTCTTCACATTGATGTTGTAGTCCTTGAGGGTTTGCTTCATCCAGAGCAATTGAGCACAACACGAACAAGCAGCAATGTACCCAGCTTCAGCAGTAGAGAGTTATACGTAGTTCTGCTTCTTCGAGGACCAACATACTAAAGATCGTCCAAGGAAATGGCATGTGCCTGATGTTGAGTTGTGATCCACATGATCACCGGCATAGTCAGAGTCAGAATATCCAATGACATAAAAAGACAAGCCCTTGGGATACCATAATCCAAGTGTTGGAGTGTGAGCTAGATATCGAAGAATATGCTTCACAGCCTTATGGTGTGATTCCTTCAATGTAGCTTGAGAATGGGCACACATGCAAACACTAAGCATAATATCTGGCAAATCATGGAGCGGTATACCTTTTGATCTAAGTCTATACCATTTTCATCAGTGCATAGATGGACATTTGTGGGCATAGGGATTTTGACGCCTTTGCAAACTTGCATGCCGAATTTCGTCAACACATCCTTGAGGTATTTCTCTTGAGATATGAAGATGCCATTGCACTGTTGACGAATTTGAAGACCTAAGAAGAATTTCAATTCGCCCATCATGGACATTTGATAGTCGTCGCTCATCATATATGCAAATTCATCACTGTAATGTTGATTGGTACATCCAAACATAATATCATCAACATATATTTGGCACACGAATAATTCATCGTCATAGGTTTTGGTGAAAAGAGTTGGGTCACGTCAACAAGGTTTGAAGCCTTTCTTCATGAGGAATTCCTTCAAAGTATCATACCACACCCGAGGGGCCTGCTTGAGGCAATAGAGGGCCTTATTGAGTCTGAAGACTTTGTCAGCATGCTTAGGATCTTCAAAACCTGGGGGCTGAGCATCATATACTTCTTCCTCAAGCTTACCATTGAGGAATGCACTTTTCACATCCATTTGATAAAAGATGATATTATGATGGTTAGCATAAGCAAGCAATATGTGAATAGCCTCAAGTCTAGCAACAGGTGCAAAAGTTTCATCGAAATCAATTCCCTCAACCTGTGTGTAGCCTTGAGCTACAAGACGAGCATTATTCCTCACCACAAGGCCATTTTCATCTTGCTTGTTGCGGTAGATCCATTTGGTACCGATGATATTGTGCTTGTATGGGTCTGGTCGCTTGACAAGTTACCAGACATTGTTGAGCTCGAATTGATGTAATTCCTCTTGCATCGCTTGAATCCACTCAGGCCACAGAAATGCCTCATCAACTTTGGTCGGCTCTGTGATAGAGACAAAAGCAAAGTGCCCACAAAAGTTAGACAAATGAGAATCCCTTGATCGTGTGAGCGGACCTGGTGCGTTGATGTCATCGATGATTTTCACGATCTGCACTTCATTTGCAACTCGAGGATGAGCGGGTTGACTATGTTGAGTGGGCTCAACATTTTCTTCCGAGCCATTTTCTTCAGGTGCATCATGTCGCGGGAAACCACGGCCACGTATGGGACCAGGAGGCCCCTAGCTGGTTTGGCAGGGGGGAGTCGCATTGCACAAAGAGCAGACGAGCGTGTGGCAGCACGTCAAAGATCACGCAAGCATTTTTACCCGGGTTTGGGCCGCCGCGAGGCGTAAAACCCTACTACTGCTTTGGTGGATTAATGATGGAAATGTGGTAGTGGGGCATAGTACACTTGCCCGGAAAGGGTTGCCTCAGGGCGGCAGTGGCTACGTGCATATGGGGGTGTGTGTTATCCAACCTGCTAACCCTTTCTATCATTGTCATGGGCCTCCTTTTATAGATCAAGATGTTACCACAATGGCAAAGTAGTCAGTATGCACTAATAAGATAGCAAACTGTGCTATCATACCTAACTCTGCGGGCTGCCAGGGCGCATTAAATGCACCGCTCAACGTCACATCGATGGTTGCCCGGCAAGCCAGCTCCACGTTTGCTCGCTTGACACATCGCAGGACGGGTGTCATCTGCAGGTATTTCCTGTAGGGAGAGGCTGCCATGTGGTGAATGGCTGCCACTTAGACACTTCGCGACTTGACACCATAAAGATTGACGACGTAGGTTGTGGCGGAGTAGTTGGTGAGGTGGTCTTGCCTCCGTGTGTCCCGGTAGGCCCTGCCAGGACGTCTCGGACGTCTTCTTCCAGGGGTGGCCTCCCCCCTTGCCGAGCTTGCCTGCCTGGCAAAGGAGGCCCTTCTCCTGATGGTATCTTGCTTCTCTGGCTTAGTCCTGGTCCCTCTGATCTGCATGTCGGTCCTTTGGAGATCTTGTTTCCTTGTACTCTGGCTTGGGTTGGTGCTTCAATCTTGTCCCCGTGCTTGTGCACAGTCTGGGCAACAGACCCAGGGTTTGTTGCACCGACATAAGCCCCGGGCGTGCCCCAAGCATGCTGCCGAGCATCAGGCCTAATAAGTGCACAGGCGGGGTTGCTGAAGAGGCTGGTCTCTTGATGTCTTCTTTGCTTCTTCATTAACCTTTATTCCTGGCCAGTTTCCGGTTTCTCCACGAGTCGTGTAAAGCCAATAGTGGTCGAGTTCGCTCCAGTTATGGCTCGTAAATGACTTTAATGCGCGGGGTAGAAACTGCAAGTTCACTCCTCCCATCATGCCCTTATACTTAGCCACATATGCTACATGCATCACGCGAGGTAGGTAACGGAGGCGTGTGGCATGGGAGAGCATCAAGGCGAGGGCCCGGTCATCTTGAATTGGCGAGGAGGACGGTGCCCGCCCGTTGAGGGAGGGCCTCCCCTCCCCGGTCCACCTATAAAAGGAGGGGTGGAGGAGGGCGGAGTCATCCACCCTTGCCTTCTTCCTCTTCTGTCTTCTGCTGGTTATGTTGAAGAGAAGAGCCTGGGGCAAGCTCCACGGCTCTTGGTTGGGGCTAGTGTTGCCAAATGCTAGTGCCGGTGCTCGGGGAGTGAGCCTGGTCCTTGCTGTGGTGAATCTCTTGGTTCCTTCGAGGCTCGGCCGGGAGGCGGGGCTGGAGAAAATTGGTAAACCCAGCACAGCCCCTACTGGAAGCCTTGGGGCTAATGTCGATGAGAGGTGCGCCTTCCTGCCCGCCAAGGTGGGGAGCGGTGCGCCTCAAGCCCCCTGGCCATCTTGGCCGCTCGTCGTCTTCCCGAGGAAGGCGCCGAACTGGAGTCTTGGTGTTGTACGGGAGCAGCGCTGGTGAGGAGAAAACAAGGGAGGACGGAGAAGGCGGGTGGCAGGGGTCAGGTCGAAGTATGATGGCGTGGATGCCTTCGCCTCCGACCGGCGACCTGCCGGCTTGTCTTTCCATTCTTCCCCTCCCTCCTAGGCATCATCATCACCAGCCTCCTAGGGTGATGGCCGGGGAGGGATGTTCTCTTGGCGCCTTTGCCTCGCTTACAACAATCTTCCGGCTGAGCTTTGGTGGATGACTCCATCGGCGCTCAAGCCGGGGCTTCTTGCTGGCTGTCGGTGTACAAAAGAAGGGGCGCAATTTTATACCCCTTTACCTATGCACAGGCAGTCGGAGCCGCGCCCACGGTCGCACCAAGCAGAAAAGGGGAGGTGAACCAAGGCAAAACCAAAGCCCAAGACATCCAGGGCAACGCCAAGACCAAGAACGCAAAGAAGCATAGGGGCGGAGCAGTTTCCCCCGGCAAGACCTTTGCCAGGGACTGCCTCAGTAGCCCCAGCAAGACTCTTGCCAGGGCAGCGCGCCTAAACACCAATAGGGCGTGCCACCCTTGAGCCCATGTCCCCAACACCATCAGCCACCTGGGTCCAGGGCTCGGGAGGCACCTCCGTGGTGGCATGCAGATCTTTGTGAAGACATATTCAAGATCAGATGAGGATTAAAAGACAACGACCCTCGACAAGATCCTTGCCGAGGAGAGCCACGATACCCCTATCAAGATTCTTGCCGGGGACGACAGCGCGCCACGGCAAGACCCTTGCTGGGGCCCCCAGCAAGGCTCTCGCCAAAGACGCCAGCAGGACCACTGCCAGGCCCGCATCAGCCAAGTCTCCACCGCCGTTCGGATGCGGCTGCCAGCCCAAACCAGCTGGGCAGGCACCTGCGTGGCAACATGCAGCTTCCAGGCCATCTCAGCAGGCGCCTGTGTGGCGGCATGCAGATCTTTGTGAAGACCCTACCACCGCGCCACCTCAGCTGCCTGCCTGCCCACATGGCGCCGCACGCATCGCTGGCGTAGCGCGTGTCGGGCGAGGAGGAGCGGCACGGATAGGGCCAGGCCTCGCCCCGTCCCGATAAAGCTAAGGGACACCTCAGCGGCGCATTAAATGCAACTTGTCCTGTAATATATCGCAATACTATGCGCCTTTCCACTTCCTGTATGCCACTATGCCAGCCCCTTTCGCCTATAAAAGGAGGCCCATGGCATACTGGAGAAGGATTCGGCTCTTTCGAACCACGCACTCACCATAGCTAGTTCGACGGCTCAAGAACTCTCTGAAATACACCCACCAAAGCAGGACTAAGGTTTTACGCATCCTCGCGGCCCGAACCTGGGTAAACGATCCTTGTGCTGACTATTGATCCTGCTCTTCTTGCAACCCTGCGCCCCGGCAACCGTAGTGGGGATTCTTGTGATCCCATAGGTGTCGTTCTACACCGACATCTTTGGCGCGCCGGGTAGGGGGCGCAGAGGGAGTCCTGGATTAGGGGGTCATCGGACTGCCGGACTATATACTTTGGCCGGACTGTTGGACTATGAAGACACAAGATTGAAGACGTCGTCCCGGGTCCGGATGGGACTCTCCTTTGCATGGAAGGCAAACTTGGCAATTCAGATATGTAGATCTCCTCCCTTGTAACCGACTCTGTGTTACCCTAGCCCCCTCCGATATCTATATAAACCAGAGGGTTTAGTCTGTAGGACAAGAACAATCATAATCATAGGCTAGCTTCTAGGGTTTAGCCTCTACAATCTCGTGGTAGATCAACTCTTATAATACCCATATCATCAAGATCAATCAAGCAGGAAGTAGGGTATTACCTCCATCGAGAGGGCCCGAACCTGGGTAAACATTGTGTCCCCCGCCTCCTGTTACCATCTGCCTTAGACGCACACTTCGGGACCCCCTACCCGAGATCCGCCGGTTTTGACACCGACATTGGTGCTTTCATTGAGAGTTCCACTGTGCCGTCACCATAAGGCTTGATGGCTCCTTCGATCATCGGCAACATGCGACCAGGGTGAGATTTTTCTAACCGGACAGATCTTCGTATTCGGTGGCTTCACACTACGGGCCAACTCGCTTGGCCATCTGGAGCAGATCGACAGCTACGCCCCTAGCCGTCAGGTCAGGTTTGGAAACTTAAACTATACTGTCGACATCCGCGGAGACTTGATCTTCGACGGTTTCGAGCCCATGTCAGGTGTGCCGCATAGACACGGCGAGCATGACTTAACGCTGCCGTCGGACGGTGTTCGGGAGATCACACATGTGGCTACTCCGGCCCTCAATCCATAGCAGATCACGCCGTCCGAGGATGGATGGTTTGACCCCGCCACGGAGGTCGCACACTCAGCGGCGTTAGAGCCGAATACTGACTTCACCTCCTACGAGACCCGTGTTGCCGAACCCTTGGATTCGTCCCCGGCCACGAGCTCCGAACCACTTGCGTCCGTCCCTATCGAATCAGATTGGGCACCGATCATGGAGTTTACCTCCGCGGATATTTTCCAACACTTGCCCTTGGGCAACGTGCTAGATTCATTAAGGTCTCTCTCCTTGTCAGGAGACCCTCGGCCAAACTTTGTCCTGCTCGAGTGGGAAGCGGATGACGAAGAAATTAGTTCCCCACCCACCACCCACTTAATAACCACTGTCGACGATTTAACCGACATGCTTGATTTCGACTCCGAAGACATCGACGGTATGGACGACGATGCAGGAGAGGAACGGGAACCACCGCCCATAGGGCGCTGGACAGCCACCTCATCACACGATATATACATGGTGGATACACCCAAAGAAAACAATGATGAGGAATAGAAGGATGCAGCGAAGGATAATCCCCTCGAGAAGCAACCAAAGCGACGACGTAGGCGCCGCTCCAAATCCTGCATCGGCAAAAACAGCGATAACAACGCAAGAAAGAATAATACTCAGATCGACTCCAAAGGAAGCGACGACCACATGGACCCAGCGACAGAGTAGGATGAACCAGCGGACGGCGAACATAGTATGGAGCCGCTGTCCGACCACGGCGACGCCGAGGGTAAAACTAATCAACCTGTCTCCGGAGAGGAGAACAGTCCGGACGACGATGCACACATCATCCCGGAAAGGCACTTGGAGCAAGAGGACCTCCATAGAAGGCTTATTGCCACCGCGAGGAGTCTAAAGAAGCAGAAGCAAAGGCTTAAGGCTGCTCAAAATACACTCAACAGTAGATGGAACAAAGTACTCGATGCTACGTCTTGAGCTTGCGTTGGTTTTCCCCGAAGAGGAGAGGATGATGCAGCAGAGTAGCGTAAGTATTTCCCTCAGTTTTTGAGAACCAAGGTATCAATCCAGTAGGAGGCCACGCGCAAGTCCCTCGTACCTACACAAAACAAATAACTCCTCACAACCAACGCGAATAGGGGTTGTCAATCCCTTCACGGTCACTTACGAGAGTGAGATCTAATAGAGATGATAGATAATATTTTTGGTATTTTTGATATAAAGATACAAATTAAAATAAAAGGCAAAGTAAAAAAGCAAAGAAATAATAAAGCGTAGGAAGATTAATATAATGAAAATAGACCCGGGGGCCATAGATTTCACTAGTGGCTTCTCTCAAGAGCATAGGTATTTTACGGTGGGTGAATGAATTACTGTTGAGCAATTGACAGAATTGAGCATAGTTATGAGAGTATCTAGGTATGATCATGTATATAGGCATCACGTCCGTGACAAGTAGATCGACTCCTGCCTGCATCTACTACTATTACTCCACTCATCGACCGCTATCCAGCATGCATCTAGAGTATTAAGTTAATGAAAACAGAGTAACGCCTTAAGCAAGATGACATGATGTAGAGGAATAAATTCATGAAATATGATAAATACCCCATCTTGTTATCCTCGATGGCAACAATACAATACGTGCCTTGCAACCCTTACATCCTTTGGGTAAGGACAGCTCAAGATTGAACCCAAAGCTAAGCACTTCTCCCATTGCAAGAACTACCAATCTAGTTGGCCAAACCAAACGGATAATTCTAAGAGACTTGCAAAGATAACTCAATCATACATAAAAGAATTCAGAGAAGATTCAAATATTGCTCATAGATAATCTTGATCATACACCCACAATTAATCGGTCTCAACAAACACACCGCAAAAAGAAGATTACATCGAATAGATCTCCACGAGAGAGGGGGAGAACATTGTATTGAGATCCAAAAGAGAGAAGAAGCCATCTAGCTACTAACTATGGACCCGAAGGTCTGAGGTAAACTACTCACACTTCATCGGAGAGGCTATGGTGATGATGTATAAGCCCTCCGTGGTAGAATCCCCTTCTAGCGGAGCTCCGGAACAGGCCCCAAGATGGGATCTTGTGGATACAGAAAGTTGCAGCGGTGGAATTAGGTTTTTGGCTCCGTATCTGATCTGTTGGCGGTACGTAGGTATATATAGGAGGAAGGAGTATGTCAGTGGAGCTTTGGGGGGCCCACGAGGCAGGGGGCGCGCCCTAGGGGGGGCACCCTCCACCCTCGTGGCCGCCTCGTGGCTTTCTTGACAGAGGGTCCAAGTCTCCTGGATCTTATCTGATGAGAAAATCACGTTCCCGAAGATTTCACTCCGTTTGGACTCCGTTTGATATTTTGTTTCTTCGAAACACTGAAATAGTAAAAAAACAGCAATTCTGGGCTAGGCCTCCGGTTAATAGGTTAGTCCCAAAAGTAATATAAAAGTGGAAAATAAAGCCCAATATAGTCCAAAACAATAGATAATATAGCATGGAGCAATCAAAAATTATAGATACGTTGGAGACGTATCACTCGACACTGAAGAAAAATACGGTGGCAGTCGCCACACAAAGGGCTATCCAAAGCGCAAGCTGCTGCCTGAATTCGATGACGAGGCTTTCGAGCCTATACAGCTGAAAAATAAAACAGCCGATCAGCCGAATCGACCACCCCGTGGTCGTGATAGGGTGGCTAACGATGTCGCACATAAGTCAGCACACGATTTACGTGAGGACTTGCACCAAAAAGCCAGTATGACCAGGTCCATCTACGGATCTAGGAAGCACGCTCCAGCACAGAATCAAACCCGAACACTACAACAGTCAGAATGCCATGACACATCCAAATACAGGGGTGTCGCGCACCCCCTATGCTTCACCGATGAGGTGCTGGATCACGAATTTCCAGAGGGATTCAAACCCGTGAACATAGAGGCATACGACGGAACGACAGACCGTGGGTCTGGATTGAGGACTTTATCCTTCATATCCACATGGCTCGCGGAGATGATCTCCACGGCATCAAATACTTGCCCCTCAAGTTGAAAGGACCAGCTCGACACTGGCTGAAGAGCCTCCCCGAAAACTCAATTGGAAGTTGGGAAGAGCTTGAGGATGATTTTAGGGCTAATTTTCAAGGGACCTATGTCCGACCTCAGATGCAGACGATTTAAGTCATATAATCAACAGCCCGGAGAGTCAGCCCGAAAGCTTTGGAACAGATTCCTCACTAATAAGAATCAAATTGTCGACTGCCCGGACCCGAAGCCTTAGTGGCTTTCAAACACAGTGTCTGGGACGAATGGCTCGCCAGACACCTCGGCCAGGAAAAACCGAGGATAATGGCAGCCCTAACAAGCCTTATGACCCGCTTTTGCGCGGGTGAAGATAGTTGGCTGGCCCGTAGCGGCACCAGCGACACAGGCACATCCAAAGTCAGGGATGGCAATGGAAAACCACGACGCACTAAAAGCAAGCGTCGAAACAATGAAGACATCCCACACAACACGGCGGTAAACGCCAGATTCAGGGGCTCACGACCCGGTCAACAAAAAAAGCCATTCAAAGGCAGCAGAGATGGACCGTCCAGCCTAAACAAGATTCTAGATAGATTACGTCAGATTCATGGCACCTCCGACAAACCTGCAAATCACACCAACAGAGAATTCTGGGTCTTCAAGCAGGCTGGCAAGCTAAACGCCAAAGACAAGGGGAGGGAGACACCAAGTGAAGACGAGGATGAGCCTCGCCAGCAAAACACTATGGGACATAAAAAATTCCCACCAGCGGTCAAAACAGTGAACATGATTCATGTAACGAAGAGGAGGAGCAAAGGCGCACTCCGAGATGTATGCGCCGTGGAGCCCGTCACCCCCAAGTTCAACCCTTGGCCGGCCTTCCCAATCACTTTTGATCGCAGGGATCACCCGACTAGTATCCGACACGGTGGATCGGCTGCCTTGGTGCTAGACCCAATAATTGACGGATGCCATCTCACCAGAGTCCTTATGGACGGTGGCAGTAGTCTTAATCTGATATATCTGGACACAGTCTGCAAAATGGGGATAGACCTGACAAGAATTACTCAAAGCAATACTACCTTTAAAGGAGTAATACCAGGCCCAAAGGCCCACTGCACGGGCTTTCTAGTAATAGAGGTTGTATTCGGTTCTCCAGACAACTTTTGAAGCGATGAATTAACCTTCGACATCGCTCCATTCCGAAGCGGCTATCACGCTGTACTCGGAAGAACGTTATTCGCTCGTTTTAATGCGGTACTGCATTACACTTATCTTAAGCTTAAGATGCCCGGTCCACGTGGCACCATCATAGTTATCGGAAACGCAGAGCATTTCTTACGTGCGGAAGAATGTGTGGCGGCTCTAGCAGCCGAACACTGAACGACCTCTCCAACCAGAATAAATGATCGGTCGTCAAGACCGTGGACACGGCTAGACGAGTCCGGCGCACCACTAACTGTAAAAGCTCAGATAAACCTGAGATTGGGTTGATGGATATACCCCCATAGGTGGGGCTAGGGGCTTCCCGCATGTAAAAAGGACTACGGTTCGTCTTGATCTTATTTAGATTGAATTTTAATGGTTCATTAAGAATAACCAATTTTTCGCACAAAAACTTTGACATGGGTTTTTCTCTTTTACAGATGATAATCGTGCTACACCCTTCCAGGATACGGCACAACGGAGACACAGGCGCAGACGTGCAGCAGGGCCCCGCTCAAAGGTTTCTTTTTAGATTAAGACCCTGTGTAAACCTTTCTTACTGTCCCTTGTTGCTTCACACCCTTCGGATACTCAACACAACCGAGAGGGATGCTGGCGTTATTGGCATTTCGCCACGTCATACTAATGCACGTACCTGGAAATTCAGGGTTCATTATCAAGGATGTTTTAAAGTCTGAATACCTTAGGGAGTGTTCGGCGTCGCGAGTTTGGCCTTATATGCATCAGCTCTGAATCATGTCTTTGGTCAATAGTTGGGTTTGCACGGCTCCCGTGTTTTCCTACCATACGTTCCGCCCTATCGGCTAAGGTGGCACCGGGAGAACTGCCGCGATTGTGCCCTGGTTCATCTGGATGAGCACCTCAGTAGAGAAAGCCGAAAACTGACTGTCATGATAAAGCGAGAGACTGGTCAACCACTCAAGGACTCAGCAGAATCTTCGCGATTCCTACGCATTAACGAAGGACCGGCTTCCCGGTCATGTATGTACGCGCACTGTATTCGGATAAGCGTGGAAGTACCAGGGGCTATATAGTAGCCCCACCGTCAAACTCCTATGGCTAAGTGAAAGTGTTAAAGCAATATAGTCTGGTTGCCTTGTTCGCCGCGCTATCACCTCCTTAATGGACCAAGACATTGGATCAAGTGTGAATACGCGCTTTTCCAAACACCCCCGCATTATATGCATGGGGGCTGAAGCCGACGACTGCAAACTTTCATGTTATATACATACATAAAAGGCCGCACAGGAGGCATCATAATACTTCTAGGGAAAAGTAAAAACACAGCCTTTATAATCCAAATAGCATCATTTTTACAATTGGGATACATGTCACTCGAACATGATACTCTTCGAGCACTGAGCCTCTATTAAAAGAGCGCATTATAGGACTTCTCCAAAATAGTGCTCGGTCAAGACCTAGCCTACGGCAGGACCCCGGATTGCAATAGCGGTGGCCTCCATCTCTGCCTAGTATGTCTTAACACGGGCAAGAGCCATCCGCGCACCCTCTATGCACGCTGAACTCTTTACAACGTCGATATGTGGCACAACACCAAGGAATCGTTGCATTAAACAAAAATAACTATTCGGCCTTGGTCCTTCCGGTAAAAGATGATCCACAACAGACCTTATGGCAAGCCCGGACAACCTATGGAGCTCAGCCCACTCAGCCATTTGCTCATTCAACAGCAGCGGACACTTTGGAGCACTTAACTGCGACCAGAACAACTTTTCCATTTCGTGATCTTTTTGAAACTCAGTCGCATCAGCAGCACTCGTTGCCAAGTCCAAGTACGCGTCTGCAGCACTCCATAATTGATCAATAGGGGGATACTTCGGATCTCCGAACTTCATCCGCAACAAAAAGGGCTTCCCAGCTGTGATATCTCCAGCTTGACGAAGCTCCTTCTTCGCAAGTCTGATTTTAGAGCGGGTTTCCTTGGCTGCTACCATGGCTTTCTTCAGGTCCGCCGCTTTCGTTTGGCTTTCCTTTTCAAGAAGCTCATACCGTTCGGCGGCATCCTTCAACTCAACAGCCATCTTGGCTATTTTATCTTTGCTCTGGCGATGAGCAGCCTGTTCGGCTCATAGCACTTCGACCGCCTTTAGGGCGGCCGCATCACTTCTTCTGGCTTGTTCCTTGGCTCGGGCAAGCTCGGCCCGAAGGGTCTCCATGACGGCAGCTCCATCTGCAGTCACAACATATTATAGATACTAGCATCATGCTCCTCTTAATATCTGTTGACCACGGGAGAATATATACCCTATGCCTCGTCAACCACTTGTTTACAAGCACGATGTCGGCATCTGCCGCATCAAGTTGCCGCCTCAGTTCGGCAAACTCACCAGTCCGGCCAGCCACCGGACCCTCAGCCGCCTGCACATGAAAGCAGCATGATCATTACCTGGGACTATGATCCTCTGTTTGCCGCCTTTGGACAGCAACCAGAGTCTCAGGGGCTACTATCTGTATAGGGCACACCTAGCGTGTGCGGTACCATCAATATATATATATTGCTTTGCGTACCTCAAAGCCTTTTAGCAAGCTCATAAAAGCTTCATGCAACCCATTTTTGGCGGATGAAATCTTCTCAACCACCGCACCCATCAAAGTATGATGCACCTCTGAGATAGCCGCTTGCTCCAGAAGACCCATCAGTGCGTCCGGTCGTGCACCGGACAGTCCCGGACTCTTTCTGTTGTTCTCCATAGGAGCCAAATACTCCGGACTTCGGGTGGCCGAAGGGTTACCTTCTGGCCTCGGCGGATCAGGAGAAATCCTCCATGACGACACCTCAGGGTCGTCCGCCTCGTGAGGCAGGGAGACGGGGGGGGGGGGGGGGGTGGGGGTTTCGCTCTCCATCATCTCCGGAAGAAGATCCCCCCAAGACGAACTCTGTCGAGTAGGGCTACGATCCGAACTGCAAGACATACGTCTTGGTTATTGTCCTAGGAGATGAAGCAGGATATATTTACCAAAAGTACTCTTGTTCACTTACAGCTCAGTGGAGGGCTGATCCCCTTGCGGGCACTGTGCAGTAAGGGTGTCCTCCGGGGCAGCGCCCCCTGGTGAAGGTTTCTTCCCCCATTTGGAAACCCTTGTTTCCAAGTCTTCAGAGGCGGTCCTTTTTCTTCCTTGGGGAGAGGGAATTTTAGATTCTTCTCCCCGATTATCCTCCTTCGTGGAGACACTAATTCCCCCGGTTTGGATGAGTAATGCGTGAGGCCCGCTTTCTGCTTCTTTATTCCTCCCTTTATCTTCCTCTGATGGCACTTGATAAGGTGCGTGCTCAAGCATCCTATCTAGTACAGGATCCGGTGAGTCTTCGGGAAGGGGGGCCGAACACCTGATCATCTTGGCCTTTTTATCCAGTCCTGGTCAAAGAGCGATTTTTTCAGAATGATGTTGTGACAAATAAAAAGACGGCATGTTCGGCCGCAGAATTACTTACGTGGTTATCTGGACGATTGTAGTTCAGACCCGCATCCTCGGTGGTGTCCGGACACTTTATTCGTGATCCGAAGAACAATCCATACATCTCTTCGAGCATCACGCCGAAGAATTGCTGAATAGTTCGCGGTCCATCCAGGTTAAACTCCCACATATGGAGGGGTCAACGTTGGCATTGCAGGACCCGACGAACTAGGATGACTTGCATTACCTTGACAAGGCTGACATCTCTCTTGAGGAGATCTCGGATGCGACTCTGGAATGTAGGCACGTCATTAACTGGCCCCCAGTCCAGCCCCTTGTTGACCCATGATGCTAGTTGTGGCGGGGGGCCCAAACGGAAGGCGGGGGCATCTAACCACTTAGTACTTCGGGGAGCTGTGATGTGAAACCACTCCCACTGCCATAAGTTGGACATCTCCGGGAAGGAGCCCTTTGGCCAGGGAGCATCGGCGCCTTTGCTTATTATGGCACCTCCGCATTCTGCGTGTTGCCCATCGATCATCTTCAGCTTCAGATTGAAGGTCTTGAGCCAAAAGCCGAAGTGTGGGGTGATATAGAGGAAGGCCTCACACACGACGATGAACGACGAGATGTGAAGGATGGAATCCGGAGCCAGATCATGGAAATCGAGCCCGTAATAAAGGGATCAAGACTAAATCCTAGCCCTCGGAGAAAGTGGGAAACAAATATGACACTCTCGTTGGGTTCGGGAGTGGGGATGACCTGCCCTTGAGCAGGCAGCCTGTGCGAGATTTCGGCGGTCAGATGCCTTTCTTCTCTTAGCATCTTCATGTCCTCCTGTGTGACAGAGGAGGCCATCCACCGGCCTTGAAGGTTGGATCCGGACATGATTGAAGGTCCGAAGCGCTTAGCCTGAGCCTTGGGTGTTGGAATTCGAGGTGGGGGAAGGGAAGGATCGAGCGCGAGAAGAAAAGGACATGCCTTGGCCCCTTTATAAAGAGAGTGAATATCAAGCGTCCTCCGCGTGGCCGTTCGGGGCTTGCCTAAAATCAAGGAGTCATACCAGCAGGCACGATTGGGTTACCCACACCCGTATTGATGAGAATCCCGTGATAAGGGGACACGATATGTGCTTCGACAAGACGTGCCAAGAAAACCGCCTCACAACACGTGTAGTGGAAGGCTGGCAAAAACGGTTCGTAAGGACCGGACCACGGCAGGATGTCACGTTATGAAATGTTGTCGGCAGATTAGATTTGTGGAATATTATACTCTCTACGGTGGTATGTGGAATTTGTTTTGCAGAGCCAAACACGATCCTTGTGTTCAAAATCTTCTATGGAGTATTCGGAGGAGGAACCCACCTTGCAATGCCGAAGACGATCTGCGCGCCGGACTCATCGTCATTGAAGCCTAGTTCAGGGGCTACTGAGGGTGTCCTGGATTAGGAGGTCCTTGGACCGCCGGACTATATACTTTGGCTGGACTGTTGGACTATGAACACACAACATTGAAGACTTTGTCCCGTGTCCGGATGAGACTCTCCTTTGCGTGGAACGCAAGCTTAGCAATTCGGATATGTAGATCTCCTCCCTTGTAACCGACTCTGTGTAACCCTAACCCCTTCCGGTGTCTATATAAACCAGAGGGTTTAGTCCATAGGACAAGAACAATCATAATCATAGGCTAGCTTCTAGGGTTTAGCCTCTACAATCTCATGGTAGATCAACTCTTGTAATAGTCATATCATCAAGATCAATCAAGCAGGAAGTAGGGTATTACCTCCATGGAGAGGGCCCGAACCTGGGTAAACATTGTGTCCCCCGCCTCCTATTACCATCCGCCTTAGACGCAAAGTTTGGGACCCCATACCCGAGATCCGCCGGTTTTGACACCGACAGGCGCAATTGTGAGAATCTGGTCTAGTAGTTTGCCTAGAAGTTTCTCGTCGCCATGACTCCCAAGAAGGAGATGGCCGGGAGAAAAAGGGCGCCACCTGCGAACGCGAAAAGGATGCCAGTGCGGCAGCAGAAAAGCTAAGTCATTTGGAACTTTGAGTTACTTCCTTTTATATATAAGGTTATCGTCCTCGGAGTTCTTGTCTATGTATGAGAAACCTGCACGCAAAGGCCCCCCCCCCCCCGCAATTGGCAATGCCCTTGTTCTGTTTCGAGTCTGCTCAACGGCTCAAAGCGGCCGCGTCGAGAGTAGCGGGGTAGCCTTCCGCACTTGGCAACACTCCCGACTCTGACTCGAGTCAAACTCGACAGTTCGGGCGGCCACGCTAAGGGAGGTAAGGTGGTTCGCCTTGCAGCAAGCACACCCAGCAGGCCAATGGGGATCCGTCCCAAGATGCTGCCCTGGGTTTACGCGCCGGCAAACCTACCCGGGTAACGTAGGGCGGACACACAAAGGAAAATTGAATGGGAAAATAACATGCATGATATTGAAAGTGTTGCAGAGTCATATTACATCAAATTGTTGCTGCGGTTCTAACTAGAGATAGCAATTGTCTTGGTTATGAAACTGCAGTGGTGATAAGAAACGCGGCGCCTAATCCCGGCGCTGGCCCTCCACCCTTAGAATTTCACCGACATGGGCATATGGCTGATACTGGGCTTGATGCGCTCCCTGAGCGGCGCGAGGTCCGTACCTTCCGGCAAGCTCTCCAGCACGGCGTCAAAGTCGAGGTCGGGGTACCAGTGTGCCACCTTGGTGAGAACCTTAGTCATGGCGCATTGGCAAAGCCTCCGGGCCTCGTTGGACAGCAAAGCCGCCCGGTTGGCGTGAAGCTGCTCCAGGGCCCCGAGAACACACTCGAAGAACAAGGTCAGCTTGGCGTTGGTGATCCCGCTACGCTCCGGGGCGTACCTCACGCTTGGCATCCTCATGGTAGCCAACCGCGTGGTGATCCTGCTGGCAACGTCCTCGAGGCGGCCGATCCAGTGGTTCCCGCCCTCCTGGAAATCCTTGTGCTCGGCGGCCTCGTTCTTCTGCAGCTTCTTCTCTGTCTCCAGCTCCTTGGCCAGGATTCCCTCCCGGGTTTTGTTCTTCGTGAGCATCCCCTCGAGGCCCTCCAGCTTCAGCGTGAGGTCCTCGACGGACTTGTTAGACTCGGAGAGCACCCCAGCCCTGCTGATGGCCGTGCCTTGCGCCTCCGTCAGGGCGCTGTTGAGCGTGTCCTTCTCCTAGGACAACTACAGGGCCTACTCCTTCAGCTCGTCCCGCTCCGCCTCCAGCTCGTTCACCTTGTCGGCGTGAACCTGGGCCTGGGCATCGAGCGCCTCTTTGTGCCTCTGCTCCAGCTCACTGGTCTGCTGCAAGACAAGCTTCTCCACCTCTTCATCCTTGCCGCGAAGTGTGGCGGCAAGCTTCTCCTCGCGCGCGGAGAGGTCCTCTTCCTGAGAGTTCAGCGCGGCCTGGTGCTGGGTTCGGCGGCCTCGGCTGCCGCGGCCAAGCTTGCCGCCATCTCCTGGGCCTTCTTGATGTCGGCCAGCTTCATGGTGAGCTCCACATCACGCCTGGCTAGCTCGCCCTGGGCGGCCTTCAGGTCGTCGCAAGCCTCACGGAACCAGTCCTGCGTCTCGGCGACGCGCTTCTCGAGGTCCGCCTCCGCCTTCTCCACCACCGCCGTCCTGGACTTAGCCTTGCCAGGCGGGCGCGATGGAGCGCCTGGAGTTTCCGGAAGCTGGAGCCCATGGCATGGAGGAGCCGCTCTTCCTGCGAGCCGTCGCCACCTACGCTCGGCTCGTCGACGACCTCAAGCCCGGCGGCGGCAAGCACTTAGTCGTCGAACACCTCTCCCTCGACGGGTGCCCTGGTGCTCGACGCGCCTGGAAGATGGACGAACAATTCGTCACTCACCTTCAGGTACTTGCCAGAGCCGGAAGCAGCAGAGGAGGAAGGTTGGTCATCAGCCACCACCTCGGCAGGCCTCTTGCTGGTCTCGTCAGCCGTGGCCTTGCCGGCCTCCCCGGTAGGCCCCTCGGCAGCGTCCTCAGCAGCGCCCTCGGCAGCCTCCTCAGCGGCGATCCTCTAGGCCTCCGCCTCAGCAGCCTTGGCGACGTCCTCGATGACGGCGTATACGTCCTCTGGGTTCACCGAGGAGGAATCTGGACACAAAAGAAGGGGAGTAAGGCAAGGCCAAGGCCAAGGGTCAGCAAGAAAGAAAAATGAATAGGGACGAGAGGCAAGCGACTTACCAACGCCAGTACCAGGCTGGGAAAAAGGAGTCCCCTCCCCGCCAACATTTGGCGTCGAGGCAAAGCCGCCAGCACCCAAGTTCTCCTCCTCCTCCTCCATGTGTGTGGGCTCGGTGCTTGGCGCCCTTGCCGGAGACGCCCCGCGGGGCAGCGTGGTTGATAGGGACGGTGTGTTGGGAGTAGCCTTCTGCGGCTCCCCCTGCTTCTGCTCTCCTCCTGCATACCCGGCAAGATCAGCACCAAAGCATCGTACTCCTGAGACATGTCGATGAGGGGAGGGTAATGAACTTACGCTGGGGGCTGTGCCGGGGGCTGCTGTCCGGGCTACTCAACACCACCAGTGGCTCCCTTGAAGTACCAGCCAGGGGCTGGCCGCCCGCCGAGGTCTTGGCCCTCTTCACCCTTTGGGCCAGCATCTCTGCGTCCTTGCGAAGATGAGAACAAGTCAAGACAAGGGACACAGATCGAGGAGACATAGATGACGAGAAGAGGCCAGATACTCACTCTTCGTCCACCTCCTCCTCTATTGTTTTCCTCTTCCTCCTTGGGCTGAGGGATCCGAAGTAGAAGGTGACCCCCGCGTCAGCGTCCGCCGGTGGAGGGGAGGAAGGCGGAGTCTGGGCGCGCTTTGGCGAAGAGGAGGCAGATGCTCTCTACTTCGCCGCCGCAGCCTTCACCACTTTCTTCGCCGCCGTGGCCCTCGTCTGGCGCGCGGACTCCTCTGAGGACTTCGGACACCGCGCCACCTTTACGAGCCACACCGGCTCACCAGAAGTGGCCCGCCGCAGGACTCGCCCTCTCCCCGTGGCCGGAGGGTTAACAGCCCCGGACTCCTCCTCCGACGACGACTCGTCGGCCGCATCCTCAATCAGAGGAGCCTCGATGCCGGCGTTGCTGGCCTCCCCAGCGGCCTCCGCCCACCTGGCGAGCTCCTCCTCCTCCGCGGCCGTTGCTTCCTTGTCCTCCTCACCACCAGCCCTGCCGGCCTCCTCAACAAGCTTCGCCTCCATCGCCCTGGCGGCGATGTAGTCCAGCTCCCCTTGGGTGGTGTCCTGGACGAGCAGCCGCTCGGCATCGGCCTTGACATATCCCTCGTGCAGGGTGTCGAAGAACTGCTGCACCTCGGTGTCCTCCAGCTCGGCCCAGCTCGGGTAAGGGCCATGCGTATTGCAGTTCGGCATCATGGCGATGATGTCGGTCCGGCGTGAATTGTTGCACAACGGGACCAGTCCCGCTGGCAGCTTGAACAAGGGCCCCTTGAAGACCTTGCCGGCCTTCGCGGCGGCCCTCGCTACATTGCTGGTCCGGTCGACCTTGCCATCACGGAGCACATTGAGCTGGAAGATTCGCTGGCAGAAGTGGGCATGCCCCATCACCGTGAAGTTGTGGTCGAGGCCGGGGCGAACCCGCATGATGTCGGCGGGGTTGGTGAAGAGCTAGGATGGCCTCCCCTTGTTGTGCAGTGGTGCGATCCAGCGGTGGATGAAGTCCGCCCCGATCATCTCGAGGGTGAGCCTGGCCTCGGTGAGCCGAAGGATCCTGGTGGTGGCGACCGTGAGCTTCTCGTCGACAGCGTCGACATCGCTCCAATCACTTCTGGGAACGGGCGGCGCCCGGCAAACTTCGCAGAACACCGGCGGGTCCTTCTCTTTGATCCAACACCACCGGCCCCGCCATTCTTCCCACCTCTCCTTCATGGCACCCTCCAGATACACGCCCTTGGACCTTGGGATCTAGGTGATGCAACCGGAGATGCCGCCCCCTGGTTGGATCCGAGGGGAGAAGTAATGTCGAAAGAGCGCCGTGTTGGGGTGCACCCCGGCGAAGCCTTCACAGAGGTGCGCGAAAAGGGCCATGCACGCCACCACATTCGGGGTAAAATCCAAGAGGCGGAAGCCAAAGGTGTGCATGATGTCGCTGAAGAAATCGGAGAAGGAAGGACAAAGCCCGCAGGAAAAATAGTCAACAAATAAGGGGTACCGATTTGGGGCAGCCTCGCCGCAGTTGGCGGGGATGACGTGTGTGGCTGGATGCCCCGACTTCTCTCCCCCTGTCTTCACCCCACACAGGGGCTTGAAGGCTTCCCGAAGCTCGAACACGTCAACTGTCAAGGGGAAGAGGGCCGATTGCGTTCGCTGCACCGCCTGCGCACTCTCCGGCGGCTCCGCCGCTTCGGCATCCTTAGCCACACCCTTGCCCTTGACGGATTTCGGCACCATGGTGGCTGGGGGAGAAGGGCAAAGAAGAGGGTGGCGGGAACGCAACAGCGGCGAGTGAGGGCGAAGCTTGGGGAAGAAGAGGAAGACGAGCGGAGGCTTCTGAGATTGGGATTGCGCGAAGGGTAAAGGAACGGTGGGCTCGCGGTTATCCCTTTTTATGGGGAAGCTGCGGGCTGTGCTGCCCATTTACTGCGATGTGACGCATGCGTGCAGGAACCGCCCCACGTATGCCGCCCACGTCACGCGCACCCCTCCATGCCGCGCCACGCCACACGCGGGTCGTGGGAAGCGGGCGCCGCGAAATTTTTATCATGGTAAAACCGCCCCTACCGCCAGCGCACCGCTTTTGGGTGCCGCCCAACAACGAGGCACCTCCATGGTGGCATGCAGATCTTTTTGAATACATATTCAAGATCAGATGAGGATTAGAAGACAACGATCCTCGACAAGGTGCTTGTCGGATTTCAGGTTCCGGCAGACCCTCTAGGTTCAAACTCTGGGGTGCGCGCGGAGATCTCGCCTCCTACCTACCTGCACCTCGTCGCCTCGCTAGGATCTAAAACTATCAAAGGAACAACACAAGAGACACAAGGTTTATACTGGTTCGGGCCACCATTGTGGTGTAACACCCTACTCCAGTGTGTGGTGTGGTGGATTGCCTCAGGGGCAGATGAAGAACAGTACAAGGAAGAACAACCTCGCGAGGGTGAGGTGTTCTTGCGGCTAGGCTCTCGATCGGATTGGATCAAGCTAAGATGAGATGTCCGGATCTCTCTAAGATGCCTCTACCCTGTGGGTGGCTAGTCCTATTTATAGGCAGAGGCCCTGGGCCTCTTCCCAAATATCGAGCGGGAAGGGCGCCAACAATTGGCCATTTAGAAGGGGAACATCTAGTACACTTATTCCAACTAAAGTTGGTCCTCGCCTGTCAAAGGCTCTGGTGGTGACACCGGTTTGGGCTCCATGATGACTTCCTTCCTGCCGTTGCGACGGTCTTGGTCTTGTTGCACCGAAACGGGTACCTTTGCTTGATGCTCTCGCCTGCGCTTGCCCCCTTTGCACCAAAGAGGAAATGAGGACACTGCGTGGGCTGGCGCCCGCCTGGCGCCCTTGGTATTCATGGCTTGCGTCACGGGCACCTCGTTAGGTGCCCCGCCTTGATCTCTCCGCCTCCTCGTGAGCCAACCTGACGAGGCCGTGCCTGAGGAAGCTTCTGTTGTCTGCCCCGCGAGGCTTGGCCCCTGGCGAGGGTCTTGAGCTTGTGCTGATGAAGATGGGCCGTGCTGGGCCACCCCTTGAGCCACGCCGTAGGCCGCATGCAGGCAAGTCTGGGTACCCCCGTTCCCAGAACGCCGACAGTCCTTGCCGAGGAGAGCCACGAGACCCCCGGCAAGATTCTTGCCGGGGACGAAACCGCGCCACGGCAAGACCCGCATCAGCCAAGTCTCCATCGCCGTTCGCATGCAGCTGCCAGCCCAAACCAGCCGGGCAGGCACCTGCGTGGCAACATGCAGCTTCCAGGCCAACTCAGCAGGCGCCTGCGTGGCGGCATGATCTTCGTGAAGACCCTACCACCGCGTCACCTCAGCTGCCTGCCTGCCTACATGGCACCGCACGCATCGCTGGCCAGGGTGCGTGTCGAAGCAAGGAGGAGTGGCGACGGACAGGAAGGGCCTCGCCCCCGTCCCCGATAAAGCTAGGGAACACCTCAGCGCCGCATTAAATGCAACTTGTCTTGTAATATGAGCGATAAGCTCGCAATACTGTGCGCCTTTCCACCTCCTGTATGCCACTGTGGCAGCCCCTTTCACCTATAAAAGGAGGCCCATGTCATACTGGAGAAGGATTCAGCTCTTTCGAACCACGCACTCACCATAGCTAGTTCGAGAGCTCAATAACTCTCTGAAATACACCCACCAAAGCAGGACTAGGGTTTTACGCATCCTCGCGGCACGAACCTAGGTAAACGATCCTTGTGCTAACTACTGATCCTGCTCTTTTTGCAACCCTGCGCCCCGACAACCGTAGTAGGGATTCTTGTGATCCCATAGGTGTCGTTCCACACCGGCACTTGCTCTGGAGGTGGTGACCTGAGGGTGCCGCCCCGTCCTCCGTAGTCCTCCTTCACAGCCTCGCCACTCCCGGTCTTGTCAGGTACCGACAAGTGGGTGACGATGGGACCACGATGGGCTCCTGCTTGGGTGCCCCTTTCTCGTCGTTTCCTCCTTCCGCTGCAGTGCCTGATGGTGGGAAAACGAAGAGAGGGGATTACGGGGCACTCTTCTTTTTTCAATCTTAAATCTTTTGACACTTGCCAAATTTTATTTTAAATAATATAATCTCTCGAGTTCGTGTTTGTGTTCTGTAATGCTTGTACTTGTATCAGCATATTAATGAAAAAGATGAACCTTGCCGAGAACCCGTGCATGTGAATGTCCATGCAGAGGTGAGATACCTCTTTAGTGTTAATAAACGTGTTTTCCCGGCAAGCTATCCTGCCAGCACCCTTTTGTCTGCCAGAGAGTTACAACAGCCTGGTTACAAACAAAGGGACCAGCCCCAGCCGCAATTTTTTTTACCAAAGGACACTACGACCATCCTGTCCGAAGCAACGTTCGAGTCAGGAATGGGAGCACCTAAGTCTCATAAGAGTGGCGAGGTTTTCTTATGCACAAATTATAGCTTATAGAACACTAACGGACAGGAGGAAGAACTTATCTGTTTGGCTTGCTGGGTATTGTAGTGCCGGGCCGTCTTCTCAACTCCTTGTTAAAGCCAAGTTCACTGCAGGAACATGCAGCTTCATGCAGATGAGAATGAATGCAGGATGTGATCCTCTCTATATGCATATGCAAATGCTCATGAAATGCTTATGCAGTGATCTTGAAATGCTCATGCATGCATGCAATTTTGGTCGGGGGCCCCCCATAGCGCTTCTTCATTTTCTCTTGCACAGGGTCATCGCCGTGGCTTTGTACAAGGGGTTACATGGAGCTGAGGCAAGGCCTGTACAAATGGGTGGCTGTCGGGTAGGGCCCGACGTCGGTGTCAAAACCGGCCGATCTCGGGTAGGGGATACCGAACTGTGCATCCGAGGATCGAAGGTAACAGGAGGTGGGGGACACGATGTTTACCCCGGTTCGGGCCCTTTTAACGGAGGTAATAGCCTACTTCCTGCTTGCTTGACTTGGATGAATTTATGGATTACAAGAGTTGATCTACCTCAAGATCATAATGGCTAAACCCTAGATGTCTAGCCTGTATGATTATGATCACCTCTACTGGCTAATCCTTCAGTTTATATAGACACCGGAGAGGACTGGGCTTATACAGAGTCGGTTTACAGACAAATGAATCATCTTATCCGAATGCTAAGCTTGCCATACATGCAATGGAGAGTCCCATCCGGATACGGGGGTAAGCCTTCCATCTTGTATATTTACGGCCCACCAGTCGGGCCCATATCACATAGCCCAGACGCCAGGGGACCCCCTAATCCAGGACTCCCTCAGTAGCCCCTGAACCAGGCTTCAACGACGATGTGTCCGGTGTGCAGATTGTCTTCGGCATTGCAAGGCGGGCTCCTCCTCCGAATAATCCAAAGTAGTTTATCAAAAGAACTATATCCGGCTCTGTACACTAGTTACAGCCCTAAACCCCAAGGGCAAAAATAATTAAACAGAAAAATGGGTCATATCTTCTGACAGCTTTTTTGGCAAGGTGTTGTGTTCTGGCCTTATTATTATTTCCAACCATTTTTCAGCCTCCCGCTTCGCGTTTCGAGGCGCGAGCTTCATCGACATGTCTCATCAAAGCAGAGATTGTGTCCCCTTATTATGGGATCCTCATGAATACGGGTTTGGGTAATCCAACCGTGCTGTTTGCACGACACCTGGGGAATAGGCGAGGTTTAAGGCTCGTAGGGGACGCTCGATATTCACTGCCTTTATAAGAAGATTGGGATCCAACTTTTTACCTCACACCTTCTTCCTCCCCAGCCCATCTGTCCTCGAGCTCCAGCGCCCAAGTCTCAAACTTTCCCCTCGCCAACAACTACTCCGGCCATGTCCGGATCTGGAGCGCAGGGCAAGTGTATGGCCTCCTCTATCATGGAGGGGAACATTCAGGAACTCCGGGAAGCGGGGTACTTAGCCAAATAAATCGCACATCGGCTCCCTGTCGAGAAGCAGATCATTCCCACCCCTAAGCCTAATGAGAGGGTAGTATTCATCCCCTACTTTCTTCGCGGGCTAGGGCTTCCTCTCCACCGCTTCGTCCGCGGGCTCATGTTCTACTACGGGCTAGTTTTCCACAATCTAGCCCCGAATTCCTTTCTCAACATCTTAGCGTTCATCGTCATGTGCAAGGCGTTTCTCCGCATTCCCCCCCACTTCGGCCTGTGGCTCAAGGTCTTCAACATGAAGCCAAAAGTGGTCGAGGGTCAACACGCGGAGTGTGGCGGCGCCATGGTGAGCAAGCTCCCTAATGTCACCTGACCCAAGGGGACCTTCGTGGAAACCGTGAAATTGTGGCAACAGGACTGGTTCTATATCACAGAGCCTCGTGACGCCGCATGGGCTGCCTCTCCTGAATTCAAATACGGGCCTGCAATGTGGCTCACCTCGTCGGTCAACAAGGGCCTGGACTGGGCATCGTCCGACGAGGTGATGACACTGCAGAAGCGCGCCAAGGGTGTGATAGAGAAGAACATGAGCCTCGCCGACGTGATCCAGGTGAGGCTTTTTCGCTGGATCCTCCCTACTAGCGCCGGACTCTCCATATGTGAGAATTCAATCTGACCGGCCCTCAGATCCTGCAACGATTCTTTGATACAACGCACGATGAAATTTGGAAGCTGCTTTTCAAGGCCCAGAAGTCGTGGCCGGCCACGATCGAAGACCTTGGCCTTGACTTAGGGTCCAAGTCTCCTGGATCATGCTCGTTCCAAAAATCAGGTTCCCGAAAGTTTCATTCCGTTTGGACTCCGTTTGATATTCTTTTTCTGCGAAACTCTGAAATAGGCAAAAACCAGCAATTCTGGGCTAGGCCTCCGGTTAATAGGTTAGTCCCAAAAAAATATAAAAGTGAATAATAAAGCCCAGTAATGTCCAAAACAGAAGATAATATAGCATGGAGCAATCAAAAATTATAGATACGTTGGAGACGTATCAAGCATCCCCAAGCTTAATTCCTACTCGTCCTCGAGTAGGTAAATGATAAAAACAGAATTTTTGATGCGGAATGCTACTAGGAATAATTTCAATGTAACTCTTCTTAATTGCGGTATGAATATTCAGATCCGAAAGATTCAAGACAAAAGTTTAATATTGACATAGAAATAATAATACTTCAAGCATACTTACTAAGCAATTATGTCTTCTCAAAATAACATGGCCAAAGAAAGTTCATCCCTACAAAATCATATAGTTTAGTCATGCTCCATTTTCGTCACACAAGAATGCTCTCATCATGCACAACCCCGATGACAAGCCAAGCAATTTTTTCATACTTAAGTAATCTCAAACTTTATGAACCTTCACGCAATACATGAGCGTGATCCATGGATATAGCACTATGGGCGGAATAGAGTATAATGATGGGGGTTATGTGGAGAAGACAAAAAAAGATAAAGTCTCACATCAACGAGGCTAATCAATGAGCTATGGAGATGCCCATCGATTGATGTTAATGCAAGGAGTAGGGATTGCCATGCAACGGATGCACTAGAGCTATAAATGTATGAAAGCTCAACAAAAGAAACTAAGTGGTTGTGCATCCAACTTGCTTGCTCATGAAGACCTAGGGCACTTGAGGAGGCCCATTGTTGGAATATACAAGCCAAGTTCTATAATGAAAAATTCCCACTAGTATATGAAAGTGACAAAACAAGAGACTCTCTATCATCAAGATTATGGTGCTACTTTGAAGCACAAGTGTGGAAAAAAGGATAGTAGCATTGTCCCTTTTTATTTCTCTTTTTTTCTTTTTTTGGGCCTTCTTTTTTTATTTGGCCTTTTTTTATTGGGACAATGCTCTATTAAATGATGATCATCACACTTCTATTTATTTACAACTCAATGATTACAACTCTATACTAGAACAAAGTGTGACTCTATATGAATGCCTCCGGCGGTGTACCGGGATATGCAATGATCCAAGAGTGACATGTATGAAAGAATTATGAACGGTGGCTTTGCCACCAATACTATGTCAACTACATGATCATGCTAAGCAATATGACAATGATGAACATGTCATGATAAACAGAATGGTGGAAAGTTGCATGGCAATATATCTCGGAATGGCTATGGAAATGCAATAATAGGTAGGTATGGTGGCTGTTTTGAGGAAGATATAAGGAGGTTTATTTGTGAAAGAGCTTATCATATCACGGGGTTTGGATGCACCGACGAAGTTTGCAGCAACTCTCAATGTGAGAAATGGCAATGCACGGTACCGAAGAGGCTAGCAATGATGGAAAGGTGAGAGTGCGTATAATCCATGGACTCAACATTAGTCATAAAGAACTCACATACTTATTGCAAAAATCTACAAGTCATCAAAAACCAAGCACTACCGCATGCTCCTAGGGGGATAGATTGGTAGGAAAAGACCATCGCTCGTCCCCGGCCGCCACTCATAAGGAGGACAATCAAAGAACACCTCATGTTTCAAATTTGTTAGATAACGTTTACCATACATGCATACTACGGGACTTGCAAGCTTCAACACAAGTATTTCTCAAATTCACAACTACTCAACTAGCACAACTTTAATATCACTACCTCCATATCTCAAAACAATCATCAAGCATCAAACTTCTCTTAGTATTCAAAACACTCATAAGAAAGTTTTTACTAATCTTGAATACCTAGCAAACTAGGATTATTAAGAAAATTACCATGCTATTTAAGACTCTCAAAATAATCTAAGTGAAGCATGAGATATCAATAGTTTCTATAAAACAAATCCACCATCGTGCTCTAAAAGATATAAGTGAAGTAGTAGAGCAAAACTATTTAATCGAAAGATATAAATGAAGCACATAGAGTATTCTAATAATTTCCGAATCATGTGTGTCTCTATCAAAAGCTGTTTACAGCAAGGATGATTGTGGTAAACTAAAAAGCAAAGACTCAAATCATGCAAGACGCTCCAAGCAAAACAAATCATGTGGTGAATAAAAATATAGCTCCAAGTAAAGTTACCGATGGAAGTAGACGAAAGAGGGGATGCCTTCCGGGGCATCCCCAAGCTTTGGCTTTTGGGTGTCCTTAGATTATCTTGGGGGTTCCATGGGCAACCCCAAGCTTAGGCTCTTGCCACTCCTTGTTCCATAATCCATCAAATCTTTCACCCAAAACTTGAAAACTTCACAACACAAAACTTAACAGAAAATCTCGCGAGCTCCGTTAGCGAAAGAAAACCAAAGACCACTTGAAGATACTGTAATGAACTCATTATTTACTTATATTGGTGTTAAACCTACTGTATTCCAAATTTTCTATGGTTTGTAAACTATTTTACTAGCCATAGATTCATCAAAATAAGCAAACAACACACGAAAAACAGAATCTGTCCAAAACAGAATAGTCCGTAGTAATCTGTAACTAACGCAAACTTCCGGAACTCCAAAAAATCAGACAAAATAGTAAGACCTAGAAAATTTGTTTATTGATCAGAATAAATTGGAATCAATATTTTATCGCTTTCTGGTGATTTTTAACAATTATATACGTGAACAGAAAGTTTCCGGAAATTTCTGCAAGATCAAATAACTATCATCCAAGAAGATCCTATAGGTTTAATTTGGAAAAAACACTAATTAAAGCATAAAAACACATCTAACCAGAGGCTAGAACAAATATTTATTCCTAAACAGAAGCAAAAATCAAAAACCTAAAAATAAAATTGGGTTGCCTCCCAACAAGCGCTATCGTTTAACGCCCCTAGCTAGGCATAAAAGCAAGGGTAGATCTAGGTATTATCATCTTGATTCTTAATTATTTTAGCAGGGTTATGCTTAATTCTTTATGTTTCCCTTCATATTCAGAAATCTTGAGATCTAAAGAGTCCAACCGCTTATTGCAAAGGGTAATCAACATATTCATGCGGTGGAGATTCCCGCTAACACATTTAAGTGGTTCAACAGACTTTTGTAAAATCTTAGTTACTTCGCATATTTTCTCAAAAACATGAGTTTCCTCTTGAGTATGATGAGGCCACTTTTGTTGAGGTAGAGTTCCTACTATACCTTCTATAATTTCATGCGCAATACTGGGATCAATTTCAATAAAATTGCCTTTGGCAACGCAATTCAAGAGTTGTCTATGAGACATATTTAGTCCAACATAAAAGTTGCGAAGCAAAATTCTAAAATTCACCTCTAGGGTACAATTACGATAAGATTCCATCATTCTAAAACAAGCATATTTTAAGTTTTCTCCTTATCTTTGTTTGAAGTGAAGAACCTCAAACTCAGGGGACAAAGGAGCAGATAAGGGACTAGCCATGATGACAAGGCAAGCAAAAAGAGGCGAACGAAAAAGAGAGGGCGAATAAAATAGCAACGGTGAAGTGGGGGAGAGGAAAACGAGAGGCAAATGGCAAATAATGTAATGCGGGAGATAAGGGTTTGTGATGGGTACTTGGTATGTTGACTTTTGCGTAGACCTCCCGACAGCGGCGCCGTAAATTCTTCTTGCTACCTCTTGAGCACTGCGTTGGTTTTCCCTTGAAGAGGAAAGGGTGATGCAGCAAAGTAGCGTACGTATTTCCCTCAGATTTTGAGAACCAAGGTATCAATCCAGTAGGAGGCTACGCGTGAGTCCCTCGCACCTACACAAAACAAATAAATCCTCACAACCAACGCGATTAGGGGTTGTCAATCCCTACACGGTCACTTACGAGAGTGAGATCTGATAGATATGATAGGATAATATTCTTGGTCTTTTTATGATAAAGATGCAAAGTAAAATAAATGAAAGTAAAAAGGCAACGGAAATAACTAAGTGTTGGAAGATTAATATGATGAAGATAGAACCGGGGGCCATAGGTTTCACTAGTGGCTTCTCTGAAGAGCATAAGTATTTTACGGTGGGTGAACAAATTACTGTTGAGCAATTGACAGAATTGAGCATAGTTATGAGAATATCTAGGTATGATCATGTATATAGGCATCACGTCCGAGACAAGTAGACTGACTCCTGCCTGCAGCTACTACTATTACTCCACACATCGAATGCTATCCAGCATGCATCTAGAGTATTAAGTTCATAAGAACAGAGTAACGCCTTAAGGAAGATGACATGATGTAGAGGGATAAATTCATGCAATACGATAAAAACCCCATCTTGTTATCCTCGATGGCAACAATCCAATGCGTGCCTTGCTGCCCCTACTGTCACTGGGAAAGGACACCGCAAGATTGAACCCAAAGCTAAGCACTTCTCCCATTGCAAGAAATATCAATCTAGTAGGACAAATCAAACTGATAATTCGAAGAGACTTGCAAAGATAACCAATCATACATAAAAGAATTCAGAAGAATCAAATATTGTTCATAGATAAACTTGATCATAAACCCACAATTCATCGGTCTCAATAAACACACTGCAAAAAGAAGATTACATCGAATCGATCTCCACGAGAGAGGGGGAGAACATTGTATTGAGATCCAAAAAGAGAGAAGAAGCCATCTAGCTACTAACTATGGACCTGAAGGTCTGAGGTAAACTACTCACACTTCATCGGAGGGGCTATGGTGTTGATATAGAAGCCCTCCTGATCGATGCCCCCTCCGGCGGAGCTCCAGAATAGGCCCCAAGATGGGATATCGTGGGTACAGAAGGTTGCGGCGGTGGAATTAGGTTTTTAGCTCCGTATCTGATCGTTTGGGGGTACGTAGGTCTATATAGGAGGAAGGAGTACATCGGTGGAGCAACGTGGGGCCCACGAGGGTAGAGGGCACGCCCCCTACCTCGTGGCTTCCTCAAAGCTTCCTTCACTTAGGGTCCAAGTCTCCTGGATCGTGTTCATTCCAAAAATCACGTTCCCGAAGGTTTCATTCCGTTTGGACTATGTTTGATATTATTTTTCTGCAAAACTCCGAAATAGGCAAAAAAAAGCAATTCTGGGCTGGGCCTCCGGTTAATAGGTTAGTCCCAAAAATAATATAAAAGTGAATAATAAAGCCCAATAATGTCCAAAACAGAAGATAATATAGCATGGAGCAATCAAAAATTATAGATACGTTGGAGACGTATCACCGTGCCAAAATGCACTGGGCCAAGATGAAGGCTGCCAGCGTAGCTGTTGAAGGTCTGCCCAGTGACAAGGCTCACCGCAAGCCGGAGCGCTACTTCGGTGATGTCCTTGAGGGTACCTGTTTGATAGAGGGCCAATGCTGAAAGGATATTATGTTTGAGTAGCTGTGTCCGAGCCACTGTATCCGAGCTATCCAGACATTGTATTATAAAACGAGGCCTTCGTAATATATTTATGTCTCTTATCTTTGAATTACTTCTACTCTTGTGCGGCCGTTTATATCTTTGAGAGTTTGCGAGTCGTCGGCTTCAGCCCCCACGTAGGTAGTATGGGGGTGTCCGGGATAGCACATAATCACTCTTGACCCAACGTCTTGGTCCGTAAAGGAGGTGTTAGTGCGGCAAATGAGGCAATCAGATTATGTGGCTTTACTACTCTCATTTAGCCGTAGGAGTTTTACAATGGGGTTGTAAGATAGCCCCTAGTGCGTATGCGGCTACCAAACTTAGATGCCTTTCGATGCATGACTGAACACGGCCAGCCCTTCGTGTAATACGGGACAAATTGCTAGAGATTTATTATGTCACCGAATTGCTGACCAGCTCTCACCGCATCACGACAGTCAGTTTTCGGCTTTCCCTACTGAGGTGCTTGGCGGTGCTAGCCGGAAACACGATCGAAGTAGTTCTCCCTTTGCTACCTTAGCCGAAAAACGGAATGTAAGGTTGCAAGCATAGGAGCCCGGCAACCCAACTATTGACCAAAGACGTGATTCGGAGCCGATGCATATAATGAAGTATTCGGGACGCCGAAGTATACTCTAAAAGTGTTCGTACTTTCTATCGTTGAAGATATGTATATGGCTCGAATAGAGCCCCTCGCGATTTAAGTCATACCAAGGTGTATATGCCGACTTGAACATAAAGTGGGAAAACAGAAAAAGTGCCCATGCCAAATAGGGCTGGGCGAAGCAATTTCCATTATAATCTGATTGGTACGTCAAAACATATTTTAACAAAAGATGCAATAAGCATCACGGCTATTTTACATGCCGAGAACAAGGAAAATTTGTATACATGTCCTAGATTTGAAAAGATGATCTAGAAGATCCTTTGGACGTTCTGCTGCACGTCTGTGCTACTTTTCACCTTGGTGTAGGGTCCTCTGAAAGGACCGACGATCAATTATGTATAAGGGGCCTAGGAGGGGACCCTTGTTAGCTCCGGAAATTGATGCAGGCTTGTAAAGAACCTAAAAAAAATAAAAACAAGACGAAAATGGTGGATCAATATGTGGGTCCGGATAGGGTCAAGCCATAACGTGGACCCTATGTTTAGTATGCTTCTGTCCTTGCCCATGGTATTGTTAACGCGTAGTTATGCATGCACAGTACCTATGCCGCTATCAGTCTAGGGCATTGGCGGAGGACGAATTGCTAATCTAGCTCTATATGAGCCGGACTGTCGTTCTGCAAGGTAGACCAGACTCATTTAACAGTGCCCGGGGGCTTGACTGCCGGTGTGGTCTTCGTAGCGAGGCCACCCTCCATCTCGGCTGCTAGGGCTGCGGTGTGCTCCTCTGTATGGAGGGAGCGCTCCATGCTTCCATTGACTATTATAACGCCACATGGCCGAGGCATCTTAAGCTTAAGGTAAGCGTAGTGCGGGACTGCACTGAAACGGGCCAAAGCAGTTCGTCTGAGTAGTGCGTGATAGCCACTTCGGAACGGGACAATGTCGAAGATCAGGTCTTCTCTCTCGAAGTTATCCGGTGATCCGAAGACGACTTCCAGCGTTGTGGATCATGTGCAACATGCCTCTACGCTGGGTATTACCCCTTTAAATGTGGTTTTAGTGGGCTTGATTCTTGATGGATCAATGCCCATTTTATGGATGGTGTCGTGATAAAGCAAATTGAGACTGCTGCCACCATCCATAAGGACTCGCGTGAGGTGGAATCCGTCGATAATTGGATCAGGGACCAGTGCAGTTGAACCCCCATGACGGATACTGGTCGGAAGGTCCCTGCGATCGAAGGTGATCGGACAGGCTGACCACGGATTAAACTTTGGGGCGACTGGCTCTAAGGCATAGACGTCCCTTAACGCGCGCTTGCGCTCCCGTTTGGGGATATGAGTGACGTAGATCATGTTCACTGTCTTGACCTCGGGGGGGAATTTCTTTTGCCCCCCTGTGTTCTATGGGCGAGGCTCTTCATCGTCCTACTTGCTGGGCGGCCCTTTCCCCTTGTCTTCAGCGTTGAGCTTGCAGACCTATTTAAAGACCCAACAATTTCTGTTGGTATGGTTTGCAAGCTTGTCGAGGGTGCCATGAATCTGGCAAGGCCGATCAAGTATTTTGTCCAAACTAGATGGACCATCTCTGTTTCGTTTGAATGGCTTCTTCCGTTGACCGGGTTTGGAGCCACTGAATCCGGCATTAACCGTCGTGTCTTTGATATCTTGGTTGTTGCTTCAACGCTTGTGTTTATTGCGTCCTGGCTTGCCATTGCCATCCTTGGCTTCGGAAGTGCCGGGGTCGCTGGTGCTATTACTTCTACGAGCCAGCCAGCTATCTTCTCCCGTGCAAAAGCCGGTCTTGAGTGCGGTAAGGGCTGCCATGGACTTCGACTTTTCCTGGACAAGGTGTCGGGCGAGCCACTCATCTCGGAAGCTGTGTTTGAAGGCCGCGAGGGCTTCGGCATCCGGACAATCCACAATTTGATTCTTTTTAATCAAGAAGTTGGTCCAATGTTTCCGGGTTGATTCTCCGGGCTGCTGGACTATGTGACTAAGGTCATCGGCGTCTAGAGGCCGAACATATGTACCTTGGAAGTTGTCTCTAAAGGCGTCCTCCAAATCTTCCCAGCTTCCAATAAAGTTTTCTAGGAGTCTGTTCAGCCAATGTCGTGCTGTCCCTTTGAGTTTTAGGGGTAGGTACTTGATGGCGTGGAGGTCGTCACCGTGAGCCATGTGGATGTGGAGAAGGAAATCTTCAATCCATACTGCGGGATCCGTCGTACCATCGTTTGATTGAATGTTCACAGGTTTAAATGCTTCCGGAAATAGGTGCTCCACAACCTCATCGGTGAAACACAATGGGTGTGCCGTGCCTCTGTATTGAGCGATGTCGCGACGTAATTCAGATGAAGTCCGAATGCGGTTCTTGGCCCGAGTGAGGTTGTGCCTTTCACACTAGGCTTGATGGCCATCCTCTCGTGTCGGAGCACACCCCCTTGACCCATAGATTGATCTTGTCAGACCAGCTCTACTGTCGAGGTCCTTGCATAAGTCATAGGTATAGCCCGGGGCCGCTGCCTCTCTACCTCGACGGGGGGGTGGCGCGGGCTGGTGTTCGATGTGGGTAGCCGGTCGGTCCCGACCGCGCCGTGGTCGGTCGGGTTTGACGACGGTTTTATGCTTTGGCGGTGAGGGAGTCCTGGATTAGGGGGTAATCGGACAGCCGGACTATATCCTTTGGCCGGACTGTTGGACTATGAAGATACAAGATTGAAGACTTCGTCTCGTGTCCGGATGGGACTCTCTTTGCATGGAAGGCAAGCTTGGGGATACGGATATATAGATCTCCTTCCGTTGTAACCGACTCTGCGTAACCTAGCCCCCTCCGGTGTCTATATAAACCGTCCGGTTTAGTCCGTAGGACAACAACAATCATACCATAGGCTAGCTTCTAGGGTTTAGCCTCTATGATCTCGTGGTAGATCAACTCTTGTAATACTCATATTCATCAAGATCAATCAAGCAGGAAGAAGGGTATTACCTCCATAGAGAGGGCCCGAACACAGGTAAACATTGTGTCCCTTGCCTCCTGTTACCATCCGCCTTAGACGCACAGTTCGGGACCCCCTACCCTAGATCCGCTGGTTTTGACACCGACATTGGTGCTTTCATTGAGAGTTCTACCGTGTCGTTGCTGCAAGGTTTGATGGCCCCTTCGATCATCGACAACGATGCGGTCTAGGGTGAGGTTTTCCTCCCCGGAAAGATCTTCGTGTTCGGCGGCTTTGCACTGCGGGCCAACTCGTTTGGCCATCTAGAGCAGATCGAAAGCTACGCCCCTGGCCATCAGGTTAGGTTCGGAAACTTGAATTACACTGCCGATATCCACAGAGACTTGATCTTCGATGGGTTCGGGCCCATGCCAGGTGTGCCGCACGATCACGATGTGCACGATATAGCTCTACCGTCGGACGGTGTTTGGGAGATCACGCCAGCAACTACTCCGGCCTCTAGTCCAAAGCAGACCGCGCCATCCGAGGATGGGAGGATAGACTCCGCCACGGGGGTCGTGCCCTCAGCGGCGATAGAGCCGAATACCGACCTTACCCTTCATGAGAGCCGTGTCGCCGAACTGTTGGACTCGTCCTGGGCCACGGACTCCGTACCACCCGTGCCCATACCTATCGAATCCGATTGGGCGCTGATCATGGAGTTCACCTCCGCAGATATCTTTCAACACTCGCCCTTCGGCGACATACTAAACTCACTGAAATCTCTCTCCCTGTCTGGAGAGCCTCGGCCGAACTATGTCCGGCTAGAGTGGGACGCGGACGACGAAGAAATTCAATCCCCACCCACCATCCACTTAGTAGCCACTGTCGATGATTTAACCGACATGCTCGACTTCGACTCATCAGACATCGATGGTATGGACACCGATGCCGGAGACGAACAGGAACGACCGCCCACAGGGCACTGGACCGCCACCTCAGCATATGACGTATATATGGTGGATACACCCAAAGAAAATAATAACAAGGATGCAGCGAAAGATAGCTCCCACGACAAGCAATCAAAACAGCGCCGTAGGCGCCGCTCTAAATCCCGCCTTGGCAAAAACAGCGACAACAGCGCAACAAGAAGCCAAATTGACCCAGCGATAGAGCAGGGTAAGCCAGCGGATGACGAGCAAAGTGCGGAGCTGCTATCCGAGCATGGCGATGCCGAGCATCAAGACAACAAACCCGTCTTCGGTAAGGAGAACAGTCCGGATGAAGACGAGAGCATCATCCTGGAAGGGCAGCTAGAGCAAGAAAAGCTTATGGCCACTGCAAGAAGTTTGAAGAAGCAGAAACAAAGGCTCAAGGCCGCACAAAACACACTCAATAGTAGATGGAATAGAGTGCTCGACATGGCAGAAAAGTACGGTGGCAGCCGCCCCACGAAGAGCTACCCAAAGCGGAAGCTGCTGCCGGAGTTCGACGAGGCCTTCGAACCCTCATAGCCAAAAAACAAAACCGCTGATCGGTCGGATCGACGACCTCGTGGCCGTGATAGAGTGGCCAACGAGGCTGCACATAGGTCAATACATGACTGACACAAGGACCCGCATCAATGGGCCAGCGCAACCAGATCCATCTACGGATCAAGGAAACGCGCTCCAGCACTTAGCCAACACCAAATACCACAACCGTCCGAACGCCATGGCACAGCCAAATACAGGGGTGCCGCACACCCCCTATGTTTCTCCGACGAGGTATTAGACCATGAATTTCCAGAAGGGTTCAAACCAGTTAACATAGAGGCATACGACGGAACCACAGACCCTGGGGTCTGGATCGAGGACTTCATCCTCCATATTCACATGGCTCGTGGAGACGAGCTCCACGCCATCAAATACTTATCCCTCAAGCTCAAAGGACCAGCTCGGCACTGGCTGAAATGCCTCAACAAAAATTCCATTGGAAGTTGGGAGGAGCTCGAGGACGCTTTCCGGACTAACTTTCAAGAGACTTATGTCCAACACCCGTACGCTGATGATTTGAGTCATATAATTCAACAGTCCGGAGAGTCAGCCCGAAAGCTTTGGAATAGGTTTCTCACTAAGAAGAACCAAATTGTCGACTGTCCGGACGCTGAAGCCCTAGCAGCTTTCAAGCACAACGAACGGCATGCCAGACACCTTGGCCAAGAAAAGTCGAGAACAATGGCAACCCTAACAAGCCTCATGACCCGCTTTTGCGCGGGTGCGGACAGCTGGTTAGGTCGCAGTAGCACCAGCGACCCAAGCACATCCAAGGTCCAGGACGGCAATGGAAAACCGCGACGCAGTAAAAACAAGCGCCAGAATAAAGAAGACAGCCCAGACAACACGGCGGTAACCGCCGGATTTAGAGGCTCTCGACCGGGTCAGCGGAAAACGCCCTCTAAAGGCAACATAGATGAACCAATCGGCCTAAACAAAATTCTAGACAAACTATGTCAGATCCACGGCACCCCCGGCAAGTCTGCAAATCATACCCATAGAGATTGCTGGGTCTTCAAGCAGGCTAGCAAGCTAAACGCCGAACACAAGGGGGAGGACACTTCGAGCGAGGACGAGGATACGCCTCGCCAAAGAAGACAACTGGGGACATAAAAATTCCCACCGTAAGTCAAAAGCGATAAATTTTATCCACGTGACAAAGAGGAGAGGCAAATACGCACTCCGAAATACACGAGCCATAGAGCCCGTCACCCATGAGTCCTGCCACTGGTCGGCCTACCCGGTCACTTTCGATTGCAGGGATCACCTAATAGGTATCCAGCAGGAAGGATCAGCCGCCTTGGTGCTGGACCCAATAGTAAACGGATACCATCTTACACGAGTCCTTATGGAGGGCGGCAGTAGTCTAAATCTGATATTACCAGGACACTATCCGAAAAATGGGGATAAACCTGTCGGATTTCGGATTCCGGCAGACCCTCTAGGTTCGAACACTGGGGTGCGCGTGGAGATCTCTCCCTCTACCTACCTGCACCTCGCCACCTCGCTAGGAACTAGAGCTATGAGAAGAACAACACAAGAGACACAGGGTTTATACTAGTTCGGGCCACCATCATGGTGTAATACCCTACTCTAGTTTGGGGTGTGGTGGATTGCCTCTTGGGCTGATGATGAAAAACACAAGGAAAAACAGCCTCGCGAGGGTCTATTCTTGGCTGGTGCGATGAACTGCTAGGGGGAGTTCAGTCTCTCTCTTTCTCTCTCTCTCAGATTTCTAGATGCCGGACCCAGCTCTCTCTCAGATTTCTGGATGCCGGATCAAGCCCTCTCTACCCTGTGGGTGGCTAGTCCTATTTATATGCAGAGGCCCTGGGCCTCTTCCCAAATATCAAGCGGGAAGAGCGCCAACAATTTGCCATTTTGAAGGGGAACATCTAGTACACTTATCCTGACTTAAGTTGGTCCTCGCCTGTCAAAGGCTCTGGTGGTGACGCCGGCTTGGGCTCCACAATGACTTCCTTCCTTCTGTTGCGACGGTCTTGGTCTTGTTGCACCGAAACGGATGCCTTTGCTTGATACTCTTGCCTGCGCTTGCTCCCTTTGCACCAAAGAGGAAAGGAGGACACTGCGCGGGCTGGCGCCCGCCTGGCGCCATCGGTCGTCATGGCTTGCGTCATGGGCACCTCGTGAGGTACCACTCCTTGATCTCTCCGCCTCCTCGCGAGCCAGCCTGACGAGGCCGTGCCTGAGGAAGCTCCTTGTCGTCCTCCCCACGAGGCTTGGCCCCTCGTGAATGTCTCGAGCTTGTGCTGATGAAGATGGGCCGTCCTGGGCCACCCCTTGTGCCACGCCACAGGCCGCAGGCAGGCAAGTCTGGGTACCCCCGTTCCCAGAACGCCGACAAAACCCAACAAACATCAGGCACAATAATACTACCTTCAAGGGAGTAATACCAGGCACAGAGGCTCACTGCACGGGCTCTCTAGTACTAGAGGTTGTGTTCGGCTCGCCCGACAACCTCCGGAGCAAAAGGTTAACCTTCGACATTGCTCCATTCTGAAGTGTCTATCAAGCATTACACGGACAAGAGGCGTTCGCCCGTTTCAACGCAATACCACATTATGCTTCACTCCAACTTAAAATGCCCGGTCCGCGTGGCACCATCACACTACATGGAAATGTTGAGCGTTCGTTCTGAGCAGAAGAACGCACGGCTGCTTTAATAGCCGAACACTAGAAGGCCTCACCACCAGAGATGATGACCGGTCGTTAGGACCGCGGACACGGTTAGACGAGTCCGTCCAATCATTGGATAGATATTGGTTCGATGGTTACACCCGTATATACGGTACCAGGGGCTTTTCCGCAATAATTTGGCTCATCTTTACCCATCTTGACTTTTTCATGGTTTATTTATAATAACCAAAATTTTGCACAACAACTTTTCACTAAGCACCTCTCTTTTACAGATGACGATCGTGCTACACCCGTCCAAGATACGGCACAACAGAGACACAGGCGCAGACGTGCAGCAGGGACCCGTGCAAAGGTTTCTCTTTAGATTAAGACCCTGCGTAAACCTTTTTTACTGTCTTTTGTTGTTCACATCCTCCGGATTCTCAATACAACCGAGAAGGATGCTGACGTCTTGGTATGTGGCCACGTCAGAATATTGCTCGTACCGGGACACTATGGGTTCATTATCAACGGGCATCACCTAAGCCCAGTATATGTTTCAAAGACCAAACACCTTAGGGAGTGTTCGGCGGTGCGAGTTAGGCCTTATATGCATCGGCTCCGAATCATGTCTTTGGTCAAATGTTGGGTTTGCCCGGCTCCTGTGTTTTGCTACCTTACGTTCAACTCTATCGGCTAAGGTGGCACCAGGAGAAGTACTGCGATTGTGCCCTCGCTAGCCCGGACGAGCACCTCAGTAGAGAAAGCCGAAAACTGACAGTCATGATAAAGCGAGAGACTGGTCAACCACTCGATGACTTATCGGAATCTTCGGGATTCCTCCGCATTAACGAAGGGCCGTTTCCCGGCCAGGCTCGACCGTGCCCTGTATTCGGATGAGCGCGGAGCGACCAGGGGCCATATCGTAGCCCCACTGTCAAACTCCTATGGCTAAGCGAAAGTGTTAAAGCAATATAGTCTGATTGCCTAGTTCGCTGCTCTATCACCTCCTTAATGGACCAAGACGCTGGATCAAGTGTGAACACGCCTCTTCTGCGAGCACCCCCGCATTATATGCGTGGGGGCTGAAGCCGACGACTGTAAACTTTCAGGTTATATACACATATATATAAACGGCCGCACATGAGGCATCATAACACTTTTAGGCAAAAGTATAAAAATAGCCTTTATATAATTTAGCAAAACATTGTTTTTCAATGGGAATACATGTCATTCAAACATAATATTCTTCGAGCACTGCGCTTCTATTGAACGAGCGCCTTCAAGGACTTCATCAAAGTAGTGCACGGCAGCTACTCGGCTAATTGCCGAACTAGGGGCTGCAATTGCGGTGGCTTCCATCTCCGCCCAGTGTGTTTTGACATGGGCAAGCGCCATCCACGCACCCTCAATGCACGCCGACCTCTTCATAGCGTCGATGCAAAGCACAACACCAAGGAACCGCTGCTCCAAGCTGAAGTAACTGTTCGGCCTTGTCCCTGCCGGCCACATGTGATCCACAACAGACCTCATGGCGAGTCCGGACAACCTATGGAGCTCGGCCCATTCGGCCATTCACTCATTCAGAGGAAGCGGACGCGCTGGACCATTAAATTGCAACCAGAAGAGCTTCTCCACTTCACAATATCTTTGATCCTTGAAGAACTCGGCCGCATCAGCAGAACTCGCTGCCAAATCCAGATAGGCGTCTGCAGAACTCCACAGCCGGTTCAGGGGAGCATACTTAGGATCTATGAACTTCATCCGCAGCATAAAGGGCTTCCCAGCCGCGATATCCCCAGCGTGACGCAGCTCCTCCTTCATCGCTCTTATTGTAGAGCGGGATTCCTTGGCTGCTACCATGGCCTTCTCTAGCTCCGTAGCCTTCGTTCGGCTTTCCTTCTCAAGAAGCCGGTATCAGTTGGCGGCATCACTTAACTCAACGACCATCTTGGCCATCTTCTCCTTACTTTGGCAATGGGCAGCTTGTTCGGCCCTCAGCTCTTCAGCCTCGTTTAGAGCGGCCGCATCACTTTTCCTGGCTTGCTTTTTGGCTCGGGCAAGTTCCGCCCGAAGGGTCTCCACTGCCGCAGCTCCATCTGCATTTCACAACATGTTCAAGATACTGGCATTACGCTCCTCTTACCATATGCTGAAATCTGGAGAAATTACATATCCTGCGCCTCGTCAAGCTGCTTGTTGACAAGTACAATGTCGGCATCTGCCGCATCAAGTCGCACCGTTCGCTCGGCAACCTCACAAGTCCGGCTAGCCAACGGACCTCCTGCCACCTGCATATGAAGATGGCTGGATTATTACCTGCGACTATGATCCTCTGTTTACCGCCGTTTTCGACGGCAACTAGAGTCTCAGGGGCTACTATCTACACAGGGCACATTTAAAACATGTGCGGTACTATCAATAATACACGTCACTTCGCGTACCTCAAAACCTTTCAGCAGACTCATAAAGGCTTCATGCAAACCGCTTTCTGCGGATGAAACCCCCTCAACCACCGCGCCCATTAGCGCATGGTGCGCTTCTAAGATAGCCGCCTGCTCTAGCAGAACCTTCAGTGCATCCGACCGCATGATAGGCGGAGCCAGACCCTTCCGGTTGCTCTCTTCAAGAGCCGGATACTGAGGACTTCGGGTGGCCAGAGAATCACCCTCTGGCCTGGCCGGATCGGGAGAAGCCCTCCGAGACGACATCCCGGGGTCGCCCGCCTTGTAAGGCGGGATGGTGTGGGGAGGCGTTTCGCTCTCCATCATCTCCGGAGGAAGAGCCCCCGAAGACGAACTCTGCCGAGAAGGGTCACGATCCGGACTACAAGAGGGAGGTTTTGGTTATTTTCCTCAGAAGTAAAGTAGGATGTTTTTTACTATTAAACCCTTTCTTTTACATACAGCTCGATGGAGGTCTGGTCCCCTTGCAGGCACTGTATGGCCGGGGTATCCCCTAGGCCAGGACCCTCTGGCGAAGATTTCTTCCCCCGTTTAGAGACTATTGTCTCCGGGCCTTCATAGGCGGTCCTTTTCCTTCCTTGGGGAGAGGGAGCTTTGGCTTCTTCTCCCCGGTTATCCTCCTTCGTGGAGGCATCAGCCTATTTCTTCCCACCTTTATCCTCCCCTGAGGGCGCTTGGTATGGCGCAAGCTCCATCATCCGGACTAGTACCAGATCCGGTGAGACCTCGGGGAGGGGGGCAGGACACCTGATCATCTTCGCCTTTGCTATCCAGTCCTGGTCAAAGAGTGACTTTTCAGAATGATGTCGTGATGAATAGAAATACGAGGTGTTTCGCCATAGGGCGACTTACTCGGATATCTGGATGATTGCAGTTCAGGCCCGCGTCCTCGGTGGAATCCGGACACATTATTTGCGGTCCGAAGTACAATTTGTACATCTCCTCGGGCGTCATGCCGAGGACGTGCTGAATAGCTTGCGGTCCCTCCGGATTGAATTCCCACAGACGGAGGGGACGACGTTTATAGGACAGGGTTCGGTGAAGTAACTTTACTTGCGTTACTGTGACCAGATCAATATCTCTTTCGAGAAGATCTCGGATGCGGCCCTGCAGTATGGGCACGTCCTTCGCTGGCCCCCAGTATAGCCCCTTGTGGATCCATGACGTTAGTCATGGATGGTGACCCGAGCGAAAGGAAGGTGGGGCCACCCATTTGGTACCCTTGGGAGCTGTGACATAAAACCATTCTTGTTGCCATAAGCTAGACACCTCCTGGAAAGAAACCTCGGGCCATGGGGCATCGGCGCTTTTGCTTATTACAGCACCCCCGCATTCTGCATACCTCCCCTCGATTGTCTTCGGCTCCACTTGGATGGTCTTGAGCCACAGGCCGAAGTGAGGGGTGATGCGGAGAAAAGCTTCGCACATGACGATAAAAGACGAGATGTGGAGAATAGAATCCGGAGCTAAATCATGGAAATCCAGCCCATAATAGAACATGAGCCCCCTCACGAAGGGATCTAGAGCCAGGCCTAGCCCTCGAAGGAAGTGAGATATGAATACTACGCTCTCGCTGGGTTTGGGAGTAGGTATGACCTACCCTTGGGCAGGCAACCGATGCGCAATCTCCCCGGTCAAGAACCTGGCCTCTCTTAACTTTCTGACGTCCTCCTCCGTGACGGAGGAGGGCATCCACCGACCTTGTAGGTTGGATCCGGACATGGTTGAAGGTCCGAAGCGCCTTACTTGAGCTTTGGGTGTTGGAACTCGAGGCGGGGGAGGGATTCGATTTAGTTTGAGGAATAAAAAAGGATAGGCCTTGGTCTCTTTATAAAGAGGGTGAATACCAGGCGTCCTCCTCATGACCATTTGGGACTTGCCTATAATCGAGGAGTCATACCAGTGGGCACGATTGGGTTACCCACGCCCGTATTGATGATAATCCCGTGATAAGGGGACACGATCTCTTCTTCGAGAAGATGTGCCAAAGGAACCGCCTCGCGATATGCGCCAAGGCTGGTTGAAAGACACGGTTCGATAATAACCGGGCCATGGCATGATGTCATGATATCAAATACGTCAGCAGGTCGGATTTGTGAATATTATTTTCTCTACGGTGGAATGTGGAATTTGTTTTGCAGAGCCGGACACTATCCTTGTGTTCAAGATCTTCCATCGAGTATTCGGAGGAGGAACCCGCCTTGCAATGACGAAAACAGTCTGCACGCCAGACTCATCGTCATTGAAGCCTGGTTCGAGAGCTCTTGAGGAGTCCTGGATTAGGGGTATCCGGACAGCGGACTATATCCTTTGGCGGACTGTTGGACTATGAAGATACAAGATTGAAGACTTTGTCTCGTGTCCGGATGGGACTCTCTTGGCGTGGAAGGCAAGCTTGGCGTCGGATATGTAGATCTCCTTCCGTTGTAACCGACTACTGTGTAACCCTAGCCCCCTCGGTGTCTATATAAACCGGAGGGTTTAGTCTCAGAGGACAACAACAATCATACCATAGGCTAGCTTCTAGGGTTTAGCATCTACGATCTCATGGTAGATCAACTCTTGTAATACTCATATTCATCAAGATCAATCAAGCAGGAAGTAGGGTATTACCTCCATAGAGAGGGCCGGAACCTGGGTAAACATTGTGTCCCTTGCCTCCTGTTACCATCCGCCTTACACTACTAGAAAAAGGGCTATAGATGGGATTGACACTAATGGCGCAACAGACAAGCGGTGCGCCATTAGTATATACTAATGGCGCACCACCTTCTGATACGCCATTAGAGTTGAAACTACTAATGGCGCACCTGGCCCCAGGTGCGCCATTAGTATCAATTTTTTTTGTACTAGTGCGCCTGTCCAAACATACTAATGGCGCATCCAGACTTAGTGCGCCATTACTAGTTGTAACTAGTAATGGCGCACCTGTCGGAAAGTGCGCCACTAATGTTGTTTTTTTTATTCCTTTTTTTGCAAAACTACTAATGGCGCACTGTTCCACCGTGCGCCATTACTAGTTTAAACTAGTAATGGTGCACTGTGGAACAGTGCGCCATTAGTATGTTTTTTTTTGCAAAACTACTAATGGCGCACCACCAGAAGGTGCGCCATTAGTAACCTGGGTTACTAATGGCGCACCACCAGAAGGTGCGCCATTAGTAACCTGGGTTACTAATGGCGCATTTAGGGTTGGTGCGCCATTAGTAAGTGGGAAGCAACAAGATATTTTGGACAGCCTCTCCCCTACCCACACTCACTTTTTCCCTACTTCATTCTCTCCACCTCCTCCTTGTCTCGGGTGCCTCCTCTTTTTCACCTCATTGCCACCATAGATTCATTCAAATTAAGTGGTTAAATTACCTTGTTTTGATAGGTAAGTAAGGGGGGAAACTATATTTATGTTGTTCTCCCTACAACAATGTGCACATGCACTTTTTATGGCCTAGCTAGATCTATGTATGTTCGTGGTGTTGCATATGTTTGTGGTGTTGAATATGTGTTTGTGTTTGGAGGTGTACCGTATTTGAAATGCGATAGTTGCCAATATTTTGCGGAATGTTGATTCATTTCCGTTTTGGCGAGAATTTTGGCATTAAGCATTCTTTTGGTCCTATTTTTGGGGAAGTCATGCCAAATTTTTCTTGGTTCTAAAATATCGTTTTGCTGTACCCTTGCAGCGACCATGGTCCGCATCGATGACCGAAGGCATCGTGAATAGGTTTTTGAGGTCCGCGAAGGCCGAGATGCTTCAAAAGAACGAGATGGAGATAAGATGTCCATGTCGAAGATGCAAGTCAAGAGCCTTATTGCGGACCCGGATTCCGGCAGGTGGGACCACCTGCTCTTGCGTGGTTTCATGGATGGCTATCGGTGGCAAGGTGATGAAGATGACTACAAAGTCGTCCATGGGGGCGGGCAAGAAATGAGGAAGGGCAGCAAGACAACCACCGCGCTCGGGCGGGCGAGAAGACGAAGAATCCCGAGGAGATGATCACGACGGTGATCTTTGTACAGATCATCATGTAGAAGATGAAGGACATGATGATGAGGAAGATGCGGAAGCGGGGCAGCGGGCATGATCATAAAGATGATGATGCGGCGGAGCGCACGACGCTGGACCATCGATGGGCTGGGTGCAGGACCCTCATATTCAAGAGCTGCTTCTCAAGCGGGCCGGATAACGCAAGAGCTGCCGCCCGAGAGAAAGCCAAGATGGATCAACTTGAGTTAGATGCGGTTACTCCATTGTATGAAGGATGCAGGCCCGAGGATAGCCGCCTGAAAGTAACGCTCCTGGCTCTGGAGATGAAGGTAAAACACAAAATGACCGACGTATGCTTCAACGAGAACATGTCATTCTGGCACGAACGTCTTCCCAAGGGGAACAAGTGCCCGACCAGTTTGGAGGAGGCAAAGAAAATCGTGTGTCCTCTGGATTTACCGCACGTGAAATACCATGTGTGCATGAACAATTGCATCATTTATCGGGATGAGCACGCGGAGTCTACCATATGTCCGGTTTGCGGCGTCACTCGATACAAGAAGAGGAAGAAAGCTCCTCGAAAAGTGGCGTCGTACTTTCCGATCACTCCTCGTCTGCAGCGGTATTTCGCGGACCCTAAGGTAGCAAAGCTCCTGCGTTGGCACGCGGATAGGGAGGAGAAGAAGCGAGAAGATGACGCAAATGATCCGGAGGTAGATAAAAAAGACAAGATCCTGAGTCACCCTAAGGATGCGAGCGGTGGCAAGCGTTGAACTTCAAGACCCAGAATTTGGGAAGGATCCAAGGAACATCGTCTTTGGGCGCGTGCTCCGATGGAGTCAATCCGTTTGTCAGCCAGAGTAGCACACATAGCAGCTGGCCTGTGTTTGTGTGGATGTACATCGTTCCCTCCTGTTTGTGGATGAAGAGGAATTACTTTCAATTTAGTATGCTTATTGAAGGGCGAAACAACCAGGGAACGACATCAATCAGTATGGGGCTGCTGAAAGAGGAGCTTGACATGCTGTGGAAAACGCCACCAATACGTGGGGACGCCCGAGAAAGAATATTTCCCTATGAGAGCCGCCTTTGACCGCTCATGACGGTGCACGACTATCTCGGTTACGGATATCTCGCGGGCAGGTAGTCCACGGATTTTCTGGATGCGTAAGGTGCATGGATGACACAACGTACGCCAGCTAGATAGAGATCCGGGTCTTGAAAACCGTGTTCATGGGACATCGAAGGTGGCTTCGCAACGATGACCCATGGAGGAAACGCAAGGATCTGTTTGATGGTGAAACCGAACCCGAAAACGCCTGTCACGAGGAGCGGCGAGGAAATAGACAAGCTGTTGAAAAATTGGAAAGACTACCCACCGCCGAAAGAAGCAAAAGGCGCGCGAGCCGGAAAGAAGCGAAAGCGCCAGAGTCATTGTTGAAGGTATGGAAAACGAGGTCTGTTTTCTGGGACTTGCCGTACTGGAAGATCCACCGTGTGCCTCACAGCCTTGATGTCATGCATATCACGAAGAACGTGTGCGAGTCTGCTTGGTACCCTGCTCAACATGCCAGAGAGGACCAAAGATGGGCCGAAAGCAAGGGCAGACTTGAAATCAATGGGCATCGGCAGGAGCTTCACGCTAATGATGATGATGATGATGATGATGATGATGATGATGATGATGATGATGAGGCAGGACCACGATGAAAGTCGTCGCAAAGGCAAAAAGGCCAAGAAGAGCGGAAATGACTACCCTCCCGCGTGCTTCACTCTAAGTCAGGAGAAGATCAAGCAGTTTTTCACCTGCCACCTAGGAGTAAAACTTCCTTACGGTTCTGGCTGGGAAGATAAGCGAGATACCTAGACCCAGCGAAGCGAAGTTCTGTGGGATGAAGTCTCACGACGGTCACGCGTCTTGATGACGCCAGATACTTCCGGTTGCAATCCAGTGGGATCATGGACGCCAGCACGTCCGTGAAAGCGCTATTTGGCCTATGCAACTTTTTGACGTCATCTCTCGGAATTCGATTGGCGTGAGGCAACCTCAAGGCTACAGGAAGAGATCGTGGTGATACTATGCGAGCTTGAGATGTACTTCCCACCCGCATTCTTCGACGTTATGGTGCATCTGCTGGTCCATATAGTGGAGGATATCATCCAACTTGGGCCGACGTTCCTGCACATCATGATGCCGTTCGAAAGGATGAATGGTGTCATCAAAGGATACGTTCGCAACATGTCACGTCCAGAGGGAAGTATAGCCAGGGCTTCGACCGAAGAGTGCATCTCCTACTGCCGCGAATTATCTAGGCATTGAGAACCCGTTGGTCTGCGGTCAACGAGGCACCTCGGCAGGCTCGCTGGATGGGGTCACCGTGAGGGTCGCCCGCGAAATGCATGTCGACTTAGAGGGTCGACTTCGCCGACTTTGAAAGAGCAAACCTAGTCGCGCTACAACACATAGACGTGGTCGATCCTTGGGTGGTAGAGCACAAAACCTTTATTAAGAAGGCGTACAATGACCGAGGCCAACAGAGGACGACGGAGATATAATCAAAGAGCACAACTCATGTTTCACGCGTTGGTTCGAAAGCGTAAGCTTCGTCGCATCTTTACATGAGGATTCTTCCGCTGAATAACAACTCATATTCGCCTTGTCACAGGTACGAGCACAACCTGATGACCTATGAGGCGAAAGATATCAACGGCTACACATTCTACACCGAGGCCAAGGACATGAAGAGCGATGGTTATCAGAACTCCGGGGTAACGATGGAATCCTACACCGGTAATGACAAGGACAGATACTACGGAAGGATCGAGGACATCTGGGAGCTGAGCTACGCTGGAGAGAAGGTCCCGATGTTCCGTGTCAGATGGGCGAAGAGCATCCTAAAAGAAGACCGGTATTTCACCACCATGGTTATACCCGGTTAAGCCAAGATCCAAGACGCGCGTATGACGTCACCGCGAAAAATGAGCCATGGGCACTGGCTTCCCAAGTTGACCAATGCTTCTTCATTACCGACCCGTCAAAGCCGAGTCGTGTTGTCGTGAGGAGAGGCAAAAGGAAGATCATCGGAATGGATGGAGTAGCCAATGAGCAAGACTTCGACAAGTATGGCGACCCGAGGATCGAACATGGCGACGATGATGAAGTAGCAGCATACACCACAAGAAGAAGCAGGACCACCCTACCTAAAGGACGTCCGTTCCACAGAAGAACTCCATTTGCGAAAAAGAAGGGCAAGAAGATTGTGAACAGATAGCTAGCTAAGATCGATTGTATTTAAATCGTAGCCTTCATTTCTCGATTGTATTTCATGGGCAGTTTTGAACTATCATGAATATTTTTAAATTTCATGGACACTCGATCTCGATCCCCTCCATCTCGATCGCTATCCCACCTCGCCAAATCCGTCCCCTCGCCGAAAGCACCCCCAGTCCACCCGGCCGTCGACCCCCGCACCTCGATTCCCCTACTCAACCACCGCCACTGACCCCCGCACCCCTCCCTACTCAACCGCCCGCCCGACCCCGCACCCCCGCACCTCCCTCTCCACCGGCACTACTGTTTGATGATATTTAAAAAAAAATATTACTGTCTTATAAAAAAATATTACTGTTATGATTTAAACAAGTTTGAACATATTTAAACACAAATAAGTATCAAACAACATTTTAAATTCATGAAAAAATTGTGGAGCACAGGGAATCGAACCCAGACCTCCTGGTGTGAGAACTGGCTCTTGACTGGGTCGAGCTAATAGAGGGAGCTTGATGTGGATCAGGTCAGGTGGAAGATAACCTGTTGGCTCGAGCAGAAATCAAAAAAAAATACTAATGGCACACCAGGGCGAGGTGCGCCATTAGTATGGATGTACTTATGGCGCACCGAGGTGTGGTGCGCCATTAGTATTGTGCCGCCCTCACCATCCATACTTCCTCCCCGGCCCTCGATCCCCTTCCCCTCTGCTCTCCCTCGCCCTCGCACTCGATCCCCTTCCCCTCTCCTCTCCCAACACCGCTGCCCTGCCGCCTCGGCCTTGCCCGCCCAGCCGCCTCGACCTCGGCCTTCGCCCGCTCCTCCTCCGCGCCTCTCCGCCCAGCCCAAGCCCAAGGCCGCTCCGCCTCCACCTCCTCCGCCTCCGCCGTCGACGAGGGCGCCCGCAATGTGGGCCCGTCGCTGGCAGCCTCTCGCTGCTAGGGCTCACCCGGCGCCCGTCGCCCGCCCAGCGCCTTCGGGCGACCTCTCCGACCTCCGCGACGCCGCCCTCGACCTCTCCCTCCCGGAGCTCCTCCCCGAACACCTCCCTTCTAGGTAAGTGTTGCAACTTTCTTAGTATTTGTAGATAAGTATGTGGAGCGCATGATGATAAAGTTGGTTTATAAAAGTATGGGTGGGCGCCATCGACATGAAGAATCATGCTGTGCTTTGTGCTTGGGAGACTTAAGTATCGTGTCATGTTTGTGAGCCGTTTTGTTCTTCTTAAGCATGTGCCTGCTTAGTTATGGTTTTCGTAAATGTTCTGCCTATTAGGAAACTGTTTGGAAGTTTATTTAGTGGAAATTGACCATTGTCTTAGTTTAGATTTTCGGAAACACGGCGTTCCTGTGATTCAGTATAAGCAAGTGCTTGGTTATAGAAATCTTCAGCAATGTGGAGTTCCTGCTGGAGTTGATTGTGGTGCTAACGGTGTTCAAATGACTAGAAACATGACTGTAGACGACAGTAAAGACTCAAGGCAAAATCCGGCTAACAGGGCATATTAGGATCAGTCACAATATTGAGATGAGTATTGACTAGAACAAGTTCACACCAAAGCTGACTAGGGCAACCTAGGAACAAATTCTGAAACAAAGACTACCAAGAGAAGCACTGCAAAACCAAGCATATCTTGAAGACCGCCAAGTTCCAAGCAAGAGGAAATAGATATATACAACAACCGGTATCTACTTACTTAATCAGGACAGAGACCAACTAATCAGCAAGAGAAATGACATTCACAGATAGAGGGGCCAACTAATCAGCAAGAGAACTAATTAGTATATGTAAACGAAACTAGTCAATACAGAGGCCTCGACCCAAAGCTGCCAGAGCATCCATATTTCGTAAGATCATTCAATCTGATGGATTCACGCCCTATGCGCGCAAGTTTGGTCTTGGTATCTGTAATCTTGTATGTATCTGGACAAGTGGTGCTAGCTTTATTGCCGTGACCAATTAAGCGTAGTGCCTGCAGTCCATCATTGGTGGATTTTTTTACTGTTGTAGTTCTTATTTGCTAGGCATATCACCTTACAATGAGTTGTGGGTGAAAATACCGGAGTTAACTGATATTTGAGTCCATTTACAACTGCTCCCATTAAGTTAAAGATCAACCAATTTAGTTACTAGGGGGTTACGGGACGCCTCGCAAGATAGATGCACATATCTACCTTTCACGCTAGTGAAATCTACATGATGCATCCTTACGCTCGAGGATTCCTTTCTCATTATATATTGTAGTTTAAGTGCACAAATGAACTTTTAGCTCGAACAAAGCAACGATGGATATTTATTTACTGTTGTTCCTTTTGTTTAGTAGGTTTTGGTGACGGCAGTGTATCCCCATATAGGTTTTGGCAGCAGTGTATCTCTCAAGTACCGGGCTCGCCATAACATTAGCGAGATTTTGTCGGAGACTTTGAGGTCAGTTTAACCTGTCATTTTTCAACAGTACTCAACTATTTCAATCTATCGTTATTTCTGTCGGCCAGACTTTGAGGTCGATTGATATTGATTGCGTTGGGCTATGGGGATTTTGAGCTGTTTTCGACATGTCTTCTTATAGTGTACATGTCTCCCCGCTAGTTGGTTACTTCTCATGGTTAGAAGATGTGTTGTAGCTTTTCTTAGACTTGTACTGTAAATGGATTTGGTTGTAATAGAAATGACATTTTCTCTACTCAAAGTCATTATATTGGAATTATTTGAAGATGTGTGGTGTTAGCGTATCGATAATAATTATGTGTTAGTGTGAGTTTATTCTTCCTGTGAGCATTCTAATTTTATTTCTCTGGATTCAAGCAATGGGTTTGGACTTGCAAGATTCAGTTCACAAGTACTTGTGGGCTTTGGCTTTTAGCCTAATGAGGTCTCTTACTTGTGACAGTTCAGTTGTCGATGTAATATGTTAGAAACTGCTACTATGTCTCTAGAAGAATCATCACTCTTTACACACTTATTAGAAACCCGTTTATTTCATCTGGTGAGACTTGTGCATCTTCAGCTTAGCTGCCTTGAGGCTGTTAGACATGAGCAGCCGCCAATTAATTCTGCTCTGGTGTTCCCCACTTGCGCTAATAAGAAAGTATTTTGGTTTTGCAAGATTACGTGTTTTACTACTAGCACAATTATGCATTTTCTTGTGTGTCTTTCCGTAACACGAATGACCTTCCTTTAATTGGCACACCCTCTGTTCCTAAATATGAGATGTTTTCGCAGTTCAACTAAACTGTCAAAACGTCTTACATTTAAAAACAGAGGTAGTACTTGCTAAGTTACTACACCCTCCATTCCAAATACTTGTCTTGGTTTTAATTCAGATTTGAACTAAAACAACGACAAGTGTTTTGGAATAGAGGGAGTAAATACTAGGAAAGTTTCTGTTCACACATACTCAAAAGCGAGCTTTTCTGCAGGACACTACAAACCACGTCTGATAAAGGGTGGAAACAATAAAAGCAAGCAGTAACTCGATCCAGATTGCTTGTAGTGGTTTGTCCAAAATGTTGAATGATACCGCTTGGAGATGCATATATTGTTTCACCTCTTCACATGCCAATGTATTTTCCATGTTGTGATGAAGGCCTTTTTGCCTTGTCCACCGAGAGGCCCTTGAGTTTGCTGGAATGTCGATTAACTTCCATTCCGGCAAATTGGAATACTCCATATGTCCTATTTTCAGCAAAGGTCATGCTGAAATTTTCCGTGAATTTTAGCATGACTTTGCTAAAAATAGGACATATGGGGTACTTGTGACTAATGCATGGGCCGGGTACTTGTGACTAATGATGAAAGCTTAGGCTTTTAGGGTGCCTCGGCGTCGAAAAACCCTCAATGATAAAAGCTTAGCTTTTAGGATGCCTCGGTGTCGAAAAACCCTAAATGATGAGACCATGATCTTGTTCCTTGACAATAACCAACTTTTTGACCAAACTTTGTTCCTATTTAGAGAGAAACATGGCCAACAACAATGAGGCCGGGGGTTCGGGCGGCAAGGCATTCTGGGAGCTGTCCCAGGAGATGGAGGAAGAACCTCACTTGTGTGAGGATGCCGCCTTCCCCACCGATCATGAGACCACTGATGGTAGCGCCGAGGATGACCCCACTGATTCCACCACTGATGGTGCCGCCGAGGATGCCACCACTGATGATGGCGGCCTTGCGCATGGATGGCAGCCAACCGAAGAGGCAACGGAAGGACTGGCGCCCGACCGTGCTCCGCACCCTCAAGGAGGAAGTTCTTGAAGTGGACTCGGCGGGAATCCAACGGTGCCCGAACGAATAGTCAAGGGTACTCGCTTCAGCTCGGGTGCATTCTCCCGAGCACCGACTCGATCAACACCGAGAACCTGAGGCATCCTGACCGAGGGAATTTGTGCAACCTCCTCTTCACAAAGCTGCACGAACGATACAAGTTCCCCGCTGAATTTGAAAACACAAGCCTCAAAGGTAATAAAGTGAACAATGTTGCCCTCACGAAGATGAGCAAGGCCCTGTCTACTTGGAAAAGCAATGTGAAGAGAATGATCGAGAAAGGTGAGAGTTATGAGAAGATCAAGGAGAAAAATCCTTCGATCACCGAATATGACTACAACGACTTCAAGATCAATTGCTCGAGCACCGCAAACACCGAATCAAGTCAGCGGGGGAAAGAAATGCGGGAGCTGAACTTAGGGGAACACACACTCGGTCCCGTGATTCTGATCGGGCGGAGCCTATATGGGACAAGGAGGAGGCGGACCGTGCCGAGCAAGGCCTACTGCCCCTCTTTGATAAATACGGTGACAAGCGGACCAGAACTTTGTCGTGGCCGGTACAAGAAGTACCGAAAACAAAGGAGCTTACCACAGATCCGAAGACCAGGCGGCGCTTGAGCTTGTTCTCGTAAGGAATACACCCAGCGTAATTAGCTCCATATGGTTGCATTCTAATTAATGAAGCCAAATTTCTAAATGGTTCACATTCCTTCTGCAGCGATCGAAAGCGATGGCGGGGTCGACTAAGAGCAACCCTTAGGACACCACTCTAAATAGGGCGTTGAATGTAATGAAGAACAAGGATAAGCTCGATGGCCGGCGTCGGTGGTCGTGTGGCGGCAAAGGCTTGTCGACAAAATGGTCGTCATACTATAACACTAGTGGGCGAAAGGAGAAAAAGACCAGCTCGGAAAGCCAGGCGCGCAAGGTTCAAGAACTCAAGGCACAGGTGGCGCGGATTCCGGAGATTGACCAAGAGCAAGTGCAACAACAACTCGAAGCGACGATCACCGCCATTCAGCCTACCTTGATCAAGAGGTTGAGTGCGTGGATTGCGGGCGGCCAACAGGGGCCGCCCCCGATTCCTAGCTTCACGGCCAGCAACTCGCTGAACGCGATGGCGGGGCCATTGGTGTCTCCGGCGGAGGCGGCATTGGTGTCTCCGACACCGGCACGGGAGCTTAATGCACCCGGGTGTATGCCGACCGCCACCTTTGCAGCAAGCGGCCCCTCCGTCAACTGCACGCCCGCCATTGGCGGTACCTCGACATTAGCCAAGCTCGACGCCATCATCACGGTAACTAATTAAGCCTCTCTCGGCCGAGGACTTCATCTCCTTGCCTTTGACTGGGCATCCCTGACGCCCTACATGTTTTCGCAGGGCGCCGCCGATGTTCCGCACTCTCCTCGCACTTCGTGAACAACGAGTTGGCCGATGTCGCCAAGGGCAAAATCGTTCAACCGGCAACCCCTTGTTCCACGGTACCCAGATGCCACCCAACTTGTTTAGGGTTCAACTGGTTCGGTGCTGCCAGGCTGCGACGAGTTGTTACCTCCGATTCGACCCGTCGGGGCCGACGATGATGACGTGATGACCCTCGGTGCGCCTGAGCTGCCCTCGCTTTGGCGAAGAGCCAGATTCGCTTTGGGGTGGGGGACACCACCCCAAAGACAACACCGCCGATCGTGCGGCGCCAAGTCGGCCCCATGGCAAGACCGCCGCCAGAACGGTGCGGACATCCCTATGCCATCGATCCAAACATGCATATGGCACAGGATCGAACGACGACGACGACGATACATTTGCCAACGTCGATCAAGATTTTGCCGACCATGGGTACGGTGGCGACTTCATGGGGCCTCCTTCTCAAGAACCCAACCCAACAAAAGACGGCGCGATCTAGCTGGTACCACGGAGATGCCAAGTTGCAACAGCGCCGCCCGCCGTTCAGCTCTCGTGAGACGCCTCCGCCGACTTCACCGAGCCTCGATAGGCGAGGTGCGAAATATTATCAGCCCCAACACACTCAAGAAGGCGGTCAGTGAGCAGAACTCGGTCCCATTACAGGAGAAGAAGAAGGCACGCAAAAGAAAGACTAACAAGGGTGCGGGCCAGCCGGCACCGAGTATGATCCGTGCTCAGGACGGGCCACCTTCACCTGAGGATATCTCGAGGAGGGTGCATGTGGCGGGTAGGGTGATGCTACCGACAAATATGCTCAATGCTGCAACCGGTGCTATGTGGAGTCTGCATGACAGTGTTCTTTCTTTGGAGAAGCGGGCATACCCGGTTTTCGTGGCCAAGGTGCCAGAGGGCAAGGGCTTTGTGGATAACTCCATCGGGCGTACGATCGTCCTGCGGTTTGATGACATCCACGCTATGTTGAACCTTCATCCGCTACACTACACCTCCGTTCGGCTATTTTTGCTGAGTATGGAGATGCGGATCATTCGCGACTGCACCGGACATCGTGATAGTCGACCCCTTCTACATGCGTGCCAAGATCTTGGGCAGCCGGGACCGACAAGTCGCGAAGTTCTTACCTCGAAGGCGCCATTCGCAAACCAAGATAAGGATAACTTCCTCGTGCCTTACTTTCCCGAGTAAGTCCTCTCCTCAACCGACCGTAACATATGAATTCTTAGATTTCGATCGTTTTTCTTTTAACATTCCGTGTTTTCTGCAGTGACACACATTGCACGCTCATCCTCCTAAGCCCCAAATATTCCATGGCCACGTATTTCGACCGGACCGTCAATCGAACATAGACTACACAAATGTCAAGAAGGTTCTTGATGATGTTCTCCCGGCCACGCCTAATCTGGAGGCACCTTCACCAGGCCTATTCGTAAGCACGGCAAGCACGTGTTCTCCCACAATACGACGCTCGCCAAGGCGTCAAAGCAGCCTGGGCGGTCGAAGGGTGCCTACTACGCCATCCATCACATGCGGGCGATAGTACGGGAACATCATCAACTTCTGCTACCGAGTAAACTCAAAGATTGGGCCGCGAGCGTGTTGGCAATCCAGGAAGCGGACATCAGACAAGAATTCTTTCGCATCCAGTCGGAGTTTGTGGAAATCATCCATCAAGATATCCTTCGTACCTCGGGGCAGTTCTACCTCAGAAATCAACCGTCCAACAGTGACATCGACACAATGCTACAAATGCAGGCTGACGATGCCCGTTATTTCATGACTCCCACGGTAGAGGGCGGCTTCATCCACGCTCCAGTCCCTTGAGTCGAGTCGAAAGCAGTGATGCTGTGTCTAGTTCTGAAACATCGATTGGCTCATTTGTAATTAAACTTTAATGAACTTGTAGTATGTCTGTTTGGTTTCGAGAGTCGTTCAACTTAGATGTAATCGATGCTATTAATGTCCTTCTTTTCTCTTCCGATCGTTCTGTTGCATACTTATATATTGCTTATGTATTGTCTGTGAATTGGTACTAACGTTTCATTTGGCTAGTGCATAGCGATGCCGTCGTATGTCGTGTACAAGGGTAAGGTTCCCGAGTCTACAACGACTGGGAGGAGTGTCGGAGACAGGTTCACCGATTCAGCGGTAACAGTTACAAAGGGTACACCACTAGGGCCGAGGCCGAATCTAGATACGCCCGCTATCTAGCGGGAGAGTGGAGGGAGCGTTGGAGGAACCGGATGAGGATGAGTTTCATCGTGATGACCGCAGCTCTCTTCTATGTGATGGTAGTTTAGATGATCGATATCGACTTGTAATGTGAAGACAAACTCGCTACTCGCGGTCTCGAGACTTGTAATATAATGTTCTATCTTTGTTCGGTCTTTTCAATTCGAGACTAATATGATGAATTGTATTCGGAGACTAATATGATGAATTGTATTCAGAGACTAATCTTCTATTGTATTCGATGAATCTGTTGTTGATGTGTGTTGTCTATATTTTGTCCAATTATACATTTTGTAACCTGTGCAAAAAACAGAAAATAAAAAATAAAAAAAAAACTAATATTCATACTAATGGCGCATCACATCACGAGGCGCCATTAGTATGCCAAAGGATACTAATGGCGCATCATTAAACAAAGGCGCTATTAGTATGCTGAAGTTACTAATGGCGCATCTTGTTGTTGTGGGCCAATAGTTTGCCAAAGCACCTGGGTATACATGGCCCCTGGGAGGCATACTAATGGCGCACTGTTGTATATACTAATGGCGCATTTGAGGTGCGCCATTAGTATACCAGATACTAATGGCGCACCAGTGGTGCGCCAGTAGTAAAATATACTAATGGCATGGCACTAATGGCGCACCACTAATGCGCCATTAATGGCCAAATTAGGTGCGCCATTAGTAGGCCTTTTCCTAGTAGTGTTAGACGCACAGTTCGGGACCCCCTACCCGAGATCCGCCGGTTTTGACACCGACAGGCGGTATTGGCTCAAGGGCCTCGTCGTCAAATTGAGGTAGTAGCTTATGCTTTGAGTAACTCTTGGTTGCGCGTTTGTGGCCGTATTCCTCGGCTGCCAGGACATTAGTCCATCTATCATTGAGTATATCTTTTTCAGCTTGAAGTTGCTGCTGCTTCTTTTTCAGGCTTCTCGCAGTGGCGATCAGCCTACGCTTAAAGTGCTCTTGCTGAAGGGGCTCCTCTAGCACGATGAAGTCTTCATCACCGAGGCTCACATCCTCTTCGGAGATCGGTAGGTAGTTACTATCCTATGAGTCCTCGTTCCCGATTAGATCATCGGGGTTAACTTGCCCGTCGTCCTTATCTTCATGTTCGGATGTTGGCTCGACAAGGGCTTCTGGGTCTTCAGCGTTCTCTGGAGTGTTATTGTCTATGGTGCCGGTATTGCTGTCTTTTTCGTGATGAAATTTTGAGCAGTGCCACTAATGTCGACGCTTTGGAGGTGCTTCGGCAGGCTTGTCCTCAACCGGATCCTTCTTGCCGTCGTCGTCATCCTCTTTGGGTGTATCCACCATGTATACGTCGTATGTAGAGATGGCCGTCCAACATCCGGTAAACGGAGCGTTTTGTCTTTGATCGTCTCCGGCATTGTCGTCCATACCGTCGATGTCTTCGGAGGTGTAGTCCAGCATGTCGGTTAGATCCTCGATAGTGGCTATGAAGTGGGTGGTGGGTGGGACGTAAAATCCCCCGCTCTCAGCACCTATTCATGGCTGGGCATAATTTAGAGGCGATTCCTCTGCGATGGCGAGGGATCGCATCAAGTCAAGGGCCTCGTTTAGGATCGAGATTTGGATAGAGAGGCAAAGGTCTGAAGGGTCGGCCATGTTGAGGGCCTCCTGGCCGCGCCCGCTTATGGCGGACCTCGAGAGTTTGGATTTAGAGTCCGAGGGATAGTCTGGCGCTTTAGTGACAAGGTGAGTTCAGTTCGCCTTTGGGTTTACTGATGACGCCGTCCCCACTGGATCTCCAGTAGCGAGTTCCATAACTGCAGAGAGTCCGGCGGGCTCTAAGTTCCCGTCTTCGGACTCGGTGGTCTGCTCCGGATCTAAGGCCGGAGTGGCACTCATGGCCGCAAATCCTTTGAAGATCAAGTCTCCTCGGATATCGGCGACATAGTTTAGGTTCCCAAAACTGATCCGATAACCAGGGGCGTAGTTGTCAATCTACTTGAGGTGGCCAGTCGAGTTGGCACGTAGTGCGAAGCCGCCGAACACGAATATTTGGCCGGGGAGGAAAGTCTCCTCCGAAACAACATCATTGTAGATAACCGAACGAGCCATCGAACCTTCTGTCGACAACACGGAGGAACTCCCAACGAAAGCACCAATGTCAGTCTCAATACCTGCCGATCTCGGGTAGGGTGTCCCGAACTGTGCGTTTGAGGATCAAAGGTAACAGGAGGCGGGGGACACGATGTTTACCCAGGTTCGGGCCCTCTTAATGGAGGTAATACCCTACTTCCTGCTTGATTGATTTGGATAGATATATGGATTACAAGAGTTGATCTACTTCGAGATCGTAATGGCTAAACCCTAGATGTCTAGCATGTATGATTATGATCGCCTCTACTAGTTAACCCTCCGGTTTATATAGACATCGGAGGGGACTAGGGTTTTGGAGAATCGGTTTACTGAGAAAGGAATCTTCATATCCGAATGCTAAGCTTGCCATCCACGCAAAGGAGAGTCCCATCCGGATACGGGGGGAAGCCTTCCATCTTGTATATTTATGGCCCACCATTCCGGCCCATATCACATAGCCCGGACGCCCGGGGACCCCCTAATCTAGGACTCCCTCACCCGACACATGCGCCTTACTAGTAGAACTTGCGGAGATGCTCAATATTCCATGAATTTTGTAACTGAGTGCCATCTTCGGTCTCCAGATAGACCGTGCCAGTTTTGGTGACTCGTACTACCAGGTAAGGGCCACTTCGGTGACAACTTGTTTGTACCCTTGGCGCTTTGAATGCGCCTAAGGACAAGGTCACCTTCCTCAAAACACCGAGCGTGAACCCTGTGGCTATGATAGCGATGCAGGGCCTGCTGATAGCATGCAGAACGCATAGCAGCTTGAAGACGGTTCTCCTCGAGCATTGTCACACCGGTGCTAATCTTGCGCTACTTCATCATAGGCAAGCACTCGAGGTGACCCGTAAATGAGTTCTATGGCGATAACTGCTTCTGCCCCGTAGAACAGAGAGAAGGGAGTCTGCCCGGTAGCTCGGTTTGATGTCGTTCTGAGGGACCAGAGAACTACCGGTAGCTCCTCGATCCAAAGCATGCCGTGCTTCTGCAGCGTAACAAAGGTTCTCGTCTTGAGTCCATGCAACACTTCAGCATTCGCCCTCTCAACTTGCCCATTGCTCCGGGGGTGTGCCATAGAGGCAGATGAGATCTTGCATTCGAGGGCATGAACATATTGCATGAAGGCACGGCTCATGAACTGGGTGCCATTGTCGGTAATGATCCTTGCCGGAACACCAAAACGACACACCAATTCTTTCAAGAACTTGATAGCTGACTGAGCAGTCACCTTTCGCACGACAGTCACTTCCTGCCACTTTGTAAACTTGTCGATAGCAACGAACAAGAATTCAAAGCCCCCGATTGCTCGGGGGAAGGGGCCGAGGATATCGAGCCCCCAGACCGTAAATGGCCATGATAGAGGGATTGTTTGAAAAGCTTGGACATGCAGGTGGGTTTTCTTAGAATGGAACTGGTAGGCTTCACATTTGGTGACTAGCTCAACTACATCCTGGAGGGTTGTGGGCCAATAGAATCCTTGCCGGAATGATTTCCCGACTAATGTCCTTGATACAATGTGGGAGCCGCACATGCCATTGTGTATCTCAGCCAGTAGTTCCTTTCCTTCTTCCCAGCAGACACACGTCAATTTCACACCGTTGGGCCTCCTTCTGTATAGAGTGTCATCGACAAACTGATACATACTAGCCCTCCGGGCTACTTTTTCAACTTCATCTTGGTCGCTGGGAAGCTCTCCGGTTTGGAGGATGTGGATAATGTGCCTTGCCCAAGTTGGAGCCTCGGACTCGGCAACGAGGACTAACGGCACCTCCTCTGCTGCGGGAGCACATGCCTTGTCCGCGAGGTCCATGGGGCTGGCAGGAGGGTGTGGTCCGGCAGGCTGCGAGGAGTTGTTTCCGGTAGGGTCTCTGCCAGGACCAGACGGCTCTACCGGGAGAGGCTTACCGGAGTCAAACTTTCTCCTTTTCTGGGCCATTACTGCTGGGGATACACAGGGCTGAGTGAGATGGAGAACAAAAGTTCCTGGTTCCACATGAAGCTTCTGCGTAGCACACTTTGATAGATGATCAGCTATGTTGTTTTCTGCATGAGGTATGTTCTCTGTTTGCAATTCGTCAAAGCGCTCATCCAATCTCCTCACTTCCTCGAAGTATGCCTCCATCAATGGACTTTGGTAATCCTTGTTAACTTGTCTCACCACAAGTTGTGTATCTCCTTGAATTATTAGCTTCTTAATTCCCAATTCAGCTGCACTCCTGAGCCTGGCAAGGAGCCGTTCATATTCCGTTGTATTGTTGGTTGCTTCTTCCCGGGCGAAATGCATTTGTACAACGTACTTCAAGTGCTCCCCGGAGGGGGCGACAAGAAGCACGCCATCTCCTGCAACTTGTAGGGAAAAAGCACCATGAAAATACTTAATCCATTCTTAGGGTGATTCCTTGCCGGGCATAACTACCTCTGACACTTCCTCATCAGGGGTTGGCGTCCATTCTGCAATAAACTCTACCAATGCACTGCTCTAAATAGTAGATGTGCTCTCAAACTTCAAATCGAAACTGGATAACTCCAAAGCCCACTCCACTATTCTGCCGGTAGCCTCAGGGTTTTGGAGTATCCTTTGCAACGGGAAACGAGTGACAACCGTGATCTCATGGTCTTGGAAGTAGTGGCGCAGTTTCCTTGAGGCCACGATGAGGCCAAAGATCAAATTTTGCACGCAAGAGTACCTCGATCTGGCCCCGTGTAACAAGGAGCTGACGAAGTACACTAGGCGCTACACCACTTTTTTCTTTGCCACGTCCTTGGGGTTACTCTCGTTGCCATGTTGATTGCTGTCCTAAGCCTTCTCTAACTCTGCCGGTCTTTGCTCACTCTCTGTCAAATCAACTTCTCGTTGCGCTACCAAGGCTGCACTGACCACTTGGTTGGTTGCCGCTAAGTACAACAGCCACGGCTCCTTGGTTTGGGGGCAACCAGGGTAGGCATAGAGGACAAGTAGGCCTTCAACTCTTGCAAAGCTTCATCTGCTTCTGGGGTCCACTTCATGGGCCCTGCCTTCTTCAAAATTTTGAAGAACGACAGGGTGCGCTCGGCAGACTTGGAGATGAATCTTCTTAGTGCGGCCACACACCCTGTTAGACGCCTCACATCCTTAACTGTCCTTGGTGCTTGGATCTGCTTGATAGCCTTGGTCTTGAACAAATGACCCTGTTAGGAGGGATCAACAAATACACACTTCTCCGGGTTGAGCTTCAAATTGATCTTGCGTAGATTAGCAAATGTCTCCTATAAATCCTGAATAAGGGTGGCCCTATCCTTGGTCTTGAACACAATATCATCCATATAGGCTTCTATGTTTCTATGCAGTTGTGGCTCAAAACCAATCTAGACTGCCCTTGCAAAAGTGGACCCGACACTCTTTAATCCGAATGGCATACGGAGAAAGCAGTACGTACCACATGGAGTGATGAATGATGTCTTCTCTTCATCTTCCTTGGACATGAAGATTTGTTGATACCCAAAATATGCATCTAGAAAGGAGAGCATATCCTAACCTGAAGCGGAATCCACAATCTGATCGACATGCGGCAAGGGAAGCGGGTCCTTCGGGCAAGCCTTGTTGAGATCGGTGAAATCTATGCAAAGCCTCCACTTCCCGTTAGCCTTCCGAACTACCACTAGATTTACCAAACATGTGGGATGCAGTACTCCTCTGACCAATCTAGCTGCCTAAAGTTTCTTGATCTCTTCTGCAATGAACTGCTGCCTCTCCAAGGCTTGCTTCCGGACTATCGGCTTGACAGGTTGGGCATGCGGACAGACGTCAAGGTGGTGCTCGATTACCTCCATGGGTACACCGGGGATATTAGATGGTTGCCAGGGAAACACATCGATATTCGCCCGCAGGAAGGCAACGAGCATGCTTTCCTCTTTGTCATCGAGGGTGGCGCTGATAGTGAAAGTATCATCAACGCCAGCCAACCCTACCGGGACCTTCTTCACTTAGGGCGCAGCGACCTTGGATCTCTTGTTATTGGAACACTCCGGCACGTCGTCAACATGTGCCATGCACCTGGTGGGGGCACGCTTCCCGAACTCTTTGCTGGAGTCCCTACAATCCCCCCTTTTCCCTTTGCTTTCCTTGGCGGGAACTGCTGCCGCCACTGCCTCTGCCGTGACCGCGTCCTAGTATATCTTGTCCACAGATTGCATCCTCCTCATCATATGGGATGGTGATTACTCTTAGTGGCCCAGGCATCTTCAAGGTGTTGCAGGCATAGTGAGATGCCGCCATGAACTTAACTAGGGCTGGGCGTCCAAGAATCCCATTGTATGGCAGGGGGAGATCAACCACATCAAACACAATCCTCTAAGTCCGGTAGTTCAGTTCTCCCCCAAACGTTACCGGCAACATGATCTTTCCCTTAGGACGGCTCCTGCCAGGATTAACTCATTGAAATGTGTCGGTAACCTCTAGCTCTTCCTCTGCTATCTGAAGCTTGCCGATAACTGCTGGGAAATTAGATTCAACCCGGCCCCGCTATCCACAAACATCTTTGTAACCTTGAGGTTGCAAATTGTTGGGGAGACAAACAATGGCAAACCCTACCGCAGTGGTACGGCTAGGATGATCCTCCTCGTCAAAGATGATGGGCGTACGGGGCCATTTGAGTGGTTTCCGGGCCACGGGCGCTGGCTCCACGACATTGACTTCTCGCGCCCACCGCTTGGGTTGGCAGTGAGAGGTTTCCAGAGATGCACCCCGTCAATGCACAGGGCGTCAGTGGCCTTCTGAAACTCTTGCTCACTGGTTTCCTCTTCATCCCCTCCATCACTCTCATCACCACAGGTTTCCTTCTCTCGACCTCTGGCGGGTTTTCCTTAGTTCCGAAAGGGTTTGCCTGGGCGATTTACTTCACCACCTCGGCCCTTACAGCCAGCAACATTCTGACCCTTTTCCTTTTCATGCTTCTTATACTCTGCTCTCTGTCTTTTGACAAGCTGCTAAACCTGATAACACACTTGAAGGTCGTGACCATTGGTCCGATGAATCTTGCAATACGGCCCATCACCTTTCCTGGCTTCCGGCAGTCAGCACACACTCTACCTTCCTTGGCGGGCCCCTCAGCTTTGGCCTTCTTGCCGGTACTAGCCATACCCGATCCTTCAACAGTCATCACAACCTTATCCCTTCACTTCCTACCGCGCTTCTTGCCCTTTTTGTGACTGGTTGATTCACCCTCATCCTCTGAATGAATATTGGTGCAATCTTCCTCTCCCAGCAACTTCCTTACCTCCTCCATCCGAGCACTTATCCACCAACGTGTAGAGCTCCTTCACAGTCTTGGGCAACCGCACGTTCATCATGGAACAAATCCGGCGGTTGCGCACATTGGACTAGAAGGCGGCTATCACGGCTGCCGGATGGATATTTTGGATATTTCTACTGTCACAGCCCTAGCTTAGTCCTTGCCTGACTCTGCATAAGCATCCATGCATCATATTTAAATTTAAAGAAACTTGAAGTGGGGATGACAGAACCCCCAGCACCCCCATTAAACCAACTAGGGTTTACTAAAATCATTTTGAATGAACCCAAAATGCCCTTCTAAAATGTTCATCATCTTTGCCTTGGGCTAGAACCTCTGAAAAAAATGGTGCACACTTTTCTAGGATAACAGAGGGTCACTAGATTAAATCATTAGTTATTTGCATTTGGGCATTTAAATGCTATAAAATATTTTAAATGCTCAAATAATCATGAACTAAAATCTTTACTGTTGGAAATATTCCAAACAGTAGCCCTGAGCAGTTTCATGATTTTTGAGTTAGTTTTAGTATTTTAATAAAAGCCCTAAAGTTGCAGAAGAATTAGAAAACAGAAATAAAAGAGAGTAGAAGAAACTTACCTGGCCTCACTATGCAGCCCACCTAGTCGGCCCAGCTGTGGCCCAGCACCGAAGAGAGCCCAGTCCACCACCCCACCGCGTCATCTTCCTCCTGCCAGTAGGAGCAGCTCGCTGTCGCGCGCGCGCTCACCCCTGGCCACCTCCTGCTTCCTCCCTGGGCTTTCTAGCGACGCCACGGAGACGCCTCGTGGCCCCTCGCTCCTCTCCCTCACTCTCTGCTCTCTCCCTCGCCCTCTGCTCCCTCTCCCAAGCACACCCTCGGAGCTCATCGCGCCGCTCGCCGTTCCTGTAGCCTCCGTGCTCCCTTCGCCTCCCAGACGTGCCCACGAGCATCGCCGCACCTCCCTCATCCTCTCCGTCTAGCCACGCCTCACCGGATGCCCTGCGTCGCCGCCATCTTCATCAACTTCGTCGCCGGCCGCCGGAGATCCCTCTCGCCGCCCCGCTCGCCCCGGTGCCTCCCCGAGCACGCCGAGGCCACCATTGCACTCCTCGTCAGCCCCTGATCATCCTCCCCCTCTCCGTTTTCTCTCTAGCATGCCGTAGCCACCGTGCCACTCTCACCCGACAGCGTCGCCGCCAAGGCTCGCCGGCGATGACGCTCCGGTGACCAATCGGTCCCGGGCATACGTCCAATGTCCTCGCCGCACCGCGTAACGCCGTAGGTGTTAACCCTGCATCGCCAAGGCCGCTGTGGCCTCGACCTCGAGCTCACCCGAGCTTCGGCCGCCGCCTCCGTGGACGTGGCCGTCGTCCCCGGCGACCCCGAGGCCTCCCGACTGCTCTGCTGGACGCGGTCGAACGCGGGCTACCTACTGGTGGCCTTTGCACGTCCAGCCGCCCAGAAGCGCCACTCCGCGAAGCTCCCGCCATGTTTTGGTCACGCCGGCCGAACTCCGGTGAAGTCAACATGTCACTTAATTAGCGCTAATGACCGTGCTAATTGGCCCCCTCTCTCACTTACATGTGGGACCCACGCCCATAATTATTCTTAGTTTATTTCCTGTTATGTTTACTAACCACAGAGGCCCCACGCTTCAGTTTTGACCGCGCTGACAGGGCTGTTGACTGGCCCCACATGTCATGTTGACTTTGCTGACGTGGGCGTTGACCGGACCCACCTGACAGTGTCACTAACCAGCCCCAGTCACTGACCAGTGGACCCCACTGGTCAGGCTTGACCTGGAGGCGCCCAGTTGACCTGCAGACATCAGGGTGATGTCATGCTGACGTGATATGTATTTTCTCGATTTATTTCGATTCAGGAAATTCCAGAAAATAGTGCTAACTTCAAAAATTCATAGTAATTCAATCGTAGATCCAAATGAAATAAGTTATATATGAAAAATTATCAGAAAAATGCAACCTATCCATCTGTATCATTTTCATGCACGTTTGATAAAGTTAACATCACTATTTAGGATGAAACATGATTAGGACCAATTTGATAATAGATTTGGAGTTGGAATTTGATCTAGTTTTGAATTCCACTTCAATCAAAATGACTTTCTGTTGCATTAGCTCAAATCATAGCATATTGCCATGTCACATTCATGCATCATATTGTCGCATTGCATTGATTGTGTCCTTCTGTGTTTGCCGGTAATCGTCCCTCTCAAGAGATTTATGTTCCGACGACGAGATCGATGACACCGATGAAGAACTATATTATCTTCAGAAGTGCCAGGCAAGCAAAACCCCCTTGTTCATTCCGATACAATCCTACTCTCTCGCTCCTGGTCTCTTTTACTGCATTAGGACAACCATGATTCATTTGTTACTTGCTGCAGTAGCTGAACCCCTTATCCTCTGCATGACCTGTCATTGCCACAGTAAATAGATGAAACCCACTAGCATGAGTAGGAGTTGTTTGAGAACTGCTGTTCCTACTCATTCATGCTTGTTTTTATTGTCTGCTATTGCTTAGATTTGTAATCAGTCTGATTCATCGGGGATGAATCGAAGGTGTGTGAACATGTCCTACTGTTGAGAGCTAAGCGTGTGAACACGATTTGGTAAAGGTAGCGGTGAGAGGCCATGTAGGAGTACATGGTGGGTTGTCTCATTGCAGCCGTCCTCAGGAACTGAGTTCTGTGTTTGTGATCCATGAAAGGGTTACTACCACACATTGGGATCCTTAATTGACTCTCTTGGCTTCTTAACCACCCTTGTCCTCTGTCCGGGAGTTGGAAAGTAGTTTCTAGTGTTTGTAGCATGCTGGGGGACGCACGCAGCACTGACCTTAGGGGTGGGCTGTGTTGCGGTAGGCACGTGGCCCGGTGTACCGATTCGCCCGTTTGGTGTCTCGGGAACCCTGCACACATCCTTCGGGGCCGCTAGTGGAAACCCCGGCCGGACTCCCTGCGGATGGAACCTGAATAGGCGATAAACCTGGACTAGATACTTGAGTGTTTAGGTAGGCCGTGGCCGACACCCTTGCCAGACTTTCGCTTGAAGGTTGCCGAGATACATGACGTGTACATGGCGGTAAGTGGCGAGAGCGTGTGTGAAAAAGTACACCCCTGCAGGGTTATAAATGATCTATTCGAATAGCCGTGTCCGCGGTAAAGGACTTCGGGGTTGCCTGTACAGTTCATAGAAAAGTGAAAGTGGATACTCTAAAATGCGCAAGATAAGCGTGAGTGCTATGGATGGCGTTCTCGTAGGGAGACGGGAGCGGATCCATAGTGGTGTATTGATATGGTGAATATGTGGACTCGTAGCGCCACCTCAAAAGAGTTACTTGCAGTCGTAGTTAGGATAGCCACCGAGTCAAAGCTGGCTTGCTGCAGTCAAACTCCACCACCCCCTTTGTTGATAATGATGCATATATAGTTAGTTCTGATGTAAGTCTTGTTGAGTACATTTGAACTCACATTTGTCTATTTTATGTTTTTGCAGAGAGACTTCAGTCTCACTAGTAGTTCCGCGTGGACTTTGATGTTAGCTTGTTACCTCAGCTACGATCTTGTTCCCTCGGCAGGATCTGGTAGATAGTCAGGCTTTTAAGCCTTTTTCATTTGTAGATGTGTGTACTCAGGCATGTTAAGCTTCCGCTTGTGCCTTGACTTGTATGCTCTGTATGTTGGGTCATGAGACCCATGTTTGTAATATCTCGCTCCTCGGAGCCTAATGAATAAATATTTGAGTCGTAGAGTTATGTTGTGATGCCATGTTGTATTTACACATATCGAGCATATTGTGTGTATGTTTGAAATGCTTGGTATGTGTGGGATCCGACAATCTAGTTGTTTATCCTTGGCAGCCTCTCTTATGGGGAAATGTAGTCTAGTGCTTCCTTGAGCCATAGTAGTCCGCTACAGCCCGGTTCACTGGAGTCCTGCTAACCCAGCACTACTGCTCAGGACACTTGACTTGCCGGAATGTGTTTCACTTCGTTCCTGTGTCTGTTGCTTCAGGGAAATGTCACGCGGTGACATCCGGAGTCCTTCCTAGCATGCTACAGCCCGGGTTCCCGGAGTCCTGTTAGCCCAGTTGACGGTGTCCTGGACTAGGGGGTACTCACCACGTCGTCTCCCGATCAGTTGGATTGGGCCGAGGATCCACATGGCGGTATACTCATGGGCCAGTCCGGACAGTTGCCCCATACAAGGAAGATTCCACAAGACTTGGTGATCAAGACAAGGACTCCTCCCCCACCGGCGTATTCGGCTAGGACTCTTGTTATCCTAGGCCTCTGGTGCATTATATAAACCGAGGCCAGGCTAGTCGATAGATAAAACAACAATCATACCATAGGCTAGCTTCTAGGGTTTAGCCTCTCTGATCTCGTGGTAGATCTACTCTTGTACTACCCATATCATCAATATTAATCAAGCAGGAGTAGGGTATTACCTCCATCGAGAGGGCCCGAACCTGGGTAAAAACATCGTGTCCCTTGTCTCCTGTTACCATCCGCCTAGACGCACAGTTCAGGACCCCCTACACGAGATCCGCCGGTTTTGACACCGGCATTGGTGCTTTCATTGATAGTTCCGATGTGTGTTCGGCAATAGGTTGATGGCTCGCCTGCAGATCAACTGCGACTTCGGCATCTTCGTCACCCGCTCGACTGGTCACCTTGGTTCGACCAAGGACTGCGCCCTACCTCCGATCGTCATGTTCGGATGAGGGCCTTCATCAATATCAACTCCGATCTCTATCAAGATCATGGAGGAATCATCCAGGGAGCCCGGGGACTCAACGTCAACATTGCCCTCGGGCGACCATACTGTTTTTCTGGACAGCGGACTTGTGTCCGCCGCCACCGCCTCCTCAAGCGTCGTTTTAACGATTGCTTCGGTGAAATTGTGCGGAATTGAGTCTACAACAACCCTGGAAAATTCCGTCGAGTTCCGATGGAGGAATCTCTGGCAATCTCCGATATACCGGAGCCGCATTGAATCTGGACGAGAATCTGGACGAGTTTAGGGTGTGGTGTCCAGCTTCCAGCTCGTACTTCCTTTGGAAGATCCAACCGTTGATCGCCTGCAGAATTCCTATATCTACCACCCCTCAAAATTTCAGATCGATCCGACCGTCCAAACTCCGGGAACCTTCCGATTAGTGCATCACTTTTATGAACGGGATTTCGTCTTTTTTTTATGAACGGGATTTCGGACATCCTTTTTGAAGGAACTTTTGTATGGGATGTTGTGTTTTGTTTCCGAACACATCCCACTAACTTTAGAATCTTTTGAACATGATCTTCAATATCATGCTGGTGTCAAACTAGTCCGGCAATATTGCTCCACGGCTGCCGACCTACGCTAGACACGTCGTCACTTTGTTGAGCCGAGCTCTACTTCTTCGGATCATCATCTCGGCAAGCCGAACAAGAGTCCGGCATCGCGAAGGATAAATCATTACCAACATCGCCGCCCCACGGATTACATGGAGGGGGCATACCGGCATCGCCGCACGGTCGCCTCATCAAGCCGGCATCGACCACGTCAAGACCTTCATCGGCAGGGCCGCACTATTTCTTCTTCAAGCTGGTGTCCATCACGCCGACCTACTTCGACATCTCGGCTGGACCAGGGGCTTCGCCATCTCTTCATCAACCTACTCCGGACGCTTCGGCGTCGCTAGCCGACCAGCTCCGTCACGTTAGCTGGACCGAGGGCTTTGCCTCGGCAAGCCAACCTTTGCCAGCATTGCCATGCCGTCGTTTTATCGCCCATGAGGTAATGGGTGCTCGGATCGAGTCCCTATTTTGCGAATCACCTCCCTTCGGATTGCTACAACAAATAGACCATGTGCTATTAATCCCAGTATTTTTTGCTTGTTTGGGTTCATTTTTTCCAAGGAATTATTACTCTGGTTTGTCCATCATATATACGCAGGTCTATCAAATGGTGGCCGCATTAACGACGATCGCATGGTGGTTCGGTCGGTTCCGTACATAGTCCGTGAACGCCGCATCCTAACTCGGACCGACCTGTGAATTCAGGCTTTGCCACACCTTTATTGCATTACACCGACGACCTGCATCGACATTGACTTCGGCGCCAGGCCATATTTCTTTTATTACTCACTTTGCATAAATTATTTATTATGCAATGATTTTTTTAATTATCATTATTACTATTATCTCTAGTTTGCACCACTTTTTGTGCACAGGAAAATGATCCGGGGACTTCGGCGTCACTCTGCCGGTCTGCATTGACCGTGCTATGTCAACGTGTCGAGCTCTCCGCTCCGCCACCTCGGGACCGGCTTGGGGGATGGAACCTTGTCCCGTATCAAGCTCGGACCGCGTCATCAATACCGAACACATTAACCAGCTAAGTCGCTTTCATGCTCAAAGCTTTAATTTCTAACCTGTGTTCGGTTCGACCAAGCATTATACTTTTTTGGAAAAAAAATTGCTTGTAAAAAATTTCCTTGTCCAAACTTTCTTTGTGACGGATAAATTCAAATACCCAATTCATTTGGGGCTTCCTTCATGAAGCTTTTCCTCTTGCATATGATTATACTTGTACGGCTTCGTTCCTTGTTCGTGTATTATGCCACAATATGCACCATATTGACTTAAGCGATTTGCAAGCTGGGTTGCCTCGCTCCTGTGTTTACCCTCGTTCCCGATTGTTTGGCTAGGGAGTAAAGGAGCACCTCTGCGATTGTCACGATCGGGTCACCCGAGCCGGACCTCGACTGGTGAAGCCGAAAGCTAAGCGCTCTAACTATTTTCAATAATGGTCGGCACACAACGGAACTCATGAGTACAAAAATCTATTGCACAAGTCTCATATTAACAATGAGCACCAAAGAAAGGTATCGGTGGGGGTACTATTTTCTTCAAGATGCTTCTTACACTTTATCGATAATATAGCATAAGTTCCCCGAGCCGCTTTATGCATTACATGACCTTATGACCTGATAGCCTGGTTATTGGAAACACCATCGATATTCTCGACTGATGGAGTACATAACACTTTTCGGTCCTTGACAGAAGAGGGAGAAGCCGACGGTCGCTTAAGACGCGTTTAAAGTTTGGTTGAACATAGATATGATATAAATACTTCGGTGCATAGAATCATTCTTTTACGCAAGTCACTTGGGGGCTCTTATGTTTATTTGAGCCGTTTTATAATAAGTGTTTTTCTTCTTAGTCGTTGCAGAGTTTTTATTATTATTTATCACTCCTTTTCTCGACACAAGTGTGCGGTCACTAGCCGGGAGCCTAATTTCTCTCTCAAAATCGCTAGAGTTTAGTTTTCTAAACCGCCTAATGAGAAGTACTCCGCCTTCGGGATGGGAGACCCGAAGCCGTAGGCTGACCAGCTTGAAGTCTTGAGATAGGATGTGTCATGTTAAAGCACGCGAAGCACTTTTTTTCTAAAGTCCAATTTTCGGATTGGCACCGAACACTTGATCTTGTTCGGACGTCATGTTTTTACTGACGTTTTTTGGTTTTCCAAGCTTTTGGAACTTTTAAACTATTTGTGTGTTTTCAGCACAAGTCTCGCAGTGCAACGCCGGACACCTTTAGAGATTCGGAAAAAACATTATCGGATATTGCTATATATGCATCAGTTTCGAATTGTGTCTTGGTCAATAGTTGGGTTGCGGCTCAGCGCTTGCCTCCTAAGTTCCGCTTTGTTCGGCTAGGTATGCAAAGGGAGAACCATCTGCGATTGTGCTTCCAGCTCGCATGGTCAACCACCTCGATGGAGAAAGCCGAAAACCGATCCTGGCACAGGTGTAAACTGGTCAGCGATCCGATGACTATATTAAATGACGGGCCATTCATAACATTGGCCGAAGTGTTTCCGGCTTGACCTCGACTATCGCCGAACACTACCGGGGGCTAGTAAGTGACCTCCCAAACTAAATCCTCAATATTTTGCTCTTACATTGGAGCTGAGGTTTCATGATCATGCTTAGCATGACAACCCAAAGAAAGGAACCGATAGCGGGACTATTTTCTTTGGAAGACATTTCTTCTGTTTAACAGTAATATAACATATCTCTCTGCGTACCTTTGTTTATAAAACCATATGGCCAGATTGCCTTGTTTGTCGTAAATCTTTGCCCTCATAAAGGCTTTATAAAGTAGGACAAACACTCCTCGCCATCTTGGCGAGGAGGTTGAAGCCGATGGTCGGTCAACAAAGTTTTGTACAATGCGGATCCGAGCATTAATGACATAAAGTACTTGGATACATTGAGTCATCACACATAATTTGTGATTTTACTATGGATATCGATCCTTAATCGGCCACCCGGGCCCGCATTAAGGCTCGGGGGCTACTGGGCTTCGGGCTTATTATTTACAAATATTAAAGGGGCACATCAATCCCTTGATCTGGTGTTGCCACCCGACCAGTGTCTTGGGGGCTACTGCATTGCATGTTCTATGCAGAAAATTTTAAGTGTAATACAGTTTCCGAGGAGATTTTGATCCTCAGGTTGGTCGGCCGCACCCAACCCGAGTCTCGAGGACTGAGCACGCCGCTTTTTGTGTCCCAAAGTATTCTGCCGAGCTAGGACTTGATCCTCATGCCGATTTTGCAAATCAACCCGAGTCTCGGTGCCACTCGGGTTCAGCGGTCTTACGTCATCCTTCAGGTGCATCTCGGGTTTTAGACCGATACACACCTTGTGGGCTACTGGCTATGTATCTCGGCAGAGAATAAATTGCACCAATAAGAAATATTGACAAAAATCGGCCCACATTCAGGGTGGTGCACCACCTCGGAAGCAGTCCGGCATAAAGCTCGGACGCTAGTGGCTGGCTCCATAGAGGGCATTTCCGGCATTAAGCTCGGGTAAACTCCTTCAAACTTCTTTGAACCAAGGTGATTTACGACACCTCGGATACAGATCCGGCGTTGGAGCTCGGATACATAGTCCGGCGTTGGAGCTCGGATACTGATCTGGCGTTGGAGCTCGGATACATAGTCCGGCGTTAGAGCTGGGAAGCGATCCAAGATTGGTGCTCGGCTGCAAAGATACCTCAAATGCAGTCCGGCGTTGGAGCTCGGACGCAAGAGGACGCTGCCGCCCGGGAACAACTTCAAACCCAAGGTGTGGCATAAAAATAACAAGGCATTGATAAGGGCCGGAAACTTAAAGGGGCTCCTCGGATACCCAACGTGTAAACTCGTCGAATGCATTTCGGCGATCCTCAAGATCGAAGATGAGAAAATTTGTTGAACCAGTTTTAAAGACCGACGACCGAAGATGAAGAACAGTTCGGAAGAATCGAGGAGCATCCCCAACTTGAAGACCGGTTCAGGGGGCTACTGATGGTGTCCTAGACTAGGGGGTACTCACCACGTCGTCTCCCAATCAGTTGGATTGGGCCGAGGATCCCCATGGCGGTATACTCATGGGCCAGTCCGGACAGTTGCCGCATACAAGGAAGATTCCACAAGACTTGGCGATCAAGACAAGGACTCCTCGCCCACCGGCGTATTCAGCTAGGACTCTTGTTATCCTAGGCCTCTGGCGCATTATATAAACCGAGGCCAGGCTAGTCGATAGATACAATAACAATCATACCATAGGCTAGCTTCTAGGGTTTAGCCTCTCTGATCTCGTGGTAGATCTACTCTTGTACTACCCATATCATCAATATTAATCAAGCAGGAGTAGGGTCTTACCTCCATCGAGAGGGCCCGAACCTGGGTAAAAACATCGTGTCCCTTGTCTCCTGTTACCATCCGCCTAGACGCACAGTTCGGGACCCCCTACCCGAGATCCGCCGGATTTGACACCGACACCAGTGCTACAGCCCGGATTCACACGCTACCGACCGACATGCTCGAAGTTGATTCATGTATGCCTGTCCCCATGGCTTAGTGCCGCTTTGGGTTCATGACTAGCCATGTCGGCCCGGGTTCTCTGTCATATGGATGCTAGGGACACCATCATATACGTGAGACAAAAGGCGCAAACGGTCCCGGGCCATGGTAAGGCGACACCCGTGGGAATACCGTGCGTGAGGCCGCAAAGTGATATGAGGTGTTACCAGCTAGATCAATGTGACTTGGAATCGGGTCCCGACAGGTTGGTATCGAGCCCGATCGCTGCCTGTAGGATTACCAAGCCAAACCGGTCGAAGTTGTGTCTAGAAATGCTTTAGTTATGTAAGGGAATTGATTGTGGAAGGGAACGTAAGGCTCTTTTTACTCCTTATACCTCATGGCCTTCTGATCTGAGTCATCCTCTTCTCTTCTACGGGGATTAAGAACTAGGCCTTCTCATCTATCTATCAGGATGACGTGTTACTAATCCATAGACTTATAGTATTGATAGTTTCAAATCTCAGTTCAGCTTTTACTACTTCCATATGTTCATAGCTTGTCTCAGAACCTTGATATTGTGATGTTGAGTGGTCATGCCACTATTTTGCAGGATGTCTCAAATCATTTTGAGCATTTACAGCCGTTATGCTGTCCGAGTCATTCCAGGTTTCTAAAACAATCAGAAGCATTTGCAAAATCCCTTCCTCCCATTTTGATGTCCCTTTGGGCCAGATTAACCACACTAATCGGTGAGTTGATGTACTCTGTTGCCTCGACATATATGTTGGAACTATTATTATGACCACAGGTGTCTCAGAGGGTCATCTAGTAATCTAGCCATGCTTTATATTCCTAGTGTGATGATTCTGGCCATTATTCTCGAAAGCATCCCGTGATGCAATTTAGTTAGTAGGTATTCTACTCCTAGGTTTTTGACCCAAGATTCACTCTACTTACCTCGTGTTGATAGTGTTGCTCGTACGTTTAGGATACTAGTAACCTTTGTGCTAGTCCTCGAGGTCCATGGTATTTCCTTCTTCCAAATACTATGAACCATTCTTGGCAGGAGTTCTTTTGAACCAAAAGATCACAACCAGAGTGCTCTTGATGAGTTCTTCGTTCTACATTGTGAATCTGCCAGTTCTACTTTCCTGCATGGGTTATCTGGAAGAAACCTGCTGAACCTGGTTCGACATATTAATCTATGCATCCACAACTCAGAAAATTATATGTTCCTTGAGTTGTTCCTCTTAAGTTGTATCCCGACCATCCTCTATCAATTGATAACCAAGAGTATGTGTGCATTTGTGTTCATCGATGCCCTTTTATTCTTGTGGTCCGTCAAGCCATTCTATTCCCGAATGACTAGGAGAAACAAACTCCAGTACCTCATCCATATCTAGGATTGGGTCAAAGTAGTTGTATTCCGCAGATCAAAATGTCAATCCAACTTTTGCTCTGTTCTACCTTGGAGGGTTACCATCTTTATGTCAAGAGTGTCATGAGAATTGCACCACCTCTTGTGAATTCTTGACGGAGTGATACTTCTCACCATTATTATTCATTCCTCGGTCTCGTGTTGTTGTAACCGGAATGCTGACAAGTGAATTGTGGTGTGTGAAATCGATATGCCTAGCAACCCCCTTGCTTGGTAGTTAATGGACAACATTCTCATTTTTAGCGTGTTGATCATTGAATCATCATCCTAAGATTGATCGTGCTACCTAGTCCTTATTTCTGGTGCACTCTTCGATCAATGAGTTAGGATTGTGTCAATCCCTCACTATTTTGATCATATCATCTTGCCCTGTAAAACAAGATTGTTCTCGAGCTTAGTAACATATCGGTGGCTCATGATGTTCCGAATATCTTCTCGGAAGTATTACCAGGTTGTCACCTGACCGCTATGTTGAGCTCGTGATCAAGTTGGTTTTCCTCTAAACCAGCCATTCTCCAAGAATCTGTGTTGGATACCCCTGAGCTAGTTGGTTGAGCTAGACAACAACCTGGAGAGTTGGAAGATAAAAGCTTCTCTAACTTAGTTCATTTTAAGGGATATCCTTTTGAATGTGTGTTGAAGAAAGATGATATCTTCATCGATTGGTCCTCTTGATCAGTTGTTGGATCTATTGCCTTGTCAAAACTTTGACTTGAGTATGGGCTATCATCAAGTCAAATCAGAACCAGCGATGTTCGTATTGTTGTCTTACTCATGGTTGATCCCTCGAGCATACACCATTACATCTTTTGGTCTGACAAATGCTATCACCGTGTTCACATGATGGTGGAAGTCCATTGATATGGAAATTCCGATGAGTTGTTGTTGAACCCATCAGCAGCATTTTGTCTCCCCCATGATTCATGCTGAACATCAACCTAATGTCGAAAATGTTATAAGCAATGCCTTCGTGCTCCGTTCATGAAGCTTATGCTTGGATGGAAGAAGTGACTTCCTCGAATTCATGTGCATTTGGCGCAAGTTGCCGCCGTGAGTTCGAGAAAGATTGTTTTTGTTTCCTCCGTACCATTCCAAGTCAATTATGCATGTGCGAATGTATTCTATGGTTTGGTAGATTAATTACCTCCACTCCATATGTATTCCCTAGCACACCAAGCCACTGATTGATTTGTTCAAAGAAAAGGAGTTAAGTGCTAATCCATGGTAATGCACAAGACTTTGATATCCGCGATTATGGTTCCCAACCAGAACTCGGTAGTGTTTTGTTATAAGACTACCATGTGGTCATGCCTGTGTGGGACAACGTGTTCACATGTTTGTAGCAGAACCAGCTCATGTTTTGGAGCTTGCTACCTTAGTTCATTCCTCGAGAATCTCGCAACGTCATCTCGTCGAATTGTGTTGCCAACTTTCTTCTTGGACATGCTGAGTCTCAAGTATCCTATCACCAATCGGATATGAATCTCAGGCAGATATGATGGTTGGAACATTCCCAACAGTTGTATCTTGTTCCCAGCTTGTACCGCCATTGTGCCAATTCCCATGGGCTGCCCTCTCAGTAATTGTTGTTTAGGATCATCTTCAAAAGTGGTCCTACCATGGGTCCCATCCATTTTCGATGATAAGCAAAATCATCCATTGTGTTGTCTTCAACAAGGTAGTCCACATCATCCATTCTAGTCTGAGTATGTCATTCTTTCGAACTCCATCAAATGATCGATTGTGATTGCCTTAGGCTGGTATAAAGAGTCTCAATGATCTCTATATCAAAAGTAATTCTTTTTGCCACTTAAGGGAATATTTCTGCGGGTCACCTTCCTTAAGATGTCTCGTTATGGTATCATGGCAACTCAACTCCTCGCTACGTGGACAACCGTTCACCACCCTCTTAAGTGTGGAATTGCTGTCTACCTAGTGAATCTTCGTCATCTGTTCCACTCCATCCCTTTGGATGAAATCTTCGTATCTCAGCTTGGGAGATGTTATTACCTCTCACTCCATGAGTTGATCTTGAATACTCGATCTTCGAGGAGATCGTTTTATGTACAGTCTCCTTCTGTCGTCATCGTGTTGGATAAAGACCTCGCAAGCAAAGACGTCAAGATCGACTTGAGTTATCAAATCAACATCCTCGAGAAAGACATCTGGATCGTGAAGAATGTGTTAGCTTGTGTCCCTCTGTCTTCTTACCTCACGTCTTGAATCTCGGGACGAGATTCTTGTTTAGTGGGGGTGAGTTGTCACAGCCCTAGCTTAGTCCTTGCCTGACTCTGCATAAGCATCCATGCATCATATTTAAATTTAAAGAAACTTGAAGTGGGGATGACAGAACCCCCAGCACCCCCTTAAACCAACAAGGGTTTACTAAAATCATTTTCAATGAACCTAAAATGCCCTTCTAAAATGTTCATCATCTTTGCCTTGGTCTAGAACCTCTGAAAAAATGGTGCACACTTTTCTAGGACAACAGAGGGTCACTGCATTAAATCATTAGTTATTTGCATTTGGGCATTTAAATGCTATAAAATATTTTAGATGCTCAAATAATCATGAACTAAAATCTTTACTGTTGGAAATATTCCAAACAGTAGCCTTGAGCAGTTTCATTATTTTTGAGTTAGTTTTAGTATTTTAATAAAAGCCCTAAAGTTGCAGAAGAATTAGAAAACAGAAATAAAAGAGAGTAGCAGAAACTTACCTGGCCTCACTAGCCCACCTAGTCGGCACAGCTGTGGCCCAGCACAGAAGAGAGCCCAGCTCACCACCCCACCGCGTCATCTCCCTCCTGCCAGTAGGAGCAGCTTCATTTGTCAGCAGGCGTCTGTGACCCTTGGCCACCTCCTGCTTCCTCCCCGGGCTTTCTAGCAACACCACGGAGACGCCTCGTGGCCCCTCGCTCCTCTCCCTCACTCTCTGCTCTCTCTCCCTCGCCCTCTGATCCCTCTCCCGAGCACACCCGAGCGGAGCTCGTCGCGCCGCTCGCCGTTCCCGTAGCCGCCGTGCTCCCTTCGCCTCCCAGGCGTGCCCACGAGTATCGCCGCACCTCCCTCGTCCTCTCCGTCCTGCCACGCCTCGCCGGAGGCCCTGCGTCGCCGCCATCTTCATCAACTTCGTCACCGGCCGCCGGAGATCCCTCTCCCCGCCCCGCTCGCCCCGGTGCCTCCCCGAGCACGCCGAGGCCACCATTGCACTGCCCGTGAGCCCCTGATCATCCTCCCCCTCTCCGTTTTCTCTCTAGCATGCCGTAGCCACCGCGCCACTCTCACCCGACAGCGTCGCCGCCAAGGCTCGCCGGCGATGACGCTCCGATGACAAATCGGTCCCGGGCATGCGTCCAATGTCCTCGCCGCACCGCGTAGATGCCGTAGGTGTTAACCCCGCATCGCCAAGGCCGCTCTGGCCTCAACCTCGAGCTCACCCGAGCTCCGGCCGCCGCCTCCGTGGACGTGGCCGTCGTCCACGGCGACCCCGAGGCCTCCGTACTGATCTGCTGGACGCGGTCGATCGCGGGCTACCTACTGGTGGCCTTCGCACGTCCAGCCGCCGCCTGTAGAGCCACTCCGGCGAGCTCCCGCCGCGGTTTTGGTCGTCGCCAACCGAACTCCGACGAAGTCAATGTGTTACTTAATTAGCGCTAATGACCGTGCTAATTGGCCCCCTCTCTCACTGACATATGGGCCCCACGCCCATAATTAATCTTAGTTTATTTCCTGTAATGTTTAACTAACCGCAGAGGCCCCACACGTCAGTTTTGACCGCGCTGACAGGGCTGTTGACTGGCCCCACATGTCATGTTGACTTTGCTGACGTGGGCGTTGACCGGACCCACCTGACAGTGTCACTAACCAGCCCCAGTCACTAACCAGTGGACCCCTTTGGTCGGGTTTGACACAGGCGCCCGATTGACCTCTTCGACATCAGGGTGATGTCATGCTGACGCGATATGTATTTTCTCGATTTATTTCGATTCAGGAAATTCCAGAAAATAGTGCTAACTTCAAAAATTCATAGTAATTCAACCGTAGCTCCAAATGAAATAAGTTATATATGAAAAATTGTCAGAAAATTGCAACCTATCCATATGTATCATTTTCATGCATGTTTAAGAATGTTAACCTCACTGTTTAGGATGAAACATGATTTGGACAAATTTGATAATAGATTTGGAGTTGGAATTTGATCTAGTTTTGAATTCCACTTCAATCAAAATGACTTTATGTTACATTAGCTCAAATCACAGCATATTGCCATGTCACATTCATGCACCATATTGTCGCATTGCATTGATTGTGTCCTTCTGTGTTTGCAGGTAACCGTCCCCTCTCAGTAGACGATGAAGAACTATATTATCTTCAGAAGTGCCAGGCAAGCAAAACCCCCTTGTTCATTCTGATACAATCCTACTCTCTCGCTCCTGCTCTCTTTTACTGCATTAGGACAACCATGATTCATTTGTTACTTGCTGCGGTAGCTGAACCCCTTATCCTCTGCATGACCTGTCATTGCCACACGATAAATAAATTGAAACCCACTAGCATGAGTAGGAGTTGTTTGAGCCCTGATGTGCCTACTCATTCATGCTTGTTTGTCGTGCCTGCTATTGCTTAGAGTTGTGTCAGGTCTGATTCATCGGGGATGAATCGAAGGTGTGTGAACATGTCCTACTGTTGAGAGCTAAGTGTGTGAACACGATTTGGTAAAGGTAGTGGTGAGAGGCCATGTAAGAGTACATGGTGGGTTGTCTCATTGCAGCCGTCCTCAGGAACTGAGTTCTGTGTTTGTGATCCATGAAACAGTTACTACCACACATTGGGATCCTTATTTGACTCTCTCGGCTTCTTAACCACCCTTGTCCTCTGTCCAGGAGTTGCAAAGTAGTTTCTGGTGTTTGTAGCATGCTGGGGGACGCACGCAGCGTTGACCTTAGGGGTGGGCTGTGTTGTGGTAGGCACGTGGCCCGGTGTACCGATTCGCCCGTTTGGTGTCTCGGGAACCCTGCACACATCGTTCGGGGCTGTTAGTGGAAACCTCGGCCGGACTCCCTGCAGATGGAACCTGAATAGGTGATAAACCTGGACTGGAGACTTGAGTGTTTAGGTAGGCCTTGGCCGACACCCTCGCCAGGCTTCCGCTTGAAGGTTGCCGAGATACATGACGTGTAGATGGCGGTAAGTGGCGAGAGCTTGTGTGAAGAAGTACACCCCTGCAGGGTTCTAAATGATCTATTCGAATAGCCGTGTCCGCGGTAAAGGACTTCTGGGTTGCCTGTACAGTTCATAGACAAGTGAAAGTGGATACTCTAAAATGCGCAAGATAAGCGTGAGTGCTATGGATGGCGTTCTTGTAGGGAGACGGGAGCGGATCCATAGTGGTGTATTTATATGGTGAATATGTGGACTCGTGTGCGCCACCTCAAAAGAGTTACTTGCAGTCGTAGTTAGGATAGCCACCGAGTCCAAGCTGGCTTGCTGCAGTCAAACTCCACCACCCCCTTTGTTGATAATGATGCATATGTAGTTAGTTCTGATGTAAGTCTTGCTGAGTACATTTGTACTCACATTTTCCTATTTTATGTTTTTGCAGAGAGACTTCAGTCTAACTAGTAGTTCCGCGTGGACTTCGATGTTAGCTTGTTACCTCAGCTACGATCTTATGCCCTCTGCAGGATCTGGTAGATAGTCAGGCTTCTAAGCCTTTTTCATTTGTAGATGTCTGTACTCAGACATGTTAAGCTTCCGCTTGTGCCTTGACTTGTATGCTCTGTATGTTGGGTCATGAGACCCATGTTTGTAATATCTCGCTCCTCGGAGCCTAATGAATAAATATTTGAGTCGTAGAGTTATGTTGTGATGCCATGTTGTATTTACACATATGGAGCATATTGTGTGTATGTTTGAAATGCTTGGTATGTGTGGGATCCGACAATCTAGTTGTTTATCCTTAGCAGCCTCTCTTATGGGGAAATGTAGTCTAGTGCTTCCTTGAGCCATAGTAGTCCTCTACAGCCCGTTTCACCGGAGTCCTGCTAGCCCAAAGACTACCGCTCGGGACAATTGGTAGCCGGCATGTGTTTCACTTCGTTCTTGTGTCTGTCCCTTCGGGGAAATGTCACGCGGTGACATCCGGAGTCCTGCCTAGCCTGCTACAGCCCGGGTTCCCGGAGTCCTGTTAGCCCAGTGCTACAGCCTGGATTCACACGCTGCTGACCGACATGCTCGAAGCTGATTCATGTATGCCTGTCCCCATGGGTTAGTGCCGCTTTGGGTTCACGACTAGCCATGTCGGCCCGGGTTCTCTGTCATATAGATGCTAGCAACACCATCATATACGTGAGCCAAAAGGCGCAAACGGTCCCGCGCCATGGTAAGGCGACACCCGTGGGAATACCGTGTGTGAGGCCGCAAAGTGATATGAGGTGTTACTGGCTAGATCGATGTGACTTAGAATCGGGGTCCTGACATCTACGAACTTTGCTAAATCTCTGTAAATACTTATGGAGGGTTTCTCCTTCCTTCTGTTGGAGAAGCAGCGGGTCGCTGGGTCGGCCCGGCTCCTGGTGGCCACCGATGAAGGCGCCAATGAACTCATGGCACACGTCTATCCATGACGACATGGAGTTCTCCGGCAGGTGCATCAGCCAAGACCTCACATTGGACTTGAGGGCCAAACGGAAGTAGTTGGCAAACACCTTCTCATATCTTCCCCTAGCAGCCTGAACAGCGATGGCGCAGATTCTCAGGAACTCTGCCAGGTTCAGCCTCCCGTCGTACTTCGCAGGTATCTCTGGCTTGAACGTGCGAACGGATGGCCAACAAACTTGCCCCAGTTCTCGAGTAGAGGCAGGGAAGCCAACCTCGAAAGGTAGGCACCCGACAATACCCAGCATGGGCTCGTCCACGTCGGGGCCGTCACACCCGTCTGTCCGGCGGTAGTCGTCGCGGCGTTGCTCGACGATGACGCGCATGTCTCCCCTCCGCCTATCCTCCGAGGTTCGTTGTTGGCCTGGACGCGCTCGATGATCAGAAGTGGCCAACGAGATGTCGTTGGGGTCTTGATTCCGATGCGCTCGCACTGGCTGCCGTGGCGAGGCCTGCACCATGGGGATGGACCCCTCTGTACGATCAGCAACATGATCTGTTGATGTCTCTTGGGGGGCCGTGGTGTGCCAGCTCGCCGTGAGCCCCCAGCTTCGGTGAAACCGAGCAAACTTTGGATGGTGGCACGCCATTCGTCCATTTTCTCGGCCGCTGGCCGAAATCTCAGCAGCAGCTCGGCCCGCGCCATGGCCACCGAAGCTCTGCTTGGCATGGGTGATGAGGAAGTTGATCGCGCCATCACTTGGGTCCTGACAGCGCAAGCCGCGGTAGCACTACGCTCCCACTGGTGTGGGGCGACCACCCGGATGGTAGGGTGGTGCGGCGAACGTGCTCGAGGGCCAGTGGCTCTATCCAGCGCAGCGGCTTGGTCGACCCGTCCCGAGGGAGGTGCACGCGCTGCGACCGCCACCCGTGGTTGGAGCGGTCGAAGGGCGGCAATTCACCCTGGTCCGAGTGTTGTTGCTGCGGTTGTGCCCGTCGGTGGGAGAAAGGGGCGCAGATGGAGTAACCCCTTCACTCGGATCTTGTGGAACGTGGCTGTCGGGGTGTTGCTGCTACTGCTCTCCTCCGATGTCTCCTACTCCTGCATCGGCCGTGGGGGAACTGGTGACGGTGCCGCCCGCCCCAACCACATCCCCAGCATTGTCCGCGTCCTCGCGTGTTTCCGCACCCCCCGTAGCATTGGAGGCCGCGGGCGGCGGAGCCTTCGAGGTGGTTGGATGAGCAGAAGAATCGGGTTTCTTATTGGGCGCCATAGACGATGGCGTTGTCGAAGATGCAGATGACGATGAAGGTGACGTGCTGCTCACGTCTTTAGGCTCGCGCAAGAGATCCCCCTAGCTACCTGGCGCACCAAAGATGTCGTGGGAAACCAGGGCCACCTATGGTACTAGGAAGCCCCTTGCTGGTTCGGCAGGGGGGATTCGCCTTGCACAAAGAGCAGACGAGCGTGTGGCCGCACGACAGAGATCACGCATGCATTTTTACCCAGGTTCAGGCCGTCGGAGGCGTAAAACCCTACTCCTGCTTTTGTGGATTGATGATTGAAAGGTGGTAGTGGGGCATAGTACACTTGCCCGGCAAGGGTTGCCTCAGGGCGGCATTGGCTACGTGCGTGTGGGGGTGTGAGTTACCCAACCTTCTAACCCTTTCTATCATTGCCATGGGCCTCCTTTTATGCACGGATAAGATAGCAAACAGTGCTATCATACCTAACTCTGCGGGCTGACAGGGCGCATTAAATGCACCGCTCAACATCACATCGATGGTTGCCTGGCAAGGCTTGCCGGGGTATCTCGCCAGCTCCACATCTGCTCGCTTGACACATCGCAGGACGGGTGTCACCTGCAGGTATTTCCTATAGGGAGAGGCTGCCATGTGGTGAATGGCTGCCACTTAGACACTTCGCAGCTTGACACCGCACTGATTGACGAGGTGGGTTGTGGCGGAGTAGTTGGTGAGGTGGTTTTGCCTCCGTGTGTCCCGGTAGGCCCTGTCGGGACGTCTTGGATGTCTTCTTCCGGGGTTGGCCTCGCCGCTTGCCGAGCTCGCCTGCAAGGCAAAGGAGGCCATTCTCCTGATGGTATCTTGCTTCTCTGGCTTAGTACTGGTCCCTCTGATCTACATGTTGGTCATTTGGAGATCTTGGTTCCTTATACTCTGGCTTGGGTTGGTGCTTCAATCTTGTCCCCGTGCCTGTGCATAGTCTGGGCAATAGAACCAGGGTTTGTCGCACCGACACACAAGCATGAGGTTCTTCATGTTCTCGAATGACTTCTTTAGCAGATTCTTCGATATGAATGACATCCTTAGTAGCCTTGAACTTGTTGGATTCCTTAGGTGACATTTCAGCTAGCACAGGAGGTAGGTGCTTTCTTTGCGAGCTGTTAGTTTCATTGAACCACACATTTAAAGTTTCAACAACCTTGTGATGAATGAAGTTGAAGTATCTGTAGGTGTGCGAGTCCTTTCCGAACCAAGCATAAAACCTTCATGTGCTTTCGGTGCAAATTTAGAATTGTGATGAGGATCTCTAATCCAACATTTAGCATCGAAGACTTTGAAATAACTCACATTGGGTTTCTTGTTAGTGAGGAGTTCATATGAGGTATTTTTGAAGAATTTGTGAAGATATACCATGTTGATGATGTGGCACACAATATCAATTGCCTCATGCCAGAAGCGAGAAGGCTTCTTGTATTCATCAAGCATGGTGCGGGCCATCTCAAGAAGAGTCTTGTTCTTGTGCTCCACGACGCCATTCTGCTGAGGAGTATAAGGGGCAGATAACTCATGAGTAATACCAAGTTCATCAAGATAGTCATCAAGACCAGTATCCTTAAACTCGGTCCCATTGTCACTCCTAATGTGCTTGATATTCACAGCAAAGTTTGTTGAAGCTCTCGAGGAAAATCTTTGAAGACTTCCTGCACTTCAGTTTTGTGAGTGATGATATGCACCCATGTGTAACTAGAATAGTCATTAACAATAACAAAGCCATATAAAGAAGCTACATTAGTGAATGTGGCATAGTGAGTAGGGCTGAAGAGATCCGTGTGAAGCAATTCAAATGGACGAGTGGTAGTCATGATAGTCTTCGAGGGATGCTTGGACTTGGTCATCTTTCCAGCCTCGCAAGCTCCACACAGATGGTCCTTGAGGAATTTGACACCCTCGATGCATATGACGTGCTTCTTCTTCGCGAGTGTGTGCAAGTTCCTCATGCCAGCATGACCTAGTCGACGATGCCATAACCAGCCATCTAAAGCTTTTGCAAGTAGACATGTGGTAGGTAGTGGTCCTGTAGAGAAATCAACAATATACAAGTCTCCTCTCCTAAATCCTTTGAAGATTTTCGAATTGTCAGCTTCTATGATGAGAACACAATGATACTTGCCAATGACAACAACCATATCAAGATCACAAAGCATTGAGACAGACATGAGGTTGAATCCTAAGGACTCGACAAGCATGACTTTTTACATGTGTCAATCCTTTGAGGTCGCAACCCTACATAGACCCAATACCTTGCTTTTGCCTTTGTCAGCATTGGTGATATGCTTTAGATGTGATGCAGATAAAGCAGTGTCCATCAATAAGTTCTTGTCACCAGTCATGTGATTTGTACATCCACTGTCAAGGACCCACTCAGTAGCTTTGGGTTGATCATCCTGCAGATGAATTAGTGCAACTTACGAACTCATATACTTCATTAGCGAAGAATATGACATCAAATTCATCAGATTGAATTTCATGATTAGTGTGCGTCCTTTCAAGCATATTCAGGACTCCAGCAAATTCTTCAGACGATCAAGGTCGTCTGGAGACCTGAACCTGCTTAATAGATTAGTTCTTTTTCTTCACCATGCACATCGGGAGGGGTGGCAAAGAGTTCATCATTTTGCGAGTACATATGAGAAAGGTGGCATAGAAGCCAGTCAACTTCCTTTCACAGAAGAGGAGTTAGAGTAAACATATGAATAAGCAGAGAAATTCTTCGAGGATTTATGAACATAATGATTTGAAGAATAATGCACATATTCATAGCCCTTATTCTTTCCCTGCGAAACAAAAGTGTTAGCACGATGATGTTCATATGAGGATTTGGATCCATATAAGGAATTTGATCCACACGAGGAATTTGTTCCATATGAGGAATTGGATCCATATGAGGACTGTGGTCCATATGAAGAATTTGATCTGGGGTTCCTATTCTTCACAGGTGGTGTCATGATGACATTCACGTGAAGACTTCCAAGACACCTTTTGGGAACCCAGATTTTCTTCATAGGGGGACCATTCTTGTAGTTAGTTCCAACATATCTAGCAAATACTTCACCATTCTGATTTTTGAACAGTTTATAGTTGAGTCAATTGACTCATCAGAAGAATATGAAGATTCACATGTAAAGCCAGATAAAGTGGATGGATCTATGGAAGGTCCCTTTGCAGCAAACCATGAGGTTTTGGGATACTGCTCAGGTTTCTAGTAGGTCCCATCAGCATTGAGTTTCCTCTCAAAGGCAATACCCTCTTTCCAAGGGTTCCTGTTGAGGATATGCTTTTTAAGCACATCACAAAGAACCTGATGCCCTTTGAGGCTTTTGTACATGCCTGTCACATACAATTCCTTCAAGCCTGGATTATCAGTGATACTTGTGGTATCCTATGAGGAATTTGTGACCAGAGAGACAGTTGAAGAATTTGCAGCAATAGAAGCATTTGCACTTTTAGGTGAAGAATTAGCAGATTCACGCGCAATGCATTTCATACATGGTGGAATGAATTCATCCTGAGCGGAACTGATCAATTGAGCAAGCAATGAATCACGTTCATTCTGAAGATCTTCATAGCTCACCCTTAGCTTCTCAAGATCTTGATTTCTCTGAAGAAATTCATAAGAAAGCTTCTCATGATCGGCTAAGAGAGTGTTCTGATGAATTTGAAGGTTATCAAACTTAGATTGAAGTCTCTGAAGATTATCAGACAGAGTTTGAGTTTGATCCATTTCCTCACCCAACAGGTCATCGCTTTTGTCTAGCATATTTTGAACCTTTTCAAAAGCCTTTTGTTGTTTCACAACAATTTTAGCAAGTTTAGAATAACTAGGCATGAGATTTTCATCAGATTCATCCTCACTTGATTTAGAAGAGGGATATTTGAGTCCCTTGGCACCTTTTGCCATGAAGCAATAAGTGGGAGCGTAGTCATCATCGCCGTCGTCAGCAGTGTTGGGGAAGTCATTTTCCTCAGAGTTGAAGATGGACTGCTGATGAAAGCAGTAGTGAGAGCTAGGCTCGCCACACCAGAGTCTGACTCCTCAGATGCCTCCTCTTCCTCATTTTCGTCAGATTCAGCTTCAGAGTCCATTTTCTTGCCAATGCATGCCCGAGCCTTCTTGGAGCTGCTCTTCTTGTGAGATGAAGACTTTGAAGATTTTGACCATGAGGACTTTGAAGATTTCTTCTTCTTCAAGTCATTAGAACTGTCATCCTTGTATTTGTTCTTCTTTAATTCCATCTCCCACCGAGGACAATCAGTAATGTAGTGGCCAGGTTTCTTGCATTTGTGGCAAGTTCTCTTCTTGTAGTCACGGGATGAGGCATCTGATCTCATGTCATCACCTCTTGAGGATTTACCAAAGTAACTGTCGGCATTCTGGGAATGGGGGTCCCCAGACTTGCCTGCCTGCGGCCCACGGCGTGGCTCTACAGGTGGGCCCATACGGTGCATCTTCACCAACAAGCATTCAAGACCCTCACGAGGCGGACAACACAAGACCTCCTCAGGAGCGGCCTCACCATGTTGGCACGCGAGGGGCGGAGAGATCAAGGCAAGGCAAACCTCGCGAGCTTCTCGTGACGTGAGCCATGACGACCGAGACCAGGCGGGCGCCAGCTCGTGCAATGTCCTTGTTTCCTCTTTGGTGCTAAGGGGACAAGCGCAGGCGCGGAGTACCGAGCCATCAAGCAAAGGTTTCCATATCAGTGCAACGAGACCAAGACTAGCAGGACGGCAAGATGGAGGTCACAATGGAGCCCAAGGCGGCGTCACCACCATAGCCTTTGGCAGGCGAAGACTACTTTTGTCAGGATAAGCTGTACTAGCCGTCCCCTTTCAAATTGGCCGTTCTAGGCTCCCTTCCCACTCAATATTTGCGAAGAGGACTGGGGCCCCTATAAATAGGACTAGCCACCATAGTAGGAGGCAACCAAGCCTCAAGCATCTGATCTTGAGCCAATCCTTAGCCACGCACCAAGCACAAGAACACCTCAGCCTCAGGAGGCTGTTCTTCACCTTGTAACTGTTCATCCTCAGCCCGAGAGGCAATCCACCACCACCACACTGGAGTAGGGTATTACACCACAACGGTGGCCCGAACCAGTATAAATCTTGTGTTCTTTGTGTTGCGAGTTCGTCGAGGTAGTGCTTGAGATCATAGCAAAGCTAGGACGCATATCGGTAGGGGGAGAACTTCGCGCACCCCAGTGTTCGAACCTTAAGGGTTTTGCCGGAACCCGAGATCCGACGTTTGGCGCGCCATGTAGGGGTGCGCCGGAGCCTCTTCCCCATCAACTGATCCACCGACGCTCCGCGGTTCCGATGTCCGGCGACCCAAGGGCTGACGCCGACTGCTGGGCTTCCTGGCCCGCCCGGACGGCGCCGCCTGCCCAGGAAGACCTCAACCCCGCGCTCCAGGTGGCACAGGCACACCTAACGCTGCTGGGCGTGGGCGGCGCGGCTAGGCGCCGTCCACCCTTACTCCACGACAACCGCGAGCCGCTGCAAGTTCCACAAGCCACGCCACGGCAACGGTGCCACACACCCGGCGGGAGCAGGCGAATATGCAGGCTGCACTCACAGTGGCACGGGAGCTGCTGCGCTGCTGAATGATGTAGAGCGGCCAAGATGCGCTACTGGAACGCGTCGCTGAGCTACTCGACGCAGCGGCCATGAGAGCACCGCCCTTCTGCTATTAGCTCATGCCTCAGGCGGTGGCTGGGCCCCACGGCGGGCCTCGCCGCGCCCGCGTGCTTCCGGGCACACCCGGGGGCCCCGTCGACATCAAGACGATCTATGGTGGAGGGCTCCCTGTCGAACCCGACCCACCCCAGATGGGTGCGGGCACGAGCGTTGCAGCGTACGGCCCCATCGGAGCACTACCCTGCCATTCTCAGGACGGCGTGACAGGCCGGGCGACATGGAGCGTGGGGCACTTCGGCGAGGTCTTCGGGGCAGTGGCCTCGGAGGCCTACATTCCCCGCATGATGGACCAGGAGTACACACCGAAGGACGACCCCGGCTCGTTCCTCGGGCCAGGTTGGGAGGAGGAGGCGTTAGGAGCTGAAGCCTTCCAGGAGCCGCTAGAGAGCCCCACCAACCGCGTCGTCGGTAACAGATAAAGGGTACCGCTAATTCCTCAGGGGCAAGCTTACGCTAACCATGAGTCATAGGTGAACCAGGTCACAGCACCAGGCGATGGCTCCGGCACGGTGATGTCCGCCCCATCAGGAGAGGCTCACTAGGGTTGCGCGGGAGGAGCTAGGAGCAAGGCACCTCCCCGCGTCGCGTGGAGCAAGGCGTTACCCGGAGGTAGGCCCTCTTCCGGGGAGACGCCGGCGAGCCCTACCCCGGCAGAGGACCCGTGGTCACCGAGGGCGCCGCTGGCGTCCACTTTGCCCCTTTGGTGGCATCCTGGTTTCCGGTCGCCCCCAACGGTGGCCGGGGGAGGTGTAAGGCAGGGCCCATGTCTGGCAATATGAAGTAAGGCTCACGCCTGTGAAGATCGCCGCCCGTGACACTCTCACGTAATAACGAGTGGGGCAGTACACGCCGCGGAGTCTCAAGAGTGCCTCCCGCGGGCCTCGGGGGCTCCCTCCCATGTCCTAGTGTCAGCACTTAGCTCTGCGCTGGTGAGAAGACTCGAAGACAAGAAGACTAGACTAGGTGCCGAACGCGGCCATTTGCTTTGAATCCCCTTTCTGTAGCCTTGCCTTCTGGATTTGGATTTAAGTCGAAGTTGAATTTTCAATGATACGCACGGGGGGTGCCTTTTCTTGTTCAAGAGATTTCTTGCTATCTGGTTCTTGCCTTATTCCGAAGCTCGAGCTCGCTGCCTCCCTCTCGCGGGCCCCTCGCGAGCGGGGCTGGGCGCGGAACACGCACCGCAAGCGCGGACCGGCACTTGATCTTTGCGAGGCCCTCTTGGGCGAGTCAGCAGACCTTTCAGGAGCTCCGAGGGAACTCATGACCTCACTATCCAGTTCGGGGCTTGCCAAGGCTAAGGTAAGCCACAGCAGCAAAACTTGCCACCAGACTCATGGATCCACAAAGGCGCACACTCAGCTTGGCATAGAAGAATAAAAACTGCGATTTGTTTACATGAGGGGCTCCCCTCCCAAAATGCTCTTACAATCTTTAGGGTCCATGGCCAAGTTCTTGCATATAGGGTAAAGCAGCAGGGGAACATGGAGTCAGCCGGATATGTCGCTTGCCACGTCCCCCAGGTCATCTTCAGACGCGCTGCTGGCATTGCTGTCGCCGTCACTAGCGTTGCCATCACCCTCGCCGGCCCCGACATCACCGTCATCAACCACGTCACCTTCGTCTACCGCGACTACCATCGCGTCATCTTCAGAGGCGAAGGCCCTGACCAGCACATCCACGTTGTCCTCCACCCACCGTGCGAGGTCACCCCGGATGGCCGCGGGTACGGGGGCAATGGATGCATCGAAGTCGAAGTCAGGGAAGGTGTTTTGAAGATGGCCAAAGACACGGGAGAACACGCGCCTGAGCAGGCCACGACTTCTCTCTTCCACGACCTGGCTGGCTCTATCGGATTGAGCTTCCAGGCGCGTCACCACATCGGAGAAGAAGCGAAGGTGGCTGGCGTAGTCGTCTGTATGGGGATGAGGGGCATTCTTGTCTCAGATATGGCCCAGCGCGGTGTTGGCCCTGTTCTTGAGACTCTGGAGCATGGGGGCATGCTCACGCTCCAATGTCCGCCGCTGAAGCACTTCCTCCCTATTCTGCCGTGCGATGGCCTCGGCGTCGGCAACCCGCTTCTGAAGAGAGAGCAGCTCGGCGCGGGCAGAGGCTAGATCCGCCTGCGCCGTAACCAGGGCGGCTGCCCTGGCCTCCTCTCGCCTCTCTACCTAAGTTAGCCTGGGCCTAAGGGCAGCGGCCCTACCTGCAACCTCCATCCCGGCAAGCTGTAGCTTCAGGTCATGCCTACCCTCAAGACCGTGCAAACCTCGGCCACCTGGCGGTCGACCTCCTCCTGGGCCTTGGCTTCACGTGCACCAACGACATCTTTCGCTTGGGCAACTTGACGCTCCCTCGTCTCCAACCGCTCAAGCTCGAGGCTACGCTCCACGGCTTCCAGTGCCAACGCCTCCTCGCGCCTCCGGACCTCTTCTTCTTCGGCGGGCGTCCCCCTCAGTGACGCAAGGACGACTTTGAGCGCCTCCCCCTGCTGCTCCAGGGACGCACTCCAGGCCCGGAGCTCCCACACGTGCTTCTCTGCAGCTTCGCGACGGCGGTCAGCCTCGCGAGCCTCCTCCAAAGCTCGGGAGCAAGCCTCACGAGAGACCTCAAGAGACTCCTTGGCCTTCCCGTTGTCAAGATCGCGCTGAAGGCGGCCAAGGTTGATAGCCACTTTCAACTTACGTTGTTCCTCCGCCAGCCGAACACACTCAGCCTTGAGGCACGCGTCGACGCCCGCGAGTTCACAGCCGAGCCGGTTCATCGCGCCCATCACCTCCTGGAAGAGCTCGTGGCGAATGATGCTCCATTCGTGCTCAAACTCGAGCGCACGGCCCATCTCGTCCTCCACCACGGGGGCTGCGGGGGGCCCCAGGCACCAGCCAGGCCTCGCGGGGGGCCCGAACCAGATGAGGCCCGCTGCTTGAAGAGGAGACGAAGACCGAAGCCAACCATCCACCGTCCATGACCAGAGAAGGAGTCCTGGGCACGCCCGCCAAGCTCCAATCAAGGCCGCAAAGGAGGGGCGACAAGACCGCGAGCTCAAGACGCCATGGAAGCGAGCGCGCCTCCCCAACCGACCCCACACCAGGAGCGGCGAGCGGGCTAGGGGTGCTCAAGGCCAGCGGGGGAGTCGAAGAGGGAGGACACCGCTTCTCGAAAGACTCAATGGCAGTGGCGGAAGGGACCCTGAAGAACTAGCGTCAGGAAGGAAGGCAGCACTTAATAAGCCACAGAGATGCAGCACTTACTCGTCAATGGCGATGTATTTCCTACGCTTCAACGGCCCAAAGATGCCTCCGCTGCCGCTCGGGGACCTCTTCCTTTTCCGGAGCTCCTCGAAGTCCATGCAGAGCCGACCAAAGCATTGGACATGGCGGCCAGCACGAGGGGTAGCAGGATAAGCGCTTAAAGGTACAGCCTCAGGGGCGCCGAGCTGAGGAGAATTTTCGGGCGCCACCTTGCGGTGACCTCAGGAGACGCGCATTGCATCGCCCCCGCAACTGCCGCCCAAGGACAAGAATCAAGGAGTCCCGATGACGACGCCTCGGGAGCACCAGGCGGCATCAGCGCCTCGGTGCTGGGGTCACCAACCTCGGATGGTGCTCGCCCCCTGCTTCCACACTCGGGGTGAACCGACCTCGGATCGGCACCCACAGCGAAGAGGGGAACCACGTTGACAGGGTTCTCGCGGGGCCCGACCAGGCCGTCTGGGCGCAGCACCCACTCGTCAAAGGAAGGCATGTGCTCCGCGAATTCCTCCTTGTTCGAGCAGCGGTACAACAAGCAACACTTCCCAGGCATGTCGTCTGGCAACGGAACGCCCGCCAAGACCTCAAGCACCGTCTGCCGCGTCTCAGGAGGGAGCCCGACTCCTGAAGCTTCATATGGTCCTTGCTGTTGAGCAAGGCCCACATGGGTCGAGAATGGCGCTGGAGTGGAGCGACCCGGCGCCTGACGAACTCCTTCACCACCATAGGCGCAGTCACACCAAGGTCTTTCAGCTTCTTCAGCCTGAGCCAGACGGGGACAAGACAAGGGCTCGCGAGCTTCTCATGGCCCCAGCCGGAGTTGGGGACGGCAGGTGACAACGGAGGCGAGAGCAGGGGGCTGAGCACCCCTACGTCCACATACACCCATCGCGTCCAAAATCTACCCGCGGGCGGCGGGAGGTCAAAATCAATCCCCGAGCCGGCTGTCTCAGCCACGGCATGGAAGCTCACGCACCCCGAGCTCTGCCAGGGATCCACCAAATGCAACGATAAGAAGTGGCAGAGAAGGGCCACGGAAGGAGCAATGCCCACGATGGCCTCGCAAATGAAGGCGAAGACGGCGAGAAGAATCACAGATTGGGGGTCGAGATGCAGCATGTGGATCTGGTAATGTTCAACCACCGCATTGGAGAAGGCGGAGAAAGGAGGGACCAGGCCAGCCCAAATAGCATCGATGAAGATTGGGATCTTGGTGGTAGCCCGGTCAATGTGAGCGGGAGACGTAGGCCAAGACACCGTCTTTCCCCACTCATTGAAGCTAGAGGCGAGCATGGGATGCACCTTGCCCATGGCCTCATCGTTGAGCACCAGCGACCGGCCAACTGCGGGCTCGGCGGCTGGAGGCGCGTTGGCCAAAGGCAGAGGTTTCTTCCCCTTACCAGCTTGTTTCGGCGCCATGGCGATGGAGAGGGCAGAGCTCAAGTCAGATATTAAAGAGGAGCAGAGTCTCGAAGAAGCGGAGGAACTAGGGATGTATGGCGTGGGCGATGGAAGAATAACTGTGTAGGTTGTGGTGGCCGTGTAGCCAGGCAGATTCCAAGGCTGCGTGGGGAAGCGGAGACGCCCACGTCCAATCAACCGCCACGCGTCGACCAAGGCCGCAGGCTATTGGGGCCCGCAGCGCTCCGCACTTGTTCTTTGGCTTCGCCTCAGAGCCAAGCCCGAGCGTGCCTTGGGTCCGGGGGCTACTGTCGGTGTTCTGGGAACGGGGGTCCCCAGACTTGCCTGCCTCCGGCCGACGGCATGGCTCTGCAAGTGGGCCCGTACGTCCCATCTTCACCAACAAGCATTCAAGACCCTCGCGAGGGGTCAAGCCTCGCGAGGCGAACGACACAAGACCTCCTCAGGAGCGGCCTCACTAGGTTGGCTCGCGAGGGGCAGAGAGATCAAGGCAAGACAAACCTTGCGAGGTTCTCGTGACATGAGCCATGACGACCAAGACCAGGCGGGCGCCAGGCGGGCGCCAGTGCGCGCAGTGTCCTTGTTTCCTCTTTGGTGCTAAAGGGGAAAGCGCAGGCGCGGAGTACCGAGGCATCAAGCAAAGGTTTCCATATCAGTGCAACAAGACCAAGACCAGCGGGACGGCAAGACGGTGGTCACCATGGAGCCCAAGGCGGCGTCACCACCAGAACCTTTGGCAGGCGAAGACTACTTTTGTCAGGATAAACTGTACTAGATGTCCCCTTTCAAATTGGTCGTTGTTGGCTCCCTTCCCGCTCAATATTTGGGAAGAGGACTAGGGCCCCTATAAATACGACTAGCCACCACAGTATGAGGCAACCAAGCCTCGGGCATCTGATCTTGAGCCAATCCTTAGCCACGGACCGAGCACATGAACACCTTAGCCTCAGGAGGCTGTTCTTCCCCTTGTAACTTTTCATCCTCATCCCGAGAGGCAATCCACCACCACCACATCGGAGTAGGGTATTACACCACAACGGTGGCCCGGACCAGTATAAATCTTGTGTTTTTTGTGTTGCGAGTACGTCGAGTTAGTCCTTGAGATCTTAGCAAAGCTAGGACGCGGATCGGTAGGGGGAGAACTTCGCGCACCCCAGTGGTCGAACCTTAAGGGTTTTGCTGGAACCCGATATCTGACCGTGACCACGAGCATTGCTAGCTCCTCACTCTGTTCTTTAGGATCACCAAGGGTGCTACCAGAATCCTCTTCTTAAGATTTAGAGACTGCCTTGGCCTTCAGTGCACGTGATCTACCATATCTCGGTCCATAGAGATCTCTCTTCTCAGCAAGTTGAAACTCATGAGTATTTAGCCTATCGAGGATGTCAGCAGGATTAAGTGACTTCTAGTCTCCACGCTCGAATCATCAGTGGAAGAGTGTCAAATGAGGAATCAAGCAATCTCAACAATTTCTTCACCACCTCATGGTCGGTGATGTAAGTTGCACCAAGTTCTTGAAGCTCAATTGATATGTCAGTGAGGCGATCGAAGGTTTGCTGAACATTTTCATTGTCGAGTCTTTTGAAGTGGTTGAAGAGATTGCGAAGAACATCAACTCGAGAGTCACGTTATGCCGAGACTCCTTCGTTGACCTTGGATAGCCTATCCCAGATAAGCTTTGATATCTATAAAGCACTAACTCTGCCATACTGCCCTTTGCTCAGATTGCCATATATTATATTCTTCGCTTGAGAGTCCAGTTGCTTGAATCTCTTCACGTTAGCAGCATTCACGGAAGGAGTGATGGAGGTAACACCATTTTCCACAACGTACCGGAGATCATTGTCAATTGCCTCAAGATGCTTGCGCATCTTATTCTTCCAGTAGGGGTAGTCCGTCCCATCGAAGGTAGGACACCCAGCCGAGACCTTGATCATGCCTGAAGTCAACGTAACTAAAACTCCAGGTGGTTAAACTAAAATCACACAGAACAAGGGAGTACCTAGCTCTGATACCAATTGAAAGTGCATTATATCGACTAGAGGGGGGTGGAAGGGACATTTTTACAAATTCGTCACTGAGGAAATGTCAGGACCCCGATTCCAAGTCACATCGATCCAGCCGGTAACACCTCATATCACTTTGCGGCCTCATGCACGGTATTCCCACGGGTGTCGCCTTACCATGGCCCGGGACCGTTCGCGCCTTTTGGCTCACGTATATGACAGTGTTGCTAGCATCCATATGACAGAACTCGGGCCGACATGACTAGTCGTGAACCCAAAGTGGCACTAACTTATAGGGACAGGCATACATGAATCAACATGTCGGTCACCAGGGTGCGATTCCGGGCTGTAGCACTGGTCTAACAGGACTCTGGGAACCCGGGCTGTAGCAGGCTAGGCAGGACTCCGGATATCACCGCGTGACATTTCCCCGAAGGGACAGACATAGGAACGAAGTGAATCACATGCCGGCCAGTCAAGTGTTCCGAAGCAGTAGTGCTGGGCTAGCAGAACTCCGCAAAACGGGGCTGTACCGGATTACTTTGGCTCATGGAAGCACAAGACTACATTTCCCAATAAGAAAGGCTACCAAGGATAAACAAATAGGTTGTCTGATCCCACACATACCAAGCATTTCAATCATACACACAATATGTTCGATATGTGTAAATACAACATGGCATCACAACATAACTCTATGACTCAAGTATTTATTCATTAAGCTCCGAGGAGCGAGATATTACAAACATGGGTCTCATGACCCAACATTCAGAGCGTACAAGTCAAAGCACAAGCGGAAGCTTAACATGTCTGAGTACAGACATCTACAAATGAAAAAGGCTTAGAAGCCTGACTATCTACCAGATCCTGCTGAGGGACAAGATCGTAGCTGAGGTATCAAGCTAAACATCGAAGTCCACACGGAACGACTAGCGAGACTGACGTCTCTACAAAAACATAAATTAAGCAAACGTGAGTACAAATGTACCCAGCAAGACTTACATCAGAACTAACTACATACGCATCATTATCAACAAAGGGGGTGGTGGAGTTTAACTGCAGCAAGCCAGCTTTGACTCGGTGGCTATCCTGAACTACGACTGCAAGTAACTCTTTTGAGGTGGCGCACACGAGTCCACATATTCACCATATCAATACACCACTATGGATCTGCTCCTGTCTCCCTACAAGAACGCCATCCATAGCACTCACGCTTATCTTGCGTATTTTAGAGTATCCACTTTCACTTGTCTATGAACTATTATAGGCAACCCAGAAGTCCTTTACCGTGGACGTGGCTATTCGAATAGATCATTTATAACCCTGTAGGGGTGTACTTCTTCACACATGTTTACACCACTTAGCGTCTATACACGACATGTGCTCGGCAGACTTCAAGCGAAATTTGACGTGGGTGTAGACCACGACCTGACTAACCACACAAGTCTCTAGTCCAGGTTTATCGCCTATTCGGGTTCCATCCGCGAGGAGATCCGGCCGGAGTTTCGCACACAGCCCCAAACGATGTGTGCAGGGTTCCCGAGACACCAAACAGGCGAAGCGGCACACCGGGCCATGGTGTATCTACCGCATCATAGCCCACCCCTAGGGTCAGCGCTACGCACGGCCTCCAACACATATCCTACAAACACCAGAAACTAGTTGCAACTCCTGGACAGAGGACATGGCGGTTAATAAGTCGAGCGGGGTCATATTTCAGGGCCCAACGTGTGGTAGTAGCTGTTCATGGATCACAAACACAGAACTCAGTTCCTGAGGACGGCTTCAGTGAGACAACCCGCCATGTACTCCTACAAGGCCTCTCACCGATACCTTTACCAAATCATGTTCACACACTTAGCTTCCAACAGTAGGACATGTTCACACACCTCCGGTTCATCCCCGATGAATCAGACCTGACACAACTCTAAGCAATAGCAGGCTTGACAAACAAGCATGAATGAGTAGGCACATCAGGGCTCAAAAAACGCCTACTCATGCTAGTGTGTTTCATCTATTTACTGTGGCAATGACATGTCATGCAGAGGAAAGGGGTTCAGCTACCGCAGCAAGTAACAAATGAATCGTTATTGCCCTAATGCAGAAAAAGAGAGCAGGACAAGAGAGTAGGATTGTATCGGAATGAACAAGGGGGTTTTCCTTTCCTGGCACTTCTGAAGATAGCATTGAGTCTTCATCAGTGTCAACGATCACAACGTCGGTACAACGTCTACCGAGGGGGAACAACACCGGCAAACAGAGAAGAGACACGATCAATGCAATGCACAATATGATGCATGCTATGACGTGGCAATATGAATGTGTTTTGGGCTAATTCAAGCTAGAACAGATTGAGATGAGTCCATTTGAACCAAAGATTCAAATGCAAACCCATTTTAAGAGGTCATATTAGTGCATTAACTTGTTTCACCTACACAGCAAGGTTAAAGTGTTCTAACATGCATGAAACCAGTTCAGATGGAAATATTGGATTTTTCTGATCAATTTTCATATATAATTTGTTTGATTTGGAGCTACGGTTGATTTTCTATGATTTTTAGAAGTTTTGGCTATTTTCTGGAATTTCCTCTATAAGAATAAATCCAGAAAATAATTAACTGCGTCAGCATAACGTATTAGTGACGTCAGCAGGTCAACGGATGGCCCAGGTCAAACCTGACCAGTGGGGCCCACTAGTCAGTGACACAGAGCTAGTTAGTGTCGCTGACATGTGGGTCGGGTCAAAGTCCACGTCAGCTTGGTCAAAACTGACGCGTGGGCCCACTGATTTAGATAACTAATCTAATTATTTTTTGTTGAGCAGTAAACTAACAAGTGGGTCCCACTGTCAGCGTCTAGTGTTAGACTAACAGGGTTAGTTAGGTCCTAATGTAATGACTGCCACGTGGGCTAACCGGCGATTAGCCGCCGGTGCTAAGCAGGATGTGGCAGCGCTCCTCGTCCGGCCATCTCCGGCGACGAGAGCTCACGCGGCTGGGCTCTACGGATGCAGCGCGTCGAGGCGCATCGGTTGGTGGCCGTGGGTGGTGCCGGGGTGGACTACAGCGGCGACGACAAGGACGACAGCGGCGGCCGGAGCTCGGCTAAGCGCGGGCGCGGTGCTGCAGCTCGTAGGAGAGTGAACGGAGGTGCTAGGCAGCACCTAAAGGGCAGCGGGAGCACGTCGGAGCTACTATGCGAGGCGGAGGTGCTCGGGGGCACGGATCTTGCCGGCCATGGCGGACGGTGGCTTCGGGTGCTCGCGGGGCAGCGGCTACGGGGCGCGCACGAGAGAAGAGGTGAGGGGAAAAAGACGGCAAGCTCACAGCGGTCCTGAAGAAAAGCACGGGAGGCTCGGGGAGGTCCTGGCGGCGCTAAATTCGACGACGGCATTTGGTGGCAGAGGCAGCGAGGAAGATGACGATGGCGACGCTGGAGGGCCTCCGACCATGCTTAGTTCGAGGAGGATGGGCAGCGCGATACACACGATCTCGGGAGCACGATGGCGCGTCGTTTCGTCGTCTGTGGCCACGCGGGCGAGGCACGGCGGCTGGCGGAAACTCTCGTTGATGCTCAAAGGAGGGGCTAGAGGCGAGGGAGAGAGCAGAGCGTGAGGGGAGAGTGAGAGGGGGGGCCTCGGGCGTCTCTAGACGCGGATTAGGACGAAGCGGCGGCCTCCAGCACGAAGCAGGAGGTGGAGGGCTCCGCGTGTGCGCGCGTGTGTTCGCTCCTGCCTACTGGCAGGAGGAAGACAACGAGCGAGGAGGTAAGTGGCCTGGGCCACCCAGCTCTGATCTTTGAGCCGCCAGCCAGACAGTAAGCGCCAGGTAAGTTTCTTCTCTCTCTCTGTGTTTTTCCTATTTTAGTTTTTGTTTTCTATTTTCTCTTTGTTTTCTTTGATATAGTAAAAATACTAAACCACATCTAAAAATCCTGAAATAAATTGTGAGGACCTGTTGAATTATTTCCAACAACCCACATTGAGTTTCAGAATTGTTTGAGCATTTATAATTTTTATAGCAATTAAATGCCCAAATTCAAATACATAACGATTTAATTCAAGAGTCCAAAAATGGCCTGGAAATATGTGCATCATTTTTGCCAGAGGTTTTCACCTTTATCAAAAATCATGAACTTTTCCAAAGGACATTTTGGATTTATTGAAAATGATTTTATTTGATCCTATTTGAATTCATTTGGTGCTAGGGTTTGGATCAATCCCCATTTCAACTTTAAACATAATTTAAACATGATGCAAGGAAAAAGCAAACACCAGGCAGAACCAGAAGCTAGGGATGTGACAACTCACCCCCACTAAATGAGAATCTCGTCCCGAGATTCAGGACGTGAGGTAAGAAGACAGAGGGGACATAAAGCTAACACGATCTTCACGATCCAACTGTCCTTCTCAAAGATGTTGATTTATTGCTTAAAATTGAATTTTGACGTCTTTGCTTTTGAGATCTTTGGCCAACACGATGATGTCAAAGAACTCTACCAAAATCAATCTTATTAAAGATCGAGCAACTCATGATCAACTCACGGAAGGTGGCGCTGAATAACTCTTGAGCTGAGACACAAAACTTACATCAGGGTGATGGAAAGCAGACGATGAAGATTCAAGTTGGTAGGCAACAATTCCACGCTTGAGTAAGATGGTGCAAGGTCTTCAAAGTAGCGAGGAGATAATTGCCATGATCCCATAACGGGGCACCTTAGGAGAGGTTACTCGTGGGATTTTCCCTTAGGTGGCAAAAAGAATTAGTTTTGATACAAAGATCATTGAAACTCTCCATACCATCCTAAGGCAATCACAAACGATCGTTTGAAGAAGTTCGAAGAATGGCATACTCTGACTAGAATGGATGAGGTGGACTACCTTGTTGAAGACAACACAATGGATGATTTTTGCTTATCATTGGAGATGGATGGGACCCATGGTAGGTCCACTTTTGAAGATGATCTTGGATAGCAACTGCTGAGAAGGCAGCACATGGGAAATTGGCACAGTGGCGGTGCAAGTTGGGAACAAAATGCAACTGTTGGGAATGTTCCAACCATCATATCTGCCTGAGATTCAGATCCGATTGGTGATAGGATACTTTAGACTCAACATGTCTGAAAAGAGGTTTGCAACACAAATCGACGAGATGGCGTTGCGGGATTCTCGGGAAATGAACTACGATAGCAGGCTCCAAAAATGCGCTGGTTCTGTACATACATGTGAGCATGTTGTCCAAGACAAGAATGACCACATAGTAGTCGTATAATAAAACACTATCGAGTTCAGAAGGGGAACCATAATTAATGATATCGAAGTCTCCGCGCGGAAGTCTAAAGTGATAACCTTAGAAGAGACTCCTTTATCTTGAACAAATCAATCAGTGGCTTGGTGTGCTAGGAAATACATGTGGAATGGAGGTAGCTAATCTCACAAACCAAAGTATACTTCGCACATGCATGACTGACTTGGGATGATTCCAGAGGAAGTAAAAACAAACTTTTCTCAAATTCATGGCAGCAACTTACACCTAATGCACATGAACTTGGAGAAAGTCACTTCTTTCATCCAAACATATGCTTCATGAACGGGACACAAAGATAATGCTTATAAAGTTTCCAACACTAGCTTGATGTTCAACATGAATCATGGAGGAGACAAGATGCTCCTGATGGGCTCAATAGGAACTCATCAGAATTTCCATATCACTGGACTTCCACCATCATGTGAACATGGGGATAGCATTGGTCAGACCAAAAGATATAATGGTGTATGCTCGAGGGATCAACCACGAGTAAGACAACATTATGAACATCATTGGTTATGTTTTGATTTGATGATAACCCATACTCAAATCAAAGTTTTGGTACGACAATAGGTCCAACAACTGAGCACAGGGACCAATCGATGAAGATATCATCTATCTTCAACACACACAAACACAAAGATATCCCTTCAGAAAGAACCAATTTTGGCAAAGCTTTTTATCTTACAACTCTCCAAGTTCTTGTTTAGCTCAACCAACTAGCTCAGGGGTATCCAAGACAGATTCTTGGAGAAAGGGTGGTTTGGAGGAAAACCAACTTGATCACGAACTCAACATAGCGGTCAGGTGACAACCTGGTGATACTTCCGAGAAGAAATTCAGAAAATCACGAACCACCGATATGTTACTAAGCTCGAGAACAATCTTGCTTTTCAGGGCAAAACGATGTGATCAGGAGAGTGATGGATTACACAATCCTAACTCATTGATCGAAGGGTGCACCAGGGATATGGACTAGGTAGCACGATCAACCTTATGATGGTGATTCAATAACCAACATGCTAAGGATGAGATTATTGTCCTTTGACTACCAAGCAACAAGGTTGTTAGGAGTATTGATTTCACAGATCACGATTCACCTGTCGGCGTTCCGGTTACAATAAAACGGGGACTGAGGAATGAATAATGATGGCGAGAAGTATCACTGCATCAAGAGTTCATATAATGGTGTGCAATTCCCATGACGATCCTGACGTAAAGAGGGTAACACTTCAGAGTAGAACGGATCAAAAGCTTGATTGCATTTTGATTTCCGAGTACACCTGCTTTGACCCAATCCTGGATATGGATGAGGTATTGGGGTTTGTTTCTCCTAGTCATTCCGAATAGAATGGCTTGACGGACCACATAAGTAAAAGGCATTGATGAACACGAATGCACGACTACTCCTGACTATCAATTGATAGACAAAGGTCAGAATACAACTAAAGGGGGACAACTCAAAGGAACATATGATTTTCTGCGTTGTGGATGCATAGATTAGTATGTCGAACCAAGTTCAACAAATTTCTTCCGGATAACCCATGCAGAATGATAGAACTCGCAGAATCACAATATAGAATGGAGGACTCATCAAGAGCACTATGGTTGTGATCTTTTGGTTCAATGAGGAACTTCTGCCATAAGTAGTTCATGGTATTTGGAAGAAGGATATACCACGGACCTCGAGGACTATCACAAAAGTTACTAATAACCTAAAGGAACTAGCAAGCACTATCAACACGAGATAAGTAGAGTGAATCTTGGGCTTAAGACCCTAGAAATAGAATGCCTACTAACTAAATGGCATCATGGGATGCTTTCGAGAATAATGGCCAGAATCATCACACTAGGAATATAAAGCATGGCTAGATTACTAGATGATCCTCTAAGACACCTATGGTCATAATAATAGTTCCAACATATATGTCGAGGCAACAGAGTACCTCGATAGACCGATTAGTGAGCTTAATCTAGCCTAAAAGGACATCGGGAACTGGGAGGGAGGATTTGCAAATGCATCAGACTATTTAGAAACCTGGGATGACTCGGACAGCATAACGGCTGTAAATGCTCAAAAAGGTTTGAGACATCCTGCAAAAATGGTGGCATAACCACTCAGAAGCACAATATCAAGGTTTCGAGATCATCAATTATCATACGGAAGTAGTAGGAACTGAAATGAAGCTTAAATACAACAGTCCTATGAGTCTACGGATTAGTAACACGTGATCCTAATAGATATATGAGAAGGCCTAGTTCTTAATCCCTGTAGAAGAGAAGAGGATGACTCAGATCAGAAGGCATAAGGTAAAGAAGTAAAATGAGCCTTACGTTCCATCCCACAATCAATTCCCCTACATATAACTAAAGCATTTCTAGACTCAACTTAGACCGGTTTGGCTTGGTAATCCTACAGGAAGTCAGGCTCTAATACCAAAGCTGTCAGGACCCAGATTCCAAGTCACATCGATCCAGCCGGTAACACCTCATATCACTTTGCGGCCTCACGCACGGTATTCCCACGGGTGTCACCTTACCATGGCCCGGGACCATTTGCGCCTTTTGGCTCACGTATATGACAGTGTCGCTAGCATCCATATGACAGAGAACCCGGGCCGACATGACTAGTCGTGAACCCAAAGTGGCACTTTTATAGGGACAGTCATAGATGAATCAGCATCGAGCATGTCGGTCAGCAGCGTGCGAATCCGGGCTATAGCACTGGGCTAACAGGACTTTGGGAACCCGGGCTGTAGCAGGCTAGGAAGGACTCTGGATGTCACCGCGTGACATTTCCCTGAAGGGACAGACACAGGAACAAAGTGAATCACATGCCGGCCAGTGAAGTGTTCCGGAGCAGTAGTGCTGGGCTAGCAGGACTCCGGTGAACCGGGCTGTAGCAGACTACTATGGCTCATGGAAGCACAAGACTACATTTCCCCATAAGAAAGGCTACCAAGGATAAACAACTAGGTTGTCGGATCCCACACATACCAATCATTTCAATCATACACACAATATGCTCGATATGTGTAAATACAACATGGCATCACAACATAATGCTACGACTCAAGTATTTATTCATTAGGCTCCGAGGAGCGAGATATTACAAACATGGGTCTCATGACCCAACATTCAGAGCATACAAGTCAAATCACAAGAGGAAGCTTAACATGTCTGAGTACAGACATCTACAAATGTAAAAGGCTTAGAAGCCTGACTATCTACCAGATCTTGCTGAGGGCACAAGATCGTAGCTGAGGTATCAAGCTAAACGTCGAAGTCCACATGGAACGACTAGCGAGACTGACGTCTCTCTGCAAAACATAAGATAAGAAAACGTGAGTACAAATGTACCCAGCAAGACTTACATCAGAACTAACTACATATGCATCAGTATCAACAAAGGGGGATGGTGGAGTTTAACTGCAGCAAGCCAGCTTTGACTCGGTGGCTATCCTGAACTACGACTGCAAGTAACTCTTTTGAGGTGGCGAACACGAGTCCACATATTCACCATATCAATACACCACTATGGATCTACTCACGTCTCCCTACGAGAACGCCATCCATAGCACTCACGCTTATCTTGCGTATTTTAGAGTATCCACTTTCACTTGTGTATGAACTATTATAGGCAACCCAGAAGTCCTTTACCGTGGACGTGGCTATTCGAATAGATCATTTATAACCCTGTAGGGGTGTACTTCTTCACACATGTTTACACCACTTAGCGTCTGTACACGACATGTGCTCGGCAGACTTCAAGCGAAATCCGACATGGGTGTAGACCACGACCTGACTAACCACACAAGTCTCTAGTCAAGGTTTATCGCCTATTCGGGTTCTATCCGCGAGGAGATCCGGCCGGAGTTTCGCACACAGCCCCAAATGATGTGTGCAGGGTTCCCGAGACACCAAACGGGCGCTCGGTACACCGGGCCATGGTGTATTTACCGCATTATAGCCCACCCCTAGGGTCAGCGCTACGCACGGTCTCCAACACATATCCTACAAACACCAGAAACTAGTTGCAACTCCTGGACAGAGGACAAGGGCGATTAATAAGTCGAGCGGGGTCATATTTCAGGGCCCAACGTGTGGTAGTAGCTGTTCATGGATCACAAACACAGAACTCAGTTCTTGAGGACGGCTTCAGTGAGACAACCCACCATGTACTCCTACAAGGCCTCTCACTGATACCTTTACCAAATCGTGTTCACACACTTAGCTTCCAACAGTAGGACGTGTTCACACACCTCCGGTTCATCCCCGATTAATCAGACCTCACACAACTCTAAGCAATAGAAGGCACGACAAACAAGCATGAATGAGTAGGCACATGAGGGCTCAAACAACTCCTACTCATGCTAGTGTGTTTCATCTATTTACTATGGCAATGACAGGTCATGCAGAGGAAAGGGGTTCAGCTACCGCAGCAAGTAACAGATGAATCGCTATTGTCCTAATGTAGTAAAAGAGAGCAGGAGCGAGAGAGTAGGATTGTATCGGAATGAACAAGGGGGTTTTGCTTGCCTGGCACTTCTAAAGATAGCATTGAGTCTTCATCAGTGTCAACGATCACAACGTCGGTACAACGTCTACCGAGGGGGAACAACACCGGCAAACAGAGAAGAAACATGATCAATGCATATGTACAATATGATGCATGCTATGACATGGCAATATGAATGTGTTTTGGGCTAATGCAAGCTAGAACAGATTGAGATGAGTCCATTTGAACCAAAGATTCAAATGTAAACCCATTTTAAGAGGTCATATTAGTGCATTAACTTGTTTCACCTAAACAGCAAGGTTAAAGTGTTCTAACATGCATGAAACCTGTACAGATGGAAAGATTGGATTTTTCTGATCAATTTTCATATATAATTTGTTTGATTTGGAACTACGGTTAATTTTCTATGATTTTTAGAAGTTTTGGCTATTTTTTGGAATTTCCTGTATAAGAATAAATCCAAAAAATAATTAACTGCGTCAGCATGACGTATTAGTGATGTCAGCAGGTCAACGGACGGCCCAGGTCAAACCTGACCAGTGGGGCCCACTAGTCAGTGACACATAGCTAGTTAGTGTCGCTGACATGTGGGTCGGGTCAAAGTCCACGTCAGCTTGGTCAAACTGACGCATGGGCCACTGATTTAAATAACTAATCTAATTATTTTTTGTTAAGCAGTAAACTAACAAGTGGGTCCCACTGTCAGCGTCTAGTGTTAGACTAATAGGGTTAGTTAGCTCCTAATCTAATGACTGCCACGTGGGCTAACCTGCGATTAGCCGCCGGTGCTAAGCAGGACGAGGTGGCGCTCCTTGTCCGGCCATCTCCGGCGACGAGAGCTTACGCTGGCCGGGTTTCTACGGATGCAAGGCCGAGGCGCATTGGTTGGTGGCCGTGGGTGGTGCTGTGGTGGACTACAAGCGATCGCAAGGACGACAATGGCCGGAGCTCGGCTAAGCGCGGGCGCGGTGCTGCAGCTCGTAGGCGAGTGAACAGAGGTGCTAGGCAGCAGGAGCATGTCGGAGCTACTACGTGAGGCGGAGGTGCCCGGGGGCACGGATCTCGCCGGCCATGGCGGACGGCGTCTTCGGGTGCTCGCGGGGCAGCGGCTACGGGGCGTGCGAGAGAGAGAGAGAGAGAGAGAGAGGTGAGGGGTAACGACGGCAAGCTCACAGCGGTCCTGAATAAAAGCATGGGAGGCTCGGGGAGGTCCTGGTGGTGCCGAATTCGACGACGGCGTCTGGTGGCAGGGGCGGCTAGGAATATGACGATGGCGACGCTGGAGGGCCTCTGGCCTTGCTTCGTTCGAGGAGGAGGGGCATCGCGATACACACGATCTCGGGAGCATGTTAGCGCGTCGTCTCGTCGTCGGTGGCCACGCGGGCGAGGCACGGCGGCCGGCGGAAACTCTCGTTGATGCTTAGAGGAGGGTCTAGAGGCGAGGGAGAGAGCAGAGAGTGAGGGGAAAGTGAGAGGGGGGCCTCGGGCGTCTCCAGACGCGGATTAGGACGAAGGGGCAGCCTCCAGCGCGAAGCAGGAGGTTGAGGGCTCCGCGGGTGCGCCCGTGTGTTCGCTCCTGCCTACTAGCAGGAGGAAGACGACGACCGAGGAGGTAAGTGGGCTAGGCCAGCCAGCTACAGTGCTCGGCCGCCAGGCTGGACAGGTAAGTGTCAGGTAAGTTTCTTCTCTCTCTCTATTTTTTCTATTTTAGTTTTTTTCTATTTTCTCTTTGTTTTCTTTGATATAATAAAAATAGTAAACCACATCTAAAAATCCTAAATAAATTGTGAGGACCTGTTGAATTATTTCCAACAACCCACATTTAGTTTGAGAATTGTTTGAGCGTTTATAATTTTTATAGAAATTAAATGCCCAAATTCAAATACATAACGATTTAATTCACGAGTCCAAAAATGGCCTGGAAATATGTGCATCATTTTTGCCAGAGGTTTTCACCTTTATCAAAAATCATGAACTTTTCCAAAGGACATTTTGGATTTATTGAAAATGATTTTATTTGATCCTATTTGAATTCATTTGGTGCTAGGGTTTGGATTAATCCCCATTTCAACTTTAAACATAATTTAAACATGATGCAAGCAAAAAGCAAACACCAGGCAGAACCAGAAGCTAGGGATGTGACATGAAATTTCAAGGTGAGGAATTTCCTAAGTCACGAACAACTAGTAGCGGAATAAGTGCTCAGATGCAAGCATAATAGAGTAGTAACAGGGTCATCATGATGAAATGTGTCGGGGAGGCTGATCGTACCCACGGACACCTAAGGGGCCGGCGGACCAGGCACCTTTGTGGTTCGGAGGGGGGGCGGAGATCGCACGAAGAGCGGATCGAGGCGAGGCACACGAGCAGTTTACTAGCTTCGAGCTCTCCCGAGAGATAAAACTCCTCTGCTGCTTGTTTGATGTATTGAGATCTTTCCAGGGAGCGATTAGAGCTACAAAACCTAGCGAGGGTGAATCTGGACTCGAGTGAGTCAAACGAATCGAACCGAACCCCCCACGTTGCACATGGGCCTCCTTTTATATGCTCAAGGGTCTCCGACAGTGGCAACATAGATGAGGGTACAAATGTAAAAATAGGAGTTGGTACACCTACTCAAACAAAGGTAAAGGCAAAATACCTAACTCGACGGCAAGGGACAAAAGCAATAAATGCCCGTCGCTGTCGCCCAAACAAGGCAACAGAGACCGTCAGTGCGCCCGCCGCCACGATGGCAAGCTTGTCAGCGCCGCTTATCGCTGCTCTCCGCTGGCTGCACAGCCTCTTGACGCGCGCGCATGGAATGGTCCCATGGCGACACGTTGCTGGATGAGCTGGAGTGGAGATGGAGAGAGGTTGCTTGTCGCGGCAAGCGCCTTGTCGCGGCCGAATCCTTGTCGCGTCCGGAGGCTTGTCGCACTCCGAGCCTTCCCGGCAAGCTCCTCTTGCCGGGGCCTTGTCTTCTGCATGCCTGGAGCGGCCTTCCCGACAAGCTCCTCTTGCCGGGGCCTTGTCTTCTTAATCAAATACTTCGTTTTTGAATGGCTCCAAAGGAGCCACGGAGGATCTTGGCGGCAACGAGGCAAACCCTGCCGCGGGGTGCTACAACTGTCCGTGCACGAGTACGGGATACTAGGGTACCCCTACTCTAGTACCCCGACAGGAGCCCCCGGGCCTGGGCCGTACACGGTGCCGAGCGCTGTCGGGCCAGGCCCAAAACAGTGCACGGGCACACGCGGCCTCGACCACGTCGCAAATCACCCCGGACCCACCATGATCCCTACTAACGGCACGCACCGGACGTGGCACCGTGCGAGAGATCGTGGGCGTGGTCGTGGGGGGTTTCTTTATTAGTATAAGCGGAACGTCCGCCCCCTCCCCCTCTTTATAAGCGGAGGAAACAGGGGCAGGCCGTCCACTCTGCCATCGCTGTCTTGTCAAGAAAACCACCGCCGCTCCCCTCTTCTTCTCCGGTGCGAAGAGAGCAGCGCCCCGCCCCCTTTCGCCACAAGCGCGCTCACCGCCGTCGGCCTCCTCCGCCGCCCTCGCCATGGCTCCGAAAGCCGACAAGGAGAAGGGCGTCAAGTCGGCCGAGGCGCAGCGGCTCGCGGCGCTGCGCAAGGAGCGGGCCATCTTCCCCCCGCAGCTCGGCGCAAGGGAGTTGAGGGATGTCTTCTACCTCTTCTGGTCGACGGAGACGCGTGCGCATCCGCGCACGAGGGTACTCCCCGCCTCCGCCTCTGATTTGGCCCCAACAGGGTACCCCTTTTTCGCTCTTTTCTTCTATTGCGGGCTTTGCCCGCCCTTTTCTGAGTTCTTCTGCGACATCATGAACACGTTCGGCCTCCGCCTCCTTAATTTCACCCCCAACGCCGTCTTGACCATGGCAGTTTTCGCGCATTTGTGCGAAAACTTTGTTGGAGTCCACCCAAATGTGGCACTCTTCCGCCATTTCTTTGTGCCCCGCGTCGAGAGAGGAGAGCCGCTTGCCGGAGGGATTGCTTGGGTCTCCAGGATCGGCAAGAAAGAGGCCTACCTGGAAGGAGAGTTCCGCAACAAGTGGGAGGAGTGGAGAGCCAATTGGTGCTGGGTCGTAGAGGAGAACCCGCAGCCCTTCACTGTCGTGCGCCAAACCCCAATAGTGCGCGGCAGAGATTGGAGTAACTTGGCGCCGGAGGATGCAAAATTGAAGATAGCTGTGACCCGGATCTTGTGCCTCAGGCTTGCCGGACTAATCAGAGGCGTAGCTTGGCGCAGATTTCCTTCGCCGCCGCGCTTCCCTTGCAGGAGAGGAGGAGGCCTGCTTGGGAGTTCCGAATGCGGCGAGACATCATGAGGTTGCGCCGGTCTGAATCGAACTTCACCGTCTTGGAGCTGGATGCGATGCTGCTCGAGCTGTTCAAGAATGACCCCGACCACCCTGAGTGGTTTAGGTTGCCGCGGGGGGTCGTCCCGTTGTGCAACACCTCGGCGCTCGACCGCATCCGCGCCATGATGCCGCTGTGCGACTCCCACGGGATCGTCCCAACCTGGCAGGAGCCCCCCGACGAGGTCGCGGCAGCTTCTTCGACGATTTGGAAGAAGTGCCGATCCGCTCCGGCGAAGCGTAAAGGCTCACCCGCGACACCACCGACGAGGAGATGGCGCGGATTGCCACCAGTAGGAGGCGGCAGCAGCCGCTGCCGCTGGAGCCTTCGGGTTCACCGTGGAGGAGGCGGACGCTGCGAAGGCGGCAAGCCTTGCCGAGCGAGGGGAGGTCGTCGGCGAGGACGAGCTTGTCGAGCCCGAGGCCGGGTCGAGTCCACCCGGCGAGGGCGCTTCTTCTCCACCACCCAGTGACTTGCCGCCAGTGAGCCCCGCTCCGCTGAAGAGGCGTCTCCGCAAGGCCGAGACGAAGTCGGGCGGCAGCTGCCCACAAGAAGAAGCGCCATGACAGCCCACCGCGGCAAGCGAGGTTGCCATGAGGCGCCCACATTGCTGCGACAACTGGGGCGGGATCTTCTCAGGCCGCCGCCGACGCCTCCGAGAAGTGGCCAAGAGAGCCCACTCCCCCGCCTCGTCGCACCGGAGGCGAGCCGGAGTTTGACTTCTCCGCGCTCAGCTCCGAGGAGGAAGGCGAAGGGTAAGCTCTTGAGATTTGTGCTTGTATTTCTTCAATTTTATTGCTTCATCTTGAATCTGATTTGCTTCGTTCTGGACTCTTTCCTTTTCAGGACGCTGGCCCAGAGAGCGTCGAAGAGGGCCAAGATCCCGACGGTCGTCGTTGAGGACGATTCTCCCGTGGCGACAGGGGACGCGTCCGAGACCGCCTTGCCGGACCCGGCGACCCTCCCTCAGAGCAGCCCCCAGCACAGCCCCCAGAGTAAGTGTGCAGTTTTCTCCTTACTATTAGGTGTGCAGGGGTGCTCCTTCTTCGTTGATATCTGATTGTTTGCTTGTGTAGGAGCAGAGCAGCCTCATCAGGAGGGTTCGGAAGCCGCCCCCGAGATCCTGTCTGCTGCCACTACGCCGCCAAGGGAGGAATCTCCGGCAAGGGAGCGCCCTCCGACAAGGGAAGCCACCCGGCAAGGGAGGCTACCCGGCAAGGGACAGCGCCAGTGACCTCCAATGGTCGAGGCCATGGCTGCGGATCCCGTTGCGGTGTAACTGCCTTACACGAAAATCTCCCTTGGGCTTGCTTTCTTTTGTTTCTTTTTTTTGAACATTTGCTTGACTGCTCTTTCTTCGTCTGACGCAGAGCCGATGGAGGTCGAGGCCGCCGGCGAGGAGGAGGCGCGCGGCAACACCGACGAGGCCGCCGTCGTGGAAGAAGATGTCGTTGCTGTTGAAGAAGAGGCCCTCGCCGACGATCCTGTTGGCGAGAAGGCCGCCGAGGCTGCCGACGTAGCAGCTGGCGAGGGGTCGGGCGATCGTACTGACAGCTCTGAGGCCGCAGGAGCGACAAGCGCTACACCGACAGCCGACTCCCCCGCCGCTGTGCAAGGCCAGTTCGAGGAGCCCCAGCCCGGCGCCTACCACCAAGGCCGGCCATGCGTCTTCATCAAGCTCCCCCAGGAACCGAGCTCAGGCGCCGGTCGAGGGAGAGACCTTCGATGGTGAGCTACTCGCCTCTGCTGGCCGACGCTGGTGGACGCGCCCAAGCAGCAAAGAGCGTGGCGAAGTCTGAGGAGGAGCAAGGCTGAAGAAGTCATTGCCGCTCGCTCTACCGCGCCCGGCAGGCCAAGTTGGAGACCCGGGAAGCGCTTGTCGCGAGGGCAGGAGCGGACATGGAGAAGCGCGCAGAGGAGCTCCGGAGCGCCAACCAAGAAGCTCTCCGCGACATAGCAGAAGCGCGGGGGCAACTTGCAGAAGAGCGCACGGCCTTTATCCTTGAGAAGGCCGCAGCTGAGGAGGAGCAGCGGCTGGCTGCCGAGAAGCTCTCCGCGTAGGAAAGCGAGCTGACGCAGCGGAAGGTCAACCTGGACAGCCACGAAGAAGACCTTGCCGCACGCGAGGAGTCACTTGGCGGGGCGCTTCAGGAAGCGAAGGATGCTGCGGCAGCTGCCGAGGCCGCCAAGGAAGAGCCGAAGGCGAAGGTATCACAGCTGGAGGCCAGCCTTAAGAAGAGCGGCGAAGAGCTTGCCGTGCTCAAGTGTGAGCGTGAGAAGGACGCCTACACTCTTGGCGAGCTGCAGAGTCGTCTCGCTGATAGAGGCAAGGAGCTCGACGCCGCCAAGGATTCCAAGGCGGATCTTGAGCTGAAGCCGACCACCCCGACGCAGACGTTGGACGGGCGCCAGAGCGGGAGGTGGGCTTGTTGGAGGCGATCAAGGCCAAGGAGGAGCTACTAGCGAATGCTGCCTCCATCGAGCACCTTGAGGGAGAGCGTGGAGCACCGGATCAAGGTCTTGTGGACACCGCCACGACATCCACAACGAAATGATGGAGCTGGGGATGGCGGACCTTGCATACTCCTCCGACGAGCATCTCCAACCCAGCGCCAAACTCAGCTTATTCTTCAAAGGCGTGGTGACGGGTCTCCGGCGACTCCGGGAAGAGGTCCCAAAGCAGCTGGCCGAGGAATCACGCCAGATCTGTGCAGGAGCCCTCGAGAAGGTGTTGATAAAGGTGGCCTTCCGCAATCTGGGCCTCAACCTTAACGGCGTCCTCAGATCCTTGCCGCCAGATGCCAATGTGGAGGAGCTCAAAGCCCTTGTCGCACCCATTGTGGACAAGGTGAATAAGATCAAGCGGATTGAGGGCGACCGCGTAGACTAGGCCGCCAACTTTATCTTTCCCTTGTCGCTGATCATGTTTAGAACACTTTGTTAGATCAGCGACAAGTTATTTTGTAATATACTCTATCTTAGGCGATCAATGCAATGTTATTTCCTCTACTTGATTCCTTCCTTTATGCGTTTACGCCTTTACGCATTTGGGGGACTTGTCGGTGCGGGCACTTTTGTCATGGCCGAAAAGTGCGAACGTCGGCCTGACTTTGGCAGTGCCGCCTCCGACAAGCAACCTTGTCGCGACTTGCTGCAGCTCACTTAAGTTGTTGAGCGGAGTCGAAACAAAGTAAGGGCGCGACTAGCCGGCGAGTTGGTTCCTCTGCGCACAGGTTTTCCATACAAAGTACTATCGTTCGAGGAAGATAACTTAAAATTTTAAAAATTGATTGCTCAAACTTTGGCAACTTAGCTTTTCTGTCTCTTGCTTCCCGATGAGGCGAAACTTCCTCGAGCGGTACCTGGTCCATAGTATTATCATCCTCTCCTTCCCCTCCTGGTTAACTTGTGCGCGAGGGAGCCTTCCTTTCTTTGAGAAAAGAGAAAGAAGAGGAAATAAAGTTATGGAGCCTAAGCGGCTCGATTTTGCTTACGGGTGTGGTTGCCGCACAAAGTGTTAGTCAAAACATGCAATAAAATGATGAAAGCATGAATTTGACAAGTTGTGCGCAACACATGAGCTTTACTGATGCACGGGGTCTGCGCCCGGCTTTGTACAAAGGATTACATGCAACAGCGGCAAGACTTGTACTAAAGGTGGTTGCCGGAACGGGTTCCGACAACCGCGCCCTATGGGTAAAACTTACGAAGATGCTTAATGTTCCAGGAGTTGCTCACCGGAATGCCTTCTTCGGTCTCAAGGCGGACAGCGCCAGGCCTAGTGACTCGTTTCACCCGATAAGGGCCTTCCCACTTCGGCGTCAACTTGTTTGAATTCTTGGCGGACTGAACGCGCCGAAGAACAAGGTCACCTTCCTCGAGACTTCTGGCACTAACTCTGCGGCTATGGTAGCGATGCAAAGCTTGCTGGTAGCGAGCAGCTCGCACAGCGGCCTGAAGACGATCCTCCTCAAGGAGCAGCGCGCCATTTTGTCGCAGCTGCTCTTGCTCAAGCTCATCATAAGCGAGCACTCGAGGCGATCCGTATACGAGTTCCATGGGGAGAACTACCTCTGCTCCATAGACTAGAGCAAAAGGTGTCTGGCCGGTGGCTCGATTTGGCGTCGTCCTGATCGACCAAAGAACCACCGGCAGCTCCTCGATCCAGTTTCTTCCGCACTTGTGCAGCCTGTCGAAAGTCCTGGTCTTGAGCCTGCGCAGCACTTCAGCATTGCCCTCTCGCTTGACCGTTGCTTCTCGGGTGAGCAATGAAGCAAAGGCACCTTGGCGCCAAGGTCTTGGACGTACTGCATGAAGGTGCGACTCGTGAATTGTGTGCCGTTGTCGGTGATGATCCTGTTAGGGATTCCGAAACGGCAAACAATCGACCTGAAGAACTTGACTGCTGACTGTGCCATCACCTTCCTCACTGCTTCCACTTCCGGCCACTTTGTGAACTTGTCGATGGCGACGTACAAGTACTCAAAGCCCCCGACAGCTCGGGGGAAGGGGCCGAGGATGTCGAGCCCCCAGACCGAAAATGGCCAGGATAAAGGGATCGTCTGGAGAGCTTAAGCTAGCTGGTGTATCTGTTTGGAATGGAACTGCACGCTTCACACTTGGTTACTTGTGCGGTTGCATCCTGGAGGGCTGTCGGCCGGAAGAAACCTTGCTTTAAAGCTTTGCTTGCGGCAAGTGCTCTTCTTGCCAATGTGGTGACCACATATGCCTCCGTGTATCTCTGCCAACAGCTTCATCCATCTTCCACAGGAATACACTTCAATTTCACACCGTTGACTCTTCTTCTGTACAGTATGCTATCGACAAACTGGTACATACTCGACTGCCGGGCTACTCTTTCCGCTTCTTCTTGCTCTTCGGGAAGTTCTCCTGTCTGAAGGAAATGGACAATCTACTGCGCCCATGTTGGAGCTTGTGGCTCGACAACAAGGACTAAAGGCACATCTGCTGCTGCGGGAACATTAGCTTCTACGGCAAGAACCTGCGGCTCAGCCGAAGCTTGATGCTCCCCGACAAGCTTGCCGGAGCAAGACTTGTCGGGAGCGTCTGCTTCAATGAAACAAACCCTGGGGACTGTCGGAGCAGACTGCCCCTCAGCACTGTTGGTGTTGATCTTGGGGACCTTTGCAACTACGGCTTCGGGAAGCTCTGTCGGAAAGTAGTCACCAGAGACCAACTTTCTCTTCTTGCTTTGTCCGATTGGCGGTGTTACGGTTGGTGAGTCGGCTTGAGCACGAAAATTCCTGGTTCCACAGGTAACTTAAGTCTGGCCGCACTTTGACAGCCACGACAATATCATTACGAGCTCTTGGAACATGTTCCATTTGCGAGGCCGTCAAAGTGCTCTTCTAGCTTCCTCACTTCATCAACGTAGGCTTCCATCAACGGACTCTCTGGTAATATTTGTTCACTTGGCGGACGACAAGCTGCGAGTCACCCACGACAATAAGCTTTTGATCCCAAGGTCCACTGCGATCCTGAGACCGCAAGCAAACCTTCATACTCTGCAGTATTGTTTGTCGCTTGCTCCTTGGGAAAGTGCATCTGGACTACGTACTTGAGGTGCTCTCCGGTGGGTCCGATAAGCAGCACGCCGGCACCGGCGCCTTGCAGCGAGAAGGCACCATCAAAGTACATCAGCCACTCTTTGCTTGCTTCCTTGACGGGAATGCTCGTCTCCGGAATCTCTTCATCTGGCGTTGGCGTCCATTCTGCTATGAATTCTGCCAACGCTCTGCTTTGGATAGTTGATGTGCTTTCAAACTTGAGACCAAAGCTTGACAGCTCCAACGCCCACTCGACAATCCTGCCCGTTGCTTCTGGATTCTGCAGTATCCTCTTCAGCGGAAAGCGGTGACAAGCTGTGATCTCATGTGCTTGGAAGTAATGGCGCAGCTTTCTCGAGGCCATGAGGAGGCCGAAAAGCAATTTCTGCACACCGTAGTACCTTGACCTAGCCCCTCGCAGGAGGGAATCGACAAAGTAGACTGGGCGTTGCACCATCCTTTTACGCATCTGGTCATGCGTCTGCAGATTCGTCCTTGTCGGGACCAGAGCTTGTCGTGAAGCCCCCGCTTGTCGCTAGATGTGCTTGCCGTGGTTCTTTGGCTCGTCATCCGCCTCCCTCTCTGCTACTAACGCAGCACTAACCACTTGATTGGTTGCCGCTATATATAGCAGCAACTTCTCTTGTGGCTTAGGTGCGACAAGTGTTGGAGTGGAGGACAGGTATCTCTTCAAGTCCTGCAGTGCAGCCTCCGCTTCGGGAGTCCATTTCATTGGACCTGATTTTTTCAAAATCTTGAAAAACGGCAGTGCGCGTTCAGCAGACCTAGAAATAAACCTGCTGAGAGCAGCCACGCAACCGGCAAGTCTTCGTACATCCTTGACGCGCTTTGGTGCTTCAATCTTCTCAATGGCCTTGATCTTGTCGGGATTAGCTTCAATCCCTCGTTGAGACACGAAGAACCCGAGAAGCTTGCCGGAAGGGACTCCAAACACGCACTTCTCGGGGTTGAGCTTGAGGTTGATCTTGCGCAGATTTGCAAAGGTCTCGTCCAAATCTTGAACCAGAGTTGCTTTGTCTTTGCTTTTGACCACTATGTCATCCATGTAGGCTTCTACATTTCTGTGCATTTATGCGGCTCAAAAGCGTCATGGACTACCCTTGCAAATGTTGAACCAGCATTCTTCAAACCGAAAGGCATCCGTATGAAACGATATGTGCGGATGGTGTGATGAATGCAGTCTTCTCCTCATCTTCTTCAGCCATGAAGATCTTATGATATCCTGAGTATGCATCAAGAAACGAAAGCAAATCACATCCAGCCGTGGAGTCGACAATCTGGTCAATGCGCGGCAAGGGAAATGGATCTTTGGGACAAGCTTTATTAACATCCGTGAAGTCAATACAAAGTCTCCATTTTCTATTTTCCTTGCGCACGACTACAGGATTGGCCAACCAGGTAGGATGGAGCACTCCTCTGAAAAGGCCTGCTGCTTCCAGTTTCTTGATCTCTTCGGCTATGAATTCTTGGCGCTCCACTGCTTTCTTCCTGACTTTTTGCTTGACGGGCCGCGCATGAGGACAAACGGCCAGGCGGTGCTCTATCACTTTCACAGGAACACGGGGATGTCGAGGGCGGTTGCCATGCAAACACGCCGACATTCGCCCAGGAAAGCGACGGCGCCGCCTTCCTATTTAGGGTCGAGAGAGGCACTGATGGTAAAGGTACCACCAGTGCCGTCCTCCTTGGCGGGCACCTTCTTGGTCTTTGGCGGAGCCACCATCTTCTTGCACTTGCCGGTGGAGCTCGATGGTGCGTCCTCGACGGTAGCGCAGCACTCCGAAGAGGTGCGCTTGTCGGAGTGAGCATCAGAGCCCTTGCCGGACTTGGACTTTGTCTTCTTCCCCCGGGGAGCTTCAGCCGCAAGTGTTTGGCAATCTGTCGCGGCTCGCATCCCGGTAGATCTTGTCGGCAGATAAGGGCATCCTTCTTGTCGCCATGGACGGAGATGACGCTTATCGGGCCTGGCATCTTGAGTAGGTTGTAGGCGTAGTGAGAGGCTGCCATGAACTTGGCGAGTCTTTGGGCGGCCAAGTATCCCATTGTAAGGCAACGGGAAATCGGCAACGTCGAATGTGACCCTCTCAGTCCGAAAGTTCAGCTTGCTGCCAAATGTTACCGGCAACGTAATCTTCCCCTTCGGCTTGCTCCTTCCAGGATTGATTCCTTGGAAGGTGCCGGTCTCTTCGAGCTCATTGTCGTGGATTTGAAGCTTACGGAGCACCGCGGAGGAGATCGATTCAAGCCAGCCCCACCGTCAACTAGCATTTTGGTGACCTTGAGGTTGCGGATGGTTGGTGAGACCAACATCGGCAAGCACCCGACCGCAGTTCTGCGATCGTGGTGGTCCTCAATATAAAAATGATAGGCGTCTTTGGACCACTTGAGAGGCTTGCGTGACTCTACGGAAGGTTCCGCTGCATTGACCTCCCACATCCATTGCTTGAGTTGGCGGTGGGAGGTATGCAGGGAAGCACCCCCGTCAACGCAGAGGACCTTTGTGGCTTTCTGAAACTCCTACTCATCAGCGTCGTCGTCTTCCATAACTTCGTCGTCGTCATCATCTTCATCCTTGTCGCGGCCGCGGGGAGGTCTGTCTCCTTGCCGCTGCTTGGCCTTGCCGTGGCGTCCTCCCCGGTCGGGACGTTTCTTGCTTGCTCCCCCAGCACCTTCCTGGGCCTTCTCCTTGTCGCGCCGCTCGTACTCAGCTCTCTGCTGTTCGACAAGCTGCTCGACCTTCTTGCAGCTCTGGAGGTTGTGGCCCTTGATGCGGTGGATCTTGCGATCTTGCTTGCCGTATCCGTCACCTTGTCGGCGGCCGCCACCGACCGGTGGTTGGCGTCGATGGCAACCTCCTTGCCGGAGCCACCAGCCTTGGCGTTCTTGTCGCCACCTCCGTTGCGGACTGCTCAACAGCTAGCACTTCTCTACCTTTCTTCTTCCTGTTTCCTCGCCGGCCCTTCTTTCTTGAGGCGGTGTCCTCCTTGTCGAGATCCTGCTTCCACATTCTCTCCAGGAGTCTCCTCCCTTCCTCACAGGCACACTTGTCGGCCAAGGCGTACAGCTCACTGACGTCCTTGACTTTGCACATCGCCATCTCCTCCCTCATCCTGCAGTTCCGCCCATTCTGATGAAATGCGCTGATCACCGCGGCAGGGTGGACGTCTGGAATGTTGTAGTGCACACGGCTGAATCTCTGAATGAACTTGCGCAGGGACTCTCCTTCCTTCTGGGCGAGCAGATGAAGGTCACTCTCTTGGCCATGAGGCTTGTGGCCACCTGTGAAGGCGCCAACAAACTGATGGCAGATCTGCCCAAGAGGATATGGAGCTGTCCGGCAAGTGCATGAGCCAAGATCTGACGTTGGGCTTGAGCACGAGCGGGAAGTAGTTGGCGAGGATCTTGTCATCCCGTCCTCCCGCAGCCTGCACCGCGATGGTGTAGATGCTGAGGAACTGCGACGGATGCGTCCTGCCATCATACTTCTCCGGCACGTCTGGTTTGAAGTTTTTCTGGCTGGGCCACTAGACTTGCCGCAGCTCACGAGTGAACGCAGGGCAACCTACCGCGTACGGCAAGTCGCCTAGCTCCTCCGGCGCGCGCATGTCAGCGAAGGCCAGTAGCGCTTGTCGGATCGACGTCGCGCTTCTCTTCGGCGCGCCGATGCGAGTTCGAGCGTCCTCTTGTTGTCGCTCATGAAGAACTTGGCGCTGATCGCGGCGAGCTCGCGGATCGGACGACGCGGTGGAGTCGCTGTCGAGGTGGATCCGGTGAGTCGGCGATCTTGGCCTTCGTGGCGGAGAGTGCACGGTGGTTGCACCTCCGACAGTCTGCCGCCACCGGCTCGTGCCTTGTCGTCTCGCCGCGGCAATGATGGCGTTGGTTGCCGCGGAGCGTCGCCGTTAGCAAAGCCGATGAGGCTCTGGATAGTGGCCCTCCACTCGTCGACCTTGTCGGCCGTTGGAGGGTAGTCGAGGAGCAGCTGAGCTCTCGCCAGAGCTTCTGCTGGAGTAGTGGGTGGCATTGGAGAACGGTGCGAGGAGCGGGATATGCTCGGACTTCTAACTACGTTAGAAGGAGCAGCACCCCGTCCGGGCGACCGTATCTCACTCGTGCCAGCATGTTGGCGCGCATGCTGGTCTTGAGGGTCTCGATCCAACGATCATATGGCATTATGAACGCCATGACGTTGTTGGTCCCGCGTCTCCTGAGATGGGCGCGGGGATGCGCGACGCCGAGGTTTGCGGGGCCTTGTCCTTGGACTTGGCAACGTCGCGAACACCTTCGTCGGCGCCCGTTCCTCCGCCAGCGTCTGCCCCACCACCCGTTTGCTGCGGTGAGGGTGGGTACGACGCGGATGGCTCTGCTGCCGCCGAAGCCTTCTTCTTCGGTGGCATATTGAAGAAGATGTTGAGGACGCTGCTCGTGTGAACGCCGGATCAGATTCACACGGCCTCGACGCCCCCTACCTGGCGCGCCAAAGATGTCGGGGAGGCTGATCGTACCCACGGACACCTATGGGGCCGGCGGACCAGGCCCCTTTGTGGTTCGGAGGGGGGAGATCGCACGAAGAGCGGATCGAGGCGAGGCACACGAGCAGTTTACCCAGCTTCGGAGCTCTCCGGAGAGATAAAACTCCTACTGCTGCTTGTTTGATGTATTGTGTTCTTGCCAGGGAGCGATGAGAGCTACAAAACCTAGCGTGGGTGTATCTGGTCTCGAGTGAGTCGAACGAATCGAACCGAACCCCCTCTACGTTGCACATGGGCCTCCTTTTATATGCTCAAGGGGTCTCCAACAGGTGGCAACATAGATGAGGGTACAAATGTAAAAACAGGAGTTGGTACACCTACTCGAGCGATTATGCAGTGCAAAATACCTAACTCTGGCGGCAAGGGACAAAAGCAATAAATGCCCGTCGATTGTCGCCAAACAAAGGCAACAGAGACCGTCAGTGCGCCTCCGCCGCCACGATGGCAAGCTTGTCAGCGCCGCTTATCGCTGCTCTCCGTTGGCTGCACAGCCTCTCGACACGCGCGCATGGAGCGGTCCCATGGCGACACGTCGCTGGATGAGCTGGAGCGGAGATGGAGAGAGGTTGCTTGCCGCGGCAAGCGCCTTGCCGCGGCCGAATCCTTGTCGTGTCCGGAGGCTTGTCGCGCTCCGAGCCTTCCCGGCAAGCTCCTCTTGCCGGGACCTTGTCTTCTGCATGCCTTGATGGCCTTCCCGACAAGCTCCTCTTGCCGGGGCCTTGTTTTCTTAATCAAATACTTTGTTCTTGAATGGCTCCAAAGGAGCCACAGAGGATCTTGGCGGCGACGAGGCAAGCCCTGCCGCGGGGTGCTACAACTGTCCGTGCACGAGTACGGGATACTAGGGTACCCCTACTCTAGTACCCCGACAAAATGAAAAGAAGCATAGAGTACAGGAAGCGTATAAACAGGATAAGCAGGCTGAAGACAAAGTGACTGAAGAATTAGGATTGAGGAAATTGAGAAAGTCTTTAGTCAAAGTCTTCAAACAGTAACGATCAAGTTCATCAACACATAAATGAGGCAATGAAAGGGTTGAGGAAATAGAACCAGTAGCTTGGTGAAGACGATGATTAGGTAGACCAGTTCCAAGTGTTGTGACAATTGTACGTCTGGTTCGAGGGGCTAGGTATTTAAAACTGAGGACACATAGTCCCCGACACATAGTCCTCGCCGTATTATCCTTGAGCTAAGATCACACTGACCTCGCCCAATCACTCGTGGTAAGTCTTGAGGTGACTTCTAAACCTTCACAGACTCGGTCACTCGGCGATCCACAATTTCCTCCTGGATACTCTAGACCATGACGCCTAACCTTCTAAGGATGCACAATCCTCAGAGGTAACAAGCGTTAGTTCCACACAGGAACAATCTCTTCGGTGATGCTCAATCACTTTGGGTTTGTAGGTGTTTGTTTGGGTTTTCCTCAGTTGATGATTTTCGCCCAAAGTCCTCGGAGGATGGGATGCTGTCAATGACAAGTGTCAGTTTCTTTCGGAGCAGCCAACCAACTAGTGGTTGTAGGGGGCAGCTATTTATATCCTAGGGAGCAGCCCGACATGATAAGGCATAAATGCCCTTCAATGATATGACCTTTAGGTGGGTAGATATTTTGGGACAGCTGGCGCATAGCACAACAATGGTCGGATATTTGATCTATCAAATTCCTCAGGGCTATCATGTTCCTCACTTGTAGGCAATCCCCACTAGCGAATTCCTAACTCCTCAATTAGAACAAATTCCTGAGAGAATAGAAGATCTTTGTCTCTGACATTGAAGAAATTGACTGAACTGTATGGGATTTCCAATGCCTTCACTCGAAAGGATTCGGTAGGTGTAGGATTTTGAGCTGAGCATCACTTCGAAACTATTCCTTAGTTCTACCTCGACCCCTTTAACAGTACGGTGTTTCCTATGACTCAAGAAAGAGAAAATGAAACTATAAAAACAAAAGTCTTCATGCTTCATAATCCTCGCATGAATATCAATTCTTCACGGTCACACCAATTTCCTCAGTTTCAAAGTCTTCAAGAAAACAAAAGTCTTAAGCTGAAGACATTAATTTTTAGGGGTCGACTTTGATCGTAAATATCAAACTCCTCATAGACTTATAGACCTGTGTACACTCAAAAACTCATTAGTCCCTTAACCTATAAGTCTTCAATACACCAAAATCACTAAAGGGCACTAGGTGCACTAACAAGGGTTAGAAAATAGACAAGCTGATCATCTTATGTACTCAATATATTAAAAAACTAAAAGTATATTTCAAAAGCTTACATGGCTCTTGAACCATTTAGCAAATCCTGCCATAACCAGTTTGTCAATGTTTCTCGGATTTCTCGGCAGTAAGTCCTTTTTGTAGGTGATGCACAACATAGTGATCACGTCAAACATCTAAATAGATAAGAATGTGCTGCAGGTTTAGGAGATTACGATGTATAAGCTGCAGTACTTAGCACTTAATTGATATAAGGTAGTATCTCAGGACAGTTATTCAACACATACCAAACCATTTTATCCAAATCTTTAGGTTTGTCATCTTGTCGACTCTTCCTAGTAACTCGAACTGAACAATACTGAACAATCGAAAGCTTTGAGCCCGGGATTGTCCTCACCCACCTCTTTGCTAAGTTGATCAGTTGTTTCAATGTATTTTGAGCAGAATGTCAACACTTCTGTAGCAATGTAGGCCTCTGCAGTGGAACCCTTGGGTCTAGCTCTGTTCCTAACATAGCCTCATCTGGTAGATGAACAACCAAATGCACCATCACATCAAAAGGCTGGAGGATATATCTTCTCAAGTTCGCATAGGATAGTTGGTATCTTTTCTCTAAGACGTGCCCAAGCATCTATCCTGATTTTTCTGCTGCAGAGTTCCCTGAAGAATTGTCCCAACTCTGCAGATGCTCTGTATAAGTCAGGGCGGCCCACTCCTCTAAGGATAACAGGTAAAACCCTTCGAAGTAGGACCTGGCAGTCATGAGTATTCAGCCCTTGTACATTGTTTCCATATGCACTGACTCTCCTTTCAGGGTTAAAAGCAAATCCATGTGGGAATCTCACATGTGACAGGACCTCGCATAATTCTTTTCTTTTTACCTTGTCCAAGACGTACACAACCGTTGCCATATCCCCTGGTTTACCTTCATCTTGCACATGCAAATCCTTTCTGATGCCCAGGTGTGTCAAATCAATCCTAGATTTTAAGGTATCTTTCGCCTTGCCTTCAATATTAAGAATTGTGCCGATAATGCTGTCACATATATTTTTCTCGATGTGCATCACATCAAGATTACGCCGCAGATCCAAATCTTTCCAGTACTCCAAGTCCCACAAAGTGGACCTGCGGGTAAATAATAATCTCCCTTCTGTCCTGGCAAACTTCCTTTTCCCGCTACCATTATGAAGACGGTTTCCTAGTGTAATATGCGTGAGCTTCTCTAATTCCACTAGCAACTCATTGATACGTCTCCGTCATATCTACTTTTCCAAACACTTTTGCCCTTGTTTTGGACTCTAACTTGCATGATTTGAATGGAACTAACCCGGCTGACGCTGTTTTCAGTAGACTTTCCATGGTGTTATTTATGTGCAGAAACAAAAGTTCTCGAAATGACCTGAAACTCCACGGAACATATTTTTGGAAAATATAAAAAATACTGGAAGGAGAATCCACGTCAGGGGGGCCCCACCTGTCCACGAGGGTGGGGGGCGCGCCCCCTGCCTCGTGGGCCCCCTGACGCTCCACCGACCTCAACTCCAACTCCATATATTCGTGTTCGGGGAGAAAAAACAGAGAGAAAGATTCATCGCGTTTTACGATACGGAGCCGCCGCCAAGCCCTAAAACCTCTCGGGAGGGCTGATCTGGAGTCCGTTCGGGGTTCCGGAAAGGGGGATTCGTCGCCGTCGTCATCATCAACCATCCTCCATCACCAATTTCATGATGCTCACCGCCGTGCGTGAGTAATTCCATCGTAGGCTTGCCGGACGGTGATGGGTTGGATGAGATCTATCATGTAATCGAGTTAGTTTTGTTAGGGTTTGATCCCTAGTATCGACTATGTTCTGAGATTGATGTTGCTATGACTTTGCTATGCTTAATGCTTGTTAGTAGGGCCCGAGAGCCATGATTTCAGATCTGAACCTATTATGTTTTCATGAATATAAGTGAGTTCTTGATCCTATCTTGCAAGTCTATAGTCACCTACTATGTGTTATGATCCGGCAACCCCGAAGTGACAATAATCGGGACTACTCCCGGTGATGACCATAGTTTGAGGAGTTCATGTATTCACTATGTGTTAATGCTTTGGTCCGATGCACGCTATTAAAAGGAGGCCTTAATATCCCTTAGTTTCCATTAGGACCCGCTGCCACGGGAGGGTAGGACAAAAGATGCCATGCAAGTTCTTTTTCTATAAGCACGTATGACTATATTCGGAATACATGCCTACATTATATTGATGAATTGGAGCTAGTTCTGTGTCACCCTATGTTATGACTGTTACATGATGAACCGCATCCGGCATAATTCTCCATCACCGATCCAATGCCTACGAGCTTTTGCACATATTGTTCTCTGCTTATTTACATTTTTGTTGCTACTGTTACAATCACTACAAAACTCAAAAATATTACTTTGCTACCATTACCATTACTTCCATATTACTTTGCTACTAAATACTTTGCTGCAGATACTAAGTTATCCAGGTGTGGTTGAATTGACAACTCAACTGCTAATACTTGAGGATATTCTTTGGCTCCCCTTGTGTCGAATCAATAAATTTGGGTTGAATACTTTACCCTCGAAAACTGTTGCGATCCCCTATACTTGTGGGTTATCAAGACTATTTTCTGGTGCCGTTCTTGGGAGCATAGCTCTATTCTTTGAGTCAATTGGGATTTATATCTGCTGGTCACTATGAAGAACTTGAAAGACGAGAAAACAAAAATTTATCCCTCAACTACGAGGGGAGGTAAGGAACGCCATCTAGCTACGCACTTGATTCACCTTACATTTTGAGTAAGCTTGCGACACCTAAACACCTTACGCTATTCATTTTGATATGTCGCATGTTATTGATGATGCCACTTCGCTATGCATGATACTTATGATGAAACTACTTCTATGCTTGATACTCTTTGTGCCACTTGGTGAATTTCTTGATGAACAACTTGCTAGGGCTAGAGAGAATGAAATTATTGAAACTGATATTGAAGATAGTGATGATGAAGACTCTTCCCCTAATAAATATGAATTACCTGTTGTGCCTGAGGGTTATGTTCTGGATGAAGAATCTGCTAGAGCTATTTTAGCTTGCAATGATAGAAGTGATCTTAAGAAATTATTAGCTAAATGGAAGCAGCAATCTCTTAATGCTAGAATGAAACATGACCCTGCTTTTGCTACTTCACCTATCTGAGTTACTGATAAGGATTATGAATTCTCTGTTGATCCTGATATAATTACTTTGGTTGAATCTGATCCTTTTTATGGCTATGTATCTGAAACTGTTGTGGCACATCTTACTAAACTAAATGATATAGCCACCATGTTCACTAATGATGAGAAATCTCGCTATCTTTATATCCTTAAAATATTTCCATTCTCATTAAAGGGTGATGCTAAGATATGGTTTAATTCTCTTGATCCTGGTTGTGTGTAACATCCCAAATTTTCAATTTGGAATGTTATACATAGAGCATCATTGCATATCATATTTTTCATTGCATTTTCTTTGCATTTTGCTCGATCCTAGAAAATTCTACACAACTCAAGGACCCTCGGAGAGAGTTGGGGATTTTTGTTATTTTCATATTTAAGTTTTCTCAAATTTTGAAAATAGGACCGTTGTTTTTAATTATTTTATCTTCAATTATTTCTATTACAAAAATATGCGAGAGGGAATAAAATGACTTTCCCAAAATAAAGAAATAATGAAGATTTAATAATAAAATCAAATAAGATTTTATTTTGGAGTTTTTCGCCTTTTATTTGAATTTAAGAAAAATCGCGTTTTCAAAATTTCATCTAGGCCCCAAATAAATGTTTATTAAATCCGGCTTGATTTTAGAAACCGGGGAAAATTTATTTCGGGATTTTTGGAGTCCGTTTGGTACTTCTTTTGATTTTTTTTCTTCGCGTAATGTTTTATTAAAAAAACGAACCGCCTTTCGGGCCGTGCAGGCGGGACTCCGCTCGGCGCTACTAAATAGCGGCCGCCCAGCCGCCTCAGCCCCCGAGCCACGTCGCCGCCGCCGCCACTGCCACCGGACATCGCGCCTTAAGTGGTTTCTTGGCGCCTCGAATTCCGTGCCGATTTTTATTTAAAAAAAAACCGATCGGTTTTCTTCGGGTTTTTTTTGGTTTTTTTCGTTTTTTTATTTTATTTATTTTATTTTTTTATTTTTATTTTATTTTTTTTATTTTTTTTCTTTTTCCGTTCGAATCTGTTCGTCGTATTTTTCTTTTTCTCGTATTTAATCCGCGATTTTCTGATCGGGATTCCAGATCCGATTTTAGTTTTAGTATAACTTTTCGCTCGTTTATGGGAATCAGGCGATTCGAGCGCCTGGAGTTTCGTCTCGAAACCCTCTTTCCGAATAATCTACTTAAACAAGTTTTTGCATCTGTAAAATTTGACTTAGATCCAGATTAGTAAAACGAAGTTGTTTTCTTCCGTCGTTTGACTTTCGTTGCATCGTTTGATTTGATTCTTTTTGCAAACCGGAGTTCTTAAGTTGAACAATCTGGTTAGATCTATTTGAGTTTTACCTGTACATTAGATGAGTACTTATTGTATGCTTGTTTGTTTGTCTGCGATAGAATACCCGGAGTGTGCCGCTTGTTACTTCGAATCTCTAGGTTTCGCGGATCATCAGCAAGGCAAGTAACACTTTTATCATACACTTCTAATACCCAGCTTTAATGCATTAGATCTATCCTCAAACACTTGCATGATTAGGATCTAATTAAATTGTGGGATGGGAAGTAGATGAGGTAGTACCTATTACCTGTTTTATTATAAACCCTTGGGAGTTACTTCTACGTTTGCTTGTTATGCTATGCTATGCTAGTAGACGTGGATTGGGTGAGTGTATTCCATGACAGATGTGAGATTGTTATTTAATGGTTTATTTAAGGTGGCAACTTAAACACACATCTGGATGGATTGAGGCACCTAGTTTCTATCAGGACTTGCCTGTATTTCTTCAGACCGCCACCCAGGCCCAAAGGGATCATGAGATTATTCAAACTAGAAACTTCCGTGTGCAGCCACAAGCCATTATGGGCTCTGGCGTAGTTGACTAAGTTGTGCGAACTCTTACGGGTAGGCTAGCTGATGTAGGGGATGTAGGTTGGTGCAGTCGACCCACATGTAAGGTGCTAAGCGCTTCGAAAGACTATGTCTCGGTCATCTGTTTCTCAAAAACCATGTAGTCTGAGAAACCAAGCGGAGGCGATCGAGTCTTGTGGGGAAAAGTCATAAACCTCTGCAGAGTGTATAAACTAATCATGGTTAGCCGTGTCCCCGGTTATGGACATCTTGAGTATCTAGTACATGGATATCGTGTGAATCTCATCATGTTACTTCTAATTAATATTGTTGGGTTTAATGAGTACTTTTTAATTGGGATTGAGAATGCTGTCAACCATTCTCAATGTTTCACAACCACCATGATAGTTAAATAAATTTATTTCGTTTGAAGTAGGGAAAAATTGGCTTTATGCAAAAATTGTAACCATAGAGCTTTCCACCAGCCATATATGCATGTAGTACAGGCTTATCATTCCATTATTCTCTATGTGTTACATTGCCAGCATATTCCATGTGCTGACCCGTTTTCGGGCTGCAACGTTTCATGTTGCAGACTTTTCAGACGACGAGTAAGGTGCTTAGGTCGTGGTTCTATACTCAGTGATGCCGTTGGAGTTGATGGACTCACTTATTCTTCCAAGCCTTCCGCTGTTATCGTATTAGATGGCCTTAAGCCATATTTATTTTATTAAGTTCTCTCTTGAGACATTCGATTGTAATAAGTGTGTGATTGCTACTCTGTTATAAATCCTTCGAAGTATTGTGTGGTGTCAGCATTACTGATCCAGGGATGACACTGAGCACAGAGACTTGATCCATTCGGGTCGGGTCGCCATAGAGATGGTATCAGAGCACACGCTGACTGTAGGACACGACCATTAAGCTAAAACCCTAGATCACTACTCTATCTTCTCATTTCTGACTCCTCATCTTTTCTACTCTTTTAGGATGGCCAGGCGAGGATCAAGTTCACCCAACGGATGAGGATACACCCTTTGGGCGACACACGAAGGAAGTCACTAAGTACCTTAACATAGGATTACCAAGCTTCACCGGACCTACAATTCCACTTTACCCAAAGAAGAGCTGGAAGATTCAATCTCAAGTTCCGGAAGGACGTTTGCGCCAATCACGGAGCCCATAGAGTGTGTTTTCAATGCACCAACACGAGTTTGGGAAAGAGCATGGCAGCTCACATAACCATGGGACGCATTGGAGAAGTTTACAAAGAAGACCTCAAAGATACTATCTAGCAGATTTGCGGACGCCGAGATGAACAATGGGAGATAGTTGGCACTAAGAAGGATCGATCCATTGCAGCTTTCATCCAGGAGTTAAACCAGCACATTCGACGCCAGAGAACCGGATGTCTTGTGAGACATGATGGAGTTGAAGGCAGCAAAAGCCAAGATTATCGAACTAGAAGGAGGCGAAGGCCACTCGCAAGGACTACATGGAGGAGATTGTAGCTCTAGTAGGACAAAATGGCGATCTCAAGGAGAAGATTGAAGAACTCATGGGAAATTCAGCACCCGGAGGAGAAGATGAAGATAGCACCTGTCCAGAGAACTACATCATCATCGACGACACTGATTCCGATCCTAGTGATGATGATTACGAAGATGAAGCTGGAGCAGATATCATGGAGTCTTCATCGGAGCAGTTTTTCTAGTTGACCACCATAACAGTAGTAGATTACCCCCATGTTATTTTAGTTTTAGTTTCAACACTTTGTAACGATAGATAGACCGTTGTATGCCCTTGTTTGAATTGATTGGAGTGAAATTGTGTGATTTTTCTCATGTGCAGATGGGTAGTGTTTTCCTCTAGACCTCATTCTATTCTAAATTCTCTTCTTTTCTTAAAACCCTCAGATGCCTCCAAGACGCGATGCCGAATTTGTTTTCCCGCCAGAGATCACTCAGTTGATTCAGCAGCAGAATACCTTGGTTCAAACATTGGTACAGAACCAAGGCAGCAACAACAACAACAACAACAACCCACCGCCACCACCACCTGTTGACCATTTGACCCGTTTCTTAAGGTTGAATCCGCCGGTGTTTTCCAATAGCACCAAGCCGATTGTTGCAGATGATTGGCTCCATAAGATAGGGAGGGAGTTGACCACTGCGGGATGTCTGAGATGGAGAAAGGGTGAAGTTTGCCGCACACCGGCTTGAAGGACCCATAGCGGCATGGTGGGAGAATTTTCTGACCACTTACCCGGTAGACACCGTCACATGGGATCGATTTCAGCAAGCTTTTCATACTGCCCATGTTTGATGGGAGCTATGGCCATGAAGAAGCGTGAGTTTATAACTTGCGCCAAGGAGGGCCAGACGGTTGGCGGTATGTAGGCGATTTGATAAGCTAGCACGTTATGCCCCGGATGACGTTGCTACGACGCAACTAAGCGGGAGAAGTTTCTAGAAGGACTAAATGATGAGCTGAGCATGCAGTTGATGGTAGCCACTTTCAATAACTACCAGGAGTTAGTAGACCGTGCTCTCATGATAGAAGGGAAGCAGCAGTAGATTTAAAATCGCAAGAGGAAGTATGGACAGGGGAAGAATAACTCTGGAGCTCAGCAGAAACTTCGTTTTACCCCGAAGCCAGGAGGACAGTTTCAGCATACCCATGGAGGAGGTAGCTCGCACAACCATAACGGCACCAAGAATGGGAACGGGAATGGAGGAAGCAATGGACAGAACCGCACCAACCCGTCAACACCATCCAACGTAGACCTGAGCCACATAACTTGCATTAAGTGCCGCAAGACTGGGCATTATGCAAACGAATGTCCAGAAGGCGAATGGAAATGGCAATGGAAGCTCAGAAAGAAGCGAACCCTTTCAACAAAGGACAAGTGAACCACGTTACGCGGAGGAGGTTGAAGCTCACCGGATGCGATAATAGGTAAGTTTTTGGTTAAGTCTTTTCTGCGGTTGTTCTTTTTGATCTTGGTGCATCACATTCATTCATATCAAGGGATTTATGCGGATAAGTTTATCCTACCCACTAAAACTCTTAAGACACCCATGCTAGTAAGCTCACCGGGAGCGGAGTATATGGCAAGTCAAGGATGCTTTCAAGTGCCATTAAGTATAGGGAGACATGTTTTCCCAACGGATTTAATCATATTGGAATCCCAAGGTTTGGATGTAATTCTTGGTGTGGATTGGCAGTCGATGTATGAAGAGGAACATAAGGAGCATTTGCGTTTGGTACTCGAGAAGCTCAGAGAACATCAGTTATATGCCAAGTTCAGCAAGTGTCAGTTTTGGCTGAAGGAAGTTGGATTTCTTGGACATGTTATATCCGGAGAAGGTATAGCAGTAGACCCCACTAAGGTTGTCATCGTAACAAACTGGGAAGCACAATCAACAGTTGGAGAGATCCGGAGATTCCTTGGACTAGCGGGATATTACCGGAGATTCATTGAGAATTTCTCAAGGATTGCGAAGCCTATGACAGAATTGTTGAAGAAGGATACCAAGTTCATTTGGACCGAGGAGTGTGAAGCTAGTTTCCAAGAGTTGAAGAAACGTTTGGTTACCTCACCAGTGTTAATTCTGCCAGATCAGACCAAGGATTACGAGGTATATTGCGACGCTTCACGTAGAGGACTTGGAGCAGTGCTTATGCAGGAGGGAAGAGTTGTTTCGTATGCTTCACGATAGCTTAAGCCTCACGAGTTAAATTATGCTACGCATGATTTGGAGTTAGCAGCCGTAGTGCATGCGTTGAAGACATGGAGACATTTCCTCATTGGAAATCATTGTGAGGTGTATACGGATCACAAGAGTTTGAAGTACATTTTCACGCACAAGGAGCTGAATCTCAGGCAAAGGAGATGGTTGGAGCTTATCAAAAATTATGATATGAGATTGCATTATCACCCCGGAAAGGCTAACGTTGTAGCAGACGGCTGAGCCGTAAGAGTCACGTCAACACATTGATGACGGGAGAAATACCAAAGGAGTTAGCCGAGGATCTTCGAGAGCTATGTTTGGAAATAGTTCCGAGAGGCTATGTAGCAACATTGGAGATTCATCAACTTTGATGGGCAAGATCGGGAAGCTCGGAAGGTGACAAAGAGATTGCCTCTATAAAGGAGAGAATGAGCGAAGGAAAAGCAAAGGGATTTCATGAGGATGAGCACGATACCCTATGGTTTGAAGACCGTGTTTATGTGCCCAATGACCCGAAGATCAGGAAGTTGATTTTGCAAGAGGCACATGATTCACCATATTCGATTCACCCAGGAAATACCAAGATGTATTTGGATTTGAAAAATACTTTCTGGTGGACGGAATGAAGAAGGATATTGCAGTACGTAGCAGTTTGTGATGTATGTCGGAAGGTGAAGGCGAACATCGAAGCCGGCCAGGATTGTTACAACCATTGCCTATACCCGAATGGAAGTGGGATAAACTAGGTATGGATTTCATCGAGGATTGCCGGGACTCGTTCGAGCTATGACTCGAATTGGGTTATAGTCGATCGTTTGTGAAGGTAGCTCATTTCATTCGATAAAGACTACCTACGGCGATTGCCAAATTGGCCAAGATATACATGACCGAGGATTGTATGCTTGCATGGAGTTCCGAGGAGTATCGTGTCGAGATAGAGGAACCCAATTTACCTCAAAGTTAAAAGCGATTGCATGAAACTTTGGGAACCAGACTGGAGTTTAGCACAGCTTTCCATCCACAGACAGATGGACAAACCGAGAGAGTCAACCAGATTTTGGAGGATATGCTTAGAGCTTGTGCTTTGGATTATGGATCAAGTTGGGATTACAATTTGCCGTATGCGGAGTTTTCTTACAACAACAGTTACCAAACCAGTTTAAAGATGGCACCTTTTGAAGCCTTGTATGGAAGGAGGTGCAGGACCCCGTTGTTGTGGGATGAAGTTGGAGACCGCCAGTTGTTTGGACCAGATTTGATTAAGGAGTCTGAACAGAAAGTAAAGTTGATTCGCGATAGGCTCAAGGTAGCCTAGTCGAGACAGAAAAGTTATGCAGATTCAAAACGCAAGGAGACAGAATACGAAATCAGAGACAAAGTTTATCTTCGAGTATCGCCACTTCGAGGAGTTAAGCGTTTTGGAGTTAAGGGAAAGTTAGCACCTCGATTTGTAGGACCATATCGTGTTTTGGAACGTATGGGAGAAGTTGCGTATAAGTTGGAATTACCCGAGAGATTGTCAGGAGTTCATGATGTGTTTCACGTTTCACAGTTGAAGAAGTGTCACGCAGAGATGGCTGATATACCACTGAGAGATACCGTGCCACTGGAAGCGATTCATTTGAATGATGTTTTGACCTACGGGGAGAAACCGATTAAGATTTTGGAGTATGCGGTGAGTCACTTTCATGACAAGGTCATTAAGTTTTGCAAAGTTCAATGCAGCCACCACACCGAGGATGAAGCCACACAGGAGCGAGAGGAAGATTTGCTTAAAGACCACCCTCACCTATTTTCTAGCCAACCCGAATCTCGAGTGAGATTCATCTTAAGGGGGTAGGTTTGTAACATCCCGAATTTTCAATTTGGAATGTTATACATAGAGCATCATTGCATATCATATTTTTCATTGCATTTTCTTTGCATTTTGCTCGATCCTAGAAAATTCTACACAACTCAAGGAACCTCGTAGAGAGTTGGGGATTTTTGTTATTTTCATATTTGAGTTTTCTCAAATTTTGAAAATACGATCGTTGATTTTAATTATTTTATCTTCAATTATTTCTATTACAAAAATATGCGAGAGGGAATAAAATGACTTTCCCAAAATAAAGAGATAATGAAGATTTAATAATAAAATCAAATAAGATTTTATTTTGGAGTTTTTCGCCTTTTTATTTGAATTTAAGAAAATTGCGAGTTTTTCACAATTGCATCTAGGCCCCAAATAATTGTTCATTAAATCCGGCTTGATTTTTGAAACTGGGGAAAATTGATTTCGGGATTTTTGGTGTACGTTTGGTACTTCTTTTGATTTTTGTCTCGTGTAATGTTTTATTAAAAAAAGCGAACCGCCTTTCGGGCCGTGCAGCGGGACTCCGCTCGGGCGCTTTAAATAGCGGGCCGCCTGAGCCGCCTCAGCCCCCAGCCCACCCGAGCCGTCGTCGCTTGCCGCCCGCCGCCGCCATGCCGCCCTTGTAGCCACAGCGCCTATAGGATTATGCGCCTCAATTTCGTGCCGATTTTTATTTTTAAAAAAAAACCGATCGGTTTTCTTCTGTTTTTTTTTCGGTTTTTTCGGTTTTTTTTATTTTATTTATTTTACTTATTTTATTTTTATTTTATTTTTTTTATTTTTATCTTTTTCCGTTCGAATCTGTTCGTCGTATTTTTCTTTTTCTCGAATTTAATCCGCGTTTTCTGATCGCGATTCCAGATCCGATTTTCGTTTTAGTATAACTTTTCGCTCGTTTATCGGAATCAGGCGATTCAAGCGCTTGGAGTTTCGTCTCGAAACCCTATTTCCGAATAATCTACTTAAACAAGTTTTTGCATCTGTAAGATTTGACTTAGATCCAGATTAGTAAAACGAAGGTGTTTTCTTCCGCCGTTTGACTTTCGTTGCTTCGTTTGAGTTGATTCTTTTTGCAAACCGGAGTTCTTAAGTTGAACAATCTGGTTAGATCTATTTGAGTTTTACCTGTACATTAGATGAGTACTTATTGTATGCTTGTTTGTTTGTCTGCGATAGAATACCCGGAGTGCGCCTCTTGTTACTTCGAATCTCTAGGTTTCGCAGATCATCAGCAAGGCAAGTAACTCGTTGATCATACTCTTCTCATACCCAGTTTTTATGCATTAGATCTATCCTCAAACACTTGCATGATTAGGATCTAATTAAATTGTGGGATGGGAAGTAGATGAGGTAGTACCTATTACCTGTTTTATTATAAACCCTTGGGAGTTAATTCTACGTTTGCTTATTATGCTATGCTATGCTAGTAGATGTGGATTGGATGAGTGTATTCCATGACAGATGTGAGATTGTTATTTAATGGTTTATTTAAGGTGGCAACTTAAACACACATCTGGGTGGATTGAGGCACCTGGTTTCTATCAGGACTTGCCTGTATTTCTTCAGACCGCCACCCGGGCTCAAAGGGATCATGAGATTATTCAAACTAGAAACTTCCGTGTGCAGCCACAAGCCATTATGGGCTCTGGCGTAGTTGACTAAGTTGTGCGAACTCTTACGGGTAGGCTAGCTAATGTAGGGGATGTAGGTTGGTACAGTCTACCCACATGTAAGGTGCTAGCGCTTCTGAAAGACTATGTCTCGGTCATCCGTTTCTCAAACACCATGTAGTGCGAGAAACCAAACGGAGGCGATCGAGTCTTGTGGGGAAAAGTGCGCAAACCTCTGCAGAGTGTATAAACTAATCATGGTTAGCCGTGTCCCCGGTTATGGACATATTGAGTATCTAGTACCTGGATATCATGTGAATCTCATCAGGTTACTTCTAATTAATATTGTTGGGTTTAATGAGTACTTTTTAATTGGGATTGAGAATGCTGTCAACCATTCTCAGTGTTTCACAACCACCATGATAGTTAAATAAATTTATTCCTTTGCAGTAGGGAAAATTGGCTTTATGCAAAAATTGTAACCGTAGAGCTTTCCACCAGCAATATATGCATGTAGTATAGGCTTATCATTCCATTATTCTCTATGTGTTACATTGCCAGCATATTCCATGTGCTGACCTGTTTTCGGGCTGCAACATTTCAGGTTGCAGACTTTTCAGACGACGAGTAAGGTACTTAGGTCATGGTTCTATACTCAGTGATGCTGTTGGAGTTGATGGACTCGCTTATTCTTCCAAGCCTTCCGCTGTTATCGTATTAGATGGCCTTAAGCCATATTTATTTTATTAAGTTCTCTCTTGAGACATTCGATTGTAATAAGTGTGTGATTGCTACTCTGTTATAAATCCTTCAAAGTACTTGTGTGGTGTCGCATTCTTGATCCGGGGATGACAACGAGCACGTAGACTTGATCCATTCGGTCGAATTAGCCACATTGTGTGTGTAGTCCCCAGGATATGATTTATTACTTCTCTGCTAAATATTTCCCTGCTCAAAAGAAACAAGCTGCTTTAAGGGATATATATAATTTTGTGTAAATTGAAGAAGAGAGTCTCCCACAATCTTGGGGGAGGCTTCTCCAATTACTTAATGCTTTGCCTGATCATCCTCTCAAGAAAAATGAAATACTTGATATCTTTTATAATGGACTAACCGATGCTTCCGGAGATTACACGGATAGTTCTGCTGGCTCTGTTTTAGGGAAAGAACACGAGCGAAGCTGAAGTTCTATTGAATAATATGTTGACAAATGAAAATAATTGGACACTTCTGAGCCAGCTCGAGCCAATTCTGAGCCTATTCCTAAAAAAGAGGTGTTCTATTTCTCAGTCATGAAGATATGCAAGAGGGAAAGAAATCTATGAAAGAAAAAGGTATTAAAGCTGAAGATGTTAAGAATTTACCTCCTATTGAAGAAATACATGGTCTTAATTTACCGCCTGCTGAGGAAACATATGATTTTAATCCATTATCTATTGAAGAAACACATGGTCTTGATAACCCGACACAGGTAGTAAAGGTAAATTCTCTCAATAGATTTGATGAAGGGGATATCCCTCACTATAAGTTTGCTAGACAATGGTTAGAAGAGTTTGATAATTTTATTTTCAAACAAGAAAAATTTAATGCTTATTTTGGTAGACAATTGAAATACAATGCCGATATGCTTGAACACTTGGGTGATTATATGTCTAGAGTTAAAGGTGAACTTAAACTCATTAGTAAACATGCTTCTATGGTTACCACTCAAGAGAACAAGTACTTAAAGCTCGGAATGATTTGCTCAATGAATTGAATAGTAAGAATAATGACTATGCTGTTAGAGTGGCTACTAGAACAGGGAAAATGCTCAGGAACCTTTGTATCCTGAAGGCCACCCAAGGAGAATTGAACAAGATTCTCAGAGAAATAATATAGATGCACCTAGTACTTCTAACAAGAGGAAAAAGAAAAATGATAGGACTTTGCATGCTTCTAGTGAACCTATTGCTGAACCACCTGAGAATCCAAATGATATCTCTATTTTCGATGCTGAGAGACAATCTGGTAATGAACATGAGCCTAGTAATAACGTTAACGATGATGTTCATGGTGATGCTCAACCTAGTAATGATAATGATGTAGAAATTGAACATGCTGTTGATCTTGATAACCCACAATCAAAGAATCAATGTCATGATAAGACATACTTTGTTGCTAGGAAACACTGTAAAGAAAGAGAACCATGGGTTCAGAAACCCATGCCTTTTCCTCCCAAACCATCCAAGAAAAAGGATGATGAGGATTTTGAGCGCTTTGCTGAAATGATTAGACCATCTTTTTGCGTATGCGATTAAGCGATATGCTCAAAATGAATCCTTATGCTAAGTATATGAAAGAAATTGTTACTAATAAAAGAAAGATATCTTTGGAAGCTGAAATTTCCACCATGCTTGCTAATTATACTTTTAAGGGTGGAATACCTAAGAAACTAGGAGATCCAGGAGTACCAACTATACCATGCTCCATTAAAAGAAACTATGTTAAAACTGCTTTATGTGATTTGGAGCCGGTGTTAGTGTTATGCCTCTCTCTTTATATCGTAAGACTTGATTTGAATAAGTTGACACCTACTAAAATATCTTTGCAAATGGCTGTAAATCCACTGCTATACCTGTCGGTATTTGTGAGGATGTGCCTGTTGTGGTTGCAAACGTTACGATTTTAACGGACTTTGTTATTCTTGATATTCTCGAGGACGATAGTATGTCTATTATTCTTGGAAGACACTTTTTGAATACTCCAGGGGCTGTTATTGATTGCTACAAAGGCAATGTCACTTTTCATTTTAATGGCAATGAGCATACGGTACACTTTCCGAGGAAACAACCTCAAGTTCATAGTATCAACTCTATTGGAAAAATTCCATCAATTATTTTTGGAGGTTTTGAATTTCCTCTTCCTACTATCAAGAAGAAATATGATATTCTTAATATTGGGGATGTGCATATCCCCGTTGAGGTAACATAGTGTTATTCGAAATTTCTCCAGTTCCATGTTATTCAGAATGAGTTTGTTAACAAGACTTCATCAACCTTGTTAGTGGATTCCTTTCGATGAGCATGAGATGGATGAAACAAGAAAGCACAACCTTATGTACCCTTCTTTTACTTTCTGTTATTTAGTTGAAATAAAGTAAAAATAGTATTTTTTCTGTCTGTTTCTGATTTACCCGTGCAATATAAAAATACCCCGAAAATAAAAGTTCTCCAAATGCCCTAAAAATGGAATTTGATTTTTTGTGGAATATTTGAGAATATCTTGAACTAAGAACACAACAAGGGGAGCAAACACCTGGCCACGAGGGTCCAGGGCACGCCCACCCATACAGGGCGCGCCCCCTGCCTCGTGGGCCAATGGTGGCCCCCCTCCACTTATTCCTGAACCCACACACTTCTTCTTCCTCCCAAAAAAATCACCATCCAGCTCAAGCACGAGTTCTAGCTCATTTTGCTGCGATTTTCGATCTCCTTGCTCAGAGCACCTCTCACAAAACTGCTTGGGGGGATTGTTCCTTGGTATGTGACTCTTCCATTGGTCCAATTAGTTTTTGTTCTAGTGCTTTATTCTTTGCAAATTTGTGCTGCCTAGGTGACCATGTTCTTGAGCTTGCATGTCAAATTTATATGGTTCCAAGTAGTTCTAATGCATGATATAGTCTCTAGGCACTTGTAGGAGTAGTTGCTATCAATTTTGTTGAGCTTGGCTCACTTTTATTTGAAGTTACTAAAAATTTCAGAATTTTTTTAGCGGAAGAAATATGCTTAGGAAAACGTACCAAGGTGGTTCTTCAAGGAAGCAAGGATCCAGGCTTGCAATGCGTGATGCTGACGATGAGCCACCAAGAAACGCTCCAGTGTGGCCTTATGAATGGCCTTCAGAAGACTTTATGGATCGAGCGGGAATCAAGGAAGAATTTAACGCATATTTGCGTAACGCTGATCTTGTGAGCTTCGAGGAGGAAAAGTGCCTTGATACCACTATCTCACTAGTTCCTTTGTGAGGAGGTTTGAATTTTCATCTTCACGCAATTCTCCAACTGTCTTGTTTGATCTTTATGAAAAATCTTATACGATGGACTTAGAGGATTTTACCACTGCTTGCAAACTTCCACAATGGGCTAGTGCTAGTGAACCTCGCAAATCTGAATTCAGAAATTTTCTTGCTAGTATAATTGTGGGGGAATCTAGAGATATAGCACAAGATACTATAGGGAGCATTCATTTTCCTTCTATACATTATTTTGCTCTCTTCATAGGTAGCTGCATAAATGGTAAAGATGAAGCATGTCATATGTGTGTCCCTGACCTCAGTATTCTTAGGAGTGTTGTGCTAGGCGACAAATCTTATAATTTGGGAGCCATTGTTGCACGTAGGTTGCATCATAATAGATTTAATGGAGATTTATTTGGCGGAATTTATGCAACCCGCTTAGCTGATTTTCTTGGTGTAACCATACGTAATGATGATATTGAATTTCCTCCTACTTATTTAGTCTTTAATTCTATGGTTCACCACCAGTTTGTCGAGAGGAATGAATCACCTCTCCGGTATCGCTTAATCTTTGACAGATGTCGTGTTGTCCGTATTACTCTCCCTGCTCCTGCCTTATTTGATTATCAGGCAAAAGGAAGACATTTTATTACCAGAGAGGAGGCAGATGAGTACGAGAGGAGGGCGGAGGCAGCTCCTCGCCACGCTGCAGCCCAGGAGGCAATTACCGCCGCATCACAATACGACCCTAGCTACAACTATGGATATCCGCCAGGCCATCCGTGGCAATAAACCAACTTAGGCCAAAAGCCTAAGCTTGGGGGAGTACGTATTTCTCACCGACATTACATTTATGTTCACACACTCATTGCTAGATCTCGGTGCTCATACTTTTTCACTGTAATATCCATGCTAGTTTATTTTCCTTTTTCTTGCTTTCTTCTTATGTGATTGAAAAATCTTAAGAAAAACCAAAAAAATTTAGTAGTAGCTTTTTAGCTAGTTTATTTTCTTGTTGTAGTAGTATTAATTAAAAAGAAAACCCAAAAAGATTTCCCGTTCTTCTTTTGCTTGTTTTGAGCTTTCTCGTGTAAATATTATTTTTTCTTTTCTTTGGGGGTTGATAGGAGAAGACCATAATGAAATTGTTGAAGTGGCTCTTATATGCATCATTGTTGATTTAACCAAGAACCCATATTGCCTTGTCTTCTCCTGTTTATTGAATGCTCGCAGATTACAGCTTAGTCCAATGCACGTGCACTCTTATTATTTTCACATCGTTCGGTCGTGCAAGTGAAAGGCAATTATGACGATATATGATGGACTGACTGAGATGAGAGAAGCTGGTATGAACTCGACCTCTCTTGTTTTTGTAAATATGATTAGTTCATCGTTCTTGATTCAGCCTACTATGGATAAACATGTTTGCCATGACAATTAGAGATCATAGTTGCTCGTGCCATGCTTGATTAGCTATGAGTTATAATGGTTTACCTTGCGTGCCAACATGCTATCAAAATGGTTGTGATGTGGTATAGTGGGGCGGTATCCTCCTTTGAATGATTTAAGCGACTCGACTTGGCACATGTTCACACATGTAATTGAAACAAATCAACATAGCCTTCACGATATTTATGTTCATGGTTGATTATATCCTACTCATGCTTGTACTCAATGTTTATTAATTTTAATGCATGTTCATGACTGTTGTCGCTCTCTAGTTGGTCGCTTCCCAGTCTTTTGCTAGCCTTCACTTGTACTTAGCGGGAATACTGCTTGTGCATCCAATTCCTTAAACCCCAAAGTTATTCCATATGAGTCCACTATACCTTCCTATATGCGGTATCTACTGTCGTTCCAAGTAAATTTGTATGTGCCAAACTCTAAACCTTCAAATGAAATTCTGTTTAGTATGCTCTAATAGCTCATGTAACAACTAGGGTTGTCTGTATCTTCCATGCTAGGCGGGTTATTCTCAAGAGGAGTGGACTCCGTTCCTCACTCACGAGAAAATGGCTGGTCACCGGGATGCCCAATCCCATGCTTTATGCAAATCAAATCAAAAGAATTGCAAACAAAACTCCCCTGGGACTGTTGCTAGTTGGAGGCACTCGTTGTTTCGAGAAAGCCATGTATTGATGCTTGTTGGTGGAGGGGGAGTATAAACTTTACCTTTCTGTTTGGAAACCGCCTATAATGTGTGTAGCATGGAACATATCGCCATCTCTTGGTTGTTACGTTGACAATGAAAGTATGCCGCTCAAAATATTATTTATCTCTATTTCAAAACCGAGCTTTGACACCTCTACAAATCCCTGCTTCCCTCTGCGAAGGGCCTATCTATTTACTTTTATGTTGAGTCATCACCCTCTTATTAAAAAGCACCAGCTGGAGAGCGCTCTTGTCATTTGCATCCACTACCGTTAATTTATATTGGGTATGACTATGACTGGATCTCTTTTACCATGAATTACAATGTCTAGTCAGTCCTTGATCTATAAAGGTGCTATGCATTTATGTTTTGCGGTCTCAAAAAGGGCTAGCGAGATACCATCTTATTATATCATATCATGATTGTTCTGAGAAAGTGTTGTCATCCGAGATTTATTATTATTGCTCGCTAGTTGATTACGCCATTGATATGAGTAAACATGAGACCTAAGTGTTATTGCATATGTGGTTAGTCATAATCTTTGCTGAAAACTTGAATGCTGGCTTTACATATTTACAACAACAAGAGCAAATAGAGTTTGTAAAAGTTTTTCTTTATCACTTTCAGTTTATCAACTGAATTGCTTGAGGACAAGCAAAGGTTTAAGCTATGTGGAGTTGATACGTCTCCGTCGTATCTACTTTTCAAAACACTTTTGCCCTTGTTTTGGACTCTAACTTGCATGATTTGAATGGAACTAACCCGGACTGACGTTGTTTTCAGCAGACTTTCCATGGTGTTATTTATGTGCAGAAACATAAGTTCTCAGAATGACCTGAAACTCCACGGAACATATTTTTGGAAAATATTAAAAATACTAGAAAAAGAATCCACGTCAGGGGGCCTACACCCTGTCCACGAGGGTGGGGGTGCACCTGCCCCCCTGGGCGCGCCCCCTGCCTCGTGGACCCCCTGACGCTCCAACGACCTCACCTCCAACTCCATATATTCGTTTTTGGGGAGAAAAAAATCAGAGAGAAAGATTCATCGCGTTTTAGGATATGGAGCCGCCGCCAAGCCCTAAAACCTCTCGGGAGGGCTGATCTGGAGTCCGTTCGGGGCTCCGGAGAGGGGGATTCATCGTCGTCGTCATCATCAACCATCCTCCATCACCAATTTAATTATGCTCACCGCCGTGCGTGAGTAATTCCATCACAGTCTTGCTGGACGGTGATGGGTTGGATGAGATCTATCATGTCATCGAGTTAGTTTTTGTTAGGGTTTGATCCCTAGTATCCACTATGTTCTGAGATTGATGTTGCTATGACTTTTCTATGCTTAATGCTTGTCACTAGGGCCCGAGTGCCATGATTTCATATCTGAACCTATTATGTTTTCATGAATATATGTGAGTTTATGATCCTATCTTGCAAGTCTATAGTCACCTACTATGTGTTATGATCTGGCAACCCTGAAGTGACAATAATCAGGACTACTCCTAGTGATGACCATAGTTTGAGGAGTTCATGTATTCACTATGTGTTAATGCTTTGGTCCAGTACTCTATTAAAAGGAGGCCTTAATATCCCTTAGTTTCCATTAGGACCCCGCTGCCACGGGAGGGTATGACAAAAGATGTCATGCAAGTTCTTTTCCATAAGCACGTATGATTATATTCGGAATACATGCCTACTTATATTGATGAATTGGAGCTAGTTCTGTGTCACCCTATGTTATGACTGTTACATGATGAACCGCATCCGGCATAATTCTCCATCACCGATCCAATGCCTACGAGCTTTTCACATATTGTTCTCCACTTATTTACTTTTTCGTTGCTACTGTTACAATCACTACAAAATCCAAAAATACTACTTTGCTACCGTTACCATTACTTCCATATTACTTTGCTACTAAATACTTTATTGCAGATACTAAGTTATCCAGGTGTGGTTGAATTGACAACTCAACTGCTAATACTTGAGAATATTCTTTGGCTCCCCTTGTGTCGAATCAATAAATTTGGGTTGAATACCCTACCCTCGAAAACTGTTGTGATCCCCTATACTTGTGAGTTATCAGTCTTCGGCGGTGAGCCTCTTTGGCACATCACGTTTTTCATGCTTTGCATTGAACACATATCTTTGGTATTTTGTAGTACATGGCTTGTCCTTGGCAAGGAAACAGCGGTGTCCAATGTAACAGATCTTGCTAAGTATTGCGTATGACAGCGAATTCCTGTCATAGCAAACACATGCATTGTAACCATGTGTCGTTCACCCTGACATAGTGCCCAAAGCCGGATAATCATGGATGCACCAAATTATAACAACGCGCAGAGAGAAATCAGCTGGTGGGCTGCTATATAGGTCTCGACTGAGAACACACCTCCATAGCTGTTGAAGTTCCTCCACAAGAGGCTCCATGAATAAATCAAAATCCTTTCTAGGACTTTTTGGACCTGGGATGAGCAAGGCCATCATGTAGTTTGATTCTTTGGTGCAGACATTTGGAGGCATGTTGTAAGGGATAACAAGCAGTTGCCACATGCTAAATGTGGCGCTCTGGTGGCCAAATGGGTTAAATCCATCTGAAGCTAAGCCAAGTCTAATGTTTCTCGGGTCAGCATCAAACTTTTTGGGTTTCTTATTGAAGATTTTCCAGTCACTACCATGAGATGGATGGCTCATTACATTCTGATCTCCGTACTCCTGGTTTCTAGAATGCCACAGTACATCCTCTCTTGTTTCAGCATCTTGAAACAACCTCTGCAATGTTGGTATAATTGGAAAATGTCTCAGAACATTATGAGGAATCCTCTTCACAGCTTCACCATCTTTGCATCTTGATGATTTGCATTTTTGGCATTCACTTAAGTTGGCATAATCCTTCTTGAACAAAACACAATTATTCTTACAAACATGGATCATATCATATCCAATTCCAACTGCACGAAGGAAATTCTTCATTTTACTGTAGGTGTGTGGCAGCTCGGTACTTGTCTGGGAAAGATTTGCGGAAAGTAGCCAACATCGCATCAAATGATTTGTTGGTCATCCGCTCAGATGTCTTCACCTGAAGAAAGGTCACCATAGCTGAGAATATTGACAACTCATTTCCTGGGGTGACAACCACGTTGCATTGTTCCAACATCCGAGCCCACCGTTTTTCTTCTGCAGGTGAAAGTTCATGAAATGCACTAGCATTTCGTAGCATTGTTTCAATGTTGGTCAAACTCACTGGATCCGCCACCACCACCTCCTCCTCATCTTCCACCTTAGCATTAGGCAGATCAAGATGGTGATCTACTGCTTCCACATAGTCAGTAACATTGACGTTCACAACTTCACCATGATGAACCCACCCAGTATATGTGACCGGCATCCCATAGATTTTGCACAGTTGACTGGGGTCTTGTAACTGAATTCATACAACTGCTACACGGGCAGAGCACATCTGATTCCGGACCACCGTACTCAGCTATGATAAAGTTCATGAAGTTTTCAACCCCCTCGACATATGCAGCGGAGAATCTTCGATTAGAAGTTATCCATGTCCTGTCCATCTGTTTGACATACAAATTAGTTCTTCTACTAGATATTACATGAAAAACATATATGCTTTTTTATGAAGTCCAGAAAAAATGCCTAGGTCGATGTATAAAGCTATAGCATATCTAAGTAACGAAATATATGTAAAGCTAATTCAGCAAACGAATTTGAGTGCTAGATTATTGTAGGATGTTTCAGCAGTCAATGAGGCCGAGCACACAGCCATCAAAGGTCATCTGAGCAACAAAGATCGAGTATAAAATGGTGTAGAGCTATTTCACCTAACAGATTGACCACTAGACCATCACAATCTGCGTCACAATAAATATATGGCATGATATTTTAGCAACTAATCGGGATTGGCATGCCATCTCAGCTAAGCAGATTGAGTGCATAACAGGGCAAGGAAGCTTCTTAAGCAGAGCATATTGACTGTAAACTACTTCGGCAAATAGTGAGGTTAACAACGCCTATCAGCTAACATTCAGTGCTACTTACATGCATGAGGCCTCAGTCCAGAATGCCTGTACCGTCAGAGAAGCTGAGCGCTGTGCATCTCCACAAGAACGTCACCAGCGGTGGTGGCACTGACCGCCATGCCTCTCCACAAGAACATCGCCAGCAACGGCGGCGCGGCTAGAGGACGACAGTCTACTAGAGCGTACTGTGGGAGCGAGTGGATCGCCGTGCGTCCCCTCGACGAACCGCGCCATGACGATATCGGCGCCAAGAGGAAGGCGGCTTTGTCGAGCGAATGGAGTGGAGGGGCCGGGGAGGGGTTTGGGGAATATTATTGGCTAATTGGCCGAAGGGCGGTTGAATTTGGGATTTGGGGGAAATTTTTTGGGGGGATTTTCGCGCGGTGGGCGGGGGAGTTTGGCGCATGGCCGGTTTCTCCAAGTGCGGTCCCACATGTCAGTGAAGAGGCAAACCGAAGCGCGTTTCGTTTGCGTGAGCCATGTGCAGGACCGACCGTGTGTGGGGTACAATGCGACCGCGACAGGCGTGCTGTGAGTGTACCGCCTTTTTTCCTTATAAACTTGGTGCTTCGCCCCCTAAAAAAACTTGGTGCTTCGTGTGATCCATCGATTCTACTACTAGTAATCCGGTAATCCCGACTAAAATGGCGCGGTCGGGTCTTTTCCCGCATGATATGCTGGGAGGTTGGCTTAGTTGTTTTTCTTAGGACGAGTACTGCTACACCTACGTAATCCTAGTTATGTACTTAACATAATTTTAAATACGTGAGCTGTTGATTGGAGATTGGGGGAAGGGAGGGGCCCACCACCATGAAGATCAGGTGGGAGAAAGACAGGCAATTTACGATAACCCTTTCGTAGGTTCCCGTAGATGTAGAAAGATGTGAAATGCGTGAATATGTAGTGGACGTATTATTGGAGTGCCTAGGATAAATTGTGTATGTAGACCCTATGTGTTTATTTACTTCGCATGTTAGCTTTGTCTCGGGTCAAACCTTCTAAGTTTATACACACAAAAACGAATCATCATTCCATATAGTATTTTCATACTCCTACAATATATCTTACTACTATTGTGAAAGTTCATATACACCGGACTAGATTAATGCAAACATGATAGATTTTCATGACATTTCGAACTTCTATAGGACAGAAAAATAAAAGAAACTCGACCATAAACCTACTCTATGGTGGAGACTGACGTCCTCCATCTGCGATCTCCATGTACAGGGGAGGGGTTCAAAACCCATGAAGTGAAGGTGCGGTCTCCAGTGAGGAAGAGTAGAAGACGGGAGACGGACCAGCTAGTTGGCACACCATGCCCTGCCGCCTCCCATGCCCTACTCATCCTTGGAGGAGTCCCCGACCTCGGCGGTGCCGGTGGATGTGTGGACGATGATGATGGATGTGGACGTCCTGTCGCTTCACCTGCCACATGCGCCACAAAACATTGGATGGCGGCAAGTAGGACGCGTGGCTGATGGTGCTCCCGTCTTCGGCCGCCAGCATGGCCACCGCTTGTGCGGTCGCGTCCGCGTCCGGCTACACCGCTATTTCTCGCGAGCGGCGACTTCAGCGAGGGCGGCGACCTCGAGCTTCATCCCCGAAGAAAATCTCTCTGGCAGAGCGTTCGCGCCCGCGGTCATGGTGGATGTGGTGCCAGGTAGCAGGATGATGCGCTATGGTGTGGAGTTTAGCTGGGTGTTGCTGCTTTAACTAGCACATTTCGGTGAGGCCAAGCATCCGGGTGCGTCATTAAGTCGCCGGAGTTGGTTCCTCAGGCAAGCCTCTTAATGATGGCATACGGATGGATGGCATGAATGCGGGTTGGTGGCACCGCCTGGGAACGCACCCCGCGATGGTGCGAGGGACGAGGGTTTTTGGTGTGCCAGGTTAGTCAGCTGCGGCCGTGGGAACGTTGGATATGCCCTTTGCTCACATGTGGTCCCCACATGTCATTGAAAAAGCAAGATAACCCGGAATGGTCTCAGGTCCTGGGGATGCAGTTAGCCGCGCTACAACACTCCATGGACGCGGCCAGGCGCGCGCGCACTTCTGCGTCCCGTGCATCCTTGACGAGCCGGGTGTTGATTTGCTGGTCGTGCCACAACACTAATGCCACCCTCGGCACACTGAAGCCGACTGTGTCTAGTGATGATAAGCATCTCGCTCACCGTTGTCGCCGTGTCCAGAGGCGGTGCAGGACGTCGTGGGCCAGCTCCCACGACCCACATGAACGGTTGCCGGTAGCGAGAAGGTCGTGGGCCAGCTCCTCCATTGGACTAGTCTGTGCCACGTCACCCCGACAGGTGTGCCCCACATGTCAGTTTCCATGTTTTCCTGGTCAAATTCGAGCGTCAGTGCTCCATGTTGCGCATTATGTGTAGAACAGGTGGTTTTTGTGCCCTGGTTCAAATGTGGTATAGTACCAAGTTGTTACCCTAGCCCCAAGTTTTTGGTTTTGGGTACGGTACCACGCTTTTGCTTTTCAACTAGTGAAGCGTAACACTTGATTAAGTAGCCGAATGGTGTGCTAATGTAGGTGTCCGACTATTTGAAGGAATAATTGAGGTGTGCCCCGTCCGTGCCCGCATTTAGGGGTCCAACTTACCATGTTCCAGCAGTACTAACTATACTAGTCTCTACGTACCCCCTCTGTTTATATTTACTCCCCATTTTAGCTTTGCTCAAAGTCAAACTTTGTAAACTTTGACAAAGTTTATAGACAAAAATAATAACATATACAATAATAAATCAATACCATTAGATTCATTATTGAATATGGTTTCACATCATATAGATTTGCTATTGTAAATGTTAATATTTTTTCAGTAAATTTGGTCAAATTTTATGAAGTTTGACTTCAGTCAAACCTAATAAGCTGAGTAAATAATAACGGAGGGATTATCTTACTCCGTGACCAAGACGGAAGGGAAAACGAGACAACTTATTGTTTATTTGAGCTGCTAAAGTATAATCACGTGGCGTTGCTTATTTCTCATTCCTCTCCAACCCTCTTCTCCATCGATCATGCCGCCCTCCGATCGAGTCCATCACCCCGCATGCCTCAATTGAACATTCCGCCGAGTATCATTCGCATGTGGGCCTACACCATGCTTGTATTTCCAATGTTGTAATTTGTCAGACATGCATACAGACAAACGATTCGTTTAAAGTTTCACTTTGCCTCCACTACGTAAGTGTCGCTTCCCGTCTTAGTTTTGACAACCCATTCGGTTCATGCCGTGACACTTCTCGACGAGACCAATTGATGTTGAGAGATCAATTGCGCGTCGTGCAAGGAGATAAAGGTTTTGTCTGTTTCTATGATAGAAATGACTTGGGGGTCTGTGGGGATCGGAGGGTGTATATTGTACGTTTAGAAGCAAAACGAACATACTGTACCCAACCTAGTCCTCTTTCAATAGATCTCTGGACCCCGAGATGAAACCGAGAGAGAACGAGTGGGTGTATGTGTGATACCTAAGGCAGATTCAAAATTTTGAACCGGTGATCATAGCATCAGCAAATCATATATAAAGGGTATTCAACGTTCGTTTCGCTTTTGAACGTACAATATACTCCCTCTGATCCTTTCTAGTTTACATATAAGTTTTATGTGTAGTCAAAGTATCTCTACTTTGATCAAACTTATAGAAATAAGTACCAACATTCAACATCGCCCAATCCATATTGTTAGATTCGTACATACTCCTGGATTTGTATTCAAACAAAGATGGTTTCTAGTTGGTTTTCAAACATGTGAATGAGCTTGTTCTCGCACATGATCTTCCTACTAGGATTTCACCATGTATAGAGAGTCCAATAGTAAAAAAAATTAAGCTTCCTATCCAATAGTACTAGTGGAGTACTGACAACATCTACAGTAGAGTATGCAGTGCTCATAGTACTAGTAGTATACTCCCGCGGTTTATATTTACTCCACATAAAACGGAGGGAGTAGTAGTATAAGTGACGTAGACGCAGGAGGGGGAGGGACGTTGGTTTGATCTCAACTGCGGTCCCACAAGCGAGCGAAAACGCAAGACGAAGCGCGTTCCATTCGGTGAGTGACGTGGAGGGTCCAGCGTGTAGGGGTGCAACGTGAATGCGACAAGGGCGATGTACATTCCAAACTGATTGACCGATCGTCACCGGAACCACTATTCACACCAGAACCTTCGCTGCTCGTCCTACGCCAGCCACTGCCCCAAAACCACACCTCCTCTCCAGCCCATCCCCCCCTTCGATCCCCTAGCCCGCATCAAGTGACCCCTAGTTCGCCGGAAAGCCATGGTGCGCCGCAAGGTCATGTACTACAAGATACCGACACCGGAGCGCCGTGCAGAAATCACGGCGGTGATCGGCGCCACTGACCTCCATTCCAAAGCTCGCTCCGAGGAGGAGGAAGCCGATCCAATGTTCATGGCAAAGGTCGCGGGGCAGAAGTCCCCCGATGCGTATGAGATGATGGACGTCGACTTCGTGCTGGGTGGAACATCGGTTTAACCTGGCGATACTAAAGGAGGACCGGGTGGCGGAGGCTCAACTCGATGCGAAGCACGCGCATGCCGCTGCCATCGTGACCCTCCTACAGGCGGAACCAGATGTCGTTGATGTGAGCCGGGAGGCGGAGGCTTAACTTGGAGCGGAGTGCGTGGATGTTGCTGCCATTGAGGCCCTACTGCAGGCGAAACCAGACGTCCTGGACTTGAACCGGACGGCGAAGACTCAACTCGACTTGGAGCGCGCAGATGCCACTGTCATCAAGGCCCTCCTGCAGGCGGAACCGGATGTCCTGGACTTGAACCGAACGGCGGAGGCTGAACCCGACGTGGAGCGTGCGGATGCCACTTCCATCGAGGCCGTCATGCAGGCAGAACCGGACGTCCTAGACTTGAACCAAGCAGTGCTCTTGTCCATGCAGAGCGCTCGCATGCTCTGCATGAATGAGTAGCTGGAGGCCGAGGACAACCATGGTGCGGTGACACACATCGGCAGCTATGGCTGGTTCGCACCGGCAGCCAAAGACGATGAGGTCGTCTCGTTCCACGAGCAGTGATAGTTTTCTTTATGTTGTTGTTTTTAGGGATCTTTTGCTGTGTAAAAACATATATTTATGCAAGTCGCATGACTTTCATAATTTGGTTCAGTTGACCATTTCAGGTGGTTGGATGAATATCCTACGTCTCCTAACCCTTCTTCCTCACCTCTTCTTATTCCCCAAGAGACCACCACACGGGCCACACAAATCTTCCCCAACACGCGGTCGGGTAAACATACTGTATAAACTAAAATTATGTGTTAGCGGTAGGATGGCTGAGTTTGGTTTGATCACATGCGGTAGCACGTGTAAGTGAGGGTGTGTTCCCTTGGTTGGGTTTGCGGCGTGCAGGAGCGACTGCATGAGGGCGCGGTGCGACCGCGACAGCCGTGCGCAAGTGTACCTCCTTTTCATTTTGAAAATTTTAAGCAAGCTTGGCAAAAATGTCACTACAACAGGCCATGGTTTAGTAACATAGTGTTGTGTTACTATAGGCCCAAAACAATGTTACTAAGCCATATAGTAACACAGTTTGAAATGTGTTCCATTAGACCGTGTTACTAAGTGGTGCCAACTATCACATATAGTATATGTTACCATATATTAAAAATTGTGTTACATCTACATTACAGTAACATGTATATTATTTGTTACTAAACATGTTAGTAACACATTGTGATAACTATAGTAACACTCATGGTAACTTATTTTTGTAGAAGTAAAACATTGTCGTAACATGTTTTTGTAACTATGGTAACACAACTTGTAACATAAAATCCAAATACCATAACACTATAATCCACTATGTTAGTAACACATTTTGTAACTATAGTAACACCATCAGTAACACTACTATATTATTATGGCAACATAATTAATGTATTCCTTTTTAAATTAACCACAAAAGTAGGTACCCATTTTATGGAATATACATATATTTAATAAATCACTGCAACTGCTGAAATAGTTCATTATTTTACTTTGATGCTTGGCACTATTAAAATGATAGAGAAATTGAAGTGCAACAGATAGACAAATTGAAAATATCAAAGGTATTTATTATGAATATACAAGAGTGCGGGATACATATGCATTACAATAAATAAATACCAATGTTATTGGTGCAACAACATATCATTCATATAAATTTGACTATAGAGAACACACCTACGAAGAATATTACACCATAGCATTTACATCAATTCGACCAAAGAAAAAGGTCTTGTGAATGGCATTACATTTTTCAATGTACCAATGTAAACTATGGTTATTTCTAAGTAAAATCGTCTAGTTTTATATGCTTCATCCAACCGGAGAACTCAGTGGCAACTCAATTATCCTTCTTTTGGATCTGTAAAAGAAAACTGGACCTTAAAGTTCTGTGATTAAATGTACACAAATATAGTTTTAGAATCTGTAAGAAAAGACTTCAACTTACAAAAGCTCAAGGCCAGGCAATTAAGTATCTTGAAGCAAAAGCAACAACAATTCTCTTGCAATCATAAACTTACCTTACTAACTCCTCGTTATCCAGAATAGGGTCATGCATGCACACAAGTGCAAATTCGGGACTTAAGTCAATAGCACCAACCTTAGTTTCTAGATCACCACTCCAAATAGTAGCATATGCAACATTTCGTTAGTTTGAATATGTTAAATTCTTTAAAACTACTCTCTATGTAAATAAATATAAGGGTGTTTAGATCACTACTTCAACGCTCGTATATTTCTTTACGGAGGGAGTACTTTGGAACTAACCTATATTATGATCAATATTATCATTCAACGGCAATGACAATAGAATTTGCATGAACAATGTTTCAGTGGTGCACATGGTCATAGTTCAAGAAAATTGTGAAGACCATTCAGTTTGTTAGGTATACACATTCAAGCGGCAAGTGGGACTAATAGAGGTATGCCAACATTGCACTCATGTGTTATGCGGGTGTTCATGGGCAGCCTGCGATAAACCATGTTGTGTTTGCCTGCCCACATAATCCCATTTAATACCACATAGTAATAAAAAGATCCGCTATTGTAATATAGATTTCTAATAGTCACCACGCGGCAGATGTGTGGTAAGCAACCACAAGAAAAATGAGTTCGGACAATTCTAGTTACCTCTTGTACAAATCAATACTAACTTATTGTATCTGGACATTAGTTTAACACGGCAACACAAACAACTATCAATCAGGTCACTACATGAGCAAGCACATGCAAAGTGTCCCCGAGTGCAAAAATTTCAGAGTGGCAAAGCATAAGCATACTATTGACAAATCAGGAGCAGAGCATCTGCGTAGTGTTGTATGTGTGTGCTTGTTGTTGTGTTGGGCATGTGTGTGTATGTGCTTTCTAGTACCTAACCAAAGTACTCGAAAGAAGTTCTCTAACAGTAGACAATCCACAGCAAAGTTATATAGAATATAAACATTCTATGTGAATTATCAATGAGCACGTCCATATGACTCCATAAACAAATACCTGGAACTAGTAGCCATCATTACAGTGGCTTTAAGCAACATGGAACTGAATGCATAAACCCTTGAGGTGTCGACACTAATCGAGCTCCCCACAAACATTCTGTAAGAGTAGAATGATAAATAACTTAAGATGGAAATAGATGTACAACCAAGAGCTACATACTATAAGCACGCAGTAGAACCATATATTCAACAAATTTGGAATTAAATGTATAAACTTTTTTGTGCATAATGTAACCTGGATGGATAATTGCTAAAAGGTGATGGAGTCTTACATTTACCTAAATAAAAAGCTAACCCTGATGGGTACTTGGTAAAAAGTGATGCTATCACCCATTGGATTATATCAAACTAGCATATGAGATTGAGACACAAGAAATATAATAATTAAAGTGAAATAAACAGACAAGCTTCTACTATATTGTCACAGTGATAATTGGGATATACTACACTAAAATAATCATACATCTACTTGAACCCTTACCATGAAAAGCACTATGTATTACACCTACATTCCCTGTCAATAAAGTACATGTTGGTGTTGCTCTTCACAATTTCTACTACCCAATTTGACACTCGGTAGACATATTTAGTTGAATTCAAAAATTGCACAGTTATTCGGGTATGTATGTATATGTGCCAGTTTGAGACTATTCGAGTATGTATGGATATGTAACGGCTATTCGGGTATGTACATCTCGACCATGGGTAGGAACACGTAGGTACTATTATTATTAGCAGGAGATTCAATTAGAAGCAGGCATGTACCCTCTCAATGTCATCCTCGCATCTTGCTCCTCTTGGCACTAGTACATAAACAAGCAAGCAGACTGCTGGATGGATTATTGTGGAAGGTAGCTTACATATGGACGGATTCCTCGTAGATGATAGAAGTTGACGACGACCGGTGGCTCCTAGCGTGGGAGGTGCGCATGGTCCATGCGCTAGTTCTGCTCATGCCGCTTCAATTCTTCATGGCCGCCCGGAGGAAGGGATGGCTGCCGACGGCCCTGGCTAGATCTTCCCAGGACTCCGGCGGCTGCGCGCTCCTCATGGCCGCCTCCTCGGGCCTCCTTGAGCCTGGTGGGGAGGAGGGAACGACCCTGGGACCGAGGGTTGCGCTGGCAACCTAAAGAGAAAGGGGCGAGCGGCGGCGGCGGCATGAGGCCCTCGGGCGACTTGCAGCGGCGGCTTGCGGCGTGGTATGCGGTGGCTTCAATGGGTAGGCGTGCATGTGAAGGGATAAGGAGAGAGAGGAGATAAAAGGATAGGGCACCCACTGGGCCACAGCCCCAACGGTTACGAGTGTGATCCGTGAGAGGGCTATATTGATCAATCAAAACACAATGTTTTTTTAGTGTAATATTTTTACACTCGGTAAAATTTTAATTTTTTTTCCTTTTTTTCTCCCCATATATTATTATTTCTTATTTTTAAGGCCTATTAAAAGATATAAATAGGATTTTTTAAACCAAAATTTTGCCGATATTTTTATGCACTTGTGATCTAAGTTTGAATTATATGAATATATGACTAGAAATGCATTAAATGTACTTGCTTCACAAAAAATATATTTGTTTTAAACAAAAGGTTAGAAACTTTATTTGTCAACATTGTTTTATGTTTGTTTTTTGCTTTGATGTTTGTGAACATTTTTTGTAATGGCAAGATGCACCTATGTGCCTAATTTGGGCACATTATCATAAACTATGCAATGAATGTGGCCATCACCTTGAAAATGAATGTTCATACATTATACCTTGTTTTGTGAAGGATTTTTTTTTTCAAATGATCATATTCCAAGTTTAGTATTTTTCCTTGCAACTAGTACACATGAAAGGACTCAATGCGAAAGGATTGCATTTATTGAATTTATATTCTTTTCTTTCATTTTTTCCACGACGGGGACATCAGAGCGGGGAACTCGGGGGGGGGGGGGATAAGAATGGATGTGCTATGTAAGAGATTCATCAATTATGAAACATATGTTTCCGTAATCGCGGGATCATCTGATCATATCGTATCCCCCAGACATAGGAAACTACCAAGCCATGCCTAACTGTACAAGAGACCGTGTTGAGGCTTCATCAAAACAAGGACATTCGATCTAGAGGATCCTGCCATGTCCTCTTTCTCAAAGTAGATTGATGCAACACTATTTATTACCCATGTCAAACGACAAGGAGAGGGACTAATGGCTTCTGTCAGTGACATAGGAAATGGGGTGTCCCGCGAACACTATAATCGAGTACCCTAGCAAGCAAGGGATCAAATCATAAGTTTTATTGTGATGTGTTATGGCCAATGTGGCTTTATTGTACTTGTGAGATTATGATCTACTAGTTGGCATCATAAAAGCATTTAAGGTTGAAGATGAATCCTCGGAACCATTTGCGCCCTTGATCTGCTATTTCGGAAGCCAAATGTAGCATGCTTCTCTACCTCACGAGACCTAGCTTCTTTGGTCTGCTATCCTGCCTGGGTTAACTCCGACCTTCCATCACTCCAGTAAAGTGCCGACCATAACTCCCTTCGGTTGACCAGTCTAGGAGCAGCCAAGAAGGACGACAAGGACACCTGACAGTCACCTTCATACCTCCCTTCGCTTTGGAGCAGGATGCTGGTAAGATCTCTCTCGCTCTTTAGTGCCTTCCCATTCTTCTACCAAAACGGATTTTGTAGGATCCTGGAAATGTGCCCCCAAATCTCGTACATATACCGCTCCAAGGAGGACGATTTTAGGTTTCCAGTAAAAAAATATGCAGGCCAGGCCAAGATCACGGGATCTACTAGTCATTTTTTGGCCCATAAACCACATATATATGTCCTATTTTTGGGGGTCGGGCCTATATGTGGGATCTGTTAGAGTTGCTCTTAGCCCGGTATACAAGGGATAACCTCTAGGTTGCCCCTGAGCTGAGCATAACCATCACTTTCATGGTTACCTATTTAAAGAAATTTTGAATATTTATGCAAGACTAATGGAAAATTATTGATTTAATGACGTGCTCCAACAAATTTGAATTTGTGCATTGTTTGGTTTGGATGTGTTTAATTTTTAGTGTTATAGCATATTAAAATGTGGAGAGCGCCCATAAAGCGCTTGTGGCGCAAGAAATGCTTACTGGCGCTGTCACGCGCCCTGGGCCAAACCAGCTAAGCGAGGTCGCTCTTCCAACCTTGCTCACTCGGATGTCTCGACCGGTTCACCATGTTGACCGGTCGACTGGTTAACCGTTGACCCATGGCATAGTTGACTGTACACTTCTATAACAAGTTTAAAATTTAAAAAGTTTTTTGAGTTTGAAAAAAAGTTTGTGGCCTCAAGAAATGTTCACGAATTTGAAAAAATATCAAGACAATTAAAGAAATTTTTGTCAATTCTAAAAAAGGTAACTAATTTAAAAAAAATTCATGGACTAACAAAAGATTCACAAATTTGATTTTTAATATATTTCAAAAAAAGTTCGTCAATTCTAAAAAATATTTGTGAACACTAAAAAGGTTACCATATTCAAAATAAGTTTTCGTATTTGAAAAAAGTCCACAAATTTGAAAAAAATCATGGCACGAAAAGATATTGGCGAAAATGAAAATGTTCAGTGGCTCAAAAAAAAGTTTGTAAATTTGAAAAATAATTGCTCCAAATAATTCAAGAATTTAAAAAGTTTCCAGGTTTAACAAAAAAGCATTCACGAATTTTAATAAGTTGGTCAATTTGAAAATTTGTTGGTATTTTTTTTTAAAAAGACACGAATTTCAAGAAAAACTTACTGAAATTTAAAAAGAAAAGAAATGGAAACTAAAAGTAAAAAAAGAAGGAAAAGGAAACAGAAAAACCATATCGAAAACTAGAAGAAAGACAAACAAAAAGTTGATGAGAAAAATCTAGCCGAAAAAACTAGGTTTTTTTGAGAAAAATAAAAACTAGGTGAAAGCTTCCAGAAGCAAAACCAGGATGAAGTTACGGAATCGCGGCCAACACCTATCTTTATAATGGGCCTTGGCCCAGTCGTTTATTATGTTTAGAACAGGACCAAATTATTGAAAATAAGGGTAATAGTGGTGCTAGCCCGTTGGTACTCAATTGTTTCCCAAAGTAGGAGGTAGCAAGTTCGATTCTTGGTATGGATCTTTTCTTTTTCTTTATGCATGTCAAACTGCCCCATTGTTGGTCATTTTATTTTGTTCATGGGCCCACATGTTCTAATTTTCTTATAGGAAGAATGTGTATATATAATATTCTCGCATGCTAATATCTATAATTTTGAGAAATTTTTTTAAATGTATTCTTTATTTTTGATAGGTTAAGTGAATGAAATTATGCGTAAATATCGAAAGTAATTATAGTTTGAGTCATATATGTATCTCAATTAAGGTTCAAGTAATACAGAAAAAAGTTCAAGACTATGTACAAGCTTATGCCACAGACAAAGATTGTCGACAAAACTAATTGAGTGAAAATTTTGAACTTGTGTCTGTAAGCATTGTGGTACCACTCCTTTTTATTAAAATGTAGTTTACACTATTTCTTTTTCCCTAAAGTTATATAGCTTGTAACAGTATCCATCAACACATGATTTAGTTATTCTATCAATAGGTGTAACACACCAGGAGTAACACAAACTTATATGTTACTATGGTAATGTGCCGGTAACATATTTTCGAATCTTATCAACCATGTGTTATTCTTCGTGTTGTAACACACATGATACGTTCTGAGATATTTTGCTATGTAACACATTTTTCTACATGTTACAACATTGTGTTACTTAATCTATGTTTCGTTGTCGTGTGTGTGGCGAAGTATGGCAATGCAAGGCGTAGACCCAAACTGGATACAATTACGTACGTAGGAGTACTACTTGTGTTAAAAGAAAGGCAGGGTTTTCCTTTATGGGATTGATCGATACAAATTCTCATTTGACGTGTAAATTAATGCGTATTTTTTTGTCCAACGCCCAAAGACTAACCATCTCACTCCTCATCGCTAGATTAATGCAGCGCCATGCAAACCGACCTTCTTACTTCTGCATGCATGCAAGGGTATATTAATATCCTTGGTTGCTAGTACGAGGCAAACCGCATCATTTTTGCCTTGATTAGTGTTAGTGGCCTTCTACAAATTGTAATTTTGATATACTAGCCTTGTGTAAAAAAATGGAGGTAGTAACTATTTGACTCCCTTCCCCATTGCGGTGACGTCAAAGATATCTCGAACGTTGTGGTTTGGTGTAGTGTGTTCGACGGAGAACACGATTGAGGGAGACCACGGTAACTCGTTCACAACTGCCACCTGCAAGCCGAGACAACCTCCTTATTTGCATCCAGGAAGTCCGTTGAACCAAAGGACGCGTAGATGTACTAGTACTACACAATAGCGTCGTCCGTCCAGCTTAGTGCGCTAAGGTGGTTTCTCAAAGAAGACAATGGAGAAGCGGAGTCAGGGAAGAGTGAAATGATGGTTGCTTCGTCCGTGCTTTGTGATTTGACGCCTCACTTCTTTGTGATTTGTGATATAAGGGACGGGGGTGTAGACTCTGTGCTCTATAATGTACATGCGTCCAAGCATAGGAGAAAGAGGAGAGAAGTTGCATTTTTCTATTCCTTCAATCAATCAATTAGTGAGCTTCGGTTCCATCTTTTTGGCTTTGGCAGCACCGTCCACAATGGTTCCCATCGATGCCAAAAGCTATTTTCACATTTGGCTACACATTATGGATGCCCTTAACCGTACCACTTGGTTTTGCTCCTGTGTGCTATCTATACAACTCTCGATTATATTGATCTAAAAAATGATACTATCAAGATTAGTAAACAGGAGGTGATTTTGCCGTGCGGATGGTGGGGGAGGTTTCTTATTTTTACAGGACGTTGGCCTGGCGGTTTGCTAACATGCGGTCCCATGTGTCAGTGCTTTACCAAAGCGATCCGTGTCCCACACGAGGCAGAACAACAGCAGAGGCAACACCTGGTTAACTTGAAGAAGATGAGGGAGAAGCGGATTTAGCAATGAGTGAAATGATGGTTGCTTCGTCCCTCCAACTTCTTTTTTTATCATTATTACTTCATCCCTCCAACTTAACTGCGGGAAAGGTGCCGCTTTGTGATTTGACGCCTCATTGGTCAGTACTACGCTCGTGCCATGAGTGGGGTGCTTCATCCCTGCTGCTCTGCACTGTTATTTCGGTATGGCACCTGGAACCGGTTGCTTGATTTCCCACATGTCAGCGAAAGGGACTAGAACATTTATGAAAGCGAGCGCTCCACTCTTACGACGAAGAAGTACACGACATGGCGGCCTAGTGAACTGTTACTTGTACTGTAGTACTACTATTATTGTTTTGCTATTTCGCACTATCTACCGATACGAACCCAATTAAACACGCAAGGGCGGGATTTTTCCCGCGCGGTAGATGATACTAGCCATATATTTCAAAGGCAATTTTAATGTATGCAAACTGAATAATTAAGTAACAATATGAGATATAGTAAAACTAAAAACACATATGATTTATCGTGTTAGAGTGTAGTAGTAGTGATGTATTGCATAGTTGTTAGATGTAACATGCAAAAACGTGTATAGATTTACTTTTGGAGGGCCTACAGAGAGAAATTGGGCATAAGTGGATTCAAATATTTGTATTCGTCTTCATGTCATTTGTAACTCATATCTATAGTTTGTACAGTAGACCTGAATGCTTGTTCGCTCTTACGAAATCAGTACAACAATAATGGGGTGTCGTGCGTCAATTTAGGCACTGGCACATTGGCCTACTCGGCTCCACAGAGAGAGCGAGAGAAGAGATAAAAAGATGGGAGGTCAGTGTATTTGAAGCAAAAAACGTAATATGGTGACCGGACTCCAGAATACGCTCATTACGATCACTATATACAATTTGCGGTGATTATATGGTCACTTGCTCACTGTTCAGCATCGGATTGCACTCTGTTGACTGGCCAAAGAGTATGCGTGGCACTATGTTGACTAGTTAAATTGACCATGTTCCTTGTGGGTCCCACCTGTAAGTTCACATAAGAAAAAGGTCAGATAAACACAAATTTACGCAGGCGCAACAAGACTCCAACACGTCCGTGGGAACCACCTGGTTGTGTATGTGTCCGTCAGGGCCTGATGTGTGTGCATGCACATGTAGGTTGAGCACTTGAGCATGAGAGTGTGGGTTGGTCGTGTGGTGTGTGCATGCATGCGTGCATGTGTGGTTCTGAGTGTTGCGTGTGTGCGTGAGTGTGTGTGTACGTGTGACTATTGCGTGCGTGTAGGGATGCATGTGTTCGCGTGAGTGTTGCATGCATGCAGTTCATGTGCTGCGTGTGTGTATAATCACCGCGCCAGCTCCTATGTGTCCAAACAGACGGCTCAACATACCAATACAAGGCCACCTTTTCCACTATGCCCGCGGTCATGACTTCGGACCACCATCCAATATTTTTTTACCGTTTGTTTTCATTCTTATACACGCTGACATGTGGGCCCAAAGGTAGTGAGATAATGTGATGCAGCACTAGAGGTGCCACGTCGAGCGTTTAACTGGTCAACTAGTCAAGTCTTGAGCAAATATAGAGCTGTATGGTGAGCCCGTGACTGTATAATAACCACAAATCATAAATGGTGACTGTTATGAGTGGATTATAAAGTCCAATGTACGTATTGTGCTTTCGCTTCAAATACAATGATCGTAAGTGTATATATCGCAAGAGAAAGATGAAACATGCATGAATGTGCTGGGGGCGTACTTGTCAGATTTCGGGCTCCATAGACCCGTGATAGATTCGAACTCTTGGGTGCGTACAAAGAACTCAACTTCCCAGTCTGCCTACTCGCCAGTCTCACGGCCTAGCTCGATGAACAGGAAGGAAATGGGACACAACAGTTTACCCAGGTTCAGGCCACCTTCCGGTGTAAAACCCTAATCCTGCTTTGTGGTGGATTGGCCTCGAGGGGCTGAGGTGAACTAGTACAGTGGGAGAACAACCTCAGCAGGAGGTGTGTTCCTGTGCTCGAGTGAGCTGGTGAGTGTATGGAGTGTATGGATGGAATGGATCCCCCCATCCATGTTTGTGGCTAGGTCCTATTTATAGTGGCCATGGTCCGCTTCCCCAAAATGGCGGCGGGAAGGGATCCCACAACAGCCAATTTTGAAGGGAGACAACTAGTACGCCTTATCCTAACAAAACTAGTCTTCGCCTGCAAAGCTTCTGGTCGTGAAGCCGTGGTGGGCTCGGCGATGACCTCTGTCCTGCTGCCCTAGCGGTCTTGGTCTTGTTGCACCGGAATGGAAACCTTTGGATGATTCCTCGGGACTCCGCATCTACGCTTTCCTCCTTAGCACCAAAGAGGAAACTGCTGCCCTGCACCCGTTGGCACCCGCCTGACCATGGTCGTCATGGCTCACATCATCTGAACCTCGCGAGGTGAGGCTTGCATAGAAATCTCCGCTCCTCAGAAGCCAGCCTGAGGAGGCCGCTCCTACTGGAGGTCTTGGTGTTTTCCGCCTCGCGAGGCATGGCCCCTCGCGAGGGTCCTGGGTTGTTGGCGCTGAAGATGGGCCATACCAGGTCGTGGTTGTAGCCATGTCGTGGGCCGCAGGTAGGCAAGTCTGGGTTCCCCAGTTCCCAAAATGATGACAGTAGCCCCCGGGCCCAAGGCGCGCTCGGACTTGGCTTCAAGGCGAAGCGCCGCGGGCCCTAACCGCCTGCAGCCTTGGTCGACGTGTAGCGATTGATGGGACGTGGGCATCTCAGCTTCCCCATGCTGCCTCGGGAACCGTTTGATTTGACAAGACCCTGCTGCATGCAGAGAGAGATCATCATTGCATGTGATTGTGGCGACCGACGGTTGGCCTCCCTCCGTCTATAAATGAGCCGAGGGGCGGAGCCCCCCTCACTCATCTTTGTCCTCTCGCAGCCTGCTCCTTCTTCTTCTTCTTTGTCTCGCACTCTTGTTGTAGCATCCATGGCGCCGATCAGGAGATTCTCCACGGCGGAGAAGGGGAAAACCCCTCGGGTGGAGCATGGGCCACTTCTGCTAAAGAAGAGGTTTGGCCGCTAATAACCCACAAGTATAGGGGATCGTTTGTAGCCTTCTTCGATAAATAAGAGTGTCGAACCCATCGAGGAGCTAAAGGCAGAACAAATATTCCCTCAAGTTCTGTCGACCACCGATACAACTCTACGCACAATTGACGTTTGCTTTACCTAGAACAAGTATGAAACTATTTTGCATGAATAAAACTATGAATAAATTGCAAGGTAATAAAAGTGGATAGCTTTTGTCAGCAAGAAAGTATTTTGTCCCTAGGCAATTGATAACAAGTACCAGTAATCATTCTTGTAATTTTATATGAGGGAGAGGCATGAGCTAACATACTTTCTCTACTTGGATCATATGCACTTACGATTGGACCCCTAGCAAGCATCCGCAACTATTAAAGATCATTAAGGTCGTGAAACCCAACCATAGCATTAAGTATCAAGTACGCCATAACCCACCTACTCGGGTTTAAGCTTCTGCCACTCTTGCAACCCACCATGAGCGAATCATGAACATATTGCAACACCCTACAGCGGGGACCCCTCACGTTTCTTGCGAGGCGGAGGCATCGTAGGACAGCACCATAAATAAAATATACAATCATACCAACCAAGATCACGATTAACCCATAGGACAAAACATATCTACTCAAACATCATAGGTAACCATAGATCATTGGGAAATAATATATGGAGTTGAGCACCATGTTTACGTAGAGATTACAGTAGGGAGAAGAGGTGTTACACCGCCGCATAGAGGGGGAGAGAGTTGGTGTTGACGGTAGAAAGATTGTTGATGTAGATCACCGTCATGATCCTTGCCCCAGCGACACTCCATCACCACCGGGAGAGAGGGGGAGAGAGCCCCCTCCTTCTTCTTCTTCCTTGGCCTACCCCCTAGATGGGAGGAGAGTCCCCCCTCTGGTCCATGGCCTCCATGGCGGTGGAGGGCGGGAGCCCCTCCGAGATTTGATCTCCCTCTCTGTTCTCTTTTTTTTCTCGTTCCCTAGGTCTGGCCGAAAACCGTTTCTTATATTCCCGGAGATCCGTAACTCCGATTGTGCTAATATTTTAACATGATTTTTTCCGGATATAAGCTTCCTTGTGCCCGAAGTAGATCTCCAACCGACGTCGAGGAGGGCACAAGCCACCACCATGCGCCAGGGGCCTGGGGCGTACCCTGGTGTCTTGTGGGCTTTGTGGGTTCCGTTTGCGGTGATTCCAACTCCCAAAAATCAAATATATTCCAAAATAATTCTTTGTAAAATTTTATTGCATCTGGACTTCGTTTTATATGGATTTTCTGCGATACAAAAAACATGCAAAAAACAGGAACTGGCACTGGGCACTAGATCAATAGATTAGTTCAATAAATCATATAAAAAGTTGCCAAATATATGTAAAACTTGTATAATATTGGCATGAAACAATAAAAAATTATAGATACATCAGCATCCCCAAGCTTAATTCCTGCTCGTCCTCGAGTAGGTAAATGATAAAAAGATAATTATTGATGTGGAATTGAACATATATCTAATCATGGCATGAATATTAAGACATAATTGATCCGAAGCAATAGTCTATAATTTGACATAAAGACATCAATACTCAGGCATCCCAACATACAATCATGTCTTTCAAAATATCAACACTAAAGAAAGCTATCCCTACAAAATCATATAGTCGTGTCATGATTTCTCTTCTTAACTATGACAGCTGTTGGATTTCGGGTTCCGGCAGACCCTCTAGGTTCGAACTCCGGGGTGCATGCGGAGATCACACCTCCAACCTACCTATGCCTCGTCGCCTCGCAAGGATCTAAACTACACAAAGAACAACACAAGGTACAAGAGGTTTATACTGGTTCGGGCCACCATTGTGGTGTAACACCCTATTCCAGTGTGTGGTGTGGTGGATTGCCTCAGGGGCTGATGATGAATAGTACAAGGAAGAACAGCCTCGCGAGGGTCTGTTCTTGGCTGGTGCGATGAACTTCTAGGGGGAGTTCAGTCGCTTCTCTCTCTCTCTCTCTCTCGCTCTCTCTCTCTCTCTTGCCTATTTTCCGGTCGATCAGGTCTCGATCCCAGATGCCTCTACCCTGTGGGTGGCTAGCTCTATTTATAGTGTGAGGCCCTGGGCCTCTTCCCAAATATTGAGCGGGAAGGGCACCAACAATTGGCCATTTTGAAGGGGAACATCTAGTACACTTATCCTGACTAAAGTCGGTCCTCTCCTACCAAAGACTCTGACGGTGACACCGGCTTGGGCTCCACGGTGACCTCCTTCCTGCCGTTCTGCTGGTCTTGGTCTTGTTGCACCGAAATGGTTGCCTTTGCTTGATGCTCTCGGTTGCGCTTGCCTCCATTGCACCAAAGGGGAAATGAGGACACTGCGCGGGCTGGCGCTCGCCTGGCACCCTCGGTCGTCATGGCTTGCGTCATGGGCACCTCGTGAGGTACCCTGCCTTGATCTCTCCGCCTCCTCGCGAGCCAGCCTGACGAGGCCGTGCCTGAGGAAGATTCCTGTCGTCCACCCCGCGAGGCTTGGCCCCTCGCGAGTGTCTTGAGCTTGTGTTGATGAAGATGGGCCGTACTGGGCCACCCCTTGAGCCACGCCGCAGGCCGCAGGAAGGCAAGTCTGGGTACCCCCGTTCCCAGAATGCCGACAACAGCCTTGTTTTTGCCCCCTCTTCTTTTTCTGATTTTGATTTGTCTTTTATTTGAATTTGGGTTTGTGGATCATTTCAATTGGACTTAAACACTTGGGCATAACCTTGATTTTCACCCAAGTGGCTCACCTCTCCCCAAGCCATAATTTCTTCTCTGGTTAACCCCAAAATAATCTTAGGAATATTTTTCTTAAAGGAAAAATATTCATTTCCTCCTCTAAAACCTTAATCAGCAACATGTGCTCCAAAGCAACCCCCATTTTTATTGCCCACAAAAATCTGAGAAAATTCCAAAATATTCTTGTTACCCTAGGGCACCTCCCTGAGCAAAAATATTGCATCACTTTTTGGAATATTTTTGATACAGAAAATCTTTTCTGTTCCGGTCAGAAAAGCCAGTTTCTACAACAAGTACCATTTTCCTTGATCAAATGAGGCTGACTTTTCTTGAGCATCATTACCCTCCTAAGAAAATGCTAGCTACCAAAAATCAGCCCAAAACACTCTCTGGTTTGATCACAGTCAAATCCACAGGTTTCTGACAAGAAACTTAACAGGAAGAAACCGACTCCCACAGTGCACCTGTGATCAACTCGAACCCATGGAGTGACTCAGCTCATCAAGAACAAAATGCCAAACATGAATTTATGGCAAGCCATGGCTCTATGCCAGAGTTTGCGTGATGACCACGCGTGTGCATGATGCCAACGTGCTAGTCGATGCGCTCTAGCTGCCGCCGCGTGCTGTGTTCAGTGCGTGCTGGCTACCCTGGCTGCCACACTTTGCCAAACCGTGCCCCCATCCTCGTCTCCACCTCCTTAACTCCGCCCTAGCGCTGCCAACGCTGGAGCTTGCCGCAGCGAGCACGGGCACGGCGCGGCCAAGCCAACAGTGCGCCCGTGCCCCTGTGCTCGTCGAGTACCACACTCCTGTGCTCATCGTTGCCCGCCCACAGTTCCCGCATGATCCCCGGCGCCTTTTGCCCCTCTCACTGACGCCATTCGTCGTCGGACGCCACTCCAGAGAGCTCCGGCGAGCTCTCGATCCCCGACTCAGCCTCGCCTATAAATAGAGCCCTCCCGAGTTCATTTCTCTCTACTCACACACTCATTACATCTCCACACCACCGTAGGAAGCCGCAGCCCGGCCGGGCAGGCCTATGGCCGCTTCCCCCGCCCTGAGCTAGCCGGCGATCCTCGTCCACTTCCCCCTCCCTCTCCAGAGATGCTCGTGCGCCATTGACCTCTCCGGCGTGTCCGTGGTGGTCCACTGGTGCGTGCTGGTGCCGTTGGAGCTACTGGACCGGCCCCGGCTCGCCGGAATCACCATCTCCGACGAGCCCCGCCCGCTGCCGCCGCTGGAGAGCCTCGCTCCGACCCTGCCCGGCCACCCCTAGCCACACTACGTGTACGGGCAGGTGCACATCGACCTCCTCTTGCTTCCTATGCTTCTGGATCTGGCTGCCGACCTCTCCTCGCCAGAGAAATGTTGGCGCGTCGCCGCCCCGTCTCTGTTTCTCTCTCTCTCTCCCCCTCTGACCTGACCACTGGGGCCCGCTGTTAGCCACTCAGGCCGCGCCCCGAAGTGGTTTGAGTGGTTGCGCCCCGCGGGTTTACGTCTTCAACGTCACCCCCTCCCCAGTTTCTGTTTTTATTTCAATTCAATTCAAATTATCCAGAGAACTTCAAACAGCCACAAGACTTTAACCATAAGTCCAAATGAAGTGATTCTTTTTTGCATTGTGTTCTTAATGAAAAGATCTAGCAGCTCACCAAAAATGAGATTTTTCTTTGCTGTCTAGATTTTCTGGTGATTTTCAGAGTGTTTGTTGATATTTTCTTTCTCTGTTTTAATTATTTTCAGAAGGTGAAGCTTGTCTTGAGGATCACTAGGAGGAGTGTGAACCTCATCTCCACTAAGGCAAGCCAGAGCAACACTTTTATGGTGCCATTTCAATATTTGTGATTTTTCCAACTTGAATAATGATTTAGTTCATGCATTTAAATCACTCAATTAAATATTTAATTCTGTTGAATGCTTGATTTGCTGTGTATGTTTAATTACAGTAGTTTGAAACTAACTAAGTTAGTTAAAGTCAGTAGAAGTAATATTTGGTTGTGTAGAAATAAAATGACTATGGAAAAAGTTAGTTTGGCTAATATTTTCTCAAGTGAGAAAATAAATTATATTAAGTTAATATCATGGTTAAGTTTGCTGAATAATATTAACCAGAGAAGTGTTATGAGTTGTTGATGATTATGGTTAGTACTTGATGAGGTTGACCCATTTATTTCCGATCATACGTGATGCATATTGTAAGTTTGCATTTTCATGGCATATCATGATACTGGTAATTTTTTACTTTGAGTTAAACCTGATAATAACTCAACTTGAACATATCGTTGATCGGGTCATGGTGCCACTGAATCGAGTTTTTCCCAGTGCAACCTGTCGACGTTCTGGGAACGGGGGTCCCCAGACTTGCCTGCCTGTGGCCTGCGGCGTGGCTCAAGTGGTGGCCCAGTACGGCCCATCTTCATCAGCGCAAGGCTCAAGACCCTCATGAGGGGCCAAGCCTCGCGGGGCGGACAACGCTAGGCTTCCTCAAGAACGGCCTTGCCAGGCAGGCTCGCGAGCAGGCGGAGAGATCAAGGCAGGGTACCTCACGAGGTGCTCGTGATGCAAGCCATGACGATCGAGACCAGTGGGCGCCCGGTAGTGCCGGCTTTGTGCAGTGTCCTTGTTTCCTCTTTGGTGCAAAGGGGGCAAGCACAGACGTGGAGTACCGAGGCATCAGGAAAAGGTTGCTGTTTCAGTGCAACGAGACCAAGACCAGAGGAGCGGCAGGATGGAGGTCACCGTGGAGCCCAAGATGGCGTCATCGCCAGTGCTTTTCGCAGCCGAAGACCAACTTTACTCAGGATAACTTGTACTAGATGTTCCCCTTCAAAATGGCCGTTGTTGGCTCCCTTCCCGCTCAATATTTGGGAAGAGGGCCAGGGCCTCTATAAATAGAGCTAGCCACCACCGTAGACAGAGAGATCGGATAGAACCCTAGCTAGAAAGAGAGAGGCGATCGTACTCACCCAAGAAGTTCATCGCACCAGCTCAAGAACACCTCTCGCGAGGCTGTTCGTCCTTTGTACTATTCATCATCAGCCCTTGAGGCAATCCACCACACCACACACTGGAGCAGGGTATTACACCACAACGGTGGCCCGAACCAGTATAAATCTTGTGTCCCTTGTGTTGTTCATCGTTTTTAGCTTAGATCTCACGAGGCGATCAGACGTAGATCGGTAGGGGAGAGATCTTCGTGCACACCCCAGAGTTCGAACCTTAAGGGTCTGCCGGAACCCGACATCCAACACAAACACATTTGCCTTTATGGGAAGGCCTTTATTTGGTCTGTTGTCATGCCTCTCGTTGGTGCCTCCAACGAGGAAAGGTTATGGGCATGAATTACCCTGGCCCGGTAAGCAGACATAACCTTGTGTGCATGTAGTTGTTATGGTACCTTGTCCCCGTTAGGGACCATTTATGTTTTGCCACGACGGTGGCCGATGGTGCCTTTGGTAGGAACGGGGCCACCCATGACTTAAGCCAGTGGGGAGTAAGTCGGAGTGGCCGGGAGAGTGTAATGGCAATGGAGGGGTTCCATCGAAATACCATTGGTCCACCCGAATGGGAGTGCGAGGCCATGGATTCCATGGTGTGGGTACAGTGCGCTACCTCTCCAGAGTGTATTTAATCTATCGATAGCCGTGTCCTTGGTGACGGACACAACTCGGAAGTAGGTCACACCATGGGTCAACATTTAAATAATCATGCACACTAATGTTAATAACTTGGCACTGTTGGAAAGATGATGGTTGAGAAACTATGTTGATGATGGAGACCAAAGTGATGGCCCATTTGTGATCCGAGAAAGATCACCGTTTGGTTACGAGGTAGCCCGTTTGGAGGGACCAAAGTGTTGGTCAATTTGTGATATTAGAAAGATCACCGTTTGGTTACGAGGTAACCCGTTTGGAGAGACCAAAGCATTGGTCCATTTGTGATACGAGAAAGATCACCGTTTGGTTACGAGGTAACCTGTTTGGTAAGCAAGTCCGAGGGACTTGAGGCACGAGTTCATGTTCACTACATTCCTAGTATGATTTTGCATTGATGATAATTTGGTTTGTCATTATGTTTATGCTGGTTGTGAGCTTGCAAGTACATTCAATGTACTGACCTGGCGTGTGATGCCAGATTTCAGGAAAGTCTCGTTGGATCGGAATGCTGTCCGAGTCTAGATCGTGTCCACATTGGTGTCCCTGTGCTATGGAGTCCCGTTTCGTCGTTGTTCTGCTGCCGCATGGTTGCCGTGATCGAGGCCCCTTTATGTTCACTAATAATGTACATATTGTTTCACCACACCGTGTGTGCCTCTTGGCCTCGCAACTTGATGTAATGTGAACTATATTCCGCTAGTATCAATAAAGCGGTTGTTTTCTGTACCAAGATGTTGTGTGTTGCCAGAAGACATGATCTCTGGGCTGGCAATCCAAGGTAAACTGGTTGCTCTAAGCCGGGGTGCCACAACTCTTGGTATCAGAGCCGCGATGACCGTAGGACACGTTAGACTACCACGTGTTAACTAGACGTTAGTTAGAGTAAAAGTTGAGAGCCGGTAGTGCTTGTAGCTGATTGTTGCATTGAATGCACTCGTTTTATTTTTATTTCTAACCTACTAATGGTTGTGAGTGTAGATGGCTCTGGTGTCGTATCCGTGTCAGTTGCAGCTGATGTCGTACACGTCGCCGCATCTTCTTTGTAGCGTGTGCCGTCGACTATACCCTCACGGTGATGACCCAGCATATCGGGTGTACCGGGAGCGTCTAGCCGACTCTGTGTATGAGTATCACGCCGTGGTAACTCTGCGCACCAGTTCGTCCGCAGGCTCTTACACTCGTACCTCTCAGAATGGTTATGCATCCACCACCGCTCAGGCCGTCCAGTATGCTGCATTCAAGATTGTTGTTGAGTTACGCTATATAGAGGCCCAGATGCAGAACTACCCAAGTTTTTTGCTTCTACCCATATTTGCATGATGATGGTCGTGTTCGCTTTCATTCTCTTGATACGGCGTTTGATAGTGACACTAGCCACCTTTCTCGATATATCACTGATAGTTATCTTCTGATTCATGAGTTGGCTCAAGAGCTGAATCGTGCTCGTTCTGCTTTAGCCGCCGCTAGATCCTACCCTACTCCACATTCTATGGGATTTACTCCTTATATTGTGCCCAGTTCTAGCTTGCCTATTTCCCCGGTTACTCCCCCGAGGTGCTCGGGCACCTCGGCTGTGAACCCACACAGTGCTCCTGCTGAGTGGGCGTCTCTTCTTGCTACTCCCATAGCTCCCATGATCCCCTCTCATCCCGCGCCTACCCCTGAGGGAGAGCCCTCGAGGCAGCATCATCATGTTACCTTTAACTCGGAGGTTGTCGGTGTAGTAGAGTAGGGGTACCCTAGTATCCCGTACTCGTGCACGGACAGTTGCAGCACCCCGCGGCAGGGTTTGCCTCGTCACCGCCAAGATCCTCCGTGGCTCCTTTGGAGCCATTCAAGAACAAAGTATTTGATTAAGAAGACAAGGCCCGGCAAGAGGAGCTTGCCGGAAGAAGGCCACTCAAGGCATGCAGAAGACAAGGCCCGGCAAGAGGAGCTTGTCGGGAAGGCTCGGAGCGCCGACAAGCCTCCGGACGCGACAAGGATTCGGCAAGGCAAAGGCGCTTGCCGCGGCAAGCAACCTCTCTCCATCTCCGCTCCAGCTCATCCAGCAACGTGTCGCCATGGGACCATTCCATGCGCTGCGTGTCGAGAGGTCAGCGGCAGCGGAGAGCAGCGATAAGCGGCGCCGACAAGCTTGCCATCGTGGCGACGGTGGCGCACCGGACGGTCTCATTGCCTTTGTTTGGGCGACAATCGACGGGCATTTATTGCTTTTGTCCCTTGCCGTCAGAGTTAGGTATTTTGCACTATACACTGTTCGAGTAGGTGTACCAACTCCTGTTTTTACATTTGTACCCTCACCTATGTTGCCACCTGTCGGAGACCCCTTGAGCATATAAAAGGAGGCCCATGCTCAACGTAGAGAGGGGTTCGTGGTTCAGTTCATTCGACTCACTAGAGACCAGATACGCTCACGCTAGGTTTGATAGTTCGCATCACTCCCTAGCAAGAACACAATACATCAAACAAGCAGCAGTAGGAGTTTTATCTCTCCGGAGAGCTCCGAAGCTGGGTAAACTGCTCGTGTGCCTCGTCTCGATCCGCTCTTCGTGCGATCTCCGCCCCCTCCGAACCACAAGGGGCCTGGTCCGCCGCCCGATAGGTGTTCGCGGTGCGATCAGCCTCCCGACATCTTTGGCGCGCCCGGGGGAAGCGTCGAGGCCGTGTGAATCTGATCCGACGTTCACACGAGCAGCGTCCTCCACATCTTCCTCAACATGCCACCGAAGAAGAAGGTTTCGGCGGCAGCAGAGCCGTCCGCGTCGTACCCACCCTCACCGCAACAAATGGGTGGTGGGGCAGACGCCGGCGGAGGAACGGGCGCCGACGAAGGTATCCGCGACGTTGCCAAGTCCAAGGACAAGGCCCCGCAAACCTCGGCGTCCGCGCATCCCCCGCGCCCATCTCAGGAGGCAGCGGGACCAACAACGTCCACGGGCGTTCACAATGCCATACGTTCGTTGGATCGAGACCCTCAAGACCAGCATGCGGCGCCAACATGCTGGCACGAGTGAGATCTGATGCGCCCGGACGGGTGCTGCTCCTTCTAACGTGGTTAGAAGTCCGAGCATATCCGCTCCTCGCACCGTTCGCCAATGCCACCCACTACTCCAGCGAAGCTCTGGCGAGAGCTCACTGCTCCTCGACTACCCTCCAACGGCCAACAAGGTCGACGAGTGGAGGGCCACTATCGAGCCTCATCGGCTTTGCCAGCGGCGGCGCTCATGACAACCAACGCCATCATTTCCGCGGCAAGGCGACAAGGCACGAGCCGGTGGCGACGAGACTGTCGGAGGTGCAACCACCATGCACTCTCCGCCACGAAGGCCAAGATCGCCGACTCACCGGATCCACCTCGACAGCGACTCCACCGCGTCATCGAATCCGCGAGCTTGCCGCGATCAGCGCCAAGTTCTTCATGAGCGACAACAAGAGGACGCTCGAACTCGCATCGAACGCCGGAGAGAAGCGCGACGTCAGTCCGACAAGCACGTTGGGCCTTCTGTTGACGTGCGCGCGCCGGAGGAGCCAGGCGACTTGCCGTACGCGGTAGGTTGCCCTGCGTTCACTCGTGAGCTGCGGCAAGTCCAAATGGCCCAGCGTAAAAACTTCAAACCAGACGTGCGGAGAAGTATGATGGCGGGGCGCATCCGTCGGAGTTCCTCGGCATCTACACCATCGTAGTGCAGGCTGCGGGAGGACAGGATGACAAGATCCTCGCCAACTACTTCCCGCTCGTGCTCAAGCCCAACGTCGAGATCTTGGCTCATGCACTTGCCGGACAGCTCCATATCCTCTTGGGCAGATTCATGCCATCAGTTTGTTGGCGCCTTCACAGGTGGCCACAAACCTCATGGCCAAGAGAGTGACCTTCATTTGCTCGCCTAGAAGGAAGGAGAGTCCCTGCGCAAATTCATTCAGAGATTCAGCCTTGTGCACTACAACATCCCAGATGTCCACCCCGCATGGTGATCGGTAGCATTTCATCAGAATGTGCGGAACCGCAGGATGAGGGAGGAGATGGCGATGTGCAAAGTCAAGGACGTCAGTGAGCTGTACGCCTTGGCTGACAAGTGTGCACGCGCTGAGGAAGGGAGGAGACTCCCAGGAGAGAATGCAGAAGCAGGATCTCGGCAAGGAGGAGGCCGCCCGGCAAAGAAGAGCCGCGGCGAGGCAACAGGAAGAAGAAAGGTAGAGAAGAGCTAGTTGTTGAGCAGTCCGCAGCGGAGGTGGCGACAAGAACGCCAAGGCTGGTGGCTCCGGCAAGGAGGTTGCGGCTGATGCCAACCACCCGGTCGGTGGCGGCCGCCGGCTGCGGGGCGGCTCCGACAGCGATCTTGCAAGATCCACCGCACCAAGGGCCACGACCTCCAGAAGTTGCAAGAAGGTCGAGCAGCTTGTCCAACAATGAGAGCTGAGTACAAGCGGCGCGACAAAGAGAAGGCCCAGAAGGTGCTTGGGGAGCAAGCAAGAAACGTCCGGCCGGGGAGGACGCCAAGGCAAGGCCAAGCAACAGCAAGGAGACAGACCTCCCAGCCGCGACAAGGATGAAGATGATGACGACGACGAAGATATGGAAGACGCAGCGCCCGATGAGCAGGAGTTTCAGAAAGCCACGAGAGGTCCTCTGCGTTGGCGGGGTGCTTCTCGCATACCTCCGCCCGCCAACTCAAGCAATGGATGCGGGAGGTCAATGCAGCGGAACCATCCGTAGAGTCACGCAAGCCTACGAAGTGGTCCAAGACGCCTATCGCTTTTTGATATTGAGGACCACCACGATCGCATAATCGCGGTCGGGTGCTTGCCGATGTTGGTCTCACCAACCATCCGCAACCTCAAGGTCACCAAAATGCTAGTTGGCGGCGGGACCGGCTTGAATCTGATCTCCTCCGCGGTGCTCCAGAAGCTTCAAATCCCTGACAGCGAGCTCGAAGAGACCGGGACCTTCCAAGGAATCAATCCGGGAAGGAGCAAGCCGAAGGGGAAGATTACGTTGCCGGTAACATTTGGTAGCGAGCTGAACTTTAGGACTGAGAGGGTCACATTCGACGTTGCCGACTTCCCGTTGCCTTACAATGGGATACTTGGCCGTCCAGCACTCGCCAAATTCATGGCAACTTCTCACTACGCCTACAACCTACTCAAGATGCCAGGCCCGATAAGCGTCATCTCTGTCCATGGCGACAAGAAGGATGCCCTTATCGTGCCGACAAGATCTACCGGGATGCAGCACGCAGCAGTTGCCAAGCACTTGCCGCTGAAGCTCCCGGGGGGAAGAAGACAAAGTCCAAGTCCGGCAAGAGCTCTGATGCTTACTCCGGCAAGCGCACCTCTTTGGAGTGCTGCGCTACCGTCGAGGACGCACCACCGAGCTCCACCGGCAAGTGCAAGAAGATGGTAGCTCCGCCAAAGACCAAGAAGGTGCCCGCAAAGGAGGACGGCGCTGGTGGTACCTTTACCATCAGTGCCTCTCTCAACCCTAAATAGGAAGGCGCGCTCGTTGCTTTCCTGCGGGCGAATGTCGACGTGTTTGCATGGCCACCGTCTGACATCCCCGGTGTTCCCAGGAAAGTGATTGAGCACCGCCTGCCGTTTGTCCTCATGCACGGCCCGTCAAGCAAAAAGTAAGGAAGCAAGCAGTGGAACGCCAAGAATTCATAGCAGAAGAGATCAAGAAACTGGAAGCAGCAGGCCTTGTCAGAGGAGTGCTCCATCCTACGTGGTTGGCCAATCCTGTAGTCATGCGCAAAGCAAATGGAAAATGGAGACTTTGTATTTACTTCACGGATGTTAATAAAGCTTGTCCCAAAGATCCATTTCCCTTGCCGCCGCATTGACCAGATTGTTGACTCCACGGCTGGATGTGATTTGCTTTCGCTTCTTGATGCATACTCGAGATACCATCAGATCTTCATGGCTGAAGAAGATGAGGAGAAGACCGCATTCATTACACCATGTGGCACATACTGTTTTCATACGGATGCCTTTCGGTTTGAAGAATGCTGGTTCAACATTTGCAAGGGTAGTCCATGGCGCTTTTGAGCCGCAAATGCACGTAAATGTGGAAGCCTACATGGATGACATAGTGGTCAAAAGCAAGGACAAAGCAACTCGGTTCAAGATTTGGAATGAGACCTTTGCAAATCTGCACAAGATCAACCTTAAGCTCAACCCGAGAAGTGCGTGTTTGGAGTCCCTTCCGGCAAGCTTCTCGGTTTCTTCGTGTCTCAACGAGGGATTGAAGCTAATCCCGACAAGATCAAGGCCATTGAGCAGATTGACGCACCAAAGCGCGTCAAGGATGTACGAAGACTTGCCGGTTGCGTAGCTGCTCTCAGCAGGTTTATTTCTAGGTCTGTTGAGCGGCCTGCCATTTTTCAAGATTTTGAAAAAGGCAGGTCCAATGAAATGGACTCTCGAGCGGAGGCTGCGCTCTGAGACTTGAAGAGATACATCCTCCACTCCAACACTTGTCGCACCTAAGCCACAAGAGAAGTTGCTGCTATATATAGCAGCAACCGATCAAAGTGGTTAGTGCTGCGTTAATGTAGCGGAGAGGGAGGCGGATGTGAGCCGGCAACCACGGCAAGCACATCCAGCCGACAAGCGGGGGCTTCACGACAGGCTCTGGTCCCGACAAGGGACGAATCCAGCAGACGCATGACCGAGATGCGAGAAAAGGATGGTGCAGCGCCCAATCTACTTTGTTAGTTCCCTCTGCGGGGGCTAGGTCGAGGTACTACGGTGTGCGTAAATTGCTTTTCGGCCTCCTCATGGCCTCGAGAAAGCTGCGCCATTACTTCCAAGCACATGAGATCACAGTTGTCACTCGCTTTCCGCTGAAGAGGATCTTTGCAGAATCCGGAAGCAACGGGCAGGATTGTTGAGTGGGCATTGGGAACTGTCAAGCTTTGGTCTCAAGTTTGAAAGCACATCAACTATCCAGCGAGGCGTTGGCAGAATTCATAGCAGAATTGGCGCCAACGCCGGATGAAGAGATTCGGAGGCGAGCATTCCCGTCGAGGAAGCAAGCAAAAAGTGGCTGATGTACTTTGATGGTGCCTTCTCGCTGCAAAGGCGCCCGGTGCGGCGTCTTTGCTTATCGCACCCACGGAGAGCACCTCAAGCACGTAGTCCGGATGCACTTTCCCAAGGAGCAAGCAACAAACAATACTGCAGAGTATGAAGGTTTGCTTGCGGTCTCGAGATCGCGATGGACCTTGGGATCAAAAAGCTTATTGTCAGGGGTGACTCGCAACTTGCCGTCCGCCAAGTGAACAAAGATTACCAGAGTCCGTTGATGGAAGCCTACGTTGATGAAGTGAGGAAGCTAGAAGAGCACTTTGACGGCCTGCAAATGGAACATTTTCCAAGAGCTCAGAATGATATTGCTGACGGCCTGTTAAAGTGCGCTGCACTTAAGTTGCCTGTGGAACCAGGGATTGTCGTCCTCAAGCTGACTCAACCAACCGTAACACCATCAACTGGACAAAGCAAGAAGATGAAGTTGATCTCTGGTGACTACTTTCGTGAAGCTTCCCGAAGCCGTCGTTGCGAAGGTCCCCAAGATCAACGCCAATGATCTTTGAGGGCAGTCTGCTCCAACAAGCCCGAGGTTTGTTTCGTTGAAGCGACGCTTCGCCAAGTTTTGCTCCGGCAAGCTTGCGGGGGCGTCAAGCTCGGCGAGCCGCGAGTTCTTGCCGTAGAAGCTGATGTTCCCGCAGCGGCAGATGTGCCTTTGGTCCTTGTTGTCGAGCCGCAAGCTCCGGCATGGGCACAAACAGATTGTCCATTTCCTTGAGACAGAGAACTTCCCAAAGAGCGAGAAGAAGCGGAAAGAGTAGCCCGGCAGTCGGTATGTACCGGTTTGTCGACAGGATACTGTCATGAAGAAGACTCAACGGTGTGAAATTGAAGTGTATTCCCAGGGAAGATGGACAGAAGCTTTTTGCAGAGATACACGGAGGCATATGTGGTCACCACATTGGCGCGAGAGGACTTGCTGTCAAAGCTTTCCGACAAGGTTTCTTCTGGCCGACAGCCCTCCAGGATGCAACTGCACAAGTAACCAAGTGTGAAGCGTGCCAGTTCCATTCCAAACAAATACACCAACCAGCTCAGGCTCTCCAAACGATCCCTTTATCCTGGCCATTTTCGGTCTAGGGGCTCGACATCCTTGGCCCCTTCCCCCGAGCTGTCGGGGGCTTTGAATACTTGTACGTCGCCATCGACAAGATCACAAAGTGGCCGGAAGTGGAAGCGATGAGGAAGGTGACAACACGATCGGCCAGTCAAGTTCTTGGTCGATTGTTTGCCGTTTGGAATCCCTAACAGGATCATTACCGACAATGGCACACAATTTACTGGTCGCACCTTCATGCAAGACGTCCAAGATCTTGGCGCCAAGGTCTGCTTTGCTTCCGTTGCTCACCCGAGAAGCAGCGGTCAAGCGAAGAGGGCAAATTCTGAAGTGATGCGGGCTCAAGACCGGAACTTTCGACAGGCTGCACAAGTGCGGAAGAAACTGGATCGAGGAGCTGCGGTGGTTCTTTGGTCGATCGGGATGGCGCCAAATCGAGCCACCGCCGGACACCTTTTGCTCTAGTCTATCGAAAGCGGACGCCTTGATTCTCCCCACGGAACTTCGTATACGGATCGCCTCGAGTGCTCGCTTATGATGAGCTTGAGCAAGAGCAGCTGCGACAAGATGACGCTGCTCCTTGAGGAGGATCGTCTTCGGAGGCCGTCGCGAGCTGCTCGCTACCGACAAGCTTTGCGTCGCTACCATAAGCCCTTGAGTTAGTGCCAGAAGTCTCGAGGAAGGCGACCTTGTTCTTCGGCGCGTTCAGTCCGCCAAGAGTTCAAACAAGTTGACGCCGAAGTGGGAAGGCCCTTATCGGGTGAAACGAGTCACTAGGCCTGGTGCTGTCCGCCTTGAGACCGAAGATGGCATCCCGGTGAGCAACTCCTGGAACATTGAGCATCTTTGTAAGTTTACCCATAGAGGCGCGGTTGCGGAACCCGTTCCGGCAACCACCTTTTGTACAAGTTTTGCCGCTGTTGCATGTAATCCTTTGTACAAAGTCGGGCGCAGACCCCGTGCATCAGTAAAGCTCATGTGTTGCGCACGACTTGTCAAATTCATGCTTTCATCATTTTATTGCATGTTTTGGCTAACACTTTGTGCAGCAACCACACCGGTAAGCAAAATCGAGCCGCTGGGCTCCATAACTTTATTTCCTCTTATTTCTCTTTTCTCAAAGAAAGGAAGGCTCCCTCGCGCATTAAAAGTTAACCCGGGGAGGAAGGAGAAGATAATACTATGGACCAGGCACCGCTCGAGGAAGTTTTAAGCCTCATCGGGAAGCAAGAGATGTAAAAGCTAAGTTGCCAAAGTTTGAGCAATCAATTTTAAATTTTTAAGTTATCTTCCTCGAGCGATAGTACTTTGTATGGAAAACTCATGCGCAGAGGAACCAACTCATGAGCTAGTCGGCGCCCTTACTTTGTTTGAGTCCACTCAACAACTTAAGTGAGCTGCGGCTAGTCACGACAAGGTTGCTTGTCGGAGGCTAACCTTGCCAAAGAAGGCTCGACGTTCCGCACTCGGCGCTTCATGACAAAAGTGCCCGCACCGACAAGTCCCCCAAATGCGTAAGGCGAAGCGTACAAAGGAAGGAATCAAGTAGAGGAAATAACGTTGCATTGATCGCCTAAGATAGAGTATATTACAAAATAACTTGTCGCTGATCTAACAAAGTGTTCTAAACATGATCGGCGGCGACAAGGGAAAGATAAAATTGGCGACCCTAGTCTCTGTGATGCGCCATCAACCCGCTTGATCTTGTTCACCTTGTCCACAATGGGTGCGACAAGGGCTTTGAAACTCCTCCACGTTGGCATCTAGCGGCAAGGATCTCGAGGGCGCCGTTAAGGTGGAGGCCCGGATTGCGGAAGGCCACCTTTATCAACACCTTCTCGAGGGCTCCTGCACAGATCTGGCGTGATTCCTCGGCCAGCTGCTTTGGGACCTCTTCCCGAGTCGCTGGAGACCCGCCACCACGCCTTTGAAGAATAAAGCTGAGTTTGGCGCTGGGTTGGAGATGCTCGTCGGAGGAGTATGCAAGGTCCGCCATCCCCAGCTCCATCAGCTCGTTGTGGATGTCGGCGGCGGTGTCCACAAGACCTTCAGTCCAGTGCTCCACGCTCTCCCTTAAGGTGCTCTGGGTGGAGGCAGCATTTGCTAGCAGCTCCTCCTTGGCCTTGATCGTCTCCAACAAACCCACCTCCCGCTCTCTGGCGCCGTCCAACGTCTGCGTCGGGGTGGTCACCAGCTCAAGATCCGCCTTGGAATCCTTGGCGGTGTCGAGCTCCTTGCCCCTATCAGCGAGGCGACTCTGCAGCTTCGCCAAGAGTGTAGGCGTCCTTGTCACGCTCATGCTTGGCGCGGCAAGCTCTTCGCCCGCTCTTCTTGAGGCTGGCCTCCAGCTGTGCCACCTTCGCCTTCAACTCTTCCTTGGCGGCCTCGGCGGCTGCGGCAGCATCCTTCGCTTCCTTAAGCGCCCGCCAGTGACTCCTCGCAGCGGCAAGGTCTTCTTCGTGGCTGCCCAGGTTGACCTTCCGCTGCGCCCGGCTCGCTTTCTGCGCGGAGAGCTTCTCGGCAGCCAACCGGCTGCTCCTCCTCACCGCGGCCTTCTCAAGGATGAAGGTCGTGCGCTCTTACGCAAGTTGCCCCAGCGCTTACGCTCGTCGCGGAGAGTTTCTTGGTTGGCGCTCGGAGCTCTTCTGCGCGCTTCTCCATGTCCGCTCCTGCCCTCGCGACAAGTGCTTCCGGGACTCCAACTTGGCTTGCCAGCGCGGTAGAGCGACAACAGCTTCTTCAGAGCTGCTCCTCCTCGAACTTCGCCCGGCTGCTGCTTGGCGCGTCCACCAGCGTCGGCCAATGAGGCGAAGTAGCTCGCCGTCGAAGGTCTCTGCCGACCGGGCGCCACTGAGCTTCGGTTCCCGGGGGAGTTTGATGAAGACACCCTCGCCCGGCCTTCAGGTAGGCGCCGGGCTGGGGCTCCTCGGAGCCTGACGCTGCAGCAGCGGCGGGGGAGTCGGCTGTCGGTGTAGCGCCTGGCGCTCCTGCGGCCTCAGGGCCGTCAGTGCGATCGCCCGACCCCTCGCCAACTTCTGCGTCGGCAGCCTCGGTGGCCTTCTCGCCAACAGGCTCGCCGGCGACAGCCTCTTCTTCCACAGCAACGACCTCTTCTTCCACGACAACGGCCTCGTCGGTGTTGCCGCGCGCTTCCTCCTCGCCAGCAGCCTCGACCTCCATCGGCTCTGCATCAGGGCGAAGAAAGAGCGATCAAGCAAATGTTCAAAAGAGAAACAAAAGAAAACAAGCCCAAGGGAGATTTTCGTATAAGGAAATTACACGAACGGGATCCGCAGCCACGACCTCGACCACTTTGGAGGGTCATGGCGCTGTCCCTTGCCGGGTAGCCTCCCTTGCCGGAGTGGCCTCCCTTGTCGGGCGCTCCCTTGCCGGAGAATCCTCCCTTGGCGGCGTAGTGGCAGCAGACAGGATTTCGGGGCGGCTTCGAGCCCTCGATGAGGCTGCTCTGCTCCTACACAAGCAAACAATCAGGTATCAACGAAGAAGGCACCCCTGCACACCTAATAGTAAGGAGAAAACTGCACACTTACTTTGGGGGCTGTCTTTGGGGGCTGCTCTGAGAAGGGTTGCGGGTCCGGCAAGGGGGTCTCAGACGCGTCCCCCTGTTGCCACGGAGAATCGTCCTCAACGACGACCGTCGGGATCTTAGCCCTCTTCGACGCTCTACGGGCCAGCGTCACGAAAAGGAAAGAGTCCGAGCAAGCCTATCAGATTCAAGATGAAGCACTAAAATTGAAGAAATACCAGCACAATCTCAAGAGCTTACTCTTCGTCTTCCTCCTCGGGCTGAGCGGAGAAGTCAAACTCCGGCTCGCCTCCGGTCGACGAGGCGGGGAGTAGGCTCTCTTGGCCGCTTGGCGGAGGCGTCGGCCAGTGGCTCGAGAAGATCCCGCCCGATTGTCGCGGCGGTGTGAGGCGCTCCGTGGCAACATCGCTTGCCGCCGTGAAGCCGCGTCAGCCTTCTTCTTTGTAGGCGATCTGCCACCCGACTCGTCTCCGGCCTTGCAGAGACGCCTCTTCGGCAGAACCGGGGGCTCCGCTGGCGGCAAGTCGCTAGGTGGTGGAGAAGAAGCGCCCTCGGCGGGTCCACTCGACCCGGCCTCGGGCTCGACAAGCTCGTCCTCACCGGCGATCTCCCATCGCACGGCAAGGCGTGCCGCCTTCAGACATCCGCCTCCTCCATGGTATACCGAAGGCTCCGGCGGCAGCTGCTGCCGCCTCCTCCACCTCTGGTGGCAATGTGGCGCCATCTCCTCGTCGGTAGTGTCGCGAGTGAGCCTTTTACGCTCATACGAGCGGATCGGCACTTCTTCTAAGTCGTCGAAGAACTGCTGCACGACCTCGTCGGGGGGCTCCTGCCAGGTTGGAACGATCCCATGGGAATCGCACAACGGCATCATGGCGCGGATGCGGTCGACGCTGAGTTGTTGCACAATGGGACGACCCCCCTCGGCAACCTAATCCACTCAGGGTGATCGGGGTCATTCTTGAACAACTCTAACAGCATCGCATCCAACTCCAAGACGGTGAAATTCTAGTTCAGGCCCGGGCGCAACCTCATAATGTCTGCCGCATTTTGGAACTCCCAAGCAGGCCTCCTCCTCTCCTGCAAGGGAAGCGTCTGGCGGCGAAGGAAGTCTGCGCCAACTGCGCCTACGGTTAATCCGGCAAGCCTGAGGCGCAAAATCCGGGTCACAGCTATCATCAACCTCGCATCCTCCGGCGCCGCGTTACTCCAATCTCTACCGCGCACTATTGGGGTTTGGCGCACGGCAGTGAAGGGCTGTGGGTTCTCCTCTACGACCCAACACCAATTGGCTCTCCACTCCTCCCACTTGTTGCGGAACTCTCCTTCCAGATACGCTTCTTTCTTGCCGATCCTGGAGACCCAAGCTATCCCTTCGGCAAGTGGCTCTCCTCTCTCGGCAGAGCACGAAGAAGTGGCGGAAGAGTGCCACATTTGGGTGGACTCCGACAAAGTTTTTGCACAGATGCGCGAAAACTGCCATGGGCCAGACGGCGGTGGGGGTGCCATCAAGGACGCGGAGGCCAGATGTGTGCATGATATAGCAGCAGAACTTCCGGAAAAAGGCGGGCAAAGCCCATAATAGAAAAAGGGCAAAAAAGGGTACCCAGTTGGGGCCAAATCGAAGCGGAGGCGGGCGTACCTTCGTCTTGGCGGATGCGCACGCGTCTCCGTCGACCAAAAGAGATAGAAGACCTCCGCAGCTCCCTTGCGCCCGAGCTGGGGAAGATGGCCGCTCCTTGCGCCAACGCCCGCGAGCCGCTGCGCCTCGGCCGACTTGACGCCCTTCTCCTTGTCGGCTTTCGGAGCCATGGCGAGGGCGGCGGAGGAGGCCGACGGCGGTGAGCGCGCTTGTGGCGAAAGGGGGCGGGGCGCTGCTCTCTTCGCACCGGAGAAGAAGGGGGAGCGGCGGTGGTTTTCTTGACAAGACAACAATGGCGGAGTGGACAGCCTGCCCCTGTTTTCTCCGCTTATAAAGAGGGGGAGGGGGCGGACGTTCCGCTTTTCCCAATAAAGAAACCCCCACGACCACGCCCACGATCTCTCGCACGGCGCCACGACCGGTGCGTGCCGTTAGTGGGGGGTCGTGGTGGGTCGGGCGAGTTGCGGCGTGGTCGAGGCAGCGTGTGACCGTGCACTCGTTTTGGGCCTGGCCCGACAACGCTTCGGCAGGTGTCGGCCCGGGCCGGGGGCTCCACTATCGGTGTACTAGAGTAGGGTACCCTAGTATCCCGTACTCGTGCACGGACAGTTGCAGCACCCCGCGGCAGGGTTTGCCTCGTCACCGCCAAGATCCTCCGTGGCTCCTTTGGAGCCATTCAAGAACAAAGTATTTTATTAAGAAGACAAGGCCCCGGCAAGAGGATCTTGCCGGGAAGGCCACTCAAGGCATGCAGAAGAGAAGGCCCCGGCAAGAGGAGCTTGCTGGGAAGGCTCGGAGCGCGACAAGCCTCCGGACGCGACAAGGATTCCGCCGCGGCAAGCAACCTCTCTCCATCTCCGCTCCAGCTCATCCAGCAACTTGTCGCCATGGGACCATTCCATGCGCGCGTGTCGAGAGGCTGTGCAGCCAGCGGAGAGCAGCGATAAGCGGCACTGACAAGCTTGCCATCGTGGGAGCGGTGGCGCACCTGACGGTCTCTGTTGCCTTTGTTTGGGCGACAACAGCGGGCATTTATTGCTTTTGTCCCTTGCCGTCGAGTTAGGTATTTTTGCAGCATACACTGTTTGAGTAGGTGTACCAACTCCTGTTTTACATTTGTACCCTCGCCTATGTTGCCACAGCCGGAGACCCCTTGAGCATATAAAAGGAGGCCCATGCATAGCGTAGAGAGGGGTTCGAGGTTCGGTTCATTCGACTCACTAGAGACCAGATACGCTCACGCTAGGTTTGGTAGTTCGCATCGCTCCCTAGCAAGAACACAATACATCAAACAAGCAGCGAGGAGTTTTATCTCTCCGAGAGCTCCGCTGGGTAAACTGCTCGTGTGCCTCATCTCGATCCGCTCTTCGTGCGATCTCCGCCCCCTCCGAACCACAAAGGGCCTGGTCCGCCAGCCCCATAGGTGTTCTTGAATGCGATTAGCCTCCCGGCAGAGGTCTCGATTGGCGTCGTCGATGAGACTTGGAGTGCGACTCAGAAGGATCCGTGACCTTGGCGAGTCCTAGTGCGTACGAGTCATGATGTTCCGTTTCATGTATGAGAGTAGTCGAACTTATCATGTTGGTTATCTTTCATTTATGAGTCTATGCATAATTACTTTGGAACTTTTTATTGTTCGCCATGTTTTTCTTTGATTTTCCATTTTCTTTTCTTTTTGGGTATTGTCGCTAGCTTTTCCCCACTATTTTTGGATGTTCCTCATCGCGGTTGCGTTATCTTGGGAAAAACAAATAATGGGATGACGCGGGGAGGCAGCAGAAGTAACACTTTTGAGGATGTCCCTGTTCGCTGTTCAGCACGACAGGCAGGGCACTCCCCCAAGCCGAACGATCCACCACCGCCTCCACCGCCAAATCCGCCATCCACCGAGCAAATTTTACACATGTTTGAGGCAAGAAGGAATAATGATCTGGTTGAATTATTAAGAAGTGTACAAGCTATGGTTGGGCAGAATGGAAATCAGAACGATCACCACTCCAAAATGTCCGATTTTCAGAGAACCAAGCCTCCCAGTTTCTGTCAAGTTATATATCCCTCGGAAGCAGACGATTGGTTACGAACTATTGAGAAAAATCTTGAGATTGCTCGTACTGAAGAGGATGACAAGGTTCTGTTTGCTACGCATTATCTCAAAGGAGCTGCCGCGATATGGTGGGATAATGCGAAAGCCATGTGGCCTGCTGATGAAGAAATCACTTGGACAAAATTCAAGGATCATTTCCTCAAATACCATATTCCTGCTAGTATTATGAAGGTCAAGTAGCATGAATTCCTCACGCTCATCCAGGGAAGCCAGTCTGTTAGTGAGTATCTGCATAAGTTCAATCATTTGGCCCGCTATTCCCTCTATGATGCGGCCAGAGAAGAAAGAAAGATTTACAGATTTCTTGGAGGATTAAACCAGCACCTCCGGTGCATACTCAGTATGTCTGATTTCCCATACTTCAAAACTCTGGTAAACATGGCCCTCATTGCTGAAAGAGAGAACAAGCTTATACATGACAACAAGTCTACCAATAATGATCACAAGTGCAAGTTTGAGCCTAGGAAGGATGGTCAGCCAGTGCAAAAGGCTCATACTTGGCAGCACACGCAAGTAGAGTATAAACCCAATTGGGAGCAGAATGTTAACAAAACCACTACCCAAGTCAAGAATGTCGTAACCAACCCGGTGCGAGAAGAATGCCAGTGCAACAATTCATGTTTCAGTTGTGGGCAAACCAGACATTATGCCAGACATTGTCCAAAGAACGGCAAGGCAAATGCTCCATTCAGGCCACAAGTCAACCATATCGGGCCATACCCTGTTCAGCAAACCATCAGATGGCAAGTTCATCATCTCTCCACAAATGAAGCCCAAGAGAACCCTGAAGTCGTCATTGGTATGTTTCCTGTTAATAGAATACCTGCAATAATTTTATTTGACTCTACGGCTTCCCACTCTTTTATTATGCGGAGTTTTGCTGCCCAAAACAAATTTCCTTATTCGATTTTGAGAAAGAATATGTTGGTACAATCCCCGAGATCTTTACTCAGATGCAATCTGGTCTGCCATAATTTGGAAATTGATATCAACGGAGTCCGTTTTCCAACTTCCTTGATAGTCATGGAATCTGCCAAGTTGGACATTATTTTGGGGATGAATCGGTTAACCCAATACCAAGTATGCATTAACCGCATGCACCGAGAATTCACCTTGACAAGTCAGGAAGGGAAGACTGCACAATTCTATGCCTGCAGAAGCATACCCAAGAAAGAAATGGTCTTCACCGCTGTGGCTAAAGAATTGGTATTAATTCCTGTGGTCAGTGAGTTTCCCGACGTATTCCCAGAAGAATTGCCAGGAATGCCGCCGGACAGAGAGCTTGAATTCGCAATTCATCTTGTGCCTGGGACCGCACCGCTATACAAGAAGTATTATCGGATGCCTTCATCAGAATTAGTGGAGTTAAAGAAACAGCTTGATGAGATGCTCCAGAAAGGTTATATCCATCCAAGATCTTCCCCATGGGGATCACCCGCAATATTCGTGGACAAGAAAGATGGTAGTCCCCGTATGTTTGTGGATTATCATCAGCTGAATGATGTCACCATCAAAAACAAATATCCACTACCCAGGATTGATGATTTATTTGATCAACTCAGTGTGGAAAAAGTATTCTCCAAAATTGATTTAAGGACTGGATACCATCAACTCAAGATCAAAAAGGAAGATATTCCTAAGACCACGTCACTACCTGATACGGTCTTTATGAATATACCGTTATGTCCTTCAGCCTCACCAATGCCCCTGCTTTCTTCATGCACATCATGAACAAAGTATTCATGGATTTCCTGGATAAATTTGTGGTGGTCTTCATCGATGATATCCCTATCTACTCAAAAAGTGAAGAAGAGCACAAGGGACACCTCAGAGCTATCTTACAAAGACTCAGTGACCATCAGCTCTACGCCAATGTTAGTAAATGCGAGTTTTGGCTCAAGCAAGTTGGATTCCTCAGAAATGTGTTGTCATTAGAAGGTATAGCCCTGGATCCAAGTAAGGTGAAGGGCGTGCTTGACTGGATGGCACCGACGACAGTATCCCAAATCCGGAGTTTCCTTGGATTAGTCGGGTACTACTGTTGTTTCATTGAAGGTTTCTCTAAGAATGCCAAGCCAATGACAGAGCTTCTCAAGAAAGATAAGTAATTTGAATGGACTGAGGACTGTGAGGAAAGTTTCAATGTGCTAAAAATCAGACTGACAACATCACATGTGTTGACTATTCCGGACATCAACCGCAGCTTTGATGTGTACTTTGACGGTTCCAGACGAGGTCTTGGATGCGTACTTATGCAAGATGGCAAGGTGGTAGCATATGCATCTCAAGAGCTACGACCCCACGAAGGGAACTATCCTACTCATGATCTGGAATTGTCCACGGTTTTTCATGCTCTAAAAATTTGGAGACACTACCTCATTGGAAAAAGGTGTCAAATATTTACCAACCACAAGAGTCTCAAGTATGTATTTACTCAGCCAGACTTAAACCTCCGCCGACGGAGATGGCTTGAGTTAGTAAAGGATTGTGATCTTGGAATTAATTATCACCCGGGTAAGGCTAACGTGGTCGCTGATGCACTCTGCCGAAAGCCTGCCAGTCTGCATACCATGATGGAGTCCTTGCCTCCCAAACTTCAGGAAGAGCTTACTCAGCTCAATCTGGTCATTATTGCTATTGGTCTTGCTAATGTGATCAAAGTTACTCCTACACTCGAGGATGAGATCCGCAAGGCCCAGTCAGATGACCCAGGGCTACAAAAACATGCCAAGCGTATGTTAGAAGGCCAGACACAAGATTTCTCTAAGGATCAGCAAGGTATGCTATGGTCCCGCGGAAGGATTTGTGTACCGAATCAAGCAGACTCAAGAAAGAAGTAACTGCCAGAAGCACATGAACCTTCGTATTCCATTCACCCCGGAGGTACTAAAATGTTCGAAGACCTTCGCCAGATATTCTGGTGGGATGGGATGAAGAAATACATCGCATATTTTGTGGCTTGTTGCGACATTTGCAACAAAGTGAAGGTAGAACACCAGAAACGCGCCAGACTCCTCCAACCTTTGCCCATTCCACAATGGAAGTGGGATGATGTCTTTATGGATTTTATCACGGGCCTACCAAAGACTCATCAAGGAAATGACGCAGTATGGGTCATAGTGGACACATTGACCTAGGTAGCTCATCTTATTCCCATCAAAACCACTTACCGAGCCGATCAGCTCACACAGTTATATGTGTCAAGAATAGTTAGTCTGCATGGTGTACTAAGAACAATCACTTCCGACAGAGGGTCAGTTTTTACCTCCGCTTTCCGGTCACGTCTCCATCAAGCTTTAGGGACCGCCCTAAAGTACATCACAGCTTATCATCCTCAGACAGACAGGCAGACTGAGTGTGTAAACCAAATACTCGAAGATATGCTTCGAGCATGTGCCTTGGCCCAAGGAGCTAAATGGGAAGATTGTCTGCCTTATGTCGAGTTCTCCTACAACAGAAGCTTCCAGACCAGCCTAAAGATGTCACCTTATGAAGCTTTGTATGGCTGTAAGTGCCGCACTCCATTAAATTGGTCTCAAACATGAGATAGCCGCACTTTCGGAATGGATCTCATGATGGAAGCTGAAAGGCAAGTCTAGGAAATCCAAGACAGATTGCAATTGGTTAATCCCGACAGAAGAGTTATTATGATGCAAAGCACCAATAGATCAGTTTTGAACCCGGAGAGCATGTGTACCTCTGAGTCACTCCTATGAAAGGAGTCAAAAGATTTCAGACTCGCGGAAAATTGGCACCCAGGTATATTGGACCATTACTAGTTATGTCCAGAGTAGGTACTGTTGCATATCAGTTGGAATTGCCCCCGGAATTGTCAGAAGTGCACAATGTGTTCCATGTCCCACAGGTAAGACGATGTATATCACCTCCCAAGAAAAGGATTGATATGTCAGAACTGGAGCTAGCTAAGAAGAGGAGAAACCATTCAGAATCTTGGATGAGATGGAAAGGATCACCGGCAGTAAAACGAGAAAGTTTTATAAGGTTCAGTGGGAGCATAACACACAGGAAGAGGCAACTTGGAAATGAGAGGAATTTCTAAAGGAAACCTATCCAGAATTGTTTTCCCGAGGAACCGAATCTCGAGGATAAGATTCATCATAAATGGGGTTGGTTTGTGACAACCTGATTCTTGCCCCCTCTTCTTTTTCTGATTTTGATTTGTCTTTTATTTGAATTTGGGTTTTTGGATCATTTCAGTTGGACTTAAACACTTGGGCATAACCTTTGTTTTCACCCAAGTGGGTCACCTCTCCCCAAGCCATCATTTCTTCTCTGGTTAACCCCAAAATAATCTTAGGAATATTTTTTCAAATGAAAAATATTCATTTCCTCCTCTAAAACCCTAATCAGCAACATGTGCTCCAAAGCAACCCCCATTTTTCTTACCCACAAAAATCTGAGGTAATACCCAAATATTCTTGGAACCCTGGCACCTCCCTGAGCAAACATATTGCATCACTTTTTGGAATATTTTTGCTATAGAAATTATTTTCTGTTCTGGTCAGAAAAGCCAGTTTCTACAACAAGTACCATTTTCCTTGATCCAATGAGGCTGATATTTCTTGAGCATCATTACCCTCGTAAGAAACTGCTAACCACCAAAAATCAGCCCCAAACACTCGCTCGTTCGATCACAGTCAACTCAACAAGTTTTTGACCAGAAACTTAACCGGAAGAAACCGACTCCCACGGTGCACCAGTGATCAACTCGAAGCAATGGAGTGACTCAGATCATCAACAAAAAAATTCCCGACATGAATTTATGGTAAGCCATGGCTCTATGCCAGAGTTCGCACGGTGACCATGCATGTGCACGATGCCAACATGCTAGTCGACGCGCTCTGGCTGCCGCCGCGCGCTCTGTTCAGCGCGTGCTTGCTGCCCTGGCTGCCGCACCTTGCCACACCGCGCCCCCATCCTTGTCTCGACCCCTTAACTCCACCCTGGCACTCGCCGACGCTGGAGCTCGCCGCAGTGAGCACGGGCACGACGCAGCCAAGCCAAGAGTGCGCCCGTGCCCCTGTGCTCGTCGCGTACCGCGCTCCTGTGCTAGTCGCTGCCCGCCCACAATTCCCGTGTGATCCCCAGCGCCTTCTCCCCGTCTCACTAAAGCCATTCATCTCCAGGCGCCACTCCAGAGAGCTCGGGCGAGCTCTCGATCCCCACTTCAGCCTCACCTATTAATAGAGCCCTCCAGAGCTCATTTCTCTCCACTCACGCACTCATCATACATCCACACCACCGTAGGAAGCCACAGCCAGCCCGGGCAGGCCTCTGGCCTCTTACCCCACCCCGAGCTTGCCGGCGATCCCCGTCCACTACCCCCTCCCTCTCCAGATCCGCTCGTGCTCCACTGACCTCTCCGGCGTGTCCGTGGTGGTCCACTGGTGAGTGCTGGTGCTGCTGGAGCTACTAGACTGGCCCTGCCTCACCGGAATCGCCATCTCCGACGAGCCCCGCCCGCTGCCGCCGCTGGAGAGCCTCGCTACGACCACGTCGGGCCACCCCTAGCCACGCTACGGGTACGGGCAGCTGCGCCTCGACTTCCTCTTGCTTCCTATCCTTCTGGACCTGGCCGCCGACCTCTCCTCGCCGGAGAAATGCTGGCTCGTCATCGGCAAATCTCTGTTTCTCTCACTCTCCCCCTCTGACCTGACCACTGGGGCCCGCTGTCAGCCACTCGGGCCGTGCCCGAAGCAGTATGAGTGGTGGCGCCCCACGGGTTTACGTCTTCGACGTCACCCGCTCCCAAGTTTCGGTTTTTATTTAAATTCACCACAGTAGCCGACCTCGTCCATCACGCCGGAGCTGATACTCCAACATCGTCGTCCGCCGCAATCGCAACGCCCTCCATGGCTAGTAAATGAAGCCGAGGCTGAGCTGCCTCTAGGACGCTGACGTGCACTGTACCTGAGCCAGTTCAACCACGCTGCTCTGCACCTCACCGCTGCCGCTCCAACTTTGCCACCATCCACCGCACCAGAGCTGCTCCCGCTACGTCGTCCTTCACCGCCTCGGATCTTCTTCCCCTCCGATGATAGACGGCCACCGCAACATAGTCAACAATTTGGCCAAGGATTCTTCCAAGGCTCCACCCTCCTCCAAAACATTGGTTCCCCTGGTAAAAAGATGAAAATCGCCGTGACATTAGGAGGACACAACACTGGCAACCTGAAATGGTACTCCTCTTCCCCGATTCGTGCAAATCTTACGTGTCTGCTTGCACGGTATTCATCCCACAGAAGACACTAGTTGACCGCTTCTTCCTGATACTAGATGTTCCTAGTAACTCGCGATGCACGAGGTTTCTCCTCATATACTATTTCACCTTAGCTAGAGGTCCGTCGCCCCCCCTGGATTTCAAAATTGCTTGTCAGTTGATTCCCAATTAAAGGAAGCATTCCCTAGTGTAACAGGCGCTAGTCTTCCTATTACGTTGGGGAAGAAGCGCATCGGTGTTTTATCTTAGGGGTGTGTGGGGCCTAGGAACTGCTGGCGCCCGATCTGGAGGTCGGCCGGGATTAAAGTGATGGCTGGGGGGCGCTGCCAACAACGGCGGTGGCGTGAGGTCGAGGGGCGGGCGGGGTGGCGGAGGCAGGGGTTTGGGCTGGTGGTCGCTGGCGGTTCGAGAAAGATCGTCAACAGTAACTGGCGGGAGGTAGAAGAAGACCATCTTCTCGTTCCTTATATATCGGACGGTTCATAAAAAAATCGACTGACCTATTTATTTTTCAGTCGACTGTTATTTTGATAGGACCACATGTGGTGGTGTGCTGAAGGATTACCTGCATATCCCAGCTATCCCTATGCTCATATATTACAAAATCATACGGAGTAGAATCTAATTTTTTTTGCCATGCAATGTTGTAGAGCTATCATATGTCTCCTGTCATTTATTTTCCACACCTGCTATTCACTACTTTTACAGTGCACTAGTTCTGCACACACTTCACCCATACTCTCACTATTGTGTTTTTATGCATGGGTATTTCAGACTCTGCCTTGCCAGAAGCACGAAATAAAAGAGAGAAGTCGCTCATGCTTTCTTCGCGGGTAGGCAAGACACGTTTCAACACTTTAAAGGTTGCAGGTTCAACAGATGGAGACGGTAAATGCAGCACTAGAGTTGATGATCTCGCTTGCCATGAACCACCATCCTAGGTGCTTGCTTTAACTTCGCAGTGTCATATGTGGTTGCATGTTGCGTATGGTGTCTAGTTTGTATTCGAAAGGACGAAGTAGGTCTTTATTAAGATAAGGAAAGATATTTTTTACATGAACCACCATCCGAGGAGCACCAGAAGACAAAAATCTAGTCAGGGCACTGGCCGAGCCAGTGACAAGCCCAACACACACATGCATCACCTGGAAGCCAAATATAAAGCCACGATGGTGGCGAAGCAGCCTGCCTGCCACCAGACTCTCAGGTCCTCAATGGTCATGCTCACAACTCCAGCCGGATGTCTAGCTTGTATTGCTTCCAATTTGGTTAAACTGCATCAGCTTAGCTTACACGTTATACCTTTGAATATGACATGCCTTCCTGTTTTTGGTACATACTAGTAAATCTATCCACTAACCATGTTCTTAATCAAACTAATGTTCTTTTGTATCCCTCATCAATCACTTATGATGAGACAGTCACACCAGGGGGTTACTGTGAGAAAATAAGCTCTCTTGAAGAATGCACTGTCAGCGTCCCCACATGATTCTCAAGAAACAGCAAGGCTAGATGAAGATAGTGAACGTGGCTCAGTAGTTGATGACCACATTTCTCCAACACCAGCATCGTAGGTGCTTGCTCTAACTTGGCAGTGTGATATGTGGTTGCATGTTGCATATGGTGTCTAGATTGTAATTCTTCCAATCGAGTTAAATTGCATGTGCTATTCTGCTTAGTTTATACATCATACTTGTTAATGTGACATACATTCCAGTTTTTAGTACATAGTACATCAGTCTATTAAGCATGTACTTACATAGAACTATTCTTTTGGATCCCGCATCAATCAATATTATGAGACACCTTTAGTATATGAAGTGCGATATTGGTTGCATCTTTCATATGATTTACAGCATGCGCTGCTTCTAATTTGATGAAACGCCATTTATGATGGGACGCTTTTAACTTCGCAGAGTCATATTGTTTGCATCTTTCATGTGGTGTCTAGCTTGCATTGCTTCTAATTTGTTGAAATGGCTTCTGCTTAATTTACACAAACAGTTGTGAATATGCCATGCCGTCCTGTTTTTCGTACATATTCCATCCTAGTATCATGTGTTTGCCTTACATCAAAGTAGTGATTGTCACTATCGTACACGAATGAGTTATGAAGAGTGAATTTTATTGCTTTTTCTTGTCGGTTTTACTTGACAATTCAAAATCAATAAAGCGGAAGGAAATTAGCAAGGCAGTGGATAAAGGTGCTCCTTCCAAACGGAGGGCCTCTACAGATTCTACGCCGCCACCCCCCAAAAAGACACTCCATGTTCATGTGTTGATGATGAGCACGTCTCCCCTAGTGCACCATGTTGATTGGCACTGTTATATGTGGTTGCATGTTATGTATAATGTCTACCTTGTATTGCTTCTAATTTTTTTGAATTCCATCTGCGTACTTTACACATTACACTTGTGAATAAGACATGTGTTCCTGTTTCAAGAACATACAATATCTGTCTATCACTCCATGTTCTTACATCAAAGTACTACTGTTGTGTAACCTGCAACAATCACGTATCATAAGACACGTTTGACTTGGGAGTGTGATATAGGTTATATCTCGCATTCTTTCTTAGCTTGTACTATTTCTAATTTGTTGAAATGGCACTTATGAAAAGACAATTTTAACTTGGTAGAGTGATATTCGTTGCATCTTTCATATGGTGTCTAGCTTTCATTGTTTCTAATTTGTTGAAATGCCTTCTTCTTAGTGTACACATCATAGCTGTGAATATGCAATGTTGTCCTTTTTCTTACACATTCAATCGTCCTATCATGCGGTCGCATTACATTAAAGTAGTGCTTGTCATCATCCTGCATCAATGTGTTCTGAAAAGAGAATTTTATTCATCTTGTGGGTATGACTTGACAAGGAAATACAACTAAGAAATAGGAAGGAAAAAATAAGGAAGGGACTAATGACGGTCTTCCGGCGAAACCGGCATCCCCGGTGCTTTCTCTAGCTTGGCAGTGTGATATTGTCTTGCATGTTACATATGGTGTCTCACTTGTATTGCTTGTAATTTGATTAAATTACTTCTGCTTAGTTTACACAAATAGTTGTGAATATGCCATGCTGTCATATTTTTCGTACAGATTCCATCCTCGTATCATGTGGTTGCCTTACATCAAGGTAGTGATTGTCAGTATCATGCATGTATGAGTTCTGAAGAGTGAATTTTATTGCTTTTTGTTGTCAGTTTTACTTGACAATGCAAAATCAATAAAGCAGAAGGAAATTAACAAGGCATTGGATAAAGGTGCTTCTTCCAAACAGAGGTCCCCTCCGCGTTTTACTCAGCCATCCCCCCAACCAGACTTGGAAGACAACACATGCATAGACACTGAAATTAGTTGGGTTGATGATGAGCATGTCCACCCTTGTCCACCATCACAAGTGATACCTCTAACATGGCACTATTATATGTGGTTGCATGTTATGTATGAAGTCTAGCTTGTATGGATTCCAGTTTTGTTGAATTACATCTGCTTACTTTACACATTATACTTGTGAATAAGACACGTGTTCCTGTTTCTAGAACATACAATATCTTTCTATCGCACCATGTGCTTACATCGAAGTACTATTGTTGTGTATCCTACAACAATAACTTTCCACAAGACACGTTTAAATTGGGAGTCTGATATAGTTTACATCTTGCATTATTTTCTAGCTTGTACATCTAATTTGTTGAAATGGCACTAATGACGAGACAGTTTTAACTTGGTAGAGTGATATTCGTTGCATCTTACATATGATGTCTAGCTTTCATTGCTTCTAATTTATTGAAATGCCTTCTGCTTAGTTTACACATCATAAGCTGTGAATATGCAATGGCACAAATGACGAGAGACCTTTAACTTGGTAGTGTGATGTTGTTTGCATCTTGCATATGATTTATTTCTTGTACTGCTTCACATTTGTTTAAATGCCAGTTATGACGAGACACTGTTAACTTGGCAGAGTGATATTTGTAGCATCTTTCATATGGTGTCTACCTTCCATTGCATTGTTTCTAATTTAGTGAATTGCCTTCTGCATCATAGTTCTGATTATCTCATGACATCCTGTTTTTCGTAGATATTACATCCTCCTATCATGTGGTTGTCTAACATCAAAGTTCAGTTCATCTGTATCACGCATCAAGTTGTTCTGAAGAACTAAAATTTTATTCCTTTTTTTGTCGGCTTGACTTAATATGGCATAGAGATAGAGGACGGCACACAAAATGACAGGGGATGGTGCTAGTACTAAGGACACATGGAAACGGAAGCGGAAGAATTATGCAGATTCTGCTGGTACTAAATGTGCAACAGAAGGTCAACGTCCAACGGAAAATTGTAAAAAGGGGTATCTTGTGCTACACGAGCGGCAAAACAAGCCAAACAGAAAGTAATAGCTGCCACCAAACAAGCAGAGACAACCCTAGTTGTTGCAACACCTTCCAAAGTACCACCAGCTGCATGAGTTACTCCTTTGCCAACTCAGCTAGCAGCACGTTCCCAAGCTCCCTTGCCACCTGACTCTAATTTTAAAGCACTCTTGACACAAGACAATTTGGCAAGATTAGATGAACCTTCTGAGCTTCAACAGCAAGAAGGTAGTTGCGGGAGTCAAGTTACAGTTGCATGCTTCTTTATATGTAGTCTAACTATTTGATGTACACTAACCCTGTAGGTGTACAAAAAGAGGGGTACACTTTTTGTACCCCTATAACTGTGCACGGGCAGTCTGAGCCACGGGCACCACAGAACTGAGCAAGGCAAGGGAGGTAAGCCAAGGTAAGGCCGAAGCTCGAAAGGAGCAGAACGACGCCAAGACCAAGACCACAAAGAGCAAAGGGGACGAAGCGGACTCCCCCGGCAAGATCTTTGCCGGGGGCGGTTTTAGCAAACCCGGCAAGACCCTTGCCGTAGCAGCTCACCCCACACCTACGGAGCGAATCACCCTTGAGTCCACTGCCCCCATGGGGCAAGGATTCGGGAGACATCCCCGTGGTGGCATGCAGATCTTTGTGAAGACATTCAAGATTAGATACACCCTATAGAAGATGACGACCCTTGGTAGGATCCCAGCCAAGGAGGACCACAAGGCCCCCGGCAAGAGCCTTGCCGGGGATGACAACGGCGCCCACGGCAAGACCCTTGCCGGGCTACAGTGAGCCCTTGCCAAGAACACCCGTATGGCCACCATCAGGCCCACGCCAATCAAACCTTCACCAACATTCGCATGCAGCTGCCGACCCAACCAGTTGGGCAGGCACCTGCGTGGCGGCTAGCGGATCTTCGTGGAGACCCACCACTGCGCCACCTCAGCTGCCTGCCTGCCTACATGGCACCACGGGCACCGCTGCCCAGGGCGCTGGTCGACACGAAAGGGAGCGGCGACGGACGAGACAGGGCTCTCCCCCGTCTCCGATAAAGCAAGGACACATAAGCAAGAGGCATTAAAGGCGCCTTGTCATGTAATGCGAGGGATAAACTTCGCATCCATGCCCACCTTTCCACCTCCTGCGTGCCACTGTGGCAACCCCTTTCCCTATAAAAGGAGCCCAAGGCGACCAGGAGGAGGATTCGGCTTTTTCGAGCTCCTCACGCCCCATTGCTAGTTCAATAACACAGATAAACAAACCACCAAAGCAGGAGTAGGGTTTTACGCTTCCTCGCGGCCCGAACCTTGATAAAGAAACCGTGTGCTATTTGTTTGATCCGCTCTTCTCACGACCACACGCCCCGCGACCGTAGTAGGGTTTCCTATGATCCCATAGGTGTCGTTCTCACCGACATCTATGGTGCGCCAGGTAGGGGGCGAAGTTGTGAGAATCGACTCTAGCAGTTAGTTCGACGCTTCTTCATCGTCATGGCGCCCAAGAAGAAGATGACGGTGGCGGTTGGCCCGTCCGAAGCCGGACATCCCATCCCGATGCGGGCGAGCAGCGGACCGATCGCAGAAAGGACCCTAGGCGCCGTTCGTGAACACCAACACCGTCCCAGCAGCCAAAGTTTGGGAGGCGGCGATGTTCGTGCGCCTGGTAACGGGCTGCACGCCGCCAAATCCAAAGACGGAGCCAGGGCCTCCGCAGGTGGTGCGGGGCCTTCCAAGATCGCTGCCACCCCGTCCGAAGGCGACGCGAGGACTTCCAAGACTCCCACGCCGGCGCCGACGGCGCGCTCCTCTCAAGCGGCACGCGGCGAACGGCGTAGTCACGCCAAGGACCCCGGCGTCGCCCATGAAATAGCCCAGCGCCACTCCGGGATTTAGAAGACCTGCCCTTTCGCCCGGCGCTGGTGAAGATGGCATGCGACCGGCGGGGTCATGATAGAGCTCCGCCGACATGGTCAGAAGTCGAAGCGCGTCGCGATCCGTGCAGGTTTCGCTGCCACCAACGCCAGCAGAAGCCCTGGCACGCGCGCAGTTGCTCCTCGATTTTCCTCCCACTACGTGGAAACTCGACGAATGGAGAGCCACTATCAGAAGCCTTGTTGTGGTGGCCAACAAAGATGAACCGAGTCCGGTGGAGCCCCCGGGTCGACGCTCCGACGGAGTCCCACGCACCGATGGCGGGGAAAGCCGGCGGCGCCGCGACCACGGTGCACTCGCCTCCTCCTCGCCCGGTACATGCGGACGCCAGCCCGTCGCGACGTTACAGGCGACGAACTCTCCATAGCATCGTCCGACCAAGGGCCCACCGTGACCAGCGCCAAGTTTTTCGAACGAGAACATGAAGACGCCCGAACCACTATAGAGAGCGCCCGGCGGCGGGCCTTTCCACCAATCAGACAGGCGAGAAGGGCCTAGTGTGAGCCACCCGACACCGGGGAGCCCTGGAGGCCTACCTTATGAGGTAGGCTGTCCGGCTTTTACCCGTGAGCTGCGGCAGTTCCAGTGGCCCACTCACCGCACCTTCAAACCCGACGTGGGCGAAAATTAGAGCGGCAAGACCCACCCATCCGAGTTCCTCAGCATCTACACCATCGCGATGCAAGCTGCCGGATCCCGCGATGATAAGGTGCTTGCGAATTACTTTCTGTTGGCTCTTAAACCCAACGCCATGTCATGGTTGATGCACTTGCCGGTAGACTCTATTTCCTCCTGGTTGGATTTGTGCCATGAGTTCGTGGGCGCCTTCTTTGGAGGCCACCAAGCCCATGGCCAAGCAAGCGACCCTGCACGTCATTCCCCGGAAGGGGAGGCGAGAGTCTCCGCAAGTATATAGAGAGGTTCAACCGGATACAAAGATAATATCCCTGATGTTCACCCTCGCCATCATCGCCGCATTCCATCGAGCGTGCGTAATCCGCAAGATGTGCGAAGAGAGGCGGCAATGAACAAGGTGAAAGATGTAGCGAACTCTATGTTCTTGCCGATAGATGTGCCCGGCTGAAGAGGGAAGGAAGTACCCGGCGAAGATGCCGGGCGTGAAACCGACTCCTCAAATGAGGATATTGCCGCCCGGTGAAGAAAGGCGGCGCCGCATAGCGAGAAGCGCAAAAGGTAAAGCCGTGCTTGGCGTCGAGGGATCTGATGACGCCGGCTCCACCAAGAAAACCAAGGTAGATGACCCCGGCAAGGAAGTTGCCGGATGTGACGCCTGCCGGGCCTTGGCGGCTGCCGAGAAGCCAGGTAACTCCGACAAGCGATACTACAAGATCCATCGCACCAAAGGCCATGCTCTCCAAGACTGCCGACAGCCTGAGCTCCTCGCGGAGAAGCAGGGGGCTTAGTATGAGAGGCGGGACAAGGAGAAGGGCCCAGACGGTGCTGAGGGGTCCGACAAGAAGCGTGACGGCCAGGCGGGCCGTCGCGGCAAGGATAAACAACGGGAGAGGCCCGCCCGGGGCCGTGATGTAAAGCCAGAAGACGACGATCACGAAGAGGATGACGAATCCGGCGACCAAGAGTTTCAGAAAGCTACAGAGGCCATGTGTGTCGACGGCGGCGCCTCGCTACATACTTCTCACCGCCGACTTAAACAGTGGGCGCAAGAGATTACAGCGGCAGAGTCGTCGTTCGATGCCCAAAGGCCGCTGAAGTGGTCCAGCACACCTAGCTGGTTGCGTCGCCGCCATGGGCAGGTTCATTTCCAGGTCTGCCGAGCGCGCCCTTCCCTTTTTCAAGATCCTAAAAAAGGCGGGCCCGATGGAGTGGACGCTAGAAGCCGAAGCAGCATTGCAAGGTTTGAAGAAGTACCTCTCCTCCGTGCCAGTACTAGTTGCGCCCAGGCCACAGGAGCCGTTGCTACTATACCTGGCGGCAACGGACCAGGTGGTCAGCGCCGCACTAGTGGCGCAGAGAGAGGTTGACAACGAGGTAATGGCAGCGGCAGAGCCCGACATCACCAATGTAGAGACGACACAGCCAGTTGAAGTGCCGCCGAAGAAGAAAATGATGCATCACCCGGTCTACTTTGTTAGTTCCCTCCTGCAGGGGGCTAGATCAAGGTACTCCGGCATGCAAAAACTGCTCTTCGGCCTTCTTATGGCCTCGAGGAAGCTGCGTGACTACTTCTAGGCACACGAGATCACTATCGTCACTCGCCTCCCTCTGCATCAGATATTGCACAATCCGTATGCAACGGGAAGAATTGTGGAATGGGCACTGGAGCTGTCCAGCTTTGGCCTCAAGTTTGAAAGTACTTCGACGATTCAGAGCCGAGTCCTAGCAGAGTTCATTGCAGAATGGACCGCAACACCTGATGAAGAAGCCCAAGAGACTGCTCTCCCCGGCAAGGAGGCAAGTTGTGATTGGATCATGTACTTTGATGGAGCTTTCTCCTTGCAAGGCGCCGGGGCTGGCGTACTGCTTGTCGCGCCCACCGGAGAGCACCTCAAGTACGTGATCCAGATGCACTTCCCCAGGGAGGTGTCAACAAACAATACAGCAGAGTACGAAGGGCTGCTTGCCGGTCTTAGGATCGCGGCGGACCTCGGAATCAAGAAACTCATCGTCAGAGGAGACTCGCAGCTTGTCGTCAAGCAAGTCAACAAGTATTACTAGAGCCCGTTGATGAAGGCCTACGTCGATGAAGTGAGAAAGCTGGAAGAGCGTTTTGGACGGTATCTGAGTGAACACGTTCCCCGAGCGGAGAAAGATATCGCCGATTACTGTCAAAAGCGGCGCTGCCCTCAAGCTACCTATGGAACCAGGTACCTTTGTGCTTCAGCTAACTCATCCATCCGTTGATCCATCAACAGAGCAGAATAAGAGGAGGAAATCAGGTCCCGACAAGTACTTTCCAGCCGAGCTCCCCGGAGCCGCCGGCAAGGATGTTGCCAGGGATACTGAGCCCGCCACGGGACGACTGGCTCCGGCAGAGCGTCAAGCTCTTGCCGTCGAGACAGCCGCTCCTATAGCGGAGGAAATGCCTTTAGTCCTCGCCGTCGAGCCCTGTGCTCCAAAGCATGGGCACAAGATACCGTCCGATTCCTCCAAACAGGGAACTTCACGAGGAAGCAGGAGGAAGCGGAAAAAAAAGTAGCCCGTCGCTCTCCCATGTACCAGTTAAATGCGATGACGTCCTGTCATGAGAGAGAGGCCGACCAGTGTGAAATTGAAGTGTATCCCTCGAGAGGAAGGACTGGAGCTGTTGGCGGAGATACACGGAGGCATATGTGGATCCCACATTGGGTCAAGGGCCCTTGCCGGCAAGGCATTTCGGCAAGGCTTCTTCTGGCCCACCGCCCTCCAGGATGCGACGACACTAGTCACCAGGTGTGAAGCGTGTCAGTTCCATTCAAAGAAGCTTCATCAGCCAGCTCAAGCCCTTCAAACCATTCCTCTCTCCTGGCCCTTCTCGGTCTGGGGGCTCGACATACTGGGCCCTTTCCCCCGCGCTGTCGGGGGCTTTGAGTACTTGTACGTTGCAATCGACAAGTTCACAAAGTGGACGGAGGTGGAGGCGATGAGGAAAGTCACAGCTCGATCACCGTCAAGTTCTTCAAGGACTAGTGTGCCATTTTAGGCGTACCCATGAGGTTATTACCGACAATGGCACATAGTTCACAAGTCGCACCTTCATGCAATATACCCAAGACCTCGGCGGCAAAGTCTGTTTGCTTTTCGCTGCTCACCCGCCAAGCAATGGTCAAGCCGAGAGGGCAAATGCTGAAATCTTCTTGAGGCTTAAGGAGCAAGACCTTTGACAGGCTGCACCAAGAGTGGAAGGCGCTGGATTGATGAGTTGCCGGCGGTTCTTTGGTCGATCAGGACGATGCCAAATCGAGCCACCGGCCAGACACCTTTTTCCCTAGTATACGGGGCAGAAGCAGTTCTCCCCACTGAACTCATATACGGGTCACCTCGAGTGCTCTCTTATGATGAGCTTGAGCAAGAGCAACTGCGGCAAGATGTCGCAATGCTCCTTGAGGAGATCGTCTTCGGGCGGCTGTGAGAGCAAAGACGCTACCGAGAAGCCTTGCGCCGCTACCATAGCCGCAAGGTTCATGCCCGAAGCCTTGATGAAGGCGACCTTGTCCTTCGGCGCGTTCAATAGGCCAAGAATTCCAACAAGTTGACGCCAAAGTGGGAAGGCCCTTATCGGGTAATACGATTTACCAGGCCCGGCGCAGTCCGCCTGGAGACCGAAGATGCCGTTCCGGTGAGTAACTCCTGGAACATTGACCATCTTCGCAAGTTTTACCCGTGAGGCGCGGCTTGCGAGGCCCCCCGGCAAGCCACCTTTTGTACAAGCATTGCCGATGATGCATGTAACCCTTTGTACAAAGCCAGGCACAGACCCTTAGCATAAATAAATGAAGCACTGGCGCCCTAAGTTATAGCATGCATGCTAGGTCGAGTCTAGATCCTTGGTTAGGGTTGATAGTGCTCGTGACGACTAACCCCTAGCTTAGAGGTCGAGTGTGCGTCCCTTTGCCGTTCTTTTTTCTTCTTTGGTTCGCAGGGCTCACATATATCCTTGCCGGATCACTTGAGGACGAAAAAGAGAAGTGGGACAGACCGACATCTAGAACCCGGCAAGCCAGTATTGCCTGGGGCTGCAAGTGCAAAGATACACCCATGACAAACCAGAGTGCCGGGGGCTACAACTTCAGATAAGTTCTTCATCCCTTATCATGCATTCCCTTATGGACTGTGGTATGTGAAACCTCGTTTTTTCCCAAAGCTACCGTGCTCCCCTAGAACTCTAGGCCCTAGGGCTCGTTCCTGGGGCCAGGTTTGGTTGTAGTCGCGGCCGCAGAAGCGTGAAACGAGGAGCCTGAACCCACCTCATCCCTGCCTCCGCCAAAAGTGTGAGAAAGGTCGAGCGAAGTGGGAAGACGGCAGGGCCTGTTGCCGGGCAAGGAAATGTTTATCTTAGGGATATCAAGGATTTACTCCTTGTCGTGATTTCTACCCGCAAACAAATGACCCGGCAAACATCCCTTTTTCATTAAAAACATTTCACTCAGGTACAGCCCATGGGGAATGAAAAACATGAATGATGGGATTACAAGTTTTAAATTCAGTCAAGGCCCAAAGGCTTACAAGCTAAAAAGAGATAAGGTGCCCGTAATCCCTTTCTTGTGCCTCTCCTCAGGAGGCAGGTCAAGCAGGCAAAAAGGGCAGAAGGGGCGCCTAGGCGAGCTACGGGTGGCGGGAGACACCAAGAGAACATCTCGGTGGCCGTCCGTAGGCTGGATGGTGATGGCGCGGCCGAAGCGAGCTTCAAGACGAGGCGGCAGGACGTCGGCCTGCGTCGAAGCGTCGATGCCCAGCAGATTCGATTTGACGGCCTTGCCGCCCGCCCTCTTCCTCTTCCGCAGCCTCCCAACGCCAGCCGCCCAAGGAGACGACCCCGAGAAGTTCAGGAAGCCGGCGACACGGATGATGGGGTCGCCGGTGCCGCACGGAGCGGTGCCCGATACCTAGTCGGATCCGTCATCCTGCCGCCCGCTACCCTCGTCGTTGCTGCCACTGTCCTCCTCGCCACTCCTGCCCAAGGAGGAGTTTTCGCTATCAGAAGAGCTCTCCACGCAGCACCTTGCCCGGGTCCAGAAGAGCCCGAAGACCTTGACGGAGAGGAGGCCGCCCTCCATCAGCTTGAAATGGAGAGTGAGCCCCTCCGTCAAGTGGTGGATATGAGCGAACGTCTTCCATCCCCGATGAAGATACATCACGTGAGGGGCTGGGAAGTCAACGCGAACTCGCGTACCGCTGATCCCACAGCCCCTCATGTGCAGCCGCAATGACTCCGGCGGATCCAGCTCCATCTCCCGCGCGAATGGAGTCGGGAGACGAAGGCGACGGCGAGGCGGCAGTGAACTGGACGAAGAACTTCAAGGGTCATCCCCAACATGGCCCTCCATGGGGGGAGGAACTACTGGCGGAGGCGAGACCGGCGCGCTGCCCCGTCCTCCTCTTCCCCGACCGCCTCAGCCTCGCCCATGGCCTCGCCCCCTCCCCCTTCCCCTCACGGCTGGATCTGCCACCGTAGGTGCAGGAGAAGGAAGGACGCATTGTCGAGCGGCGACCCTCGCCGCCACCGTTGAAGGGCCAGGATTCCCTCTCTCCATGGCGGATGGAGGGGGGAGCACAAGCTTAAGGAAGGAGGAGATGGAAGAATGCGGGACGCCATCCCCCCTCCCTCTCTTTATAAAGGAACGGGGTGGGGGCTCGGCCGCCCCGCTCAGCCAATCAAGACGCAGAAGGCGCAGGGAACTGGGACCAACCCGGTGCCCCAGCCCGCGACGGCCTGGTTTCCCGCCTCCACCGTTCGCCACCCCAAGCGCATGAGAACCACGTGGCAGGCGTGCGGGACCAAGGCGACGGGTGAGGCGACCTCTCCCCACCCCGTGATCATGGGGAGTTGACGCCTTGAAGACCACGTCTCGGCCCCGTTCAGTAAATGGGCCGCGCCTCCATGCCTCCCTCCGTTTATGGGGAAGGCGCGAACCGCCCCCTTTACTACGACATGACGCATGCGCGCAGAGCTCAGCCCCACGCATGCCGCCCACGTCACGCACGCCTCCCCATGCCGAGCCACACGCGGGAGGCATGGGAAGCGCAGTGCGTGAAGAGACTTACATGTAAAACCACCCCGCCTGCCCACAAGACCGTTTTGGGCCTAGCCAAACGACGCGATTGCGCTTATGTGTGGCCCAGGCCCGGGGGCTCCTGTCGGTGTACAAAAAGAGGTGTACACTTTTTGTACCCCTATAACTATGAAGGGGCAGTCTGAGCCACGGGCACCACCGCACTGAGCAAGGCAAGGGAGGTAAGCCAATGTAAGGCTGAAGCTCGAAAGGAGCAGAACGACGCCAAGACCAAGACCACAAAGAGCAAAGGGGACGAAGCGGACTCCCCCAGCAAGATCCATGCCGGGAGGCGGTTTTAGCAAACCCGGCAAGACCCTTGCCGTGGCAGCTCGCCCCACACCTACGGAGCGAATCACCCTTGAGTCCACTGCCCCCATGGGGCAAGGATTCGGGAGACATGCCCGTGGTGGCATGCAGATCTTTGTGAAGACATTCAAGATCAGATACACCCTATAGAAGATGACGACCCTTGGTGGGATCCCAGCCAAGGAGGACCACAAGGCCCCCGGTAAGAGCCTTGCCGGGGATGACAGCAGGCGCCACGACAAGACCCTTGCTGGGGCCCCGGCAAGACCCTTCTTAGGAGACTACGGGCGAGGCCCTTGCCAAGAACACCCGTATGGCCACCATCAGGCCCACGCCAATCAAACCTTCACCACCGTTCGCATGCAGCTGCCGACCCAACCAGTTGGGCAGGCACCTGCGTGGCGGCTAGCGGATCTTCGTGGAGACCCACCACTGTGCCACATCACCTGCACCGCCTACATGGCACCGCTGGCACCGCTGGCCAGGGCGCGCGGTGTCGACACGAAGGGAGCGGCGATTTACAGACGAGGGCTCTCCCGTCTCCGATAAAGCAAGGACACATAAGCAAGACACATTAAAGGCGCCTTGTCATGTAATGCGAGGGATAAACTCGCATCACTTTACCCTTTCCACCTCCCTGTGCCATCGTGGCAACCCCTTTCCCTATAAAGGAGGCCCAAGGCGACCAGGAGGAGGATTCGCCTTTTGGAGCTCCTCACGCCCCATTGCTAGTTCAAGAACACGTATAAACAAACCACCAAAGCAGGAGTAGGGTTTTACGCTTCCTCGCGGCCCGAACCTGGATAAAGAAACCGTGTGCTATCTGTTTGATCCGCTCTTCTCACGACCCCGCGCCCCGCGACCGTAGTAGGGATTCTTGTGATCCCATAGGTGTCGTTCTCACCGACAAACACTTCCTATGTTCATTGTTGGACTAGCACCTAGGCGCAAGAGGAAAAAACATCATGGGTAATGCTCGATAGATTAACTGAATCTAGAGGAGGAAGAATGGAGATCCTTTTGCAGTGGCTTAAAAAGGCCACGTGATGCTACAGATTCAGCCAAGTTAGTATCAGAGGCAGCAGTTGCCATTAGGTGTCATGCACGTATCCTCCCAACATGGATTCAGTACATGAATGACAAAGATGAAACCCAGTTCAACACCTTCCTGTACCATTTATCTGTAAGTATGGTTATGTATGGAAACTAGTAATATCGTCTTGCTGTGCCCCATACTTTCTAGGTTGTTGATAATGAGACTCCCATAATTTTCAACAGATGGGGTTCAAGTTGGATAGCCAAGATTATGCAACCAGACAAGCTTGCACCATACGTTAAACACTGGTCCCAGGCTAACAGTGAACTTGCCCAAACATCTCCCTTGCAAATATATCGGATGAAGACTGGAGAGGCCTCGTTAAACACTGGTCTGATCCAATGTATCAGGTACGTTATATGTATGTGATCAGATCACATGTTGAACTCCTATTTACACATGTGCCTCACAAATCTATATTCTTGTAGGTGTACTGTTCAAAGAACAAGGCAAACCGTACGAAAGTGAAATTCCAACAGACGACATGATCTCGTAGCTATATTGCACAATGCGAGGCTCTTGTAATTAAGTGATGTTTCACTCTTTTCTCTATACCACATTATCAGATCTATATTGACTTGTTCCAAATGCAGAGGAAAGCCCGCAAGGACCAAAAAGTACCTGAACCAAATGCTATGGAAATCTTCAAGCACTGTCACACCAGCAAGACGAAGGGCATGACTACACTAGCCAAAGTTGTTGTTATAAGTTCTTAATCCTCATGCCTTTTAACTACTACTTACTCTGACTCGTGCATTGAACTGCATTGTTTGCAGCCAACGTCTATTACTCTTTTCAATTTTATACACAATTGTCTTCGCGTATGATTGCACCTTACAAGGTTTAAAAGAGAGGAGTGATTTTCCTTTGATCTTGATCTGTAATCTAGTTCCGTGCTGGACTTGCCCACACAACATTATAATTGCCTCTTTGTCTGTTCTCAGTTGTTTTGTGATATGAATGATGTCATATTATGCTTACCGTATTATAAACTTTGTCTCTTTATCCTTAGCTCTCAATACAATGTGAAGAAATAGACAATACATTAGCCATGGTACATGGCCATATGTTTGGAACCTGGTTTTATTATGTACATTGCAGTAAAATACAACTAATATTTTACACGGGTTCACCAGAATAAGTTTTGGATATAGACCAAAGCTATTTTGTTTGGTTTTGCTGCCTCCTTAATATCTTCTGTTCTGGTACTACTAATGTAAAAACTCAACTTTTCAGCAAGCTATGGAAAAAATGGTGGAACCGCCACCTTCTTAAGGTGATGAGGCAAATATAACCGCAATCTCACCTCTTGCTGCAATGGGTTAGTACATGTCCACTAACAGTGCCAAAAGCACGTTCCTACGTAATATTGGGTTGGTTCTTAAGTCAATCTCGTCCAAACTGCCTCATGATCAAGATATGCAAGCTCAAAACAATGTTATATATGCGCTACAGACACAAGTCCATTCCCTAACAGAGACCCTTTGTGAAACAAGGACATCCATTGTTCGATGTCGTAAATATATGCATGGTTTTTAAACCAGACTATAAGACATTTGCTATGTTGTTCAGGATCCTAGGAGAATTGAAGGTGAAGGTTATGGTGCTCCATCGGATAATACAACATGAAAACGTAACAACCAGGTCAAATGAATTGAGCTTCTGAACTTCTGGTGGTGCATTTATCTGCCAGACTATTAAGTTTTATGCCAACCTTCCTTTTGTTTTGTGGTTGTAATTTGTTTTGTTGCGATACAAAATCTGTTCTTAACGTGCAGCCACCGGCTGAAGAAAACGGCAAGCCATTTTTTTATAGTGTAGGGTGTTCCCTATATTTGCACTGTCGACGAACTTTGATGCCCAATGGATGTAATCCATGCAATTGCCTTAATAGCCTAGCGTTAGTTTCGGGCTTATTTATTGCCCAGTCTTCTTTTTACCTGGTTTGCTAGTGGCAACAACAACCATGGGCCATATACGGACCGTGGTAACCTTGACCCTGCTACAAGCCGTAGGATCCATGGGCCTCCCATTGGCCATCAGATAAATGGGCGGTAGATCGGTGGGCATCAGGCCATCGGATAAATGGGCCCACATGGGCCATAAACGGGCGTAATTGGTATCGGGCCAGCACGGTAACGGGCCATTAACAGGCTGGAAGACAATGAATGCTTAATTCTGTCACAGGCATAACGGGTTATTAATGGGCCAGAATATAGGACGGGCTGGAAACAGCGCAACGCGTTAACAGGCCACAAAAGGGCTGATTCTAACCACGGGCCGAATTTTGCCATTAGGGGAACATGCCAGTAATGGTCCAGAAGTAATCGAGGGCCGGAAAGGAGCCCAAGAACGTATGGGCCGTCAGTAGGCCGAAAGCTAACACGGGCTGGAAACGGCCCATGTGAATCATGGGCCTTTAATGGGTACAAAGAAATTTGCTGTTCATTATGGGCTAGAGTCAGCGTGGGCCACTAAAGGGCCTAAAGTTACGAAAGGCCTCATATGGGCCGAAAGACATCATGGTCCATACATGGGTGTAAAGTGAAATGGGCTGGTAGTATATTCGACGACCCACATAGCGTTGTTGGGCCGATTTCGGGAAGACCCTAACGGGTCGTGAGTTACCGGGCCGTAAAATAGGCTATATGCGAACAAACTGTTAATAGGTTTTTCATGGGCCAGCCCGCTAACTTTTGACCAAGTAAAAATGGGCCGGCCTTTGTAAGCTAAATGGGCCAGTGGTTGGCCGTCGCACGTGTCGACATATAATACGCGCCTATCTGACCCAATGACAGGCTGGCATGTGTGTCCTTCGGCCAGTGAGAATTTTACACGTGGAAAATCCCCATTGGTCCGTGCTGTTCATGGGTTATCGGATCCAAAACCGGACCTGATAGCTTAACAGCGACTCGTTATGGTGGATGCCACGTGTCGGTTACCCTTGACGAAAGCACTTCCATGACGCGTCATTTATCGTCATGGAAGTGAACACTTCCGTGGTGATAATTTGGTATTTTCATGGAACAATTATACGACAGCATAGGTATGACTATCTTGATTCTGTCAAAAAATCGTCATGGATCTACATACATGACATAAAAGGTGACCTACTGTGACCAACACGTATCTTCACGGAAGTGTATTTTTGTGTAGTCCGTGTGGTGGGGGCGACCAGAAGTTACCGAAGCAGCCCCAACCTATTATGTAAATGAGGGCCATACTGTACATGTTGTTTCTCCGTGCTCCAAGGACAAAAGGGGAATTTCGCATGCTAAAGACTAGGTGGCAGAAATTTTACAAGGAGGCAGGAGATTTTGCCGGCCGCGGGATAGTTCGTATCCAGTTTCAACTAATTTTGGACAGTGGTAGTGGGAAGGTCATGAGAGACTGTGTACATGGGGCACACATCAATAGTTAATAATTGGTGTGTAGTCCACCCCAGAAAAAAAGACAAGCCAATCGTACGGGTGTAGAGGCGCGTTCACAAAACAAGGCATCAAACGCTCAGCCTATGTATTTCTCGTGTAAATAGATAATTTAGTGCCATTGGTTATTTACTTTAAACATAATGCATTGACGTGTTATTCTAGAGGCCCACAAAAAGAAATGGATATTGTAGTCCCACAAAAGAAATGGATATTGCAGTCCGCTACTTAAAAGTGTTACCTCATATCATTACATAGCCTCCATTTCATAAATTGCGTACCCGCTGAATTCATATATAAATATTACATATATTACTTCATAATAGAACCTTAAATCATCCAAGACAAATGAATTTGAATGCAAGACTAACAATGGTGCATGTACATGATAGCTACATTGGTTGTTTGAAGAAACATCACTGTTAATTTTGCATGCACAATTGAAAAGGATTATTTAGAAAAAATGTGATATGTGAGTGTCCAATCTTTATAGCGTTGAATCGATATCGTATCTTTGCCCACGATACGAAGTATATATTGATTTATGTTCAAGCGATGCACGTCCATGATCGCTAGATAGTGATACGTGAATGAACTGTTCTACCTATCCCTTAATATAGATATGTGTCACACAAACTCCTTCTCCCTATATCTTAGCGTCACCCCCCCCACACCGACACACACACACTTCCCGACACCGAAGGAGTAGGGTGACACCTCGCTCTTGATACTAATCTATCTCCTAGCTTCTCTCTCAAAAAAAACACACGCACACGCACTACCCGACACCGAAGGAGTAGGGTGGCAACTTGATCTTGATAGTAATCTATCTTGGCTTCTCTCTCAAACACACACATATACACACACACTCGCTAGTTTTGCCTCTATTCCTACTGCGCGCACATTCTCGATACGTCTTTCTCTCCTCCCCTCCCCACCCCCAACAATGACAATAGAAGGGTAACAAACCGATCTTGATCTTAATCTATCAATTGGTTTCTATCTCAAACAGACACACACACACACACACACACACACATACAGACACACACGCTAGTTGTGTCTCTGTGCCTCGCTCACACACACTCGATACGTCTTTATCTCTGTAGCCCCCTCGATATGTAGACTTCTCCCGCGCGCACAGCTGTAGTGACAATGACGCTGAACACAATGTGCCTTGTTTCTACCGGCCTCATGTGATAGTTTTCACGCTGTTTTCTATTAATTAACAAGGAAACCTTTTCTTTGTTACTACTTGTGAATCTGAGATCATTCGGGGCAGACATAAAATATATCACTTCAACCCAATTATTGAAGTAACTATTTTAAAAGAAACTTGCTAGATGCCCACGCGTTGCATGGAACATCAAGATGCATTTGTATGAGTAGTTTATCTTGTGAGAGAAAAGGATGAATGAGGGAAGGCCTTATTTGCAAATATGGAGAGGGGTGTGGGTATATTTTTGCAAAATTGCCATACTTTCCTTCCTATCTGTTAGATATAAATCCGACTGGCTATATTGCAGGATGGCACACCATCATCACCAACTCTGTTTTCTACTCCCTCCATTCCTAAATATTTGTCCTATTAGAGATTTCAACAAGTGACTACATACGGAGAAAAATGAGTGAATCTACACTCTAAAATATGTCTATATACACATCCGTATGTGGTAGTCCATTTGAAATCTCAAAAAGACAAATATTTAGGAACAGAGGGAGTATAAGAGTAGACACGGATATATTTCTCCAGCATCCTCCACAATAAAAATGTGCTGGACTGGTTAGCGTCGGATGCTCGCAACGCGATGACCCGAGTTCGAATTCTGTCTTTAACAATAGATTTTTATACTATATATTATTTAATGTATACTTCTTTCTCTACTGACTGACAGTGGAACCCACATAGTACTTACAATACAAGATTAAGGATGGATTTGTTTCTTTTTAACTTTCTGTACGAACTTGTAGCCACCCTGCAAGTCATGTGTACACTGTACATGCAATTAACTTTTTATAGAGGGAGAATCATACACACAATTAACTCAAATGGATTGGATGTGACTCTATTATTTCCAGCATAAGAGCATCTCCAGCGGTAGCCAGCAAATTCCTCCCGCTTCATTCTGCGGAGGACGACATCCAATGCCAGTGGCATACATTTGCGCAACCCTAACGAACCAGAGGAAATTCATGCAAACACGGACTGATTTCATATAGGCCTGAATGATTTCGTATAAAAAAGTCAGATCTTCATACAAACATGATGGATTTCATTACATTTACATGAACTAAGCGGTGCTAGTCCGGCTCTCGTGGTATAATTAATACCTAATCTAAATAGTCGCCCGCGGATCCCTTTGTCTTCCTCATATCTGGCAGACACTTGTGGGGTTGATGAAGGTCCTCGGAAGAGATGAAGCAGCCAAGAAACCACCTAAATACGCAATCGTCGCCTTGGCGGTGGACTTCATGGGACCCAAGTGGTGGCGGCCTCCCGTGTTCTACTTCTCCTCGATGATGGCGACGGACACGGAGAAGCTGGCCACCGACTCGTTGCTCTCCACACACCCGACTTCTGTCTCTGCCTGCATGGCGCTGCCGCAAGCACGGGAGGTGCAACCACAAACACGTGAGGCGTGACCACCATACACTGGTGCCGCCGTGCTCGCTGTCATGCTGGCGTGGAGCAACTGGCCACTCCTTATCGAGTCGAACTGGAGCGGCGAGTTGTTGAACCACGCGCCGACTTGGGGCGGCAATTGGCTCCATTGGGCCAAGCGAGGTTGGTGAAGCACCAAACGGCCTCGCTCATTTTCGGAGGGCTCGGTGGGCCACCCAGCCGGATTGTATGCGGGAGATCGGCTCCTGGGAAACCATCAAAAGAGTGGATAAAATGGTGAAGGAAGAGCTGGGGGAGCGGAGCGGCGGAGGGGTGCGATTCTTGCCCACTGTATGTCTAGCCTCGTTTAAATAAAGGGCAGACGATAGGAGCTTGCCCAACGTCTGGCCTCGATTAAACTAAGGGCAGACGGGAGGAGCTCAGCCGGCCTTGCATTTAATTCCGGCACGCTCATGAATGGACGTGCAGCGGGCGGCGTAGTTCTATTTGATTTGATAGCTACTAGTAAACCAGGACAGTTCTCGATATGGCTTTAATGCATATGAGGGAGAGGTAGCGGTTCCCGATATGTTGAACGGCCAATGATGCATCCTCGTTCAGTTAGCATCCAGAATGCATGAGGGAAGTAATGGGAGGAGGACGGGAAAAAGAGGTAGCACTATGTGAATGCAACGTAGTTTGCACTCATATAAAGGCGCCCCTCCATTCCAATGCATCTACCACATCGTACGCACCTAAGCACCTAACTAGCTGGGTCGGGACGGAGAAATAGAATCATGTTCATTGGGAGGCAACCGAGTGGGTCGGAATGCATCATGTTCAACGGGAGCCAACAGGCTTGGACGGGACAGCCGAAAAAGGGTCTGGTGTACCGCAGAAGGGAGGAAACGGGCTTCTGTTTGACCAGCCACGGTCGAAACAAGATCCAGTTCATCAGGAGGGGTCTGGCATACCAAAAAACAGAGGAAACGGACTTGTGTTCGAGTGCCTACATTCGAAATGGGGTCTTGTTGATCGGGAGGGGTGTGGTGTACTGCAAAACGGAGGAAACAAACTTGTGTTGGAGTGCCTACGGACGCAACAGGGTCATGTTCATCCACCGTCTACTACCTCGCTCCAGCCTCCATGGGCTACTGTTTGTCCACCATCGACCTCCTCCAGCCTCCACCAGCTACTATTCATCCACGGCTACCGTTCATCCAGCCTCCATCGGCTACTGTTCATCCAGCCTCCATGGGGTCCTGCTCATCCACCCCCAACCGGCTGGGGTGCGGCGGACTCCTCAGTGTCCTATTTATCCAGCGGCAATGGCCTACTACCAGGGGTTTCTGTCCATCCAACCCCCACCGGGAACAGTTCATCCAAAGCAAACTAATCGGCTCAACTCACCATGTCTCGACTTGTTCTACGTACCACGCGCATGGTAGCAACGGTCACTGTTCATCGACAGACAACACAACGGCTGTCTACGTCTCGCACGCGGGCTTGATCGGCTTCAGTAAGCAGCAGTAGTGATTTCTCGCTCAGTTTCAGTTAGCTGCAACAATGAAGGAATTGCTCGGGTTCAGTTAGCAGCAAATGAATCGCTCAGGTTCAGTTAACAGCCACGGGATCGATCGCTTGGGTTCAGTAACATGCGATTGCTCGGGTTTAGTTAGCCAATGCCTCACACACACGCATGTACATGAGAGAAATGCGCAAACCATAGTGCATCTCTTGGCCCCGACCACCCACCGTAACCGGGAACTCCGTGATATATTCCTTGCCCTCGCTTCTACCATGATTTTTCCGTCATGGACGGCCCAAAGAATGTCATGCAGCTGCATCTCCCGCCAGCCCAGGACGAAAAGCCCATTTTCTGTCATGATTTTTTTCATAGAAGTAGGAGCCCACCACATCTATGATGATACCAGGTTTTGTCACAATTATCTTCATAAAAGTGTCATAAGCATGACAGAAAAAAATTTGTTCGGCCCAAAATGTCACGGATGTGTCTTTTTTTGTACTGAACACGATGATTTACCCAGGTTCGGGCCACCTTGCGGTGTAAGACCCTACTCTAGCTTTGTGGTGGATTGCCTCGCGAGGGAGGATGAGTATCAGTGTACAAGGATGAACTGCCTCAGGAGGTCTCAAGAATGGACCCTTCTCTACGGTGGAGACTAGCCTATAGTTCTACGAGCCAGTCCTCTTCCCTCAAAACTCTCAGCGGGAAGGGTTGCAACAACATCCAATTTTGAAGGGGGACAGGGGTACATCCTATCCTGACTGAAGGTGGTCCTCGTCTGGTAAAGATTTTGGCATAACGCATTGGTGGGCTCGGCCATGACCTCTGTCCTGGCAAGCCCGCGGTCCTGGTCTTCTAGTACTGGAATGGCAACCTTCGGGGGATTCACAGGGAAACCGTGTGTTGTCCTTGTTCCCTTAGCACCAAAGAGGAAAGCCTCACCGTCTGCGCCTGCTGGCACTGGTTCTAGCAACGCTCGTCGTGGCTCACGTCACCCACGTGCGTCGCGAGGCGGGGTGGCGACACTACTATGGAAAAGCTTATACGCAGAGGTATAGCAGTAGCGCTGGTTAAAATAGGGTGCTACTGCTACTTGGTAGTAGTGCGTTCCAAGAAAGCGCGCTATAGCTATAGCTATAGCAGTAGCGCGTCAGTTGGAAAAAGCGCTACCACTATAATTCCCACCCTGTTGGCGGTAGGCTAGGAATAGTAGTAGCAATTCCACAGAAAGCATGCTACCACTAAGTACGTTGTAGCAGCACGTTTCGTGCATAGAGCGCTACTGCAAAAAAAGAAAATAAAATGGAAAAATAAATAGAAAAGTAAATGAAAATGAAAGAAGTAGGAAAAAGAGAAATGAAAAAAAATGTAAAGATAAACACACAAAAAAAAGGAGGAAGACATAGCAGTAGCTTGTTTTACATGTCCGCGCTATAGCTACGTTCCTTAGATAAAAGGAAAAGAAAAAGGAAAATAAATAAATGCTTCCTATAGCAGTAGCGCGTTTTGCTAGAACCCGCTATAGCTAACTTAGCTATAGCGCGTTTTTCTACCACCGCTACTGCTAGTTTGACTTAACCACCCGCGGACTCAAAATTTTGCTAAGTATTTTCCCCACTTTCCTCCCAAGTTCCCCCAACTCCTCTGTCGCCGTTGTCGATCACGCACACCCTCGACATCACCGCCGCCGCCAGAGGCCACCCTCAACCTCACCGCCGCCGCTTGAGGCCGCCCTCAACCTCACCGCCGCCGCCCGAGGCCGCACTCGACCTCACCGTCACCGCCCTCGACCTCATCGTCGCCACCGTCGACCTCACCACCGTCGCCAGAGCCCGCCCTGGACCGACGCTGCCTGAGCCCGAGCCCGAGCCCGCCCTCGCTGCCCCTGCCTCCGTCGCCGAGCACCTCCCCGCCACCGTCTCTCCCCTCTCTGTAAGCCCCCCACCCCCTCTCTCTGTATTTTCTTCCTGCCATGTTAATTAGAAGTAGTAGTAGTTGTTAATTAGTAGTAGGGTTCATAGATAATGTTTTTAGTAGTAGATGTTAATTAGTAGTAGTGGTGGTACTAGTTAACTAGGGCAGTAGGGTTGATAGTAGATGTTTTGTAGTTAGGGTAATAATAGATGTTAAGTAGTCGATAATGTACATGTTAATTAGTTCAGTAGGGTTTAGTTTTTTAATTGAGTTTGTTGAACGGTAGTAGGGTTTAGTTTAGAGTAAAATTTAGTTCAGTAGTTAACTAAATATAATCTATATTTGGTTTTTGAATTGAGTTTGAGAGAGCATGAGATTTGTGTAGATTTTCTTGAAGTGTCAAACACTAGGAGATGCAAATTTGAAGTGGTCATGATATATGCAAATTCCTCAATTGTGTTTGCTCATGTTTATCTACTGTTGTAGTTTCTCATGTACATATTCTTAAGTGGTCCTGTTATATGCAACATTGAAGTGGTTCGATTGTGCCCAAGTGGCCTTTTGTTGTTTCCAGGGAATGAAGCCGAGTGGCCCATTTTTTGCCGGAATGTTGATTCATTTCCGGTCCGGCAAATTTCAGGTGCTCGATTTGTCCACTTTTTAGCAAAGGTCATGCGAAATTTTCCGTGAATTTCGGCATGACTTGTGCTACAAACTAGGACATATCGAGTGCCCGGGATTTGCCGCACCGGGAAGGAGTCAACGTTCCTGCAAAACATAGGCCTTTTTTATGTCATTATTAATTTTATTAGGGCTAGAATTAATCGACTAGATTTAATCATGGGAAACATGGCTAGCAACGATGAAGGACAGGGTTCTGGTGATTGCGACGACGTCTACCAGGCGGCAGACGAATTTTTGAACCTTGCCGACGATCAACAGTTGTTCTTGTTGGGCCTACCTGTCGCATCGGAGACTGAGACCAATATCGAGACCGGCGCTGAGACTTAGACCAGCGCCAAGACCGGCACCGAGACTAGCGGAGCCGGTATAGAACCGAAAGCAAAGAGGCAACGACGCCCAAACCAGCTCATCACTACTCTAGTGGTGGTCACGGAGGTGGACGACGACAATTTTGAGCCAAAAGAGATCGCGGAAGCGCATGTGTGCTACGACAATCAAATAGGGTGCATCGTATGGACAACCGCCACCTTCAACGATGGGAAACTAAAGAAGATAGAGAATATGTGGCACTCCCTCCTAAAGAAGCTACACCAGGTATTCTTGTTCCCGGGCCGAGATGAAAAGGAATATAAAAATCCAGATAAAGACCCAGCAATGAAGAAGATAAAAAAATGCGCCATGACAAAGTTTACCGACACGTTGGCCTTCTGGAAAGCAAGGGTGAAACATCGGATCTTAAAAAATAGGAACCCAACTCCGAGATTGTAAAGGATAATCCATCAATCATGGAAGAGCAGTTTGAAATATTAAAGGCGGCTTGCGATGCCGAAGCTGCCAAAGAAAATTCAAAGTACATGAAGGGCCTTCAAAAGAGGAACATGGGGTGCCACCACCTCAGAAGCCGTGGTTACGGCGGGAAGAGATCCATATGGGCCAAGGAGGACGCGGAACGTGAAAGTCTGGGCATCCCAGACCCCTTGGCTGAGTTCACCTTCCCGCAGGAGTGTAACGTCCTGAGGGCCCGGTACCATTGGGACCCAGTCAAGAAGATTTTCGAGACGAACCCGGTCAGGATGGAGTTCATGAGACTGCTGGTAGTTTTAGTTTCTGATCAATTCGACTGCACGGAGTTCATGAGGAAGGGCAAATGTCACGGAAAGACGTTCGAACACATGTAGCCGCTTAGCCTCTCGACCTGAAGCCTTTCACTAAGCCCGGGGAGTATCTCCCTGACTTGGATGGATGGCACGACATGTTGGAGTGATTGTTGATATATGAGAATGTGTCCGTTTAGTCCATACTTTCTGAATTACGAAACCTTGAGTTATGCACGACGGAACTTTATTTGTGATGCAATTAAACCGTCCTCCTCAACTAGCGAAGATCACTCTATTTAGAGCATTTTGGGTACGATGAACTTTGTTATTTATTCTTATGATATGTTGCTGCTATCTTTGCCAAGTTTGTCTCTTTCTGTTGCTCAACTATATATGTTGCATATCATCGACTTCCGGTTTCTGAGCGACAGCCAGTAGTTAGTTTAGGTTCACGCTAATGCGAGAGAGGGATACGAACTCATTTACTGCATAGTTACGCTCTCACTCATAGTGATAGCTCTTCTCGCGTATATCATTGTTTAGATGGATGACGATATAGTTGCAAGTAATCGAGACTTGTATCGCTATTTTCACTCATAGAGACCACTTTATGTTGGATGATGATTATGATGATGACATGATTTGATGAGACTATTTGTATGTATATGTTATGATTACATCTGTATGTGTTTGATATGATGAAGATTATTGTATAAAGCCTGTTCAAATACAAAACTAATATGTAGAAAAAACAGAAACTAATAAAACTAGCAGTAGCGAGGGGAATAAAGTTAGTAGTAGCACTCTCTTACTAGTAGCGCGTCCTAGTTAAAAGCGCTGCAGCTATTAGTTGCAGCGTGTTGCACGAAAGCTCGCTGCTGCTAGCCATGTATAGCAGTAGCATGGGACAACACTCGCTACTGCTACATGTTAGCTGTAGTGCCTTATCAGTAGCGCGACACCCCGTGCTACTACTAAGCTTTTCCCTAGTAGTGCGAGCCTAGAGATGTCCACCCTGCGAGGGGATCGGGAGGCAGCCCCTCATGGAGCCCTCAGGGCACCTGATGATGCTTGCTGATGCTCGCCTCGCAAGGCGGGGGCCCGCACGAGGGCCTTGCTCGTGAAGTCTTGATGCTGGGCTGCGCCGGGCCCTTTAATGATGCCACGCGATGGGACGCAGGAAGATGGGTCTGGGTACCCCCCCCAGTCCTAGAGCCCCGACGCCCTACAGGAATCAGACACTTTGCCGCCTGCCGTGGCTGACGGCAAAGGCATGCCTGGTCGATGGCAAAGGCCTTTGCCGTGAGCCAACAGATGGCAACAGGTCCGGCTGAATAAGCTACGGCAAAGGCCTCTTTGCCGTCTGCTAGCGGACGGCAAACATGAAATGGTCTTTGCCGTCCGCCAGCAGACGGCAAAGAGCCTGGATGGCACATGTGGCAGGTTAGGTCCATTAGGGGTAAGCGACGTGCTTTGCCGATCGCTGGCTGACGACAAAGACCTTTGCATCTTTGTCGTCTGCTAGCGGACGGCAAGGTGCCCATATAGGCCAACCCAGGTTGCTGCCACGTGGCATGCTATGTCGTCTGCTAGCAGACAGCAAAGATGCAAATGTCTTTGCCGTTCGCCAGCGGACAGAAAACAACCATATAGGCCAGCCCAGTGCCACCAGGTTGCACAGGTAGCTGCCACATGGCAGCTTTGCCGTCTACTGGCTAATGGCCAAGCTCTTTTTTGTCTGCCAGCAGACGGCAAAGTGCCTGTATAGCCCTTGTTTTCTCTTAAATTCAATCAATTTCACCAAATTTCACATATATATATATATATATATATATATATATACGCAGATTTGAAGATATATATACACATTTGAAGATATATATACACAAGCATAACAACACATATCCAACAACATATCCAACAACATATCCAACACATCCAACAAAGAGTTTGCAACAACACATATCCAACAATATATCCTACACATATGCAACAACAAGTTTGCAACAAGTTTCGAAGAACATAAAAGAAGCACAAGGAGAAGAGTAGACTCCATGAACACAAGCTCCTCATCCAAAGCAAATCCGCAAATTAGGAAAGATGAAAGTTAGAAAAAGAAGAAGACTGGCTAGAAGAAGAAGAAGAAGAAGAAGAAGAATAAGAAGAAGAATTTATCTTCTCTTTCTTAGTCTCCTCTCCTCTTCTTTATCTTCTTCTTCTAACTAAGGTAGGAAAAATTGCCATTTTTAGCTAAGCTAGGTAAAAATGCTAAGTGTGTAGGTCATTTTAGAGGTAAGCTAGGTAAATATGTCATTTTGTAGCTAACCTGGGTATAATGGATCATATTGGAGCTAACATAGGTAAACTTGGTCATTTTTTAGTTAACTAAGCATATTATGCGATTTTTGACATAAGTAAGCTAATTATAGGTCTTTATTGATCTAACCCAGGTAACTAAGCATATTAGAGCTAATTTAGCATTTTAGAGCTAACTTACGTCATTTTGGAGCTAACTTAGGTAAAATTGATCATTTTGGAGCTAATTAGGCTTATTATGTCATTTTCGAGGAAAATAGGCTAACTATATGAGATATATGATGTTACCAAGATTATTATGCCATTTCAAACCTAAGTAAGCTAATTAGGCCATTTTTTACATATGTAAGCTAAGTGTATGCCATCATTGACCAAACCTAGCTAACTAAGCATATTACAGATAACTTAGCATATTAGAGCTAACTTAGGTCATTTTGGAGGAAACAGAGCTAAGTATAGATCATTTTGGTGCTAAGTAAGCTAATTATGTCATTTTCCAGGAAGATTGGCTATGTCTAGGTCATTATGGAAAGCATTTTGGAGGAAATAAAGCTAAGTCTTGGTCTTTATGCATTTGGTAAGCAAAACACTAGAGAAAACATACCGTCATCGCGGAGGTGAAGGACCGGTCGTGTTTGCGCTAGTGCCAGACGGAAAAGGATCAGTCGGGGTCGGGGTTGCGCCATTGCAAAACGTAGAAGGATTAGTCGATGCTTGTCGGGATGCATGCTGCACCAACGATCATTTGCAATGTCTCGTTAGCATGATGCAATTGAAATGTGAAAACTAGCAACTAATGACCATTCAAATGAAACTCACCGTGTCCGGTATAGCAATTTGGGGCATCGGCGGAGGGGTTTGACCATTTTTCTCGCATACGGACTGCACATTTTGTTTTCACGAGTCAGTCATATTAGTTAGTAATGAAAGGAACATTACATGCATGATTTGGCTAATATGCAGGAGAAACTTACTACGAGGAGCTCGGATAGGGCCCAGTGAGACGCATAGTTCCGATTCCTCTCCGCCTCCAACAGACTAGCCGTCCTCTCCTCCAGCTCAATCTCCCTCTACTTAGCCTACCTGTTTGCCTCTGCCAGAAGCTCCTGGGCTCTAGCCTCGATGGCGAGCTCCACTGGCCGTGGTCGAGGCGGTATCTCAGGAAGAGACCTCACCTGGCGCTTCTTGATCTCCGGGAGACTTCTAGGACAACGTATCAGTCCACCCTCAATGGCTACCGAGCCATGCTTCCTCCCCTCACCAGATAGCATCACGAGCTCTGGATCAAAAGGACTCTAGCTCGGGTTGAAGTCATCCCCTTTCGTCGCCTTCCCAAAGTCTCTGTACCTCACGAGCTTGTTGTGGGTGGAGATGTTGGTGAAGCTCTCTGGATGATCGAGGTCATCCTCAAAGAATGCCTTGGCCTTCTTTAATTGGGCACTATGGGCCATGGCATAGAGGTCGTACAACAGTGGCACGTCCTTCTTGTTGTGTTTCGCCTAAAAAAGAGGAACAACATATTAGTTAAGGGCTGAAGCTAGCATGAAGAATGAAACTTCATGAATCGTTAAGGGCACAAACCACATACCGAGTGATCCACGTACTCAAACAGGTTGGAGCTCCCTTGATGGTGTGGCAGACCTCGCATTTGGGCATGCTTATCCCTGGCCTTGTTGTGTTCGGCTAGCCATTGGGGAGATCACTACTCATCGACCAATGCCTCCCAACAGTCCATCATATCCGCACACCATCTCGGGGGCACCTAAGTTTTGCAAAGAGAAATTTCAGCGCTACGCCTACGAATTAAATCAAGGAAACTAAGTACAAGCCCTTAAGAATAGGTAATTACCTTCATGTACTTCTCCTTACTCAGACATTTGTGGCGGCACTTCTTCTTGGCCCTCCTAATGTCAGTCGAGGTGTAGTAGTCTCAAACAGCCTGCACCCTAGCCTCGTGACGTAAGTTGTGAAGTAGGCGCTTGCACTCGGCTTCGAGAACCCTAGCCGCCTCCGCCTCGTGTTCCTCATAACACCTGTAGAAGGCCTGCAATCGAACAAGACACAACTGATTAGTACAATCACTAGTTAATGTTGATTTTAATTCTGTAAAGGAGAAATTACCCAAAACCGCCGCCTCACAGTATCGGCCATCATCTCGCACAAGACACCATCGACCCTCTCCTCTGGTGGGGCCGGGGCAGCAACGTACAGCTCCCAGCACAGTGCTAGCTGTGGAACCGTGCTAGCAAAGCAGACCAAGGACCTGGTTGGGCCCGCGGACACCATCGAGGTGTATCCAACCCCTCTAGTATGACAAGGCCAACACATTAGTTACTAATCTGAAGAAACATGAAGGACAAAGATTAAAATAGAGTAAATGCACTTACTTCTCCCCGTTAGGCTGAATCAACCACCTTTGATCGTGGGTCGCCGGCACGGCCGGGAGCTTCTTACCACCACGCTGGTAGACCTTCTGCCCTGCTCAACCAGCTCACCCTCGCTAAAACTATTGCCAGACCAGGTCTCCTCGCCATCAGCATAGCCACTAGTCTTCGGAGTCAAGTGGGACGAAGACTCTCGGACTAGAGTCTCGTGGAATGAAGACTCTGGGCCCGAGTCTCGTGGGATGAATGCTAGGCGACCTGAGGCTTGTCGGCCCGAGGCTCGTGGACCGGAGTCCGAGACGGGTCCATGTCTGACGGGTCTACCTGAGACGGAGCACTCCGGTGGTGCTAGGGGCTGGCGGCGAGGAAGGCACAGCAGCCTTCCTACCTCTCCCGCCGCCACGTCCACCTCTAGCTGCACCCCTCTTCGGCTTCCCCCAACCTCTCCTGGCCAAAGAAGAAGCTCTCGCCGGCGTGTGCATGCTGTCTACCAGTGCTCTCCGAAGGTGCTGGGGTGGAATAACAGCACCCCTCCCAGCACGCGCTGAGGAAGGAGGCTCGGACGCTCTCAACCCGCGCCCACCATCTGTCAACACCTGCAATGACAAAGAGTAAACGAAATTAGTACAACATAAACATTAACTAACTAGCTGAGTAATTAACCTAAAAAATAACTAACTAACTAAGTAATTAACCTAAAAAATAACCAACTAACTAATTAAACGCTTTTTCTGAAGGCCAGAAATGGTCTTTAATCGTATAAAATTATTTTAGTGTTTCAAAAATATATGAGAAAATTTAGGGAAGCTCATTGGACATATATTACCAATATATAAGAGTTTCAACACACGGTCGTGTTCAAAATATTGGTCAAATCCATCAAAAACCCTTGTCTGATATTTCAAGCTTTTGGAATATTTACAAATGAAATATTCTCTATAAATTCCAAGAAAATTCTAGCATGTCAAAAATGCCATATTTGGTTATCTTGCCAAGTATCATCTCTCGGAGAATAAGATGACATCACCAAAACTCCTCAAAACCATTTATGTCTATTGCAGGACATTTCTTTCATATGATGATATACCCATTATGGGTGTACTTCAGATACCATCTAATGATGTTACGAGGAAACAAATTAAAGTAAAGGGATTCATTCTTTGTGTGAAGTAAAATTGAAATTAGAATGTTTTTTCTTAAAAAGATAAATATCACAGTATTGTCAGGTCCGAACAAGTAAAGGGAGAATGCTTAAGATCACCCCGCCACTAATTATTAGCCATTAGCTAGGTTTGAGTGGAGTGAAATTCCTTGTTAGTGGGATGCACCCTTTGGGTGCCTCAATTGTACTACCTCACTTTCATGGGTTTAATGACCACCTCCCCTTTATGCAAAATTCTACCTTTCCTAGTTGCTACATGTCCATGCTCATGGTCAAATAATTCTAGAAACCATTAGCCAAATAATTGACAAATGATGACTAAACCTGCCTTTTCTTATTATTTTCTGATTTTTATGAAACAAAAGAAAAGGGATGCATATGCATCCTAATACTAATCATTTACATGGTTGTTTTCCATGAGTAGTAATTAGTAAAACTAAAACTAGATATGGTAATTATATACTTCTTTTCTACTAGTACTACGAAAGCAACCCGATAACAATTGTGTCCATCCTAGCACACGTTTTCAGGAGTTGTTATTCGACACGACACTCCAAGTAGCATGGAAGAAAATAGCCCACAAATATAAAGCCTTCTCTCAAGCGAACTGTCTATATCATCCAGTACAATAGGAATTGGAGAGGGTCTCGTTATTTTTAGTTTTTTCATAACTCGTTAACAGAACTAACCTAACTAACAACAAACTAAGTAACTTAACTAACCTAGAAACTAACCTAACTAACCTTGTCTAAAGATAACTAACCTAAAAAATCAAACTAACCTAACTAACTGTACTAACTAACATAATTAGCAGCAGTAGAAAAAGAAAGAAACTAACAGTACTAACTAACCTAATTACTAGCAGTAGAAAAAAAAACAGGGGGGAGCTCACCGGAGTGGGTCAGTGGGGCACCGGGGTGGCTAGGGCGTCGGGACGGACGCTGATTATCAAGCGGGCGCCGGTCGTGAGGGGTGGCGGGCGGCGAGGGTGGCGGGTGGTGGGGCGACGGGTGGCGCGAGCGGCGAGGGCGCCGGGTGGCGCGGGCGGCAGGGCGGCGAGGGCGTCGAGGCGGCAGGGGCATCGGGGTGGCGCGGGCGGCAAGGTCGTCGGGGCAGTATGGCAGCGGGGGTGAGGGAGTTCCGGACTAGGGGGTGTCCGGATAGCCGAACTATCATCATCGGCCGGACTCCAAGACTATGAAGATAGAAGATTGAAGACTTCATCCCGTGTCCGGATGGGACTTTCCTTGGCGTTGAAGGCAAGCTTGGCGGTACGGATATGTAGATCTCCTACCATTGTAACCGACTCTGTGTAACCCTAACCCTATCTGGTGTCTATATAAACCAGAGGGTTTTAGTCCGTAGGACGAACAACAATCATACCATAGGCTAGCTTCTAGGGCTTAGCCTCTTTGATCTCTTGGTAGATCCACTCTTGTAACACACATCATCAATATTAATCTAGCAGGACGTAGGGTTTTACCTCCATCAAGAGGGCCTCAACCTGGGTAAAACATCGTGTCCCTTGTCTCCTGTTACCATCCGCCTAGACGCACAGTTCGGGACCCCCTACCCGAGATCCGCCGGTTTTGACACCGACATTGGTGCTTTCATTGAGAGTTCCTCTATGTCGTCACCGATAGGCCTGATGGCTCCTTCGATCATCAACAACGACGCGGTCCAGGGTGAGACTGTTCTCCCCGGACAGATCTTCGTGTTCGGCGGCTTTGCACTGCGGGCCAATTCGCTTGGTCATCTGGAGCAGATCGAAAGCTACGCCCCTGGCCGTCAGGTAAGATTTGGAAGTTTAAACTATACGGCCGATATCCGCACACACTGGATCTTCGACGGATTCGAGCCGCAGCCAAGCGCGCCGCACTGTCTCGATGGGAATGATCTAGCTCTGCAGCCGAACAGTGCCCTGGAGGCCGCACCAGAATCCGCTCCGACCCTTAATCCGGAGCCAGATTTCCTGATCGAGGACAAGTAGTTGGACACCGCCTCGGGGGCTTCAATCTCTACGGCGATCGAGCCGAACTCCATCCCTGTCCTTTGCAAAGACCTTGACTCCAGGAAGCTGGACTCCTTTCTGGACTCCGAACCCTCCGCGCCCTTGCCAATCGAATCCGATTGGGCGCCCGTTATGGAGTTCACGGCCGCGGACACCTTTCAGCACTCGCCCTTTGGCGACATCCTGAATACACTAAAGTCTCTCTCTTTATCCGGAGAGCCCTGGCCGGACTGCTGTCAGGACGGTTGGGACGCGGACGACGAAGAAATTCAAAGCCCACCCACCACCCACTTCATAGCCACTGTCGAAAGCTTACACGACGTGCTCGATTTCGACTCCGAAGACATCGATGGTATGGACGACGATGTAGGAGACAACAATGAACCAGCACCTATAGGATGCTGGACAAACTCACCCCATGATGTATACATGGTGGATACACCTAAAGCAAATGAAGACGAGGAGCAACGGGACGCTACGAAGGATAAATCCCTCGAAAAGCAGTCAAAGCGGCAACGCAAACGCCGAACAAAGTCCCGCCTCAACAAAGACCCAACCATAGAGCAGGGCGAACCGGTGGACAACGAACAAGCTATCGAGCAATCGTCCGAACAAGGCAAGTTGGATAAACAATCTGTCCCCGGCGAAGACAATAGTCCGGACGACCTCACGCCGGACAAACCATTGGAGGAAAATGACCTCCAGAAAAGGCTCGTCGCCACTGCGCGTAACCTGAAAAAGCAGAAGTGGAAGCTCAAAACAGCGGAAGATGCACTCAGGATTAGATGGAGCAAAGTATTCAGCACCCATGAACAGAAATGCATGACGATGCCGAACAAAGAGCTACCCGAAAAGAAAGCTACTGCCGAATTCGACGAGGAGGCCTTAGAGCCCCACAATTAAAAAGCAAGAAGGCCACCCGGTCGAATGGGCGACCTCATGGCAAAAGAGAGCGGCGAATGGCGCGCCGCATAAGCCAATATGCGATCCGCATAAGGATTCACATCAAGAGGATGGCCCAGTTAGGTCCATCTATGGGCCAAGAAAGCAGGCTCGTCAAAGCAATGCAATACGCCAAAATTTTGAAGATCATGGCACACCCAAATACAGGGGCGCCACACACACCCTATGTTTCACCGATGAGTTGCTGGATCATGAATTTCCAGCGGGATTCAAACCCGTAAACATAGAGGCATACGACAGAACAACAGACCCTGGAGTCTGGATCGAGGACTACATCCTCCACATACACATGGCTAGAGGAGACGATCTCCACGCCATAAAATACTTACCCCTTAAACTCAAAGGGCCAGCTCGGCATTGGCTTAAAAGCCTCCCCGAAAATACCATTGGAAGCTGAGCTCGAGGACGCATTCCGGCAAATTTTCGGGGGACTTATGTCCGCCCTCCGGATGCAGAGCGATCTAAGTCACATAACTCAACAGCCGGAGAGTCAGCCCGAAAATTCTGGAACAGGTTCCTTACTAAAAGAACCAAATAGTCATTGTCCAGGACCTTGAAGCCTTAGGAGCTTTCAAACACAACGTCAAGACGAATGGCTCGCCAGACACCTCGACCAAGAAAAGCCAAGAACAATGGCCACATTAACAAGCCTCATGACCCGCTTTTGCGCGGGAGAGGACAGCTGGCTGGCTAGATGCAGTACCAGCGACCCGAGTACATCCGAAACCAGGGATGGAAATGAAATCACGACGCAGAAAAGATCGGTAGCGGAATAAAGAAAATGGCCCAAATAGTACGGCAGTCAACGCCAGATTCAAAAGCTCTCGGCCGAACAACAAAACACCGCCCCTAAAGGATAACAGTGACGAGCTATCCAACCTAAACAAGATTCTGGACAGACTGTGTCAAATACATGGTACCTCCGGGAAGCCTGCAAACCATACCCACAGAGATTGTTGGGTCTTCAAGCAGTCCGCCGACTTAATGCCGACCATAAGGCTCGACGCACCAAGGAAAATGATGACGAGCACCACAAGCAGAGCCCGGAAAACAAAAGAATTTCCCACAAAAGGTTAAAACAGTAAACTCACTTCACGTGATCAAAGGGAAAAAGCAGGCGGCGCCCACTAAAAGCGCGCCCGCACATTGGTTGTCAAAACCAATCACCTTCGACCATCAGGACTATTCCGATAATATACGGAACGCAGGATGGACTGCCTTGATATTGGATCCTATAATCGACGTATTCCAATTTACAAATGTCCTCATGGATGGCGGCAGTGACATAAACCTGATATATCAGGACACAATCCACAGGATGGGGATAATCCCAACCAAAATTCGCCATAGCAACACCTCCTTTAAAGGAGTACTGCTAGGCCCATACGCCCTATGCACGGGCTCCATACTGCTAGAAGTTGTGTTTGGTTCATCCGACAACTTCCGTCGCGAAAGGTTACTCTTCCATGTCGCCCCGTTTAAAAGTAGCCATCAAGCACTATTGGGACGCGAAGCTTTCGCCCGCTTTAACGCAATACCGCATCATGCATCTCTAACACTTAAAATGCCCGGTCCACGCGGCATCATCTCATTGAAAGGAAGTATTAAGTGTTACTCGAGCGCGGAGGAAGGGGAGACTGCATCGACAGCTCCACAGCTATCCGGCTCCACTAGGCAAAGAACCTGTAATAGGTCATTCAAGTCCCGGATACGGCTAGACGAGTCCGGCGCCAACTAGCGGCATACCCCCATACAAGGGGTTGCATGCATGTATAACAAGAGACAATAAAGCTCAAATTTTATTCACTTCTTCGAACTATACTTTGTTTATTTAAATATTAAGTACATCTTTCGCACGATCCTTTTTTCTTTTATACTAAGTTCCTCTCTTTTACAGATGAACAACATGCTGCACCCGTCCAGGATACGGCACAACGGAGACACAGGCGCAGACGTGCAGTAGGGACCCGTTGCAAGGATTCTTTTCAGATTAAGAACCTGCGTAAACCTTCTTTCACTGTCTCTTGTTGATAGACATCCCCTCGGTTCCTTAATATAACCGAGGAGGAGGCTGGTGCTTTGGCATTGGCCGCACCAGAATTTTTGCGCGTACCTGGACACAAAGGGCTTAGGGCCTTCTTTTGCCCATTTTTCATAAGGACCGAATACCTTAGGGAGTATTCGGCGTCTCGAGTTAGGCCTTATATGCATCAGCTCCGAATCATGTCTTTGGTCAAATGTTGGGTTGCCCGGCTCCTGAGTTTTGCTGCCTTACGTTCCGTTTTCACGGCTACCGCGGCACCACGAGAACTACTGCGATTGTGCCCCGGTTCGGCCGGGCGAGCACCTCGAGAGAAAGCCAAAACTGACTGTCATGATATAGCGAGAGACTGGTCAACCACTCGATGACTCACAGGAATGTTTAGAATTCCTCCGCATTAACGAAGGACCGGTTTTCGGTCAGGCACATACGCACCCCGAATTCGGGGGAGTGCGGTGCCCCCAGGGGCTATATAGTAGCCCCACCCTCGAACTCCTATGGCGAAGGGAAAGTGATAAAGCAGTATAGTACGATTGCCTGGTTTGCTACGCCATCACCTCCTTAACAGGACCAAGACGTTGGATTAAGTGTGAAAAAGCGCTTTTTTTGCAAACACCCCCGCACTATGTGCGTGGGGGCTGAAGCCAAGGACTGCCGTCTTTCAGGTTATATACACATATACATAAACAGCCGCACAGGGAGTAGTTTACTACTTGAACGCACAAGTATAAAAAGCACTCTTATTACATTGAAACATTGTTTTCACAAATCATTCTAACATAATATCCTTCGAGCACTGCGTCTCTATTAAACGAGCGCCCGGGAGGACTTCTTCAAAGTAGTGCTCGGCAGGTACTCGGCTTCTGTCTGAGTCTTGGGACACAACGTCAGTGGCCTTCATCTCTGCCCAGTATGTCTTGACACAGGCAAGAGCCATCCGCGCTCCCTCAATACATGCCGATCGCTTCATCGCTTCGATACGCGGCACCGCTCCAAGAAACTGTTGCACTACACCAAAATAGCTCTTCGGCTGGGGTCCGTCCGGCCACAAGTGAGTCAAGATATGCTTCATGGCCAATCCGGACAATCGATTCAGCTCAGCCGACTCGGCCAACCAATCGGTCAGCGGCAGAGGACGCTCCGGACTATGGAATTGCGACTAGTATAGCTCTTCCCTTTTGTGCCCCTTCTGGCCCCGGAAGTGGTCAACCGCGTCCACAGCGCTCGCCGCCAAGTCCATATAAGCATTCTCTGAACTCCATAATTTATCCAACGGAGCATACTTTGGATCTGTATAATTCCTCCGCAGCAGACACGGTTTTCCAGCCACAATTGCCCTGGCCTGACTCAGCTCCTCCTTGGCAGCTCTCAAAGCCGATTGGGCATTCTTGGTTTCGGCGGCGGCCTTCTTTAGGCCTTCCTGTTCCGCTTGATGCTCTTTTTCAAGAACCTCCAGCGATCGGTAGCATTCCTTAACCTTTTTGCCATTTCGGCCATCTCCTCTTTGCTTCGGCAGTGAGCAGCCCGTTCAGCTTCTAGCTCTTCGGCCGCCTTTAAAGCAGCCGCATTACTACTCCTGGCTTGCTCTTTCGCTCGGGCAAGTTCTGCCCGCAGCTCCTCAACGGCAGCGGCACCATCTGCATTAGAGCATACAAACAGTAATACATGGGCATCAAGCTCCCTTAACAGGTGTCCTCATAGAAGTCGCATACCTTGTGACTCGTCAAACCGTTTATTGACCAGCGCGATGTCCGCATCTGCCTCGTCAAGTTGCCGCTTCAGTTCGGCATATTCATCAGTTCGGCTGGCCTCCGGACACCCCGCCACCTGTTTAGGAGCGGCGATATGTTAAAACTGAGAATTTGATCCTCGGCATGTCGTCAATTTTTGACAACATACCGAGTCTCGAAACTACTATCTATACATGGCGCATTTTATATGCATAAGCATCGCCAGGTACATCATTTTTTGCGTACCTCAAACCGCGTCAGTAAGCTTCTGACGGCTTCGTGCAATCCGCTCTCTGCGGATGCAATTCTTTCAATCACCGTACCCATTAGAGCACGGTGATCTTCTGCGATAGCCGCTCACACGAGCAAATCCCTCAGCTCCTCTGACCACACACCACTTGGCGCTGGACCTTCCGCTCCCGCCGGACTTGGGGGAACCCTCTGCGATGACACCTCCGCGTCGTCCGCTTCACATGAGGGTGCGACAGGTGGAGGCGTTTCGCTCTCCATCATCTCCGGAAGAAGATCCCCGAAGACGAGCTCTGCTGAGAAGGGCTGAGGTCCGAACTACAAGGTACAATTTCGGTTATCTTCATAAATAAATACAGGGATGCTCCTTATTTACAAGACCCCTTCTTTCTACTTACGGCTCGCTGGAGGGCTGATCCCCTTTAGGGAACAGTGCGGCTGGGTTACTTCCCAGCGCCGGACTCTCCGACGAAGATTCCCTTCCTTTCTTTGAGGCCTTGACCTCCGGATCTTACTGCGGTCCTCTTCTCTCCTCGGAAGGTGGGACTCTTAATCCCTCCTTCCTTGATAGCCTCCTTCGCAGAGGCGGTTGCTCCCCGCTCCTCCTTCGCCTTCTCCAAAAGGTGCGACCTTCAACATCTTGGTCAACATGAGATCCGGCGTAGTCTCTGGGAGGGGAGCCGGACACCTTATCAACTTCGCCTTGGCTATCCACTCCTGTTCAAGAAACGGATCCTTTAAAGGGCATATATGTATAATAAATGAATGAACAGCTTGTCCGGTTACAGGACTACTTACTTGAGCATCTGGGCGATTGCAGCTTAGTCCTGCGTCCTGGGTCAAGTCCGGACACTTCTCTTGTGATCCGAAGAACAGTTTATACGCCCTCAAAGAAAGGCCGTGCCCATAAAATTTTGGAGAGCTCGTGGTCCCTCCGGATTGAATTCCCACAAGCGGAGGCGGCGTTGCGAGCTGAAGACGCCGGATCACAATAACCTGCGCCACTTTGCAACCAGATTGATCCCTCTTTCACGGAGATCTCGAATACGGCCCTGCAGCAGGGGAACGCCCTTGGGCGACCCAGTCGAGCCCCTTGTTAACCCATGACGCCTTGGCCGCTGTGGTGGACCTGAGCGGAAGGCGGGGGCGCCGCCCATTTGGTGCCCACAGGAGTAGTGATATAAAACCACTCCCGTTGCCACAAACCAAGCTCCTCTTGAAAGGAGCCCTCGGGCCTGAGCATCGGCACATTTGCTTATGACCGCCCTCCGCACTTTTCTTGCTGCCCTTGATCGCCTTTGGCTCCACCTTGAAGGTTTTGAGCCACAATCCAAAGTGGGGGTAATATGGAGGAAGGCCTCACATACAACAATGAATGACGAGATATGGAGGATGGACTCCGGATTCAAGTCATGGAAATCAAGCCCATAATAAAACATGATCCCCCGCACGAAGGGGTCCATCGGGAAGCCTAAACCCCGACGGAAGTGAGACATGAACACCACGTTCTCACCGGGCTCGGGAGTGGGAATAACCTGCCCTGGAGCAGGCAGCCTATGCGAGATCTCGCCGGTTAGATACCTGGCTTCACGCAGCTTTAGCACGTCTTCTTCGGCCATGCTGGTCGGAGCCGGACATTGTCGAAAGTCCGAAGCGCCTGAATCTGAAGCTTTGGGTGTTGGAACTCGAAGCACGAGGCAAACTCGATAGAGGGTGTAAAAAGGAGAGGGCCTTGGTCTCGTTATAAAGAGGTTGAATACCAAGAGCCCACCCGTGGTCGACTAGGACTACGCCTTTGATAGAGAAGGCAGGCCAGCAGACGCGGTTGGGTTACCCACGTCCGTATTGATGAGAATCCCGGAATAAGGGGGCACGATCTACTCTTTGATAAGACGTGCCAAGGAAACCGCCTCGCTAAACACGCTGAGGTGGAACAATAAAAAACGATTCATATAAAACCCTGGCCGTGGTGTGATGTCACACCGCGGAATACGTCAGCAGATCTGTGCAAAAATTATTCTCTCTACGGTGTTATGTGGAACTTGTTTTGCAGAGCCGGACACTATCCTGGTGTTCACTATCTTCTATAAATTATTATGAGGAAGAACCAGCCTTGCAATGCAGAAGTCATCATGCGCGCCGGACTGATCGTCATTGAAGCCTGGTTCAGGGGCTCTTGAGGAGTTCGGACTAGGGGGTGTCCGGATAGCGAACTATCATCATCGGCCGGACTCCAAGACTATGAAGATAGAAGATTGAAGACTTCGTCCCGTGTCCGGATGGGACTTTCCTTGGCGTGGAAGGCAAGCTTGGCGACACGGATATGTAGATCTCCTACCATTGTAACCGACACTGTGTAACCCTAACCCTATCCGGTGTCTATATAAACCGGAGGGTTTTAGTCCGTAGGACGAACAACAATCATACCATAGGCTAGCTTCTAGGGTTTAGCCTCTTTGATCTCGTGGTAGATCCACTCTTGTAACACACATCATCAGTATTAATCTAGCAGGACGTAGGGTTTTACCTCCGTCAAGAGGGCCTGAACCTGGGTAAAACATCGTGTCCCTTGTCTCCTGTTACCATCCGCCTAGACGCATAGTTCGGGACCCCCTACCCGAGATCCGCCGGTTTTGACACTGACAGGGGGGTCGGGGGCATCGAGGGTGCGGGCCGGTGGGGGTCGAGGGCGTCGGGGTGGCGCGGGTGAGGTGACGGAGAGAGAGAGAGGGGTGGGGCGCTGGGCCGACAGTTTTTTAGTTAGGTTTAATTTCATTGCCGCCTGCTAGCGGATGGCAAAGAGCATAGCTAGTGGGTGGGGCCGGAGGGGGGGGACATCCGTAAGGTTGGCTATTCTTTTTGTCGTCTGCTTGCGGACGACAAATAAAGTGTCCGTTAGGTGGTTCTCACTAGTGGGCCACCCTCACTCTTTGCCATCTGCTAGCAGACGACAAAGCTTCTATGATGTCTGGTAGCAGACGGCAAAGAGCTGGCTGACAGCAAACACGCTCTTTGCCGTCTGCTCTTTCTTTACCATCATATTTCTGTATGCTGATGGCAAAGACACTACTAGGAAAAGGGCTATAGTTGATATGGACATTAATGGCGCACCATGTATGTGGTGCGCCACTCATATAGCGATGGCGCACTGCATACAAATGCGCCATTAATGAAATATTACTAATGGCGCACCTGGTGTGTGGTGCGCCATTAGTAGTTTTGAATAAAAAATATAAAAAAAATGTTAGTAATGGCGCACCAGGGGATAGTGCGCCATTAGTAGTTGACATAGTAATGGCGCACCACACCCACCGTGCGCCATTAGTAGTTTTGAAAATAAAATTGTTAGTAGTGGCGCAACTAGTAATGGCGCACTATCCCATGGTGCGCCACTACTAACAATTGTTTTAATTTTTTTAAAACTACTAATGGCGCACCACACACCAGGTGCGCCATTAGTAACCCTGGTGCTAAATGGACCCCCCTCCCCCCCCCCCCCACCCGTGGACCGCCTTTTCAGTTTAAAAAAAAATAAAAGAAAATGATGGAAATGTCAAAAAAATAAAATAAAATAAAATAAGTTTCCCATGTGATATGTGGTCTAGTTGTTGGGAAAATTTACAAATATGAATTTAAAATGGGCATAACTTTTGCATACGAACTCGGATTAAAAAGTTTTTTATATGAAAAATCATCTACTCGAAAAGTTACATACGAATTGAACGGGGTTACCCCGTTCAACGTCTTCAAAATCCCCAAAAACCTAACAGAACAAAAGATACGGAGCTTTTAAGATCTAGAGGGGGGCAAATGAAAAAAAAATCAAACTTACTAGTGGCGCACCATTTGCTAGGTGCGCCACTAGTAACAGAAAAAAATTGGTTTCAAAAAAAATTGGAATTTTTTTTCAAAATATGATACGTAATATGACCAGGTAGTTTGAAAATTTCATCACACTCATGAACATGAACAAAGTCCAAGACATCAACAAGGTTTAATAGGATTGATATGATAGATATATCAACAAGAGCCTGTGAAGTGAGCTGTTGCTGGGGTTGGATAGAACTGCGAAGTTAAGCGTGCTTGGACTGGAGTAGTGTGAGGATGGGTGACCTTCCGGGAAGTTTGACCATGGAGTGCAATTTGAGTTGAGATTAAGCCATAGCGACCCGAGATTAAGAAAAGAATGTTAAAAAATTGAAAATTTTCTTTTTAAAAAAGTTGAAAAAAAACTAAAAAAAATTGAAAAAAATTTGTTAGTAATGGCGCACTTCTATGCGGTGCGCCATTACTAAGTCAGATAGTAATGGCGCACCAGATAGGCATAGTAATGGCGCACTATAAGTGCGCCATTACTATCTGGGATACTAATGGAACACCAGAGGTGCACCATTACTATTTTGTTACTAATGGCGTGATAATAGTGGCACACCTGTAGTGCACCATTAATGGCAAAAACAGGTGCGCCTTTTCCTAGTAATGAGACCTCCTTTGTCGTCAGCTAGCAGACGGCAAAGAACTGGCTGACGACAAAGATCCTGATTCCAGTAGTGATACTAGCCCCGGGACTACGGTGCGCATGATCCCGCTTATGGCGGAGGCGAAGAGACGGGGTGAAGCGACGCGGGCCCCAATCGCCTGCGGGCTAGGCTTGTCGCTTGGCGCTCGACGGGGCGTGAGAAGAAGGTGGATGGCTACCGGCACCGCTTGGTCTTCATGAACGCTCGCAGCACCGACCCACTCTTGATGACTCCGGTGGCACAGCCCGAGCAGGCCCCTGTCCACAAAAAGCTCGCTGACCATCGAGCAAAGCCCGTGCTGAAGAGGATAGCAGCGCATGTGAAGACGAAGTTGAAGGGGGCGGTGATCATGAAGGAGTTCCTGGCCTAGTGCCTCGCGCCGCTCGAAGCACACTCCCAGCACTTGTGGGAGTATGACGGCGCGGGGAAAGCCAGGGGGTCAGGGGCTTCGAAACTAGTGAAGACTCCCGAGTCGAGATGCTCAGGCGTCCGCCCTTGACGCGCAAGCGGCCCGCATTCATGAAAACATTGGCAACAATGAGGCTACCCCAGGAGTTTCTCATACCTAGATCTTGCCAGCTTGCACCTGGGTGTCACACGAGGAGACTAGACATCAAGGGTCTTGGAGGGGTGACCTGCGCGGAAGCATGCCTGCGAGCCAGAGCCCGGTCCCTTGGGTTTTTCAGTGCTGCTGGGACTGAGCCGATCATAGGCACCACATCCAGCCCCCGCTCGCATGAGGCTCACGAGGAAGTCGCGAGCGATGTCGCTGAAGGGTTGAGCGACAGCCATGACAGCCACGGGCCGTCCTGAGCTTGATGCGACCCGTGGAGCGCCCTGAATTGTGTATCCACCAGCGCAGAGCTTGGCCGGGAGTGGGCATGATCAATGCTGGATCCTTCCGCCCACGCGGAGCATGGGGCTTCCACTGGTTGTGGGAAAGAGCTATGTCTAAGAGACTCTGGGGCGTGTACAGCCCTATCTTGTTCGTACGCGTGGCTGGCACGGCAGAACTTGCGGAGGTGTTTAGAAGCTCGTGAACCAGCGCGGGGCTCAAGAGGTCCTACCTTAGGCGGGTTGCGCCTAGATCCTGACACTGTTGCGCGCTTGTGTAACCTGAGTTATGGGGCGACCTGTGCTGAATGACCGTCCAGACGCCATTGAATCAGAAGGCTAAAGACCAAGGACCCATAGGAGGTGACGTGTACGGGTTCGGCCCGCCATACAGAGCTCGGTCACATGGGTTTATCAACGCTGCAGGGATGGACCCAAGCACAGTCGTCGTACCATGCCTTCTTATGTAACAATCTGAGGAAGAACACCCAGCGTGCAGCTCCCGCGGTGGCGAAGCAGCACAATTGCTATTATGTGAACCGGGTCGCACCCCTACTGGCCTACTTGCGATGAGCTCATGATAGGACAAGACACCAAGGACCCTAGGAGGTAACGTGTATGGGAGCTGGCCCGTGAGACAGAAGTCGGTCACCTGGATTTAACAACGCTGCAGGAAAGGATCCGAGCACAGACGCAATGCCAGCCCTTTGTCATGAGTTGGTCAAGAGCGGGTTTGCCTAAAAGAAGTATGAAACTATTTTGCAATAATAAAACTACTAGTAGTTTGCAAGAATAAAACTACGAATAAATTGCAAGGTAATAAAAGTGGATAGCTTTTGTCAACAAGTAAGTCATTCGTCCCTAGGCAATCGACAACAAGTACCGGTAATCATTTTGCAATTCTAGATGAGGGAGAGGCATTAGCTAACATACTTTCTCTATTTGATCATATGCACTAATGATTGGAACCCTAGCAAGCATCCCCGACTACTAAAGATCATTAAGGTCGTGACACCCAACCATAGCATTAAGTATTAAGTCCTCTTTATCCCATACGCAACAACCCACCTACTCGGGTTTAACATTTTGTCCCTCTCACAACCCACCATAAGCGAATCATGAACTTATTGCAACACCCTACAGTGAGGATACCTCCATTTGTGTGAGATGCAGGGCACCATAGGACAACTCCATAAATAAAATATACAATCGTAACAACCAAGATCATGATTAACGCATAGCAAAAAACAGATCTACTCAAACAATATACGATAACCATAGATCATTGATAAATAATATATGGAGTTGAGCATCATGTTTAAGTAGAGATTACAGCGGAGAGAAGGGGTGTTACACCGCTGCATAGAGGGGAAGAAAGTTGGTGTTGACGGGACTCCGGCGCCACCGGGAGAGAGGGGGAGAGAGCCCCCCTCCTTCTTCTTCTTCCTTGGCCTCCCCCTAGATGGGAGGAGAGTTCCCCCTCTATTCCATGGCCTCCATGGCGGCGGAGGGGCAAGAGCCCCTCCGAGAACGGATCTTCCTCTCTGTTCTCGGCCACCATTGGAATTCTCCACCACTGCGGCCCAGTAGGCGTGCTCGAGGGAGCAGACCGCATCCTTCTCATCACAGGCGATAGTGATGACGCCGCTGCACCTTGGCATCTTGAGGATGTTGTAGCCATGGTGGGTACCAGCCATGAACTTGGTGAGTGCAGGATATCCCAGGATGGCATTGTACGCGAGGACAATGTGGCCACATCATAGTCGATGTGCTCGGTGTGGTAGTGTGGCGAGTACCGAAGGTGACTGGGACGTGCACCTGCCCCAAGGGAGTGGTGGAGTTGTCGGTCACCCCGAACAATGACCTGGTGGGCATGAGTTAGTCGTAAGGCACTTGAAGCATCTCAAAGGTCAAGACTGAGATGATGTTGAGGCGGGCGCCGCCATCGATGAGGGTCTTGGTGACTGAGATGTTGCTGAGAGTGGGCGTGCATAGCATCTGTAGCGTGCTGGCGGAGGCTGAACACCTGAGGTGGTCCTTGGAAACGAAGGTGATGGCGTACTACGACCACTTGAAGGGACACACAGCCTGAAGCCTTAGGAGGGTTGTGTTCACCACATGGGAAAACTGGTTGAAGAGGCGGCTTGACGTGGGGGCCTGAGCTCCTCCGAGGATGCATGCTATCGCGCTAGGCCCCTGGTAGCCCTCAGCCCCCTCGTCTGGCCTGTTGATGTCATTCCTCCAGGGGGGCGGAGGCAGCAGAGGAAGGCCTGTGTTTCCCTGAGGACGACCCTCGCGAGGCGGATCGCGCCAGGCGTCGTCACGAGGCCGATCACTCTAGCCATCCTCGCGAGGCTGGTCATGCCAGCCCTGGCGGAGGTTGCGGTTGTCCCATCGTCCTCCACCATGGCCTTCTCCGTAGCCTTCTCCGCAGTAGCTGCGTTTGGGGCGACGACCCAAGCTTTGATCACGGAGCACCCTGAGCTCCTGACAACCGTCGATGTTGTGGGTGCATGCATTGTGGAAGACCAAAACGGGTGAGCATCCTTGGCGGCCTCGTCTCGATCATGCCACACTTCAGCTCAGGCTCCACTGCCAACATAGTGGGGCCCTTGCGCTTCACTTCCTTGTCCTTGGTCTTCTTGTCTTCAAGCTCGACGTTGAGGTTGTTTAGGTGGGAGAGGCGGCCTTCCTCCGCCCTGGCACACTTGTCAACCAAGTTGAACAGCTCTAGCGCCGTGCACAGGTCATCGTTGATGGCAATCTTCTTGTTCATCCTAAATTCTGTGACGCCTACAGTGAACGTTGTAATGATGGCTTCGTTTGAGGCCTTCGGGATCTTGGGGCGAACTTGGGTGAAGTGCTGACTGTACTTGCGGAGGGTCTCGTCAGGGTGCTACTCCATGCGCCGTAGATCATTGATGGTGACAGCGCGGTCGCGGATGCCCTGGAACATGGCTATGAACCGCTCGTGGAGCTCGTCTTACAAGGCCATTGACTCCTCTGGCAGGTTCATGAGCCAGGAACGTGCACCATCCTTGAGGGCCATGGGGAACCAGTACGCCATTACCTTGTCATCGCCGTTCGCCGCCTCAACGCTTTATCGGGGATGCCGTCATCGTGCGGCGGTAGCTCCGGCTAGAACATGACTAGCCAGACCACTCGATGTAGCTCACAGGTAAAGGCGCGGCAGCCAGCAGAGCTCACTGGCGTGCCTCCTACGGGAGTGATGCGTTCGCGAGTGGTGCGGTCCTGGGGACCATGCACCATAGCTTCCTGGACAACTCGGTCTTGGATTTAATGTGGCGACGCGAGAGGTAGATGTGTGTTGTGCAGCGGCTGATGCAGAATCTGACAACTGGCCTTGTCATGAGCTGGCACCAATGCTCCACGCGGCGCACCGCGCGGCCATGCGTCATGCCAGGGCTCGATGTTGTCATCGCGCAGGGGAGCTGGCGGAGGTGCGCACACACAAATTCGATGGCACTCTTTATCGACCGCACGAACACACACACACACATCATCCCTCTCTTCGATTCTATGGATACCTCAAGTCGATGATACCTCCACTCTCTTCTCGTGGATTGCCCCCTCTATATATATATTATATATCCAGGACTCTTTTTCACACACATTGCATATGTTACATTTTTTGATTGACGCCCCCCCCTAAAAATGCTCTCACGAACCCACACACTATATCTCTCTATGTTTGTATCTCTCTCACACAACGCCACGTAGGTGGTGTACGTATACAAGAAGAGAATAGGTGCACCGTGCATGTACTCACGCTTCATGCCCAGCCACACCCGCGCGGGTACATGGTGGAGCTCATTTCCTGTACGAAATGGCAGCCCACGTGCTAATTTGAACGCGTGTAGCGGTTGTTTACCTTCGGAGGTCGTGTACCACGCTTGGACGAAACAAAGTTTGACTTGATGCATTGGCTCGTTATTTTTAAATAAAGTTATATCGCTCAATGGCAAGTACACAAAATATAAACCGATTTTTATGGAGAAAAAGGTAGTCTGCTCCACTATATTCAATGGAGCCTCCCTGCCTGGTTTGTCTCTCTTCAGAGTATCTCACACAAGGCTGCGGTGGCCTCCCTCTCTCTCTCACCGTTGGTCACTGATCCGGCCGCATCCCGTCCGCCGGTGAAAGGGAGGGCGATGCATCGCTTTCTCCGTTCGACGGTATTTGAGGCAAGACTCACATGCCTAGTTCTGGTCTGTCTAGTGCTAGCATCTGGTGTTGCATCATGTTTAAATTCTTAAATGAACTTGAAATGTGGATGTCCAAACCCTAGCACCAAAGCAATTCAAATAGGCTCAACCTAAAATAATTTTCAATGAACCTGAAATGCCCTTCATAAATGTTCATCAGTTTTGAATTGGTCCAGAACCTCTGCCAAAAATGGTGCACCCTTTTCTAGGACACTCTGGATTCTTGAATTAAATTCATAAGTATTTGAATTTGGACATTTAAAATCCTATAAATATTTTAAATGTCCAAATAATCTTGAAAGTATTTTTGGGCTGTTGGAATTAATTTCAGAAGTGCCCATGAATATTTTCAACATTTAATAAACTGGTTTATTATTTATACTAAATCAAAACAAACAGCAGAAAAATAGAAAAAACCAGAAAGAAATAGAAATAGGGAGAGAGAGAGCTAACCTGGGCCACTTACCTGTAGCAGCAGCCCAACAGACAGGCCAAGCCCACCTGGCCTTCTGCCAGTCATCTCCTAGCTCCTGCCAGGAGGACGACACCGTGTCGCCCGCGCACGCACCTGAGGTTTCCACCTCCTGCTTCGTGCTGGCGGCCTTCCCTTCGAGCCTGTCCGCTCCTGGAGACGCCCAGCACCCCCTCGCCCACTCCCCCGCCACCGCTCTGGCTCTCTCTCCCACAGCCACCCGAACACACCGGCAGCGCGCAGCTCGTCACCGCCGTTCGCCATAGCCACGGCCGCAGCCATCCCCGAGCCTCTCCGACACTCACCCGAGCTCCGCCGTGCCGCCCTCGTCCTCTCCGTCGTCTCACGCGACCAGAAGAGCCCCGACGCATCGTCCCCGACCCCTCCTTCCTCCTTCGGCCATGGAGATCGCCGACGATTTTCCGCCGTCACCAAGCCGTCCCCGAGCACGGTGAGATCACCGACGACCTCGCCGTGAGCTCCTCTACCGAACCCCTCCCTCCGCGCTGTCGATCCCCTTCTCTAGCTCCGCTGACCACCGCGGCCGAAGCTCGCCGCCGCCGTGCCTCGTCGCCAGCGTGGCTAGAGCCACAATAGCTCGAAGCCGAGAACACGGTTGTGCTAAGCGCGGCTCCAGGAGCCCGTAGCGCCCACCAGCTCCTCCTCCCTTGCACCGTAGCGCCGAACCCATCGTTGCCCGAGCTTCGGCTGCCGCCACGAGCTCGACCTGGCGAGCTCAATCCACCGCAGCCTCTCTCGCTTGCTCCAATGGATGCGTGAGAGTGCCAGCTCTCTATAGGTGGTCTCAGCCGCTAATTTGGTCACCGGAGGGCAAAATCCGAGCCCCTCCGCCGTCTCGGCCTTGCCAGCGACTCAACGCCGGTGGGTTTGACCTCCCCAGGGTCTCTCACGTGTGGGCTCAGGCCCCTGCTTAATTAGTGTTAGGTTTAATTAGTGTTAAATTATCTTACTTAATTAGATGAGCCATTGACATGTGGGCCCAGGCCCTAATTAACCTAGGTTAGTGCTAACCTGTTACACCGACATGTGGGTCCCAGCCGTCAGGTTTGACCTGGGCTGGCGCCTTTGACCTACTGACGTCACCCCGATGTCATGCTAACGCAGTTAACCTTTTTCTGGATTTATTCTTATTTAGGAAATTCAAGAAAATAGCTAAAACTTCTAAAATTCATAGAAATTAATCTGTAGCTCAGAATGAAATAAGTTATATATGAAAAATGATCAGAAAAATCCAATCTATCCATCTGTACTGGTTTCATGCATGTTAGAGCAACTTAAACTTGCTGTTAAAGTCAAACATGTTAATGCACTTACATGAACCCATAACTTGAGTTTGTATTTGAATCTTTGGTTCAAATAAGCTCAAAACCTTCTGGTTGTAGTTGCATTATCCCAACACACTCATATTGCCATGTCATGATCATGCATCATATTGTGCATTGTATTGATTGTGTTCCCTCTCTGTTGCCGGTGGTTGTCCCCTCTCGATAGACGTATTCCGAGGATGAGTTCGATAACACCGATGAAGAGCTATACTATCTTCAGAAGTGCCAGGCAAGCAAAACCCCCCTTGTTCATTCCGATACAAACCCACTCTCTCGCTTTTGTTCTCTTTTACTGCATTAGGACAACAACGATTCAACTGTTACATGCTGCGGTAGTTGAACCGCTTTCCTCTGCATGACCTGTCATTGCCACATAGATAGATGAAACCCACTAGCATGAGTACGAGTTGTTTGAGCCCTGATGTGCCTACTCATTCGTGCTTGATTGTCTTGCCTTCTACTGCTTAGAGTTGAGTCAGGTCTGATTCATCGGGGATGAATCGGAGGTGCGTGAACATGTCCTACTGTTGAGAGCTAAGTGTGTGAACATGATTTGGTAAAGGTAGCGGTGAGAGGCCATGTAGGAGTACATGGTGGGTTGTCTCATTGAAACCGTCCTCAGGAACTGAGTTCTGTGTTTGTGATCCATGAACAGCTACTACCACACATTAGGATCCTTAATTGACTCTCTCGGCTTCTTAACCACCCTTATCCTCTGTCCAGGAGCTGCAAGTAGTTTCTGGTGTTTGTACTATGCTGGAGACCATGCGTAGCACTGACCCGAGCGGTGGGCTGTGATGGGGTAGGCACGTGGACGGGTATGCCGGGCGCCCATTTGGTGTCGCAGAACCCTGTACACATCATTCGGGGCCGTATGTGGAAACCTCGGCCGGACTACCAGCGGATGGAACCTGAATAGGCGATAAGCCTGGACTAGTTACGTGAGTGTTTAGGTAGGCCGTAGCCGACACCTTCGTTGGGCTTCTGCTTGAAGGTTGCCGAGTACATGTCGTGTAAACGGCGGTAAGTGGTGAGAGCATGTGTGAAGAAGTACACCCCTGCAGGGTTAACATCATCTATTCGAATAGCCGTGTCCGCGGTAAAGGACTTCTGGGTTGCCTATAACAGTTCATCGACAAGTGAAAGTGAATACTCTAAAATGTGCAAGATAATCGTGAGTGATATGGATGGCGTTCTCGTAGGGAGACGGTAGCGGATCCATAGTGGTGTATTGATATGGTGAATATGTGGACTCGTGTGCGCCACCTCAATAGAGTTATTTGCAGTCGTAGTTCAGGATAGCCACCGAGTCAAAGCTGGCTTGCTGCAGTCACACTCCACCACCCCTTTATTGATACCGATGCATATGTAGTTAATTCTGATGTAAGTCTTGCTGGGTACATTTGTACTCACGTTTGCCTATTTTATGTTTTGCAGAGAGACGTCAGTCTTGCTAGTAGTTCCACGTGGACTTCGACATTTAGCTTGTTACATCAGCTACGGTCCTGTACCCTTGGGAGGGTCTTGTAGATAGTCAGGCTTCTTAGCCTTTTTCAATTGTAGTTGTCTGTACTCAGACATGATTATGCTTCTGCTCGATGTTTGTATGCTTTGTATGTTGGGTCATGAGACCATGATTGTAATACTTGGCTTCTCGGAGCCTAATGAATAAATACGTGAGTCGTAGAGTTATGTTGTGATGCAATGTTGTATTTACACATATCGAGCATATTGTGTGTATGATTGAAATGCTTGGTACGTGTGGGATCCGACAACCTAGTTGTTTATCCTTGGTAGCCTCTCTTATGGGGAAATGTAGTCTTGTGCTTCCATGAGCCATAGTAGTCCGCTACAGCCCGGTTCACCCGAGTCCTGCTAGCCCAACACTACTGCTTCCGAACACTTGATCGGGCCGGCACGTGATTCACTTCGTTCACTGTGCATCGTCCTTCGCGAAATGTCACGCGGTGACATCCGAGTCTCGCCTAGCTTACATGACCTGGGTTCCCTGAGTCCTGTTAGCCCGGTTACAGCCCGGATTCAGCGCTCTTGATCGACATGCTCGATGTTGATTCATGTATGCTTGTCCTCGTAAGTGAGTGCCACTTTGGGTTCCACGACTAGTCATGTCGGCCCGGGTTCTCTGTCATATGGATGCTAGCAACACTATCATATACGTGAGCCAAAAGGCGCAAACGGTCCCGGGCCATGGTAAGGCGACACCCGTGGGCATACCGTGCGTGAGGCTGCAAAGTGATATGAGGTGTTATAGGCTAGATCGGTGTGACTTAGAATCAGGGTCCTGAGAAGCACGTCCCGATCTGCGGTACACGCCGTTCTCTCTGACCAAGCTCCGGCGCGGTAGGGCCTACGCCACCTGCTCGCTGCCGCAGTATGGGCAGATTCCGCCCGCCGCTGCTCACCTAGTTACATCTCGATGACCTCCAGGTATCCCCTCCGGTCTTGCTCCACTGCCCATTGTCGGTGTCAAAACCGGCGGATCTCGGGTAGGGGGTCCCGATCTGTGCGTCAAGGCTGATGGTAACAGGAAGCAAGGGACACAAATGTTTACCCAGGTTCGGGCCCTCTCGATGGAGGTAAAACCCTACTTCCTGCTTGATTAATATTGATGATATGGGTAGTACAAGAGTATATCTACCACGAGATCATAGAGGCTAAACCCTAAGAGCTAGCCTATGATGGTATGATTGTAATTGTGATCGGTCTCCTAAGGACCAACCTCTCCGGTTTATATAGACGCCGGAGAGGGCTAGGGTTTACATGCAGTCGGTTACAAGGAAGGAAATATAATATCCGGATCGCCAAGCTTGCCTTCCACGCCAAGGAAAGTTCCATCCGGACACAGGCCAAAGTCTTGAGTCTTGTATCTCCACGCTTCAATAGTCCGGACGTTGTACACAGTCCGGCTGTCCGGATACCCCCTAATCCAGGACTCCCTCAGTAGCCCCTGAACCAGGCTTCAATGACGATGAGTCCGGGCGCCTGATATTGTCTTCGGCATTGCAAGGCGGGTTCCTCCTCCGAATACTCCAAAGTACCTGTTACGACAAATAGTGTCTGGCCTCCAATCAATGTTGTGCTCCTCGGCTTCGGTGCCTCAATTATGACCATCTCCACATGTCGAGCGAATGCGAGGAGCTGACGCATTTTTGCATCTTCCACCCTCAACCCTCTGGGCTGACCGTCTATTTGAAGGTGTCGGCGTTCTGGGAACGGGGGTACCCAGACATGCCTGCCTGCGGCCTGCGGCGTGGCTCAAGGGGTGGCCCAGTACGGCCCACCTTCATCAGCACAAGCTCAAGACCCTCGCGAGGGGCCAAGCCTCGCGGAGCGGACTATAGGAAGCTTCCTCAGGCACGGCCTCGTCAGGCTGGCTCGCGAGGAGGCGGAGAGATCAAGGCGGGGTACCTCACGAGGTGCCCATGACGCAAGGCATGACGACCAAGGGCGCCAGCGGGCGCCCAGCCCAGCTGATGTCCCTCATTTCCTCTTTGGTGCAAAGGAGGCAAGCGCATGCGAGAGCATCAAGCAAAGGCAACCATTTCGGTGCAACAAGACCAAAACCAGCTGAACGGCAGGGAGGAGGTCATCGTGGAGCCCAAGCCGGCTTCACCGTCAGAGTCTTTGGCAAGCGAGGACCGACTTTAGTCAGGATAAGTGTACTAGATGTTCCCCTTCAAAATGGCCAATTGTTGGCGCCCTTCCCGCTCAATATTTTAGAAGAGGCCCTGGGCCTCTGCCTATAAATAGGACTACCACCCACAGGGTAGAGGCATCGAGAGAGAGGGAGAGAAGCGACTGAACTCCCCCTAGCAGTTCGTCGCACCGGCCAAGAACAGACCCTCGCGAGGCAGTTCTTCCTTGTACTATTCATCATCAGCCCCTGAGGCAATCCACCACACCACGCACTGGAGTAGGGTATTACACCACAATGGTGGCCCGAACCAAGTATAAACCTTGTGTCCCTTGTGTTGATCTTTGTGTAGTTTAGATCCTTGCGAGGCGACGAGGTGTAGGTAGGTTGGAGGTGAGATCTCCGCGTGCACCCCAGAGATCGAACCTAGAGGGTCTGCCGGAACCCTAAATCCGACATTTGGCGCACCAGGTAGGGGTGCGCTGGAGCTTTCCCTTCCGCCGACCCGCTCTCTGCCAACATCGCGATTCGCCCTATGACGAGCAGCGCGCCGCCCGCTCCGGTCGCCAGCTCCAGCGCAAGGGCCAGGGGGCTCCGAGCCTTGGCCCCAGTCATGCGACGGGTGCAGTGGCTGAACAAGTTCAAGCCGGAGACGCCACCGCGCTACAATGGCACGACCAATCCGCTGGCCTTCTTGCTGGCGTACAAGGGGGCCGTCCTCGAAGCAGGGGGCGACGACAGGGTCATGGCTAACTGGCTTCCCATGGCCCTCACCGGCGCCCTGAGCATGTGGCTGCTCCACCTGCCAGCGGCTTCTGTGGCCTCTTGGGAGGAGCTGCGCGACCTCTTCCTCGCCCAAAGACGCTGCACCGGGCGCTTCGGTCGTCGCAGCTCTCCTGGGCGGCTCGCAGGCGCCACCTTCAGGCCGCCACATCAAGCCATTCGTCCGCCAGATCAGCGCCGCCTCCGCGCGGCATGGGGCTCCTCCGGGTCCGTCGGCGCCCAAGGCCGATCTAGCCTTCAGCTCGGAGGATCACCCCTCCAACTCAGCTTGCTCGGGTGCGCTGCCAATGTTGTGCACCCCCACCATCTGCCAGGTGGCCGTCACCAGGACTCTCATCGACGGTGGCGCAGGCCTCAGCATGCTCTCGGTTGAAGCCTTCAGCCTCCTCCACGTACCACCGGAGCGGCTTCAGCCCAACAGGCCCTTCTTGGGTGTCGGAGGCGGTTCCTCCGGCTCCCTAGGGCAGATCCTTCTTCCGGTGACCTTCGGCACCCAGGACAACTTCCGCACGGAGCTAATCGACTTCGACATCGCCCCCATCGGCCTCCCATACAACGCCATCCTCGGCTACCCAGCACTAGCCTGATTCATGACCGCGACTCACCCGGCGTACAACCTCATGAAGATGCCCGGGAGCAGCGGCGTCCTCACCGTGTCCGGAGACACGAGGATGCGTTACAAGTGCTCAAGCTCGTCTTCAAGACTGCGGCGGCGTGCACAGCCCGCTCGAGACGCTCGAGCCCAAGGGGCTGCCGGCCAGAAGAAGCGATTGTTCACCCAAGACAAGGCCGAAACCAAGCAGAATCGTCGACGAGGACGGATCCACTAATGCCACCTTCACCATAGGCGCCAACCTCGAGCCCGGCAGGAGGAGGCCACCGGTCAGTTCCCTGTACGCCGAACAAGAAGGTGTTCGCGTGGGAACCTGATCAGCTGGCAGGGGTCCCAAGAGGTGTAATCGAGCACCACCTCAACGTGTGCCCCAACGTGCGCCCCGTGAAGCAGAAAGCGAGACGGCTGTCCACTGAGAAGCAGGCTTTCATCGTCCAAGAGACCCGCAAGCTAGACGCGGCAGGGGTCATTCGCGAGCTCCGATACCCAGATTGGTTTGCTAATCCAGTTGTCGTGCCAAAGGAAGGGGGGAAGGAACACATGTGTGTCGACTTCACCAACCTCAACAAAGCCTGCCCGCAGGATCCATTCCCTCTCCCTCGTATCGATCAGATCGTCGACTCCAACGCCGAGTGCGACCTGTTATGTTTCCTGGATGCCTTCTCTGGCGATCACCAGATCAAGATGGCAGTAGAAGATGTGGAAAAAACAGCTTTCCTGACCCCGTGTGGATTGTACTGCTACACATGCATGCCGTTCGGTGCTGCGCAACGTAGGAGCGACCTTTCAGCGGCTGATGCACATTGCCTTGGGGTTGCAGCTCGGGAGGAATGTTGAGGCTTACGCCGATGACATTGTGGTGAAGTCTTGGGAGGCCAGAACCCTGATACAAGACTTGGAGGAAACCTTCGCGAGCCTCAACGCAGTGGACATGCGGCTCAACCCGGAGAAGTGTGTGTTCGGAGTCCCCTCGGGAAAGCTCTTGGGCTTCCTCGTGTCCCACCGGGGCATCGAGGCTAACCCAGAAAAGGTCAAAACAGTCGAGAACATGAGCCCACCGAAGACCCTCAGAGAGATGCAGAAGCTCACTGGGCGTGTGACCGCACTAGGACGCTTCATCTCCAAGTTGGGGGAACGAGCGCTACCCTTCTTCAAGCTTATGAATAAAAAGGGCCCCTTTTAACGGACTGAAGTGGCCGACAAGTCGTTCCAATCTCTCAAAAGGTATTTAACTAGCCCTCCGGTAATGGTGGCTCCGCGCCCTCAAGAGCCCCTGGTGCTCTACCTTGCAGCCACTCCCTACTCCGCCAGCGCAGCCCTGGTGGCGGTTAGGGAGGAGTGTTGGACCAAAGCATGGCCGGCTGCCGGGTCAAGGCGAAGCATGATCAAGGGGCCTCACAGAGACCACTACCACAGCCGAGAAGGATCAGCCGCAGGAAGCGCCTTTTCGGAACAGAAGAGGCCCCTCCCCCTGGCGACCAGCCGCTGGGGGCTCCACCGTCTCAGGAGGCGCCACGGCCTCTGGAGGACGCCAGCAGCACCAACACTCCCAACCTCATCGAGCACCCTGTGTACTTCGTCAGCACAGTGTTGCGGGACGCGAGGGCGCGGTACCCCATGCCCTAGAAACTCCTCCTCGCGCTATTGGTGGCCTCGCGCAAGCTGTGGCACTATTTTCAGGGCCATCCCATCAAGGTTGTCTCAGCGTACCCCTTGGAAAGGGTGCTCAGGAGCCCCAACTCGGCTGAAAGAGTCGCTGAGTGGAACATCGAGCTGCAAGCGTTTCAGCTAGAATTCAGCACCACCAGAGTCATCAAGGGGGCGCTAGCAGAACTTCGTGGCGGAATGGGCGGAGACGCAGGCCTCAAGGCTGATGAGGATCGATCCTCTCCCGGGAAGTGAGGCACGGACGGTTGGGTCATGTACTTGACGGGCGTTCTCAGACATCGGCGCTGGGCTGGCGCAGAAGGTTTATATCTCCTACTCAAGACAAGCTCTACTACGCCATGCAACTCTGTTTCAAGCACGGAGAAAAGGAATCCAACAACATAGCAGAATATGAAGGCCTGATAGCAAGCCTGAAAGCCGCGGTAGCCCTGGGAGTGAAGCGCCTTACCATCAAGCGTGATTCACAACTCCTCATCAACTTCTCCAACAAAGTATACGAGCCGAGGGATGAGCACATGGAAGCCTACCTCGCGGAGGTCCGCAGGATGGAGAAGCAGTTCTGGGGACTGGAGTTGCAGCATGTGCCTCGCGGCACCAATCAAGAGGCTGATGACATCGCCAAACGGGCATCCAGGCGTCTACCGCAGGAACCTGGCGTCTTCGAGGAGCGGCTCTTCAAGCCCTCAGCAGCACCATCCCTGTCAAGCACAGTGCAGCCTCGGGAAGAGCTCCCCCAGCCACCTGCCTCGGGAGCCCCGGTCTGGGGCCCGGCCTCAGGAGCGCGTCTGCTCCTGACAATGGATCCTCAGGAGGGATGCTGGATCACAGAGCTCCGGAGTTACCTGACGCAAGGGACCTTGCCGGAAAGGGAGGAGGAAGCATAGCGTGTGGCGCGGCAAGCCACGGCGTACTGCATCAGGGATGGAGAGCTCTACCGGAAGCGATCGAATGATGTGTCCCAATGTTGCATTTCCAGGGAGCAAGGGAAGGAGCTGTTGCCAGACATACACGGTGGAGACTATGGGCATCATTCGTCATCACGGACCCTCGTTGGCAAGGCGTTCCGCAGTGGGTTCTATTGGACCACGGCGCTCAATGATGCCGTGGAACTGGTGAAGGCTTGCGAGGCATGCCAATTCCATGCCAAGCAGATCCATCAGCCGGCGGGAGGTCTGCAAACTATACCCTTCTCGTGGCCATTCGCAGTCTGGGGGCTGGATATCCTGGGCCCGTTCCCTCGGGTGCCGGGAGGCTATCGCTACCTCTACGTCGCCGTGGACAAGTTCACCAAGTGGGCTGAAGTGGAAGCCATCCGCACCATCCCCGCAGGTTTTGCGGTCAAGTTCATCAAGGGCATCGTGAGCCGGTTCGGGGTGCTGAACAGCATCATCACCGACAACGGTTCGCAGTTCACCAGTAAACTCTTCAAAACATATTGTGCTAACCTTGGGACGCAGGCATGCTACGCCTCGGTAGCGCACCCACGGAGCAACGGTCAGGCCGAGCGGGCCAACGCAGAGGTCCTGAGGGGCCTCAAAACCAGGACCTTCAAGAAGAAGCTGGAGGCCTGCGGCAGAGGCTGGTACGATGAGCTTCAGTCCGTGTTGTGGTCCATCCGCACGACCGTGACCAAGCCGACTGGCGAGACCCCGTTCTTCCTGGTCTATGGAGCTGAAGCGGTCCTCCTGCACGAGGTCAGACGTCGTTCCACACAGGTCCTAGCGTTCGACGAGGTGCAGCAGGACGCCATGCAGGGGACGGACCTCGTGCTGGGGGAAGAGCATCATCGAGAAGTTGCGCTACAAGCGGCGAGGTACCAACAAGCACTGCAGCGATACCACTGCGGCAACATTCACCCCAGGACTCTTGAGGTAGGGGACCTCGTGCTCAGACGGGTTCTATCCAGGGAGGGACTGCATAAGCTCTCTCCCATGTGGGAGGGCCCGTTCAAGGTTGTTCATGTTTCCAGGCCCGGCTCCGCGCGCTTGGAGACTCAGGAGGGGGTGCCCGTCCAGAACATGTGGAACATCCAGCACCTCCGGAGGTTTTACCCCTAAAAAGGCCCAGTGCCTGTGAAGAAGGCAAACGCCTGTGAAGCTTATCTTTCTGAGAAAGGCCCGGTGCCTATGAAGAAGGCGAATGGCTGTGAAGTTGTTGCGTTTTGGAAAAGGCCCGGTGCCTGTGAAGAAGGAAAACGTCTGTGAAGCTTATCTTTCTGAGAAAGGCCCGGTGCCTGTGAAGAAGGCGAATGCCTGTGAAGTTGTTGCGTTTTGGAAAAGGCCTGGTGCCTGGTGAAGAAGGAAAACGCCTGTGAAGCTTATCTTTCTGAGAAAGGCCCGGTGCCTGTGAAGAAGGCGAATGCCTGTGAAGTTGTTGCATTTTGGAAAAGGTCCAGAGCCTGTGAAGAAGGCAAACACAGGTGAAGCTTATCTTTCTGAGAAAGGCCCGGAGCCTGTGAAGAAGGCCAATGCCTGTGAAGCTCGCCGCCCGTGACACTCTCACGTAATAATGAGTTGGGGTTGTACACGCCCCGGAGTCTCAGGAGCACCGGCCTCAGGCCCTGGGGCTCCCTCCCACGCATAGTGGCAGCAATTAGCTCCGCGCTGGTGAGAAGTCGTCGAAGACTAGATTAGGTGCCGGACGCGGCTTTTTCATTTGCTTTCTGCAGTTGGCTTGTTCATTCCCATTTGAAGTTTTATCGAAGTTGTTTCCATCTTTGGCTTGTGACTCTTTGCCTTCTTCGCTCTCCTGCCTCGATTTCTCTCGCGCGAGTCTCGCGAGGGAGCAACGCGGGCACCCCCGCGAGTGTTTTCTGCCCCTATTGTTTGAGGCTTCTAGTCCATGCCCCACGGGCACCGCGACGCGGACACAGGACCTGGGTCGGTCGCCTCCACAACTGAGGCCGGAAGCTACCTCTCCTAGCTAATCTTTGCAGGGCATGAAGCGTTCGACGAGGCCTCGGCCTCGGGAGGCGAAGACCACGACAGGTCGCCCCCAAGCTAAGTAATTTCTACGCGCAGGCGTGTGGCACAAAAGCCTAATACAGAAATAGCGGAAACAGTACGATAATTAACAGCAACAGTCCAAGCACGCCAAGGCCCTACACCACTGTCTCTTTGCGCAGGAAAAGGAAAAGAACAAAACAGGCGCGGCTCGCTTGACCCCAACTCGCGGCGAAGGCTCGAACTGCCTCTGGAGCTCAGGCGGACTCCCTCTTGCGCTTCACCGAGGCGCGACGGCGGGCAGACCCGCTGCCTCCCTCCAGGCGAGCGCGGCGGCGTGGAGGCTGGTCGCGGCCACCGCTGGAGAAGCCGCTGTCCGAAGAATAGTCGCCGAAGCTCGACGAGCCCCGAGCGCCGCCGACCACGCGCATGTTGTCATCTTCATCCTGATCGTCGCCGGGGCTAGGCCCAAGGCCGCGGTCGTCGTCCTCGGGGCAGCACCCAGCGCGGCGACAATCTTCCCCGAACACCCTCACATAGAGGGTAGCATCACCGTCGAACTTGAAGTGCATGGTGCACCCCCGGCTTAGACCACGCGTGCAGGCAAATGTTTGCCAGCCGTGGGTCAGAGCCAAGCTCCCAGCGGCAGAGACCTCCGGCGAAGCCCAGGTGGCCCGGCTACAGCAACCGTCCGCCTGGAGCCGGAGGCCGGCCGGAAGTTCACCTAAAAGGAAGCGGGGAAGCTGGAGCGAGGTGCTGGTCGGCTCCACCGACCACACGACAAACTCCGGCAGCACCTCTGCCGAGTGGAAGCGTGGCCTAGGAGGTCGGGCGGACGTAGGGCGCCCCCCATCAACGGCCTTACGCCCATCGCCAAGCGGGAGATCGCCTCCACGGCCGCGGTAGGTCGCTGCGGGAGCCACAGGGTGCTTGCGAGGATAGCCTCGAGAGCGCTTGGCAGGGGGAGAGTCAGGCTCCACCTGGTGGGCCTTTCCTTTCTCCGCGGCCGAGAACCTCTTCGACGGAGCCATGGAGAAGAAGGAGAAGCAAGAAGAGATGGACTGGAAGGGCACGCGCCATTCCGTACTTATAGCCAGAGAAGGCCAACCGTCGACCTCCACGATAACATGTAATCATGACCCGCTTTGCATGCAGAGACTTGTCAATTTGTGCAGTTGCCGAGGCGTCGTGGGGAAGTGGGGACGCCCACGTCCAATCAACCGCCACGCGGTGCCCAAGGCCGTAGGCTGTTAGGGCCCGCGGCGCTTCGCACTTGCCCCGTCACTTCTCTGCTAAGCCAAGTCCAGGCGCGCCTTGGGCCCAGGGGCTACTCTCGGTGTTCTGGGAACGGGGGTACCCAGACTTGCCTGCCTGCAGCCTGCGGCGTGGCTCAAGGGGTGGCCCAGTACGGCCCACCTTCATCAGCACAAGCTCAAGACCCTCGCGAGAGGCCAAGCCTCGCAGGGCGGACGACAGAAAGCTTCCTCAGGCACGGCCTCGTCAGGCTGGCTCGCGAGGAGGCGGAGAGATCAAGGCGGGGTACCTCACGAGGTGCCCATGACGCAATGCATGATGACCTAGGGCGCCAGGAGGGCGCCATCCCGCGCAGTGTCCTCATTTCCTCTTTGGTGCAAAGGAGGCAAGCGCAGGCGAGAGCATCAAGCAAAGGCAACTATTTCGGTGCAACAAGACCAAGACCAGCTAAACGGCAGGAAGGAGGTCATAGTGGAGCCCAAGCCGGCGTCACCGTCAGAGTCTTTGGCAGGCAAGGACCGACTTTAGTCAGGATAAGTGTAGTAGATGTTCCCCTTCAAAATGGCCAATTGTTGGCGCCCTTCCCACTCAATATTTGGGAAGAGGCCCAGGGCCTCTGCCTATAAATAGGACTAGCCACCCACAGGGTAGAGGCATCGAGAGAGAGGGAGAGAAGCGACTGAACTCCCCTAGCGCTCATCGCTTGACCGGCCAAGAACAGACCCTCGCGAGGCAGTTCTTCCTTGTACTGTTCATCATCAGCCCCTGAGGCAATCCACCACACCACGCACTGGAGTAGGGTATTACACCACAATGGTGGACCGAACCAGTATAAACCTTGTGTCCCTTGTGTTGCTCTTTGTGTAGTTTAGATCCTTGCGAGGCGACGAGGTGTAGGTAGGTTGGAGGTGAGATCTCCGCGTGCACCCCAGAGTTCGAACCTAGAGGGTCTGCCGAAACCCGAAATCCGACAGAAGGGACGGGGATTCTAAGATCCAAACCACACTCTCCCTCCCAGAGCTAGCATCCAACAGAGCGCCCCGCGAAAATCCATTCCAACATGGCTGGCCGTCGCAACTCTTCTGCTCGCCCTTCTCGTTCCAAGTCGGGGGATTGGGGAGAGTGCTCAGTTCCCCATAGCCGTTTGATAGAGTTGCAAACCCAAGGGTTTCTCCCGGCGTTCATGGTCCCTGTCCAGGCTGGAATAGCCACTTACGACGGAGGGGAACAAGCAGAGGGATATCCAAATCCATCTCTAGAGGAGTGTATATGCCTCATCCCACATCTGTTGAGGGGCGTCGGATTTCCTATACACCCGTTTCTTCGCGGGCTCCTGGAGTTCTAGCGTCTCCAGTTACACAACCTTACCCCTTCCTCCATACTAAAACATAGCGGGGTACGTCGCCCTTTGCGAGCTGTTTTTATGCTGCGAACCGCACTTCGGATTATGGAGGAAGCAGTTCTGCCTCGTCCCCGCACCCAGGGAGAATCCCTATGCCAAGTGGGCGTGGCTGAAGTATGGCTCATTGCCGAGACCGGATACCTTCCCGGCACTCCTGAGAAGGCACCAGAAAACTGGCCTTCAGAGTGGTTCTATATAGATGACGTTCCCCTTCTGGATCCAGTCTGGACGGGTCTCCCAAAGTTCAGAAATGCCCCGCCAAAGGCACGCCTAAGATGGCACCCCCGGGGCCCTCAAGAGGAGGACACAAGGGAAATATACTCCCTGATGAGCAGGATAAAGCTACTGGCCAAATCCGGAGTGACCATAGTTGAGGTCATGGCGATATGCATAAGGCGTGGAGTGCAACCGCTTCAATATCGGGGGAAGCCCACGTGGCACTTCAACGGGGAAGACGACGCCACCCGCTACGGCCGTAAGGGTCCGGACTCCGCTGCCGGTTTGGCAAGGATACTGTCCGATTTGTACAAAGGGGAAGAGGAGGAATTCCTTCGCATTAAAACGCGGGACGGATTCTCCATGTACAACCCCCCAGCGTGGGTAAGTTGCCATTCTTTTCACTGCTTCACTTACTCGAGTACTCTTCTTTCTCAGATTTACCTGCAGCGATGCTTCCGAATAGGAACTAAGCAGGGCCGTAGAAGGAATCTTCAGCCCCTCCCCGCAACCAGAGGACCCCGGAAGGGCCCGGGATCCAGGGCTCAAAGAAGATCCGGATATTGCCGTGGAGTTTGTCAATGGGGTATTTTACCAAGCGAGCTGGGATGGCGTTAGTGGCCATTACAGCTGACTATCCCCGACTGCTCCCTGCATCGCGTGTAAGCCGAGCTAAAAAAACCCTATCCTCCAAGGAGGACTTCCCCCAGGCATTATGCCCTACTCTGAAGGCGTCGTGCTATTTGCAGAAACGACGGTCGGAGCGCGGGGCCGAGCCCCAAGGGACTCGTCAACCATAGACGTCCGGATCGGGCAGGCTCAAGAGGAAGGCGGTGAGGGTCGACACACCGCTGCAGAGGTAAAGTGATAACCTGTCCTGCGATCATAGTATTTGAAATATGAGAGTACCCTTTGTGTTTGGCATGAAGAGGAGCAGCCGGACTATATCCGGGAATCCCGCCAATCATGCCTCCACCAGCCAGGTTCCAAAACAGGCTCTGAGAGCGAAGGCGAGCACGGGGCCAGTACCGCATAATTCTCCGACAGAGGATGCGGATATGTGTTTGGCTACGAACTCCAAAGTAGAGAGTGCCATGAATCACCGGTGCCGGAGGGCCGTGCTTCGGAACAACATCTTTTCCGAAGAGGCTTTTGATGCCTTCAATTCGGCAGACGCATACGTCCGAGCTGCTCGAGGCGGGCTTGCCCAGGCGATGAACCAGTACACCAAAGAAATTCGGGTAAGAAAGTTTAACATGTATGTATAGCAGTAGCCCCTGAGATTTGAAATAGTTGGGACAACTGTTTGAAGGATCAATGTATGCACAGGTCCTAGTGACAAGAATGAACAATTGGCTCGGGAGCTGGAGGCATGTAAGGCCCAGCTGATGGACGCGGTTGCCAAGTTAGAGGAGTCCCGGAAGGCCCCCTCTGGTAATGCTTGTCTCCATTGTACGCAGATGTACCAGTTAGTAAATGGCTGTTGGATTAGTCTAACAGAAAATTATGCAGACAATCCCGGAGTGAATCCGGAGGGCGTAACGGATGACGACTCGCATGTCAAAAGGCAGCTAAAGGCTCGCGAGCACATCCTTACGCATGTGGCGCAAGAGAGGAACAAGCTACAACATGCCAATATTCGGCTGGACGTCGAATTAAAGGACGCCCGCTCTAAACTGGCGAACTCCGTGAAGGAGAACAAAGGGCTTTGATGCGGCATCTATGGTGAGTGCTCAAACGAACTGTATGATAGTTCGGTGAGGAAGTATTTTTGAAGGAATTTTGCTTGCAGGGCTGTTAACAGGTCGCCCTGAAGAGGAGACGCCCTCATCTGTGAGTGACTTGTTGCAAGAACTTTCACAGTTGCACGAGCGTGTTCGGCAGGTGATGCACGGCGTTGCTCAGGCCTTGTGGCCATCAAGCCTCCTGCCGAATGGCATGGGAGAGCTTGCGGACCTGCTTCAAGGAGCCCAGCGGCGCTTCCGTCTGTGGAAGATATCAGCATGCCGGCAAGGTGCAAGATAAGCTTTGGCAATGGTGAAGATGCGCTACACCAAGCTGGACCCGAACCATATGGCCGAAGTAGGACCGGCGGGGCCCGATAGGCGAGAAATTCCCGTAAGTCTGGTATATGACCAGGTAGCGTTAGCCGCTAAGTATTCTCAACAGGATTGTAAGCTAGATAGCATGTTAGATGGTATAGAGGAGGAGTATGGTCAGTCCGAGTGACTGTGTAATGTAATGGGCATAAGTAGCCCCTAGCTGGATTAAAATCATTTGTCATGGCGGACCTTTCCGCTTCAGCCCCCGGATCCTATAGTCCGGGGTGTGTCCGAATACCTGCTCGGTTATACAAAACCGGGATATGCATGGAGACCAGGCGTAGGGGTCAGAAGTGCTTGAACAGACAAGTACCCAACTAGTTATGTTATATTACATGTATAGTAAGAAACATCTTCCAGGGAGAATAGTTCCGTTAGGGGTTCCTTTCCCAGGGTACGCATGCGTCAACGCACATGTCCGGACTGCAAATGATGGCGCAGGATACAAAGCTTCTGGGGATTTTTGTTGTAACCAACGAATACATCCTTTGTTCACCGATCAATATTCTCTTAAGGAAACTAGCTTTCGGCTTCACCCAGTCTGAGGTACACATCCGGCTGAACCGGCAGTAACAATCGCAGAGGTGCTCCCCTTATGCCCTAGCCAAATTAACGAGAATGTAGGGCATAAACACAAGAGCTAGGCAACCCAGCTTGCCCACATCTTAAGTCATATCGATGCATATAATGGTGAAGAAAAGGCACATATGGAAAAAGAACGCATATGTGATGGGCGAAAATCCTTTTAAAGTAATTATGTTTAGCTTTCGAATAGGAAGCCCCTAGGTATTTCTTACACACATAGTACGGCCGGAGTAATCCGGTAGTCCGCACTGTATGAAATACTTTGTGTGAAGAGAAAAAAAAGGTCAAGAAAGGAAAAGTGGGGTGGAGCTTAAGTAAAAGAGGGGAGTAGGGAGACGAACGCTGAGTTCGGCTTAGAATCTCCGGAGTCTGGCCGCATTCCATGGGTTTGGCCCGAGTCTATTGTCCGATGCATTACGTAAGCGGTACGCTCCTCCGGTGAGAACTTTGTCAATGACGAAGGGGCCTTCCCACTTGGGTTTGAGCTTGTCCTTCTTCTTCTCCGGTAGGCGTAGAATGAGCTCGCCAATATTGTATGTTTTGGCCCGCACTTCTCTGCTTTGATATCGTCAAGCCTCCTGCTGATAGAATGCGGAACGGGCTTTTGCGACTTCGCGCTCCTCCTCCAGGGCACCCAAGCTATCCTGCCGATCTAACTCGGCTTCCTTCTCTTCGTACATGCGTACGTGTGGCGAATCATGTATTATCTCGCAGGGTAGTACTGCTTCCACACTGTACACCATAAAAAATGGTGTATATCTGGTGGTGCAATTTGGTGTGGTCCGCAGCCCCCAGAGTACGGAGTCAAGCTCCTCCACCCAAAGGCGTGTCGATTCTGTTAAAGACCGCACTAGTCCGGGTTTGATGTCAGCCGTGATGAGACCGTTTGCTCGTTCGACCTGGCCGTTTGTTTGGGGGTGGTAGACGGAAGCATAGTCGAGCTTAATGCCCATTTTGCCGCACCAAGTTTTCACTTCATCGGCTGTGAAATTTGAGCCATTATCAGTGATGATACTATGGGGGACACAGTATTGGTGTACGACCACAGATATGAAGTCAATTACTGGTCCGGATTTGGCCGATTTAACTGGCTTGGCTTTTATTCATTTGGTGAACTTGTCATGACCAATAAGTATTTTTTCTTATGGCTTCCCCCTTTAAGGGGTCCAACCATATCCAGCCCCCAGACCGCGAAGGGCCAAGTTATGGGGATTGTTTGGAGAGCGGTAGGGGCATATGACTCGATTGGCGAAGAGGCGGCAACCGACGCAATGTTGGACAAGGTCCTGTCGTCTGCTCGCCGTCGGCCAATAGAAGCCTCGTGTCGGAAGGCTTTATTGACTAAGCGCCGAACATGGCGTGGTGTCCGCCTAGTCCGGCATGGATTTCAGCTAAGAGTTGCCGCCTCCTCTTCGGAGATGCACCTTTGGAGCACTCGATCGTGCTTTTCTTATAGAGTTCCCCTTCGTGGACTTTGTAAGCTTTAGAACACCGGACTATGCAGCGTGCTTCATTTTGGTCTTCGGGTAGCTCTTGCCTATTTAGGTAGGCCAAGAAAGGCTCGGTCCACGGGGCAATAACGACCATGATTTCATGGGCCGAGGATGTTATTTCGGTGGCAGAGCCTCCGATTGTGTCTGATGGTTTGGGATCTGGGGGTGTGTTCGGGTCTGAGCTGGTATTGCCGGACTCCCCTTCCCATACTACGGATGGCTTGAACAGCCTTTCCAGGAATATGTTAGGTGGGACAGGGTCGCGTTTGGCACTGATGCGGGCGAGGACGTTCGCCGCTTGATTATTTTCTCGAGCCACATGGTGGAACTCGAGCCCCTCGAACCATGCTGACATTTTTAGGACGGCATTATGGTAGGCCGCCATTTTCGGATCCTTGGCATCGGAGTCTCCGTTAATTTGTGAGATTGCGAGGTTCGAATCCCCTCGCACTTCCAGGCGTTGGATGCCCATAGAGACTGCCATCCGAAGACCATGCAACAGAGCCTCATATTCGGCTGCATTGTTGGAGTCTGTATATAATATCTGGAGGACGTACTGGGCCGTGTCTCCGGTGGGAGATGTCAGGACTACACCTGCTCCCAATCCGGCCAACATTTTAGAGTCGTCGAAGTGCATGATCCAGTTGGACTACGCGCCGTACTCTTTAGGGAGTTCGGCTTCCATCCATTCGGCGACAAAGTCGGCGAGTACTTGTGACTTGATGGCCCGCCGTGGTTTGTATATTATGTCGAATGAAAGGATCTAGATGGCCCATTTGGCAATCCGGCCTATAGCGTCGCGGTTATTTATTATGTCATTGAGTGGTACTTCGGAGGCTACTGTAATCGAGCACTCTTGAAAGTAGTGTCGCAGCTTCCGGGATGCCATGAATACCGCGTATGCTATTTTTTGATAGTGTGTATATCAGGATTTGCATGGAGTGAGGACTGTGGATAAATAGTAAACTGGCTTTTGGAGCGGGAATTTGTGTCCGTCGACCTCTCGTTCGACGGCGAGTACTGCGCTTACAACTTGATGTGTTGCAGCTATGTATAGTAGCATAGGCTCGCCGATATTCGATGCTGTTGGGACTGGATTATTGCCAATAAGGTCTTTATTTCATCGAGTCTGGCCGCATCCGCATCCGTCCATTCGAAGTGTTCGGTGCGCCGAAGGAGGCGGTAGAGAGGAAAAGCCTTTAATCCTAGCCTGGAGATAAAGCGGCTAGAAGCGGCCACACATCCGGCTAGCTTCTGGATATGCTTGAGGTCTGTTGGTATAGCCAACTGTGACAGAGCTCGGATTTTTGCCGGATTCGCTTCAATTCCTCTATTGGAAACAATGAAGCCCAGCAGTTTCCCAGAGGGGATGCCAAAAACACATTTTTCCGGATTCAACTTAATGTCGTACGTCCGTAGGTTATCGAATGTAAGCCTCAAGTCATCTATTAGGGTTTTGACGTGTCTAGTTTTTATGACTACGTCGTCCACATATGCCTCCACTGTTTTGCCGATTTGTTTTTCAAGACATGTTTGAATCATGCGTTGATAGGTTGCGCTGGCATTCTTGAGCCCGAAAGGCATAGTGTTGAAACAAAAAGGGCCATATAGCGTTATGAAAGCTGTTGCAGCTTGGTCGAACTCTACCATGTTTATTAGATGGTATCCAGAGTATGCGTCGAGAAAACACAACGAGTCGTGTCCAGCTGTGGCATCGATAATCTGATCGATGCGAGGGAGGGGAAAGGGATCCTTGGGGCAAGCCTTGTTGAGGTCTTTGAAGTCGACACATAAGCGCCAGGATTTGTCCTTCTTTGGCACCATCACCAAATTTGCCAGCCAATCTGGATGTTTAATATCTCTGATGAGTCCGGCCTCGAGTAGCTTGGATAACTCTTCCCCCATTGCATGTCGTTTGGGCTATGAGAATCGCCTTAGGGTCTGCTTGACTGGTTTATATCCTTTTAGAATATTGAGGGTGTGTTGGGCCAGTCTGCATGGGATGCCTGGCATGTCCGATGGGTGCTAGGCGAAAATGTCCCAATTCTCGCGTAAGAAATCTCATAGTGCGGCGTCAATTGCGGGGCTCAGTTGTGTCCCGCTGGAAGCTGTCTTCGTGGGGTCCGTTGGATGGACCTGGAATTTGATTATCTCGTCTGCAGGTTTAAATGAGGTGGACTTGGGTCACTTGTCTAGTATCACGTCGTCCCTGTCCACGGTGGCCCGCAGTGTTGTTAACCCTTCGGCTGCTAGGGCTTCAGATAATGCTTCCAAGGCTAGAGCTGCGGTTTTATTTTCGGCGCGAAGTGCAACATCCGGATCACTGGCTAGAGTGATGATTCCCTTGGGTCCGGGCATTTTAAGATTCATGTACCCATAATGGGGTACAGCTTGAAAGCTTGTAAACGTGTCCCGCCCTAGAAGGGTGTGGTATCCGCTGCTAAAAGGAGCCACCTGAAATGTGATTTCCTCGGACCTATAATTCTCTGGGGTGCCGAATACCACATCGAGTGTAATTTTTCCGGCACACCACGCTTCCCGAGTAGGGATAATTCCCGTGAAGGTCGTGCCGCTTTGTTCAATGTGGCTTTTATCAATCTCCATCTTGCTGAGTGTTTTTTCATAAATTAGATTTAATCCGCTTCCGCCGTCCATGAGTACTTTAGTGAGCCGAAAGCCATCTACGATCGGACTAAGGACCAGAGCGGCTGGTGCCCGGACAGCCCGGAATTGAGGTTCATCACTGGCATTAAAAGTTATAGCAGTGTCGTTCCAAGTGTTTATTTTTGCCACATGGTAAATTTCAGCGGAGCTTCAACGAGCTCGCTTGCGCCTATTGTTTGAGGCAAAAGTCTTGAAGACTGTTAGTACTGTATTGTGTTCGCTGGCAGGATGTTGTTCCGCTTTATGGCCCACAAGAAGATCCTTGGCACTTTTTGCCACCTGCCGGAGTATCCAACATGCCTTAAGGCTATGAGTAGGTGTTGTATCCGAGTATCGTGGAGCTTACATGGCCCGTCGAGCCATTCTTCCAATACGGATCCCCGCCCTGGAGTGGGCTTTGGTTTCTTGGGGGTTGGGTCGGACGACTTACGAGAGTTCGTCCGTTTAGTTCGGACAAAGGTTTTGGTGAGAGCAATACTATCCCAAAATTCTGTTTGGGTCTTCCAAGCGCTCTCCATCGCACAGTACTTCCATACTATGGTTGCCAAGTCTGCGAAACGTACTATGTCGTGGCGGCTTATAGCATTGAGGAGTCCTTCGTCCGTGCAGTTTTTGCAGAAAAGTGAGACCATGTTCTCTTCGCGGCAGTCCCTGACCTTGTTAAGCGCAAGGAGGAATCTGGCCCAGTAGCGATGTACGGTTTCCTGGGGCTCTTTCCTGATGCGGGAGAGACAGTTTAGGTCTAGTTTAGAGTCCTGATTTTGATCCGATCTAACGCCCAAAAGCGCGGGCGGTCCCGAGCTCAACAACTCTGAATCCGGAGTGCCCTATTTCTTCGGCCCAATGCCTGATTCTAAGTCCGGGACCTGGGTCAGGTTTTCCTTTGAGCAGGTCTTTGGCTCAAGGAGTTAGGTGATCCGAACATAACTTGTCCTCAAAGTTGAGGGGCAATCCGCGTGTGGTTCCTCCACTATCGCTATCTCATGGGTGGCCAAGGGGACCTGATATCCCTTTGGTCGGGTTTAAGCCCAATCCGGTCGTAGTCTCAGAAGCGACTCCTGCAGATGATGGCGATGCGATCCAAGAGTTCGTTAAGGGAGGAGAGCTCCATCGGATCCATCTGTTTGGCAAGTTCCGAACTGACGCGAAGGTTATGATTGATGACCTGAGAAGTCATCGTCGGTGCCACCGCCGATGGGGCGGCCATGATAAAGCCGCCGAGCCGGAGCGTCTGGCCTACAGCCAGAGCCCCCTCCGAGGTAATGTCGTCCTTGACAATGAGACGAGCCATCGAGCCTTGTGGCGACGTCACAGAGGAACTCTCAATGAAAGCACCAATGTCGGTGTCAAAACCGGCGGATCTCGGGTAGGGGTCCCGATCTGCAAGGCCAAGGCTGATGGTAACAGGAAGCAAGGGACACAGATGTTTTCCCAGGTTCGGGCCCTCTCAATGGAGGTAAAACCCTACATCCTGCTTGATTAATATTGATGATATGGGTAGTACAAGATTAGATCTACCATGAGATCGTAGAGGCTAAACCCTAAGAGCTAGCCTATGATGGTATGACTATAATTGTGATCGGTCTCCTAAGGACCAACCTCTCCGGTTTATATTTGAATCTCTAAAAAGACAAATATTTGAGTAGTCACTCGTTGAAATCTCTAGAAAGACAAATACTCCGGAGTATATTTAAGAACCGAGGGGGTAGTGCACAGCCGCATGGGACACTCGCACGGTCAAGCAGCCGCATTAATAGTGAGTAATGAGCAGTCAAATCATAAGCCCCACCTTTCCCACTGTAAGTTGCTCGGAAGAAGCAACCATCAATACGCGCTTCTTTGAATCCGCTCATACTACTCCATCTCTCACTGTTTATAGAGCGCGCTTCAGAAAAAGAGAAAATCTCTGGGACCAAGGCGACTAGCGGTCGGCCTGAAAAATAGCATTGGTACTTATAGCACGACGTCTATTACTAGAGGAAACAATGCGTACACACATGCATGCAGTGCATCCACCCCGGGTAGACACATGCATGCACGTACTCCAATCCGTAGTACTACATCGAGAAAAAATTGCGGTTACCATGCCCTAATTAATTGAGCATTAAACCAAACGCGTCTAAAGTCTCTCTGGTGGTGGAAATGCATTCAGAGGAATGCATCAGAATGAAGCGCACACTGTAAACTATGACGGAGGGAGGAGTAGTATGAAGGTGCAAAACCAAGTACATGTATGGCCAGTCGGTCAACGCACCTTGTCTTGGCATATCACTGACATGTGGGACCGGAGTGTGAGCAAACCGATCTCAATTGACGGCAAAATAGCCAAACCACCGTTCCTTGAGAGAGACGAGGAGCGAGAACACACAGATGGGCTCGCACAGAGGCCAAGATACATTCGGGCATGGTTGATCGATATCATCATTACATGTTGGGCTGCCGTTTTCCGCAATTCTCCGGAATACATGTGTACTTAATCAAAGATTAAGAAAAATAAGAGTACAAAGGCTCCACCATGCGGTTCTAGTAGTAGTACTACTCGTACTACTAAACCTTGTGCTTAGCTCTTCGCATCTTCGTGAAGTCGAAGAATGATGGTACTCCGCATGTTCGGTACTACAGTGTATGCCTCTGGCAATCTAACACCGAATGAACTGATGCATGTCCACCACCAAGGCGAGGTACGTTGCATTAGTCGAAAGGCGTAAGAGAGCTTCACCTTGTCCTGCAAGCTTCTCCTTGTTCTGCGAGTTGACGGGACACACCAACAAGTAGTGCTAGTCCATACTCCCTCCTTTCCGGTTAATATGGCTTAATCTTTTTTGCGGGTAGATGAGAGAGCTTTATTCATATATAAGCATTACTAGGACGATCAACCAAGACACTGGTCACTAGGAAGCAAGGTACCCCGCAAAAAAAGAAGTAGGAAGCGAGGTGTTTCATCAAGCCAGCTCTCGGCCACATTCAAAGTGCAGCAAGCATGGTTCGCACAAAGATGCGCCGCAAGGTTTGGTCAATTCGTTTACATGCTGAATAACAAAAAAGAGAGGAAATATTACCGAGAACTCCTATTTGTAAACAGGATATGAGCCAGAATTAAGCGAGAATTGTGGCGGGTGTTCCATGCAATCAACTTCCATTATCACATGCGAGAACCCTCGAAGAGAACCAAATGTGTTGAAGATTGCTTTATCACATTTTAAGAATATAATAAGAGTGCAGACGCTCCTCCATCCGGTTCCTAGTACTAGTAAACTTTGCGCTTGGTTGTTCGCCTCTTCGGGAAGTGCAACAACAATAGTACTAGTATAGTGTATGCTTCTGGCAATCTGACACTGAATTAGCTGTTGCACGTCCATCGCCTGAGCAAAGGACAGCTTGCATTAATCAAAAGTTTGTCCTTGTCCTGCGAGCCACCGTGCGCAAGCTTCTCCCGTGCTGCAAGCTTCTCCTCGTTCAGCAAGTTGGCGGGACACAGCAAAGTAATGCTAGTCCATACTTCCTCCTCTTCGGTTAATATGGCTTAATTCCAAACGAGATAAATACACTGTCTTTCACTGTATATTTGTAAAAATATAGTCAGTGGACTTCATAATATGCTCATTGCGCTCAATATATACATTTTACGGTGTTTATACGGTCACTAGCTCACCCTGGCTGAGTATGTGCGTGCATGCACGTGTAGGTTGAGCACTTGAGTGTGACCCTGTGTGTTCCGTCGTGTGCTCGGACATGCATGCATTAGGGCGTCATGCTGCTTTTGCATCCATGTGTATGTGTGTGATCGCTGCATACACGTAGGGGGAGTACGTGTAGGGGCCACTAAAGGAGAAGTCAAATCACACAGTAAGTTAGTCGGAAGAAGCAACCATCATTTCACTCTTCAATGACACGTACGCAAAATAAAATGGTTGATATGGAGAGAAAAAGAAAACCACTATATATACACTAGCAGGAGCCTAAGCAACAAGCCTGCTTGGTTGGGTTGCTCTCTTCACAATCATCAAACGAGGTGGCCACGCCGCTGTCACATATCCGGCCTGGTCCCGCAGCTGGGGGAAGGGAACAATGTTCTGCGTAGACGCGGTCGACATCGGCGAGGGAGAAAATCCACAGTCGATGTGTCCCAATCTGGAGATACCGCGGTATGGGCCGATGTCGCGTCCCCAACGCCCTTCTAGCTACATCCCGACGTCCGTTTCGAAAATATTAGTGCATTTCAACAAAAAATATACTAGTATCGTTGTTCTGTTTCGGAAAAAGAGCATATAAGCTGTTACTTCTTACCCAAAGGATCTTTATATCCAACAGACACAAAATATCCATTCGACTGTTCGAAATTACTTTCACTGCTGATCTGATGTTGAGGTAATTGCTGAATTGCCACCAAAACCCACCATCTCTTAAGCTAAAGTAGACCGAGCTAACCCCTATATTAGCATATTACTAAGATAAACGGAAGGAACTGTAGAATCATTTAGGACGTGAGCTTGTCAATCTAAATGTCGAGGGACACCGGTTTAGTCCCAGCCAGCAGCTTGGGCGGAACTGTGAAGAAGGTCAGCTCCTGCACGGCGACGTCGCCGGGATCCCTGCTGCTTGTCACCTCAATTTCCACCTTGACGGCACGGTCCTTCCTTTGGGCTCGCTCGGCGGGCCGTTCGCCCACGGCTTGGCCACGTAGTGCGGCAGTGGGGACGCCCCCACTATGATGCAGACGACCGACACGGCGATAGGCGCGCCGATGTCGAGCACGCCACCGACCTCCTCTGCGGACAGCAAGAGCCGTGGCTCCGATAGTGGCACTTGCAGCTGGAGCACCTTGCCGTACTGGATCCTGTGCATGGGCATAGGATGCACGGTGCTGATGTGGTGGTAGAGCCACGGCGGCGGGCCTTCGTAGCCGCAGACGGGCATGGGGCATTTGCAGGGTGCGAGCGGACACATGCTCTAGTGATCGGCGAGCTTGTGGTAAGTGACGTAGAGCCCACAGCCTTCGTGCGGGCACTCCACCCTCACCGAGGAAAGGACGGCGTCCATTGCCGTGTTCCGGACGTCGAAGCCACAGCCACGCTCGCACTTCTGGCACTGCCGCTGGTTCACGGGGCGCTCGATGTGGCAGTCCGCGCAAGCCAAGTGCCATCCCTTGCACTGCACAAATCAATCGAACAACACATCAATCAAGAAACTTTCACCTTGCTTGATCAGCCGAATGGACGAGGTGTATTCGAACTTCATACACTGGAGGCTTCAAGGGGCGGAGGCACAAGGGGCAGTGGAGCAAGGTGAGGTCCATTGAGACCATAGAGAGCTCCATCGTCGGGTCCTGTTCTGTCTGCATGATCTCGCCCTCCTCGTGCACAACCATCTCTCTCTTTATTAGGGCCGGGGCATTACAAAGCTTTACCGTCACATATTCATACTACTTCAAGGTGCATTAAATCAACACATGCAAGTATCAAAAGGAGAGTCACGGCATGCATGCATGCATTGTAATTAATGCATCAGTAAACGCAAATTATTGAAATGTATCGAGTGCAGTGCTTTGATGTGTCGCGTTAACTCGTACAAGATCAAGAAGTTTGATTACTACAACGCCCTCTCGCCTTAACCGCACCTGCCTTTGGCTGCATGACATATCCGCCACCGACCTGTTGGGCCCACCTGTCATGGACGCAAAGGAAGGAGCAGTAAGTCAATGAAGCTGCGTCCCTTCCTCACCCATGAGTATGGTGGCTGGCAGGACTAGGAGAAGCTTTCGTTCGCTACACGCTCTCCCTCCCGTACGCGGTGGACATGCAGCAGTTCAATCGGTGTCAGATGGCCAGAAGCATACTGTAGTACTCCTCCACTTGAGTAGTACTCCATCATTTTGTTCGACTTCCCGAAGAGGTGAAGAGCCAAGCGCATCCCGGACGCTCGTGTGCCATTTTCATGTGTAGAGTAGTCTACGATAGCGTGTACCGTGCTTGTAAGCTTAAAATCGCTGGGGTCGGCTCCATGCTATATTTATTATCTTCTGGCCCTACCTGTCATCCTGGTGATTCTAGTTTGCACACTCATCTGGTCAAGACAGGAATATATATTTTAATTTGTGGTGGGGTAAATGTTAGAGGTTGCAGCAAATGGAGTATTGTACACTACGGGTCTTTCAGCCAAGTTTAGAGGCAACCATGTGGGGCCAGTGCTATGATGTGTCGCGTCAACTCGTACAACGAGGAGAAGCTTGATTTTACTACTACACGCCTTCTCCCTCACCCATGCGCGTGGTGGCTCGCAGACGAGGACAGGCTTTTACAACAAGCTATCCCTCCCGCTCGCTGTGGACGGACATGCAGCAGTGGATTCAATACTGTAGAAGCAGTAGTAGTAACATCATTGTTCGTCTTTTCGAAGAGGCGAAGAGCCAAGTGCAACCCAAACGTGGCAGTTGCGAACCTTGGAGCACGCATATAGCCAGGCTCTTGCATGAGACAAAATTGCTATGTGAGCCCACTATTGTAATAAGTACTTGCTAGTATAGCCATGTAAACCAGAAAGGAGTATTTGCCTTTCTAGAGATTTCAACAAGTGACTGGACTACACCGAGATGGAGTACATATGGAGCAAAATGAGTGAATCTACACCATAAATAAATACGTACTAGTTCTCTCGTTTTCCTCTCGGCCTTGGTCGCGGTGCACAATATTGAGTATATTAGTACTATCATCTTGAAATTTACGAAGTCACCATAGGCACCTCGTCGTCCACGGGAACGTCTCCTGGCACGCGATACACGCGAGCGGCAGTCGCCTCCATAGGTGCTTGAATGCCAAGGAGGGAGAGGGTAGCGGTTCCCGATATGTTGAACGGTCAATGATGCATCCTCAAATTACTCTACATGCCTAGGAAATTTATTGGAGAAGCAGAATAGAGCCACCATAATGTGAATGCAAAAGAGTTTGGATTCTCATATAAAGGCGCCCCACCACTCCAAACCATCTACTCCTTAGTCTCTGCACAACACTGCTCACTCCAATCCAAGACCAAGTGACTAGAAGCCAGAAGCACCTATGGAGGCGATGGACGCGAGCGGCAGTCGGCTGGGCCAAATCATCCAAGGCGCCGGCCTGCAGCCCCGCGCCGCGCCGCATTTCCACACAGTGCTGGCAACCGCCGGCGTCATAGCCCTCGCCGATGCCGGCTTCGCCTCTCGCATGGACAACATGCTGGTCAACTCCATCTGCAAGTTCGCCGCCCTCAAGAAGCGCGAGACGGCCTTGCCGTACTGCTCCAGCCCGCCTGTCCAGGCTCCTCATTGCATGCCACCCTCATCGGCCACCATGGTGATGAACTCTTTCAAGCCTTGGTGGCCCTGAAGTTGCCGGAGGTCGCGATGAAGAATGTACACCTCGAGGTCACGCTCATCGCGCAACACCTCGCCATGCAAGAAACCGTCGACCTGCACATCCACGTCTACGAGGAAATCATCTACATAGGACACTACAATGCTAGCAAGGACAGAAAGACGTTGGCCTCCTTCCAGCGGGTGGAATCTTTGGACGCCATTGTTCAGAAGCACGTCAACCTGCCCATGAAAGCCGCTGCTACTTAGCCGCCGTTCGATGCATCTCTTCTTCTAGCCTCCTATAACCAGCACTGCATCGCCTTGTGGCCTTAATGTTTTATTAGTATAGGTGTATATGGAATTTTTATTCTAGTCGTAACGTTTTCACTGTGAGGTCGGGCCGCAGTTGAGCAAACCGACCATCGGCAAATCCCCACCCCGCCCACCAGCCGTCGGCTGAGTTTAGAAGTACTAGAAGAGAGAAACGAGGGAGAAGAGCTAGGTGTAGCACAGACGCTGTTGTCAGATGGACTTGCGTTGATAGAATAGGAGTACTGAGCACTCGTACCTCTTTTTTAAGGGAAAAAGCAGTCGTATGTCTAGTACTACCACTAGTTGGGTGCGTGCGACCTATACCTGTCATCACTTTAGGTCTCCATTTCGAACCGCAGCTACGCTTCACCGTACATATTTTTTCACGCATTTATCCTCCTATATGTACTCCTAGGCTATTTCCACGTGCACCCTGTCGCCGACATGTGGGACATAGAGCATCTGGGTCGTAGTTCATGCATGACTCGGAGCATATACCGGGGTACTTTACATTTCAGACCTCACGAATTACATGCAAACCCCCCGCAGAAGAATAAATAAATGAATGAATTACTACATGAAACCAGATTATTTTCATAGAAACCATAACACGTTCATTAAATTTTGGACATAACACGTTTATAAAAAACTACCAGACCTAAACCAGTCTAAGGGGCTCTTTGATTCGCAGGATACTGAAAACACAGAAATGGGGAAAGTATGATGGCGATGAACCGAGACGAGGAGAACTCTATTAACTCAGTTAGAGGTTAGATTTAGATTCTAACCCTGAACTAACTCTAAACCAAAGAGGTTTATGGATGGCAGGGTTACATTGATAATAAATGTTCTTTCTCAATCACTACGCAACACTGCTCACTCCAATCCAAGACCAAGTGACCAGAAGCCATATGCACCTATGAAGGCGATGGTCGCGAGCGGCAGTCGGCTGTGCCAAATCATATAAGGCGTCGGCCTGTGGCCCTGCACCATGCAGCGTTTCCAGACGGTGCTGGCGACCGCCGGTGTCGTAGCCCTTGCTGACGCCAGCTTTGCCTCTCGCGTGGACGACATGATGGTCAACTCCATCCACAAGTTCGCCGCCATCAAGAAGCGTGTAGCGAAAGCTCCTACTAGTCCTGCCAGCCACCACGCTCATGCGCCAGGGAGGGGGCGTTGTAGTAATCAAACTTCTCGGTCTTGTACGAGTTGACGCGACACATCAAAGCACTGCACTCGATATAAGTCTTTTTACACATTTCAAATGGACTACTACATACGGATGTATGTAGACATATTTTGCTTCGTATGTAGTCACTTGTTGCAATCTCTAAAAAGACTTATATTTGGAAACAGAGGGAGTACAACACATGCATGCATCCCGTGACCTCCCTTTTGATACTTGCAGGTGTTGATTTGATGCACCTTGCCAAATTTTGACTATAAATTTAACCAACCAAATTTTCATGAATGTCACAAAAAATTACGGGGCCGTTTGGATTGTGACTATGTTTCTCTTATGTTGCCACATTATTTTTCCCACACTTGCCACACTTGCCTAACTTGAGTTGCTCAAATTGTTAGACAAACTTTGGCTTGCCTAAGGGAATCTTGCCACACTTTTTGTGTCCATGACATGCGGGGTTCACTGCTAATAAAAAAATTCTTGTCTTAGTTGTGGCGAATAAAAAAAGACTTATATTTAGGAATGGAGGGAGTAGAAAATATAAATAATAATTCATGTTGGGGCAAACCATGTTTCCGATAATTTTAGTCGTGGAATTGTTCACAATTTTTACGAGGGGGTGGTTGTTCATTCAATGGAGGGACTTGTACCAGATTTGAACGATACAAAGTGCGACCTGGCACCCTAAAAAAAGTGCGACCTGGCACACCGTAACACCACTTGGAACAAGCGGGTAGCTATCTCAAAAAACAATCAACAACTAAAAAACAGCGACCTGGCACGTACTCCCTCCATTTCTTTTTAGTCCGCATATAAGGTTTGGTCAAAGTCAAGCTTTGTAGAGTTTGACTAACTTTATATTAAAAAATATAAACATTCACAATATCAAATCAATATTATTAGATGCACCATGAAACGTATTTTCATACTATATAGTTTTAGTATTGTAGATGTTTATATTTTCTTATATAAATTTGGTCAAACTTTGTGTAGTTTGACTTTGACCAAATCTTATGTGCGGAGTAAAAGGAAACGGAGGGAGTAGTACACAATTTTAAACGCTTTTTTTGATGGAGTGAAAAAGGAAAACTACCCCACTTCGTATATATAGGCCGAAGCCTCCGCGCTTGCTTGCTAGGGTTGCTCTATTCACACACTCTCATCCTCTCCAGATCTAAACAAGATAGGGGTGGTAACACTGTATTTCTCCCTTCAAAAAACACTGTCTTTCTATCCTCACCACTGGTTACAGATCCGGACGTATCCCCCTCCGTCGGTGAAGGGGAGGAGGGGCAGCGTTTAGGCCGTCGTCGACAGCGAGCGAGGAGACCCACTGTCGGCCGCACCATTATCTCTGGCCGAGCACTGGCGCGAGAGGTCCTCTGATCCCTTCGTCGTTGCCCTAGTGTGGGCGGATCCGGCCTCCCGCCGCCCACCTATCCACATCCTGACGTCCTTCAGGTATATCTTCCTTCGAAACCGCCTTATCTCTACTTCCCTAGCTCGCTACGTTGCTGCATGTGCATCATTTTCTACCTCTCACCCCCTCTTGATCGGATGGTCCAACGTCACCTATTTTTTTCTTCTATTGTTAGAGGTAAACCTACTTCATGGAGTCGAATCTTATACTTGGTTCAAACAATAAATAAAGTGGGGGTGGGGGAATTTAGTATGTAGTACATCGGACTTGGTACAAACATGAAGGAAAGGGGGTGAAAGTAGTACAGACTGGTCATCCAACCGGTCTCTTGGTCGAAAAGGGAAATATAGGGGTAACGCTGTACACACTGGTATGACCAGGACTCGATCTTCTATCCACACATAGGATTAGGTGGCTAGAGTGAACAAAAATGGGACCAACCCAGATATGTTTGTTGGATGTTTGTTTCTCGGGGCAACAAACTATGAATCACCACTTTATGCCCCTGTTTAGGTACATAGTGCTGGACTGCTGGTGCACCCACTTTCCCATGCCCTTATACCAAATATTTAGCTGTTCTTAATCTAATGCCCCTGGTAAAAATGAAGCCATGCCATTGTTATAAGCCATGACAAGTTTAGCCAAATGTTTTTGCATGTAATTGTTTGAGACTCTGACTGTTTCCTCTGTAGCTTTTTGTGCAAACAGGGATATCCATTTCACCTGGTTGCTGTTGTGACCTTTTGGTGCACTGCACAAAACTCTTCTTAAAAGAAGTGACTTTTGTGCTGTTTAACTGGAATGTCAGAATGGAACAGTTGGTTCATTTCGGTGGAACTGCACAAAGGGAGATCTGTGTTCCAATCCTCATCATCCATATTGGCACCATAACCTTCCTTTAGGGAAGAATGATATTTAATGCACGTGTTCATCTCTATTTTGTGACTGCCATGAGAAAATAATGCTATTTTTTACTATTACACTTGTACTCCCTCACTGACAAAACCAATTCTGAAATAGAAGGCCAATCATGTACTTGGTTTCACCAACTGGTGAGGAGACTGAGAAACAGAGCATCAAGAGGAAGAAGAAGAAGAGTAAACAGTGCCAAGGCGATCTTGCTGAAGCCAGAGGCCTCAGTCGAGGCCATTCAAGGGCTCCTGCAACGACTACCTTACATGTGAGACGATCCTCCGGGGAGCCCTTCCACTTCTTCTGACTCACTTAATTAATTAGGAGTACTTAAGTACCACTAATTTATTGTTGCCTAATTTTCCTGTCGGAGTTAAGAAAATCTTTAGTAGCACCCTATGTTGAATCATGTATGTGTGTATGTTTGTCTATGAGGTGAATCATGTGGTGGAGCAGGGAGGGAATGCTAACTTTACCCATTAAGATAATGAGGGTGCTTCTATTTGTTAGTGTATGTTTCATCAACTAGTCCCACTGTTACAACAATCTCACTCTCTCAATATATGTGCCAACAGGGATGCTCGATTTTGGTGGAGTTGCACAAAAACTTTGGGTGCTTCATTGCCTCGACAGCTTCCTTCCTTTCTTGTTAGTCACTAATCTCGGCTTGCATTCTTCCTTTCCTGTCAGTCGCTTGGCTTATCTCGGCTTCCAGTCAAAGGTAATAGTAATCGATATGCTACCTCACACAGGTTGGTACTGGTCTTTATCCTGATTATTGTTCTTGTCATATGTATTGGTAATTTGGTATTGTGCTACTGTTTGCCGATTTCATAAAGGAGTAACTTGGAGCCTGAACGCACAGGCAAATCATTACATCGGGTGATTTAAGTAGAATTGCACAAAAAGATCAGATGGACATGTACTTATGCTGCTGCTATGTACTCCAAAGTTCACTCAGACAAGCATCAATGTTGACAAGAAGAAGTGCCGATATTCATTCGAGTGTCAACCGGCGTCAACCAATTGTCAAACTCCAGGTATTAGGAGTGTGAACGTCAAATATATTGCTTGGCGCATAGCCCAGAAAAACGCAGTCCAGACTTTGGTCCCAACTTGTGCCTTTTGGTTATCTGCACGTATGGTAGCGAACTGCATGGCATGGAGTCTAAAGATTCCAGAAAAATTGGTTGATGCGTATATTCATCTGGCACTTAATCAGTCTACACGCCAGGGATGCTCCATTTCAGTTGAACTGCACAAAAAATTTGGGTGGTTCATTTTCTCAACCGCCTCCTTTCTCGCCTGCAATGTAGAATTTTGGTGAGATACAGGACCAAGATGAGCCTGTAAACTAGTTGGATGAAAGTAGTGGCCAAGTTGCTCAAACCTGCCTCGGCACGAGGCCGCTATTTTAGGATAAACCTACAAGCAAAGTGCATATTGTCTGTGCTGCCTCCTATGTACTTGAAAGTTTACTCGTAGAAGCATTAATTTTAGCAATAAGTACCTCCGACTGAACACCATTTAGCAGTCTGCAATGTAGAATTTTGGCAAGCTACAGGACCAAGATGAGCCAGTAAACTAGTTGGATGAAAGTAGTGGCCAAGTTTTAAAACCTCCCTCGGCACGAGGCCACTATTTGAGGATAAACCTACAAGCAAAGTTCAGATTATCTGTGCTGCCTCCTATGTACTCGAAAGTTTTCTCGTACAAGCATTAATTTTAGCAAGAAATACCTCCGACTGAACACCATTTACCAGTCTGTACCCTAGGTAATTAAAGTTCGTCCATGGATCATATTGGATGTGATCTCAATCATTTGGATGCATAAACATACTGAACATGTGTATATCTGAATCTTTTTGTGAATTATCCCTGAATATTGTTGTGTGACCTGTCAATCATTTGGATCCATAGACATGCTGAACTTGTGTATATGTGAATCTTTTGAGTTGTTGATAGTGAATGTTGGCTATGAATATGAACGTGTCCTGTGAACCTGAGTTTGATACGAATGTTTACCTTTTCTGTTGTGCTTGTGTGTGAACTTGTTAGTATGCCCATAGTGGGGTATGTGACGTGTGGGTGTCAACGACACACCTTCTTCCCGAGAAGAATTGCACCTGCTTTGTTAGGGTAGCAACGGCGCATCAGCTCTTTTTAATCTTTTATCTCTGTCTTGCCCCCTCCCCCGCTCAACCCCTGCCATAATGTTTTCGGCCTCAAAACAAACATATTACTGCGTTGTTTTTGGGGCTTTATGAAAAATCGAATGCTGGTTTCTGTAGGTTGGCCCGCCCAACAAATGGGCTGCTGGTCTACCATGGACTGGGAGGCTAAAAATACAAGTTGTATGGTGCAAAGGCAAGTAAAAAAACGCCATCGAGAGCCATCCACTGAAGAAAAAAAATCTCTCCTGATGTGCTTCTTCAGTCGTGCCGCCGGCCCCCTCTATAATCCAGTTCGCTCGGGGATCTGGTATCATTTTTTTCCAGAGGGCGAACAAGTATCAGCTAGGCCTAGGTTTTGTATTTTAACATGCGTAGCCCACGACATACGGGTGACAGTGGTTTCAACTTATTTTTTGAGGTCCATACCGGCCTATGGGCTTTTTCTTAAAGATCGACAGTCCAATGTATTTTTTTAACCACATTATATATATTTATATTAATACTATTATTGTATATTTTATAGAGACTTATATATACATTATGAAAACAGCCCACGTGTTATTAACTTATAAAAGTAAATATTTGACAAAAATTGGCAAGGAAAATCCTGGTTGTTTTTGACTCACAGGCAAGGAAAATCCTTGTGATTGCGTACAAAAGCTTGCGAAGATTTTAAGGACCAATGTAATAATAACGCGCTCATTTTTATTTTGAGCAATAAATCAGTAATTTGTTAATTATGTATATAAAAAATGTGCCTCTCCGGTTTATTTTTTATATTAATTGCTCCTTCTAACATAACATTATATATATAACGAGCCCAACTAATTCATGTATTTGAAGAAAGTGCAAATGGGCTGGGATTTCTTAGATAATATAAATGGGCCGCATTGACGCAAAATTATTTGTTCACCCAGCCCAACAAATGGACTGTACATTCTAGAAAACATGGGTTAAATATATGCCACATTTTTGCAGGCTGACATGTGGGCCAATAGGTCTAAGCCTACGCAGGGCATTGTCAACTTGGTCGGCATGCACCTTCAATCTCTCGTATTCTTCCTCCAGCATCGCCGGGACCGCCTGGTCCGGCCTCCCGCGGCTAGCGGCTCTGCTTAGCACACATCGCTGTGAAGCGCTACCCCACCGCCGGCCAGGCTGTCCCTCCTCCCCTCCACACCTCCTGTTATTCTCCACCGACTGCAGCCCCACGCCGCACCAGAACCAGTTATAACCCTTCTCCTCCACTCAATGTGCGACTACACTGCCGTGTCTTCCCATCTCCGAGTCGTTCCCATCCAGGGCCTCGCTATCGTCCATCGCCTCGCTGCGCTCGGTGCCGCATGGTCAACAAACCATGGTCATCGGAACAGGACTATATGTGGAGAGCCTGACGGCTGGAACCCACGAGGTCCATGGTCGCACACAAGGAAAGTTCCTCCTTATTAAGCTGAAAAAATGTTTCCTCCACCTGACAGCTGGTACCCACCGGTTGTATCTTCGCACGGAAGGAAGTGCCTCCTTGTTCTGTGAAAAAAAATATTCCTCCTGTTGACAGCCGGGACCCGTCAGATTTGGTGGCTGACTTGTGGACCCACTAAGCGGACGTGTACGCAGGGCTTTGTCAACTTAATCAACAAATGATTCTAGCAGCTGGACCATTGGATGTTAATCCAACAACCGTGCTCCTTCTTCAACCTCTGTTCTTTCTCTTGTCTCCCGTGGGCGGCATCACGGCTGTGCTGCCGCGCACCCGAACCAGTCAAGTTTCCCACTCCTCTCCATCCGCGACTCCACTGCCCCGTCTTCCCCATCTCCCAGTCATTCCAGTCTGGGGCCTCGCCGTCGTCCACCGGCCTTTGGTGCACTCGGCACGGAATGGTCAACGTGATCAACAACCGAGAGTCATCAGAACATGACTGTACGTGAGAGGCTGACAGTGGGGACGCACCACGCCCATGGACGCATGCATGCAACGGAATGCGGCGTGGTCAACATGGTCAAGGAACGACTTCCATCGGAAGTGTACTGTACGTGGAGAGGCTGAGAGCTGGGTCCACAGCCGCAACAAAGAAGTGCCTCCTTATTACGCGGAAAATAATGATTCCTCCACCTAACAGCAGGGACCCACTGGACGGCCCACCATATTTTGTGAAAAAACGTTTCCCCCTGACTGTTGGGACCCACCGGACGGTTCACCGTATTTTGCAAAAAAACGTTCCACCCGCTGTCAGCTCTGACCTACCGGATGTGCCTCCTTATTACGCACAAAAACATGAATACTCCCCCTGCTAGTTGGGACCCACCTTGGTGGGTGGCTGACTTGTGGGCCTACTAAGTTGACGGGGACGGAGTGCTTTGTCAACTTAGTCAATATGAACAATTCTAGCTCCAGTGATCGTACGAAGTCCATCCAACGGCCGTAGTGCTTCTTCAACCTCTAGTCTTGTTGCTCCAGCCGCCCAAAGCAGTGCCGGTCGTGGCGCATGCTCCTACCTCCCGTGGCCGGCTGTGCTGCCGCGGAGGCCTCACCGCCCCCTACTATTCCCACCACTAGCCAGGCCATCCGTCTACTCACACACACCCCCTGTTATTCTGCGGCGACGGCAGCCTCACACCGTAGCGAATCAGTCAACCCTCGTACTCCTCTACGCGTGGGCATCCACTGCTGCGTCTTCCCCGGCTCCGCATCGTCCCCTTCCTAGGCCTCGCCATCGTCCACCGCCCTGGTGCTCTCGGCGCAGCGTGGTCAACGTGGTCAAGGAACAGCTTCCATCGGACGTGGACTGTACGTGGAGAGGCTGACAGCTGGGTCCATGGCTGTAGCAAGGAAGTGCCGCCTGATTACCCGCAAAATAATTATTCCTCCACCTTATAGCGGGGACCCACCAGACGGCCACCGTATTTCGTGAAAAAAACGTTTCCCCCTGACTGTTGGGACCCACCAGCTACATCTTCGCATGCAAGGTAGTGCGTCCGGGCAAAAAAAAACGATTCGCCCCCCTGATTGCTGGGACCCACCAGCTACATCTTCGCAGGCAAGGAAGTGCCTAACAGTTGGGACCCACCTGGTCGAAGCATAAGTAGCGCTGTCATTCTGGTCGCGAACGTGTACATACATACTAGTCGATGTAGAGGCACGCACGTGTCGTAGTAGAGGCGCGCACGTAGCATGTACACGTACGTATAGTGGCCAGTGTGAAAGAAAGAAAATACGGCCACGTACGTACATATGGGCAGGGTCTCGAACGCCTATTCGCGCATACGTATGGCCAGTGCTCGTGTACATGGCTGGGTCAGAACGAAGAAACAGCGTCTTCGTCGTGTTCATGGGGAGCCAGCCGGCTGGGTCGGAACGGAATGCATCATCGTGTTCATCGGGAGGGCTTGGACAGAACAACCGATCGAAACGAGGCCTGGCGTACCGCAGAACGGAGGAAACGGCCTTGTGTTCGACCGGCCACATTCAAAACGGGATCCTGTTCATCGAGAGGGGTTTGGCGTACCACAAAACGGAGGAAACAGACCCCCACGGTCGAAACAGGGGTCCTGTTGATCGGGAGGGGTGTGGCGTACCGCAAAATGGAGGAAACGGACTTGTGTTGAGCGCTACGGTCGAAACAGGGTTCCTGTTCATCTGGAGGGGTGTGGCGTACCGCAAAACAGGACTCCACGGGATACTGTTCATCTCCACCGTCAACCCCCTCCAGCCTCCATGGGCTACTGTTCATCCACCGTCGACCTCCTCCAGCCTCCACCTGCGACTGTTCATCCACGGGCTCCTGTTCAACAAGCCTCCACCGCGCGCTACTCCACCGGCTACTGTTCAACCAGCCCTCTCCACGAGCTACTGTTCAACCACCCCTCCACGGGCTACTATTCATCTAGCCCTCCACTGTTTACTGTTCATCCTGCCCTCCACGGGGTGGTCCTATTCATCCTGCCCTCCATGGGGTCCTGTTCATCCAGCCCCAACCGGCTCAAACGATCGGGGTCCTGTTCATCCACCCCCATCGGGAACTTTTCATCCAAACCCCCAGCAACACTCACTGTTCATCCAGAGGCAACGCCACGGGGTTCTGTTCATCCACCCCCATCGGGAACTGTTCATCCAAACCCCCCAGCAACGCTCACTGTTCATCCAGAGGCAGCATCGATCGGCTTCAGTTAGCAGCAGTAGCGAAGGAATCGCTCGATCGGGTTCACTTAATAGCCATCAATCGATCACTCGATGTCGGTGTACTAGAGTAGGGGTACCCTAGTATCCCGTACTCGTGCACGGACAGTTGCAGCACACCTCGCGGCGTGGTTTGCCCGGTCACCGCCAAGATCCTCCGTGGCTCCTTTGGAGCCATTCAAGAACAAAGTATTTGACTAAGAAGACAAGGCCCCGGCAAGAGGAGCTTGCCGGAAGGCCATTCAAGGCATGCAGAAGACAGGCCCCGGCAAGAGGAGCTTGCCGAAGGCTCGGAGCGCCGACAAGCCTCCGGACGCGACAAGGATTCGTCAAGGCAAGGCGCTTGCGCGGCAAGCAACCTCTCTCCGCCTCCGCTTCCAGCTCATCCAGCAACGTGTCGCCATGGGACCATTCCGTGTCGCGCGTGTCAAGAGGTCAGGCAGCCAGCGGAGAGCAGCGATAAGCGGCGTGACAAGCTTGCCATCGTGGCGAAGCGGTGGCGCACTGGACGGTCCTCTTGCACTGTTTGGGCGACACACGGGCATTTATTGCTTTTGTCCCTTGCCGTCACGAGTTAGGTATTTTGCATCATTACATCGCTCGAGTAGGTGTACCAACTCCTGTTTTTACATTTGTACCCTCGCCTATGTTGCCACCTGTCGGAGAACCCTTGAGCATATAAAAGGAGGCCCATGCGCAACGTAGAAAGAGTTCGGTTCATTCGACTCACTCGAGACCAGATACGCTCACGCTAGGTTTTGTAGCTTGCATCGCTCCCTAGCAAGAACACAATACATCAAACAAGCAGCAGAGGAGTTTTATCTCTCCGGAGAGCTCGGTTGGGTAAACTACTCGTGTGCCTCGCCTCGATCCGCTCTTCAGGCGATCTCCGCCCCCCTCCGAACCACAAGGGCCTGGTCCGCTTGCCCCATAGGTGTTCGTGGGTACGATCAAGATCCCCGACATCTTTGGCGCGCCCAGTAGGGCGTCGAGGCCGTGTGAATCTGATCCGACGTTCACACGAGCAGCGTCCTCAACATCTTCCTCAACATGCCACCGAAGAAGAAGGCTTCAGCGGCAGCAGAGTCGTCCGCGTCGTACCCACCCTCACCGCAGCAAACGGGTGCGGGGGCAGACGCCGGCGGAGGAACGGGCGCCGACGAAGGTGTTCGCGACGTTGCCAAGTCCAAGGACAAGGCCCCGCAAACCTCGGCGTCAGCATCCCCGCGCCCATCTCAGAGACGCGGGACCAACAACGCCATGGCGTTCACAATGCCATACGCTCGCTGGATCGAGACCCTCAAGACCAGCATGCGCGCCAACATGCTGGCACAAGTGAGATACGGTCGCTCAAGGGTGCTGCTCCTTCTAACATAGTTAGAAGTCCGAGCATATCCGCTCCTCGCACCGCTTGCCAATGCCACCCACTACTCCAGCAGAAGCTCGGCGAGAGCTCAGCTGCTCCTCGACTACCCTCCAACGGCCGACAAGGTCGACGAGTGGAGGGCCACTATCCGTAGCCTCATCGGCTTTGCTAACGGAGACGCTCACGGCAACTAACGCCGTCATTGCCGCAGCAAGACGACAAGGCACGAACCGGTGGCGACGAGACTATCGGAGGTGCAACCACCGTGCACTCTCCGCCAAGAAGGCCAAGATCGCCGACTCACCGGATCCACCTCGACAGTGACTCCACCGCGTCATCGGATCCGTGAACTCGCCGCGATCAGCGCCAAGTTCTTCATGAGCGACAACAAGAGGACGCTCGAACTCGCATCGAGCGCCGAAGAGAAGCGCGACGTCAATCCGACAAGCGCGCTGGGCCTTCTGTTGACATGCATGCGCCGGAGGAGCCAGCGACTTGTCAGACGCGGTAGGTTGCCCTGGTTCACTCGTGAGCTGCGGCAAGTCCAAAGGGCCCAGCCGTAAAATTTCAAACCAGATGTGCCGGAGAAGTATGATGGCAGGATGCATCCATCGAGTTCCTCAAAGCATCTACACCATCGCGGTGCAGGCTGCGGGGACGGGACGACAAGATCCTCGCCAACTACTTCCCGCCGTGCTCAAGCCCAACGCCGAGATCTTGGCTCATGCACTTGCCGGACAGCTCCATATCATCTTGGGCAGATCTATGCCATCAGTTTGTTGGCGCCTTCACAGTGGCCACAAGCCCCATGGCCAAGAGAGTGACCTTCATCTGCCGCCTGTAAGGAAGGAGAGTCCTCAAGGCAAGTTCATTCAGAGATTCAGCCGTGTGCACTACAACATCCCAGATGTCCACCCTGCCGCGGTGATCAGCGCGTTTCATCAGAACGTGCGGAACCGCAGGATGAGGGAGGAGATGGCGATGTGCAAAGTCAAGGACGTTAGTGAGCTGTACGCCTTGGCCGACAAGTGTGCACGCGCTGAGGAAGGGAGGAGGCTCCCAGGAGAGAATGCAGAAGCAGGATCTGACAGTGAGGAGACCGCCTCGGCAAAGAAGAGCCGGCGGCGAGGCAACAGGAAGAAGAAAGGCAAAGAAGTGTTAGTTGTTGAGCAGTCCGGCAACGGAAGTGGCGACAAGAACGACAAGGCTGGTAGCTCTGGCAGGGAGGTTGCCGCTGACGCCAACCACCAGTTTGTGGCGGCCGCCGACAAGCAGGACGGCTCCGGCAAGCAGTACTGCAAGATCCACCGCACCAAGGGCCACGACCTCCAGAGCTGCAAGAAGGTCGAGCAGCTTGTTGAGCAGCGAAGCTCGAAAATGCAGCGGTGCGACAAGGAGAAGGCCCAGAAGGTGCTAGGGAGTAAGCAAGAAACGTCCGGCCGGGAGGACGCCAGCAAGGCCAAGCAGCGGCAAGGAGACAGACCTCCCGCGGCGCGATAAGGATGAAGATGATGACGACGACGAAGATATGGAAGACGCAACGACGCCCGATGAGCAGGAGTTTCGTAAAGCCACAGAGGTCCTCTGCATTGACGGAGGTGCTTCCTCGCATACCTCCCGCCGCCAACTCAAGCAATGGATGCGGAGGTCAATGCAGCGGAACCATCCGTAGAGTCACGCAAGCCTCGAGGTGGTCCAAGACGCCTATCGCCTTTGATATCGAGGACCACCCGATCGCATAATCAAGGTCGGGTGCTTGCCGATGTTGGTCTCACCAACCATCCGCAACCTCAAGGTCACCAAGATGCTAGTTGACGGCGGGCCGGCTTGAACCTGATCTCCTCCGCGGTGCTCCGAAGCTTCAAATCCTCGACAATGAAGCTCGAAGAGACTTGCACCTTCCAAGGAATCAATCCGGGAAGGAGCAAGCCGAAGGGGAAGATTACGCTGCCGGTAACATTTGGCAGCGAGCTGAACTTTAGGACTGAGAGGGTCACATTCGACGTTGCCGATTTCCCATTGCCTTACAATGGGATACTTGGCCGCCCAAAGACTCGCCAAGTTCATGGCAGCCTCTCACTCGCCTACAACTTACTCAAGATGCCAGCCCGATAAGCGTCATCTCTGTCCATGGCGACAAGAAGGATGCCCTTATCTGTGCCGACAAGATCTACCGGATGCAGCAGCCGCGACAGATTGCCAAACACTACCGCTGAAGCTCCCGGGGAAGAAGACAAAGTCCAAGTCCGACAAGAGCTCTGATGCCCACTCCGGCAAGCGCACCTCTTCGGAGTGCTGCGCTACCGTCGAGGACGCAACATCGAGCTCCACCGGCAAGTGCAAGAAGAAGATGGTAGCTCCGCCAAAGACCAAGAAGGTGCCCGCCAAGGAGGATGGCACTGGTGGTACCTTCACCATCAGTGCCTCTGTCGACCCTAAATAGGAAGGCGCTCGTTGCTTTCCTCGGGCGAATGTCGACGTGTTTGCATGGCAACCGTCGACATCCCGGTGTTCCCAGAAAGTGATTGAGCACCGCTGGCCGCTTGTCCTCATGCGCGGTCCGTCAAGAAAAAGTCGAAGCAAGCAAAGGAGCGCCAAGAATTCATAGCGAAGAGATCAAGAACCGGAAGCAGCAGGCCTCGTCAGAGGAGTGCTCCATCCTACGTGGTTGGCCAATCCTGTAGTCGCGCGCAAAGCAAATGGAAAATGGAGACTTTGTATAGACTTCACGGATGTTAATAAAGCTTGTCCCAAAGATCCATTTCCCTTGCCGCGCATCGACCAGATTGTTGACTCCACGGCTGGATGTGATTTGCTTTCGTTTCTTGATGCATACTCAGGATACCATCAGATCTTCTCGGCTGAAGAAGATGAGGAGAAGACCGCATTCATTACACCATGTGGCACATACTGTTTCATACGGATGCCTTTCGGTTTGAAGAATGCTGGTTCAACATTTGCAAGGGTAGTCCATGACGCTTTTGAGCCGCAAATGCACAGAAATGTAGAAGCCTACATGGACGACATAGTGGTCAAAAGCAAGGACAAAGCAACTCTGGTTCAAGATTTGGACGAGACCTTTGCAAATCTGCGCAAGATCAACCTCAAGCTCAACCCCGAGAAGTGCGTGTTTGGAGTCCCTTCTGGCAAGCTTCTCGGGTTCTTCGTGTCTCAGCGAGGTATTGAAGCCAATCCCGACAAGATCAAGGCCATTGAGAAAATTCAAGCACCAAAGCGCGTCAAGGATGTACGAAGACTTGCCGGTTGCGTAGCTGCTCTCAGTAGGTTTATTTCTAGGTCTGCTGAGCGCGCCCTGCCGTTTTTCAAGATTTTGAAAAAGGCAGGTCCAATGAAATGGACTCGAGCGGAGGCTGCGCTGCAGACTTAAAGAGATACCTGTCCTCCACTCCAACACTTGTCGCACCTAAACCACAAGAGAAGTTGCTGCTATATATAGCGGCAACCAATCAAGTAGTTAGTGCTGCGTTAGTAGCGGAGCGGGAGGTGGATGACGAGCCAGCTACCACGGCAAACACATCCGGCGACAAGCAGGGAGCTTCGCCGACAAGCTCTGGTCCCGAAAAGGACGAATCCACGCAGTCGCATGAACAGATGCAGAAAAGGATGGTGCAGCGCCCAGTTTACTTTGTCAGTTCCCTCCTGCAGGGGGCTAGGTCAAGAGTACTACGGTGTGCAGAAATTGCTTTTCGGCCTCCTCATGGCCTCGAGAAAGCTGCGCCATTACTTCCAAGCACATGAGATCACAGTTGTCACTCGCTTTCTGCTCAAGAGGATACTACAGAATCCAAAGGCAACGGGCAGGATTGTCGAGTGGGCACTGGAACTGTCGAGCTTTGGTCTCAAGTTTGAAAGCACTTCAACTATCCAAAGCAGAGCATTGGCAGAATTCATAGCAGAATGGACGCCAACACCAGATGAAGAGATTCCGGAGACGAGCATTCCCGTCAAGGAAGCAAGCAAAGAGTGGCTAATGTACTTTGATGGTGCCTTCTCGCTGCAAAGCGCCGGTGCCGGCGTGCTGCTTATCGCACCCACCGGAGAGCACCTCAAGTACGTAGTCCAGATGCACTTTCCCAAGGAGCAAGCAACAAACAATACTGCAGAGTATGAAGGTTTGCTTGCCGGTCTCAGGATTGCCGTAGACCTTGGGATCAAGAAGCTTATTGTCAGGGGTGACTCGCAGCTTGTCGTCCGCCAAGTGAACAAAGATTATCAGAGTCCGTAGATGGAAGCCTACGTCGATGAAGTGAGGAAGCTAGAAGAGCACTTTGACGGCCCTGCAAATGGAACATGTTCCAAGAGCTCGTAATGATATTGCTTGTGGCGTGTCAAAGTGTGCTGCACTTAAGTTGCCTGTGGAACCAGGGATTTTCGTGCTCAAGCTGACTCAACCAACCGTAACACCGCTAACCGGACAGAGCAAGAAGAGGAAGTTGTTCTTCTGGTGACTACTTCCCGGCAGCTTCCCAAGCCGCCGCCAAGGTCCCCAAGATCGACACCAACTTGATCTTTGAGGGGCAGTCTGCTCCGACAAGCCCCAGGGTTTGTTTCGTTGAAGCAGACGCTTCCGACAAGTTTTGCTCCGGCAAGCTTGCCGGGGAGCATCAAGCTCCGGCAGAGCCGCAGGTTCTTCTGCCGTGAAAGCCGACGCCTGGCAGCAGCAGATGTGCCTTTAGTCCTTGTTGTCGAGCCACAAGCTCCAAAGATGGGCGCAGCCGATTGTCCTTTTCCTTCGCATGTGAGAACTTCCCGAAGAGCAAGAAGAAGCAGAAAGAGTAGCCCGGCAGTCAAGTATGTACCAGTTTGTCGACAGCATACTGTACAGAAGAAGACTCAACGGTGTGAAATTGAAATGCATTCCCAGGGAAGATGGACAGAAGCTGCTGGCAGAGATACACGGAGGCATATGTGGTCACCACATTGGCGCAAGAGCACTTGCCGGCAAAGCTTTCCGGCAAGGTTTCTTCTGGCCGACAACCCTCCAGGATGCAACTGCACAAGTAACTAAGTGTGAAGCGTGCGGGCCCATTCCAAACAGATACACCAGCCAGCTCAAGCTCTCCAGACGATCCCTTTATCCTGGCCCTTTTCGTCCTGGGGCTCGACATCCTCGGCCCTTTCCCCGAGCTGTCGGGGCTTTGAGTACTTGTACGCCGCCATCGACAAGTTCACAAAGTGGCCGGAAGTGGAAGCGATGAGGAAGGTGACAAGACAACAAGTCAAGTTCTTCAGTCGATTGTTTGCCGTTTCGGAATCCCTAACAGGATCATCACCGACAACGGCACACAATTTACGAGTCGCACCTTCATGCAGTACGTCCAAGATCTTGGCGCCAAGGTCTGCTTTGCTTCTGTTGCTCATCCAAGAAGCAACGGTCAAGCAGAGAGGGCAAATGCTGAAGTGCTGCGCGGGCTCAAGACCAGAACTTTCGACAGGCTGCACAAGTGCGAAAGAAACTGGATCGAGGAGCTGCCGGTGGTTCTTTGGTCGTGGATTGATGGTGGAAAGGTGGTGGTGGTGCATAGTACACTAGCCCGGCAAGGGTTGCCTCAGGGTGGGAGTGGCTACGCGCGTATGGGGATGTGAGTTATCCAACCTCCTAACCCTTTCTACGGTTGCCACGGGACTCCTTTTATTGATCAAGGGCTTACCACAATGGCAAAGTAGTCATTACGCATTGATAAGATAGTAACAGTGCTATCGTACCTAACTCTGTGGGATGACAGGACGCATTAAATGCACCGCTCAATGTCACATCACTGGTTGCCCAGCAAGGCTTGTCGCACTATCTTGCCAGGTCCGCGCATATTTGCTTGACACGTCGCAGGACGGGTGTCACCTATGGGTTTTTCCTGTAGGGAGAGGTTGCCATGTGGCAAATGGCTGCCACTTAGTCACTTCGCGGCTTTACACCTCACTGATTGATGACGTGGGTCGTGGTGGAGTCGTTGGTGAGGTGGTTTTGCCTCCGTGAGGCTCGACAGGCCCTGCGTGGACACCTTGGTTGTCTGCTTCTCGGGGTGGCCTCGCCCCTTGCCAGGCTTGCCTGCCCGGCAAGGGAGGCCTTTCTCTTGATGATATCTTGCTTCTCTGGCTTGTTCTTGATCCCTCTGGTCTGCTTGTTGTTCCTTCGAACTTGTTGGTTTCTTGTGCATATTGGTTCGGTCCTGTCTTGTCCGTGCACGAGTGAGGGGAAAACACATTTCCCTGTATATTTTCTGCGACATAAGCGCCCGGGCCTGAGCCACACGTGTCATGTGGCATGTTGGGTTAGGCCCCAAACTATGCGCGAACATGTGGCATGAGAGGGCTACGCTCGCCGGTTTGCCGTGGCGACTAGTCAATCCAACGTCCACTATGCGCAATTACTACGCATCGTGGGGTCATGGGACTGTTACGGTTAAGGTAAAACGGTAACTTTCTGAAGCGTTGCGCCCCTGTTCCGCTTTTCCCCCTTTAGAGCAGGGAAAACACAGCAGCACGATTCAGTTGTCTCTTGCCCCACTCTCCCATCTCCTACCTCCACAAGCCAAGTGACAGTTACTCCTCGTGCTCTACCCTCCGCTACCGCCCCTCCCATCGAATACCTCCCCCTTCCGCATCGCCGCCGCCGGAATGGGGAAGAATCCCGCAGAGAAGAAAAAGCAGACGACCGCGGCGAAGGAGGTTTCCACCGAGGGAAGCAAGAGGGGAGCGGAGCTGAACAACAAGCAGAGTAAAGATGTCGCCTTCATCCCGTCAAAATTGAGCGGCCCAGTCCTTCAAGCGAGGTAAGGGTATGTGTGGGGGTGGACCATTGAAATAGGGCATGGAGCGCCCATAGTTTATGCAGCGGGGAAGGAAGATCCACTGGATTCTTATCGATTCTTCTGCGTTTACATCATCTGCGACCTTTGTCCCCCCTTCTCCGAGTTCTTTGAGGCAATCATGAATATCTATGAATTCCACCTCCTTGATTTGACGCCAAATGCAATGGCGACCATGGCCATTTTCGTGCCGCGCGTGGAGAATTTCGTCGGAGATAGGACCAATGTGGATCTATTCCGGCAATACTTGGAGAGCAAAGTTAACCACTCCAGAATCATTAACTGGGTGCCGCGCGTGGCGTGGAAGATTTGGGATTACCTCCCTTGGTACCAGCGCGAAAGGTGGGATGAATGGAGAGGGGATTGGTGCTGGATCCAAGATAAGGAATCCCCCGAGTTCTGCGAAGCGTGGAAGGAATGTGTGGAGCGCGGCAAGGATTGGAGAACAAAGGCCTCACTGAGGATAGGCTGTGCCCGGCAATAAATAGGATCACCCATTTCAGGACTGCCGGTTTAACCATCGAACATGTGGGGGCAGACTTTCTTCTCCGCCGCATCTCACCGCTGTAGGAAAGGGACATACCCGCATGGCTGTACGGTGATACTGCGGATAGGATGAGTCTGCTTCCAGGGTTGGCTAATAACTTATCAATTTATGGCCATGGCTGTTTGTGCGACCAACTTCTTGGTGGCTTCAAGTTGTTCAAGATCCTGGCCACTGTCGTCCCTATGAACATCAATTCTGCCAGATACCAGATACTGAAATGGATGCCGGACTGCAATGCCGAAGGGGTAGCAAGCACCTGGCAGCTACCCACCCTGGATGGCAAGCTCAAGTGGTCGAGCACCCTGGTGGAGTTGGCCACCAGGACTGAAACTGGAATGTATAAACGCACCTCCTCAGCGGAGGTGACGTGTATTTTCAAGCCGGGTCGAGGAGGACAAGGTCACCCGCCTCACAGAGATGGAGAAGGCAGGAAAGGCCGGGAAGGGCAAGGGGAAAGCTGAGGACGGGAGTTCTTCCCAGGGCGGCAGCGAGGCTCAAGCCACGGAAGGAGCTCCCGAGGAACAGCTTGTTGGTGATAACTTTGCCGGGCTAGAGGCCCTAGCCACGGCAGCAACAAAGCTTCAGGAGGAGGAGGATGTCGGCGAGGTGACGGGTCCCGAGGAGTGGCTCGCGGCTGGGCCACAAGCACCCGAGCCGGACCCAGATCAGCTCACCCGCTGGTGCACCGCTGCCCGAGGGGCGGCGGCCTCCAACCCAATGGCAGCCACCAAGAGGGTGAATAAGACTACCACCAAAGCCACCACGGGCGTGGTGGCATGCCACCAATCTCCCTGTCTCGCTCAGACCAAGGCCTCCTCCGCCAAGCGGTGGCGGCTGTGGAGGCGGAGTCCAGCCCTCGCTCCGGCTCGAGCTCCTCGCAGAGCTCGTCTTCCCCAGAGCTCATAGCGCCACGGCAAGCATCAAAGCTGCCGGGGATTTCTGCCCCTCTGTCCCTAAAGAGAGGACGGGAGTATCCACCTCCCATGGAGTTAAACTTGAACTCCATGCTCATTGTAAAAGAGTAAGGACGATTTTTCCTTCCGTGGATAGCTTGAGCATATCTAATTATTTTTGCTGACTAACTTCTTGCTCTTGTTGTTGTCGGCAGGGAAGTGGAGGATTACACGGAAACCCTCGTCCACCGTTCCCGAAGAGACTCCAGCGTATTGGGTCGTTAAAAGACGCATAGAGCCCGACCTTGGCAGGGGTGATGTTGAGGACCCCGTGCCGAGCCCCCGGCTCAGCCCTCGGCCCGGGAGCGGAGACTAGGTCCCATTTGCTGGGGTGATGGGGACAATCTCCTTGTTCCCCCAAGCGGAGGAGGAGGTGAGACGATGCAGGGCGAGCCCCTCCCTGAGGGGCATGCCTCCTCAATCGCTCGAGCCAAAGAAATCGCCATGGAACCTTCCGCGGCTGAGGCTGTGCAGATGGCTGCTGAGTCCACCACGGCAGAGGGTGAAATTCATGACCCGGCACCAACTGTTGCCAGGGAGATAGAGACTACTACCCGGCAGACCTCTCCAGGTACCTTACTTAATTCTTCTTTTCTTTCTTGTTCCGGTTCCTTCTCTTGATTTCTACATATCCTTGAGACATCTATTTCTTCGTTATTCACGGGCCCTTTTACATGGAGCCCCTCAAGCCGAGGAACTAGATCTGCTGGAGGTGGTGGATGACATCGGAAGGGCCGCCGTTGATGAAGGCGTAGAGCTTGCTGCCGCTGAGGGACAAGATCTTGCTGCCGGGGATGCACAGGGCTCCTTGGCGGTGACAGAGCATTCTTCGGAGGATGTCCGAGTAGGGGAAGTGGCCGTTGAAGTGAAAATCCCACTCAAGACTATGGGCCCACTCCCCTCCACCAGGACCGTCTCTGAGATTCTGCCACTCTCCTTCAGCACGCTGACCATGGTATTGTCGCCAACCGGAGCTTTAGCCCCCGGCCTGTCCCTGACAACGGATGCTGAGCTCGATGAAGAGATTCAACGTCTCCTGGCTCCGTTTTATCAGGGAGCTGGAGAAGCCGATAACTCGGCTGCCGTCACTATGGACTCGTCCTTCATGGAATCTATGGGGCGAGCATGAAGGAGATGCAGGCCCGGCACAACCAGAAGTGGCAGGCGCTCGAGGAGCGGCGCGAGTCTGCCAACAAGGTGGACCAGAAGATGAAGGATAATTGTATGGAGTTGCGCGAGTGGAACGACAAGGAGTTCAAGGCACTCAGGAGGCAGCAAGAGACGCTCCTGATGACGAGAGAAGACGTCATGGCTCGGGATGCGCGTCTAGCGGACCATAAGGCATATCTGGACGTTAGAGAGCGAGAGATCGCCCTCCGGGAGGAGAAACTCGAAGCCACTCTCTGCGCCAAGGATGAGGATCTGGAGGTTCTTGTGCGGCAGCGCACCAAGGAACTGGAGGACAAGCTTGAAGCTGCCCTTGACGCCCTCGTCGTTGACCATGATGTTCAGCTGAAGAAGCTCATTGAAGATTTGGATGCCGCGTCTGCCGCCAGGAGTGACCTTAACCGGCAGGTGGCTAAGCTGAATGAGGATCTCGCCAGGGGCGCCAATGTAACAGCCCAGACACACCCTCCGGTGGTGGTTACTCCTGGCGAGATCCAGACTGGCCTCATAGATCAATACTAGTTTTTTCTGCACACTTTGTCCTCACTCGTGCGCACCCGAGAGCAACTTCCCGGTCGGTCACCCATCCCGAAACTACTCCAAGCTGAGCATGCTTAACTTTGGTGTTCTGTCCGAATGGGCTCCCGGAAAAGAAGGGAGTCCTTATTGATATATGTAGTCTATCATCCCTATTAAGCCTGGCTATCACATAGAAAACAAGGGGCGCCAAGGAGGTGGAGGCACTCAAAGATGGGGCGCGGTAGGCGGAGATCCAGTTGGCTGATGTGAAGTCACAGCTCTCCTCCAAGACTCAGAGCCTTGAAGCCGCCAACGACAACATCTCGGACATGAAGGCGAGGATCGGCACATTGGAGCATTCGGCAGAGTCCCGCAGTAGTTGTTGTCCAAGGATTTAGACACTTCCAATTCCAGGCGTCTCCGACAAGATGCATAAGACAACCTGAAGAATCAGGTCGATATGAGTAACTTCTGGATCAAGAGCCTGATCAACGTGGCCGAGCGTCTTGGTAATTAGGTTGCGGTGATGGGCGTGGACGGACCAGTCTTCTCGGTTAGCAAGCAAGAGGTCCCAAGGTCAAGATGGGAATCTTCTTCAACGAGCTGATCGAGAGGCTAAAAGCGCATGAAGAGGGGAGGGCCGAGCTCTTTGCGATCGAGTCTCGGAAGCTTGCCCGTGACGCCCTCTTCATGGTCTTGAGCAATATCGCCTGCCGCCATCCGGACCTCGACCTTGATGATGGATTCAAGAAGCCGCCAGTGGGTGCCGACATCGCGGACGCCAAGGTGAAACCTGCACCCTAGGCCGACATGGTTCTTCATGTTTGAACTGCTCAACCGGGCCATCAGGCCAAGTATCGGGCCGCTGTTGCTTTTGCGTTGCCCTGTAATGAAACATGACATACATTTTGCGTTTAGTCATTCTATCTCTAGTGTTTGCGCGAAACTGATATTCCTAGTTGGATTTTAAATGCGTGTTTATTCCTTTGAGCCCTGTATGTTTGCATTTGAATGATCGATCCCTATGTATGCTCCGGATGCCTGCCGGTATCATATTGCCGTGATTGCCGTAAGGGTCCGGCCCTTATTAGTAATGTTGGCGTGGATGCGTCCCGGCATGTTTTTCCTAGGTAGCTCTCGATGCAGCCTCTCGACCTGCGAGCATGGCTCTGGACAGGACGATGGTGCGATCAAAGAAACTAGCCAAGGTTCCATCAGATGAGGGTTTTCACGATACGAACACTCACTAGAGTTAAGGGATAAACGAGTGCAAAATTCTGAAATGTATCAACAAGAAGAGATAGCGTAAACTTAGCTTTAATTTTGAGCTTCTTTCTCCTCTGTCGGGCCGCACGCGTTCGGTGCGCTCGCGGCACCCGAAGGAGCAGAAGGCAACCAGGTGGTTTCTTCATTCTCGGCAAGGACCGATGTGCATTTCTTGTGGTTTGTCGGAATCGGAGCATAGCGTCAGGCTTCCCTGGTCCTCCGCCCTTTTCTCCTTTCATTTCGTGTCAGTCCGGTGGCTACCGTTGCATCGGTCATTCTGATGCAGGCAGCCTTGCCGAAGTGCACTTGCCGGGGCGTCTATCGACGGGCTCGTACCAGTGCTTCGCTCAGGATTGCCCAAATAGGGGGAATAGTGAACCGAGCGTCGTGCGGCAATCGTCGAAGTCGACAACGCCAGGGCCAAACCAGTTCGACTGCTGACAAAGGGAAGGCACGGGAAGGAGGGAGATCACGCCCGCCCATCTTGCGCCCTTTCTCCGAACGGCACCCGAGTGGTGGGTACGTCATACAGGCCGCCGAATAGGGCATATTGCCACCAGCAGCGATCTCCGCCGTAGCCGTGCCTACGGCGAGGCATGGAGACCAATAGTGTGGTGCAGGGATGGGCCCGCATCGCTTCTGCGTCTTCGTGGGCACCGCCAGAGGCTTCAAGTGGACAACGTGGGCACCGCGAATGCCAGAGGCTTCAAGTGGAGGACTATGGGAAGAGCACGCTGCACCAGTCTTCGTGGGCACGTCTCAGCGCCAGCTCAAGCGGTGGGCGCGAGAAGTCAATGCCGTGGAACCAGCGCCAGTGGCCCGGAAGCGGCTCAAGTGGTCCCATACGCCTATCATCTTTGACGAGGAGGATCACCCTAGCCGTACCACCGCGGTAGGGTGCTTGCCATTATTGGTTTCTCCAACAATTTGCAACCTCAAGGCACAAAGATGCTGGTGGACTGCAGGGCCGGGTTGAATCTGATTTCTCCACGAGTTATCAGCAAGCTTCAAATAGCAGAGGAAGAGCTAGAGGTTACCGACATGTTTCAAGGAGATAATCCCGGCAGGAGCCATCCTAAGGGAAAGATCACGTTGCCGGTAACGTTTGGGGGAGAACTGAACTACCGGACCGAGATGATTGTGGTTGATGTGGTTGATTTCCACTCGTACTATTGGATTCTTGAACGCCCGACCATGTCTAAGTTCATGGCGGCATCCCACTATGCCTACAACACCTTGAGGATGCCTAGGACACTAGGAGTCATCACCGTCCCATCAGATGAGAAGGATGCAATAATTTGTGTGGACAAGATGTACCAGGACACGGACGCAGCATAGGTAGCGGCAGCAGCTCCAGCCAAGGAAAGGAAAGGAAAGAAGAGGGATTGTATGGACTCCAGCAAAGAGTCCGGAAAGCGTGCCCCACCGAGTGCCCGACACCCATTAACGATGTGCCGGAGTGTTCCAATAGCAAGAGATTCAGGTCGCTGCACCCCAAGTGGACAAGGTCCCGGCAGGGTTGGCTGGCATTGATGGTACTATCACTATCAGCGCCTCCCTCGATGACAAATAGGAAAGCGCGCTTGTTTCCTTCCTGCGGGGGAAGATCGATGTGTTTGCCTGGCGACCATCTCATATCCCCGGTGTTCCCAGGGAGGTAATCGAGCACCACATTGTTGTCTGCCCACATGCCTAACCTATCAAGCACAAAGTCCGGAAGCAAGCCTTGGAGAGGCAGCAGTTCATTGCGGAAGAGATCAAGAAACTTGAGGCAGCTGGTTTGGTCAGGGAGTGGTGCATCCAACATAGTTGGCAAATGTAGTGGTAGTCCGGAAGGCTAACGGTAAGTGGAGGCTTTGCATAGATTTCACAGATCTCAACAAGGCTTGCCTGAAGGACCCGCTTCCCTTGCCATGTATTGATCAGATCGTGGATTCCACTTCAGGTTGTGATTTGCTCTCCTTTCTTGATGCATATTCTTGGTATCACCAAATCTTCATGTCCAAAGAAGATGAAGAGAAGCCGTCGTTCATCACTCCATGTGGTACGCACTGCTTTGTCCGCATGCGATTCGGATTAAAGAGTGTCGGGTCCACTTTTGCAAGGGCAGTGTAGATTTGTTTTGAACCACAACTACACAGAAACATAGAAGCCTATATGGATGATATTCTGGTCAAGACTAAGGATAGGGCCACCCTTATCCAAGATTTGGAGGAGGCATTTGCTAATCTGCGCAAGATCAATTTGAAGCTCAACCCGGAGAAGTGTGTATTTGGTTTTCCCTTCGACAAGTTGCTTCGGTTCTTTGTGTCCCATCGCGGGATCGAAGCCAACTCTGACAAGATCAAAGCTATCGAGCAGATCCAAGCGCCAAGGACAGTTAAGGATGTGAGCTTCAAATTGATCTTCAAATTGATCCAAGCGCCAAGATCGAAGCCAACCCATGACAACATGCGTTGCTGCACTAAGCAGGTTCGTCTCCAAGTCTGGCGAGCATGCCCTGTTGTTCTGCAAAATTATGAAGATGCCAGGTCCTATGAAGTGGACCCTGGAAGCAGATGTAGCTTTGCAAGAGTTGAAGGCCTACTTGTCCTCTGTGCCTACCCTGGTTGCTCCCAAATCCCAGGAACTGTTGGTGCTATATTTGGCTGCAACCAACCAAGTGGTCAGTGCAGCCTTGGTGGCGTAGCAAGAAGTGGATGAGGCAGAGAGTGAGCAGAGGCCGGCAGAGTCAGAGAAGGATCAGGATAGCAGTACCCCATGCGGAAAACAGCATAGCTAATCATTTATCAAAGTGTGCTACACAAAAGCTTCCTGTGTAAACAGGGACATTTTTTCTCCATCTCACTCAGCACTCCATATCCCCAGCAACAATGGCCCAGAAAAGGAGAAAGTTGGACACGGTAAGCCTCTCCAGGTAGATCCGTCCGCTCCTGGCAGATACCCTACCGGAAACAACTCCTCGCAGCCTGCCGGACCACCCCCTCCAGCCGGGCCCATGGACCCCGTGAACGAGGCATGTGCTCCCGCGGAAGATGAGGTGCTGCTAGTCCACGTTGTCAAGCCTCAGGCTCCAACTAGGGCAAGGCACATTGTCCACTTCCTCCAAACTGGAGAGCTTCCTGGCGACTAAGATGAAGCTGAAAAAGTAGTTCAGAGGGCCAGTATGTATTAGTTTGTCAATGACACTCTGTACAGATGGAGGCCCAACGGTGTGAAATTGAAGTGTGTCTGCGAGGAAGAAGGAAAGGAACTACTGGCCGAGATACAAACAGACATGTGCGGCTCCCACATTGGATCTAGGGCGTTAGTTGGGAAAGCATTCCGGCAAGGATTCTATTGCCCATAGCCCTCCAAGATGAGGTCAAGCTAGTCACGAAATGTGAAGCCTGCCAGTTCCATTCCAAGAAAACCCACCTGCCTGCCCAAGCTCTTCAAACAATCCCTCCATCATGGCCATTTTGGTCTAGGGGATCGATATCCTCAGCCTCTTCCAACGAGCAATCGGGGGCTTTGAATTCTTGTTCGTTGCTATCGACATGTTTATAAAGTGGCCGGAAGTGACTACCATGAGAAAGGTGACTGCTCAATCAGCTATCAAGTTCTTGAAAGATCTGGTCTGCCGTTTTGGAGTTCCGACGAGGATCATTACCGACAACAGCACCCAGTTCACGGGCCGCGCCTTCATGCAATATGTTCATGCCCTCGGATGCAAGATCTCATTTGCCTCTATGGCACACCCCCGGAGCAATGGACACCCTGAGAGGGCGAACACTAAAGTGCTGCATGGACTCAAGACAAGAACTTTTGATACGTTGCAGAAGCACGATAGGCGGTGGCTCGAGGAGCTGCCGGTAGTTCTGTGGTCCCTCGAAACTACACCAAACCAAGCTACAGGGTAGCTTCCCTTCTCCCTGCTCTACGAGGCAGAAGCACTTATTCCCACAGAACTCATTTACGGGTCCCCTCGAGTGCTTGCCTATGATGAAGTAGCGCCAAGATCAGCACCAGCGTGACGACGCTGTGCTACTCGAGGAGAACTGTCTCCGGGCTGCTACACGTGCTGCATGCTATCAGCAAGCCCTACGTCGCTATCATAGCCGCAGGGTTCGTGCCCGGTGTTTTGAGGAACGTGACCTTGTCCCTAGGCGTGTTCAATCCACCAAGGGTACAAACAAGTTGTCACCGAAGTGGGAAGGCCCTTACCGGGTAGTACGAGGTACCAGACCTGGTGTAGTCCGTTTGGAGACCGGAGATGGCACTCTGTTGAAAACTCATGGAATATTGAGCATCTCCACAAGTTCTACACGTAAGGCGCGGCTGTCGGGCCCTGCCCGGCAGCCGCCCTTCTGTAAAGGCCTTGCCTCAGCTGCATCTAACCCATTGTACAGAGCCGAGGCGATGACCCCATGCAAGAGAAAATAAAGAAGCGCTGTGGCGGGCCCCCGACCAAGATTGCATGCATGCATGAGCATTCCAAGATCACTGCATAAGCATTTCATGAGCATTTGCATATGCATATAGATAGGATAGCATCCTACATTCATTCTCATCTGCATGAAGCTGCAGGTTCCTGCCGTGAACTTGGCTTCGACAAGGAGTTGAGAAGACTGCCCGACACTACGATCCCTGGCAAGCCAAACAAATAAGTTTTCCTCCTATCCGTTAGTGTTCTGTAAGCTATAACGTGAACATAATAAAACCTCACCACTCCCTTGAGACTTGGTTGCACCCATCCCTGACTTGGATGTTGCTTCGGATGAGATGGTTTTAGTGGCCTTTGGTAAAAACAAGTTGACGGGAGGCTGGCCCCTTTGTCTGTTCCCCGACAGATGTGATTCTCCGGTGGAGAAAAAGGGTGCCGGCAGGATAGCTTGCCGGGAAAACTCGTTTATTTATATTACAGAGGCATCTCACCACTGCATGGACATAGACGTGCACGGGTTCCCGGCAGGGTTCATCGTTTTCATTAATATGCTGATACAAGTACAAGCATTACAGAACACAAACACGGACTTGAGAGATTACAGTATTTGAATTAAAATTTGTCAAGCGCCTTCAAATTTAAGATTTAAAAAAGATAAGTGCTCCGTAATCCCCTATTTTCGTTTTCCCTCCTTTAGGCACTGCGGCGGAAGGAGGAAAATATGAGAAAAGAACCACCCAAGCAGGAGCCCACACTGGTCCCGTCAGGACCCGCTTGGCGATGCGTGACAAGACGGGAGTGGCGAGGCTGCGAAGGAGGAGTACGAAGGACAGGGTGGCGCCCTCTGATCGCCACCTCCAGAGCCAGCAAGAAGCCCCGACTTGAGTGTCGATGGCGTCATCCACCAAAGCTCAGCCGGAAGACTGCTGGAGGGGAGGTGAAGGTGCCAAGAGAACATCCCTCCCCGGCTATGACCCTAGGAGGCTGGTGATGATGATGCCGGGGAGGGAGGGGAAGAACGGGAAGAAGAGGCGGCATGTCGCCCGTCAGAGGTGAAGGCATCCACGCCATCATAATCTGACCTGACCCCCTGCCACCCGCCTTCACCGTCTTCCCTCCCTTGCTCCTCACCACCGCTGCTCCCGAGAAGCACCAAGACTCCAGTCCGGCACCTTCCCCTGGAAGATGACGAGCTCCCGAGACGGCCAGGGGGCTCGAGGCGCGCCGCTCCCCACCTTGGCGGGCAGGAACGTGCCTCTTGTCGACGTCAGCCCCAAGACTTCCGAGAGGGGTAGTGCTGGGATTACCAATGGTCTCAAGCCCCGCCTCCCATCCGAGCCTCGAAGGAACTAAGAAATTCGCCACAGCAAGGACCAGGCTCACTTCCCGAGCATCAGCACTAGCATGTGGCAACATTTGCCCCGACCAAGAGCCCATGGGCTGGCCCCAGGCTCGTCTCTTTGGCATAACCAGTAAAAGCAGGAGATAGAAGAGTAGGAATGCGAGGACGAGTGACTCCGCCCTCCTCCGCTCCTCCCTTTTATAGGCGGGCCGAGGAGGAGAACCGCTCCCTAACCGGGCGGCCATCGTCCCCCTCCGCCAATTCAAGACGGCCGGCCCTCACCTTGATGCTCTCCCGCGCCACGGGCCTCTGTTACCTTCTCCGCCAGATGCATGCATCATACGTGCCTAAGCATAAGGGCGTGGGTGAGAAGAGTGAATTGGCAGTTTCTACCCCGTGCGTTAAAGTCATTCACGGGCCATTACTGGAGCGGCCCCACCACTATTGGATTTACACGACTTGCGGGGAAACTTGAAACTGGCCCGGGATGAACGCTAAAGAAGAAGCAAAGAAGACCTTAAGAAGCCAGTCTCTTCAGCAACCCTGCATGTGCACTTATTAGGCCCTACCCCGACGACGCTTAGCAGCGTTCTGAGGAGGCCTGGGGGCTTCTATCGGTGCAACAAACCTTGGGTCTGTTGCCCAGACTACGCACAGGCACGGGAACAAGATTGAAGCACCAACCAGAGTCAGAGTATAAGAAACCAAGAGCATCGAAGGACCAACATGCAGATCAGAGGGACCAAGATCAAGCCAAAGAAGCAAGACGTCATCAAGAGAAGGGCCTCCTGCCGGGATTCATGGAGGCAAAACCACCTCACCAACCACTCCACCACGACCCACGTCGTCGATCAGTGCGGTGTCAAGCCACAGAGTGACTAAGCGGCAGCCATTCGCCACATGGAAGCCTCTCCCTACAGGAAAACCCCACAGATGACACCCATCACGCGATATGTCAAGCGAATAGGCGCGAAACTGGCAAGATAGCCCGGCAAGCCTTGCCGGGCAACCAACGATGTGACGTTGACCGGTGCATTTAATGCTCCAAGTCATCCCGCAGAGATAGGTATGATAGCATTGTTGCTATCTTATCAGTGCATAATGACTACTTTGCCATTGCGGTAACCCCTTGATCTATAAAAGGAGGTCCGTGGCAACCATAGAAAGGGTTAGAAGGTTGGATAACTCACACCCCCATACGCGCGTAGCCACTGCCGCCCTTAGGCAACCCTTGTCGGGCTAGTGTACTACGCTCGACCACGACCTTGCCACTATCAATCCACCAAAGCAGGAGTTGGGTTTTGCTCCTCACGGCGGCCCGAACCTACGTAAAACTGCCCGCGTGATCTCTGCCGTGCTACCCCACGCTTGTCTCCTGTTTGTGCAACGCAACGCCCCCCTGCCGAACCAGCAAGGGGCCTCCTGGTCCCATAGGTGGCCGTGGTTTCCCGCGACAACTGAGGTATTTTACTAGGTTATTGCTCGCATTGGATAAAATGGCAATGCTATAGCTAATCACAGGCCAAATAAAAAAAGGCTAAAATTATAGAAAGAATTGACAAAATAATAGACTCAAAATTTGAACTGGTTGTAGAAAATAAAATTCCTAAATTGCTAAAAACTAATAAAATAATGATGAAAGAAAGCATAATATAATTATATCCTATGGCGTGCAAAGAAAAATAATGCTAGAACTAAGAAAATAACTATGGTGTGCGAAGAAAACTAACGTCACTAGTGGTTTCCAAACGGTGAGTGTATATGGGCCAATAGATTTGTGTCATTTAAAAAATTGGCAACACCAACACTATGCTTGTAAAGCTGGCGTACGGATTTGGCCTGCGCCAACATTATTTGAAAAAAATAGTGCTGGTGTGGATGTAAAATGCCACGCCACCAACGAAAGTTGTGGCTAGCACTTTTTCCAGCAGTGAGACCCCTACCCGGTGTGCCAAATATCGGAATCAGGGCCCCGCTGACCCAAGGTAAGGTTCAAACTCTGGGGTGTGCGCAGAGAACTCCACTAGGCTATGTCTCGCTGCTCACTACCTCACGCGATGCCCTGTGGTGGTCGAGAGAGAGAGAGAGAGGGAAGAAGGGAGGAATGCGATGATTTACCCAGGTTTAGGCCACCTTGTGGTGTAAGACCCTACTCCTGCTGTGTGGTGGATTGCCTTGCGAGGGAGGATGAGTATGAGTGTACAAGGATGAATTGTCTCGGCAGGTTTGAAGGATCAACCCTTCTCTACGGTGGAGATTAGCCTATACTTCTACTGGACCGGTCCTCTTCCCCGAAAACTCTCGACAAGAAGGGATGCCACAACGGCAAATTTTGAAGGGGGACATGAGTACATCCTATCCTGACTAAAGGTGGTCTTCGTCTGATAAAGCTTCTAGCATGACGCGTTGGTGGGCTCGGCGATGACCTCCCCCCTGGTGAGACCGCGGTCCCAATCTTCTAGCACTGGAATGGCAACCTTTGGGGGATTCCTCGGGAACCTGCGTGCCGTCCTTATTCCCTTAACACAAAAGAGGAAAGCCTCACAGTCCGCCACGCTGGCACTGGTCCTTGCGATGCTTGTCGTGGCTCGCGTCACCCATGTGCGTCGCGAGGCGGGGTGGCGATCCTAGATATGTCCGCCCCGCGAGGGGCCTCGGGAGGCCGCCCCTCATGGAGCCCTCGAGGAACCTGACGATGCTTGCTGATGCTCGCCTTGCGAGGTGGGGGCCGTTGCGAGGGCCTTGCTCGTGAAGTGTTGACGCTGGGCCGCGCCGTGCCCTTTGACGATGGCACGTGATGGGACACAAGCAGACGGGCCTGGGTACCCCCAGTCCCAGAGCCCCGACAACCCCTTGAACCTACCAAGAAACATTTGGTACAAGTCAATCTTCATTGACGGTGACATTACCATCAACTCTGTTTTGTTCCTAATAAAGATACATTTGTTCTAAATGGCCTTTCGGTCATCGGTCAAGTCCACTAAAGTCCATACTTTTTTTGTACATGGATCCTATTTCAAATTTCATGGCCTCTAGCCATTTATCGGAATCCACGCACATCATAACTTTCTCATAGTTCGTAGGTTCATCATTGTCTAATAACATGACATCTAGGATAGGATTACCATACCATTCAGGGGCTGTACGTGTCATGGTTGACCTACAAAGTTCAGTAGTAACATGGTTCGAAGATTCATGATCATCATCATTAGTTTCTTCTGTAGCTGGTGTTGGCACCAGATGAACATCTTTATGTGATGCACTACTCTCCAATTCAAGAGAAGGTTTGTTAACCTCATCAAGCTCTACCTTCCTCCCACTCACTTCTTTCGAGATAAACTCCTTCTCTAGAAAGGATCCATTCTTGGCAAAAAATCTTGCCCTCAGATTTTTGATAGGAGGTAAGAATGGTCTCTTTAGGGTATCCTATGAGGACACTTTTCTCCTGTTTGGGTTCGAGCTTATCAAGCTATAGCCTCTTGACATATGCGTCGCATCCCCAGACTTTAAGAAACGGTAGTTTAGGTTTCTTGCCAAAAAATAATTCATATAGTGTAGTTTCAATGGATTTAGATGGTGCCCTGTTTAAAGTTAATGCGCCTGTCTTTAATGCATGACCCCAAAATGATAGCGCCAAATTAACAAGAGACATCATAGAACACACCATATCTAATAGGGATAATTATTTATATGCCCCTAGTTCCATCCCACTCGGTTGTTTTGCCCCTAGTTTTCATTAACCATTTGTCTTGCCCAAGGCAGTTCGCTCCTCTTATGTGTTTGCCTTTTGACCGCCCTTTGACCGTTTGCCCGTCACTTTGAAAACTTCATAATAAATTCATCTTAACTCAGGAAAATGCAATATATGTGCATGTCATTTGAATTCATGACACAAGTGTTGTTCATATATTTTTAGTTTAATAATAATATTAACGACACTTTTGTCATGAATGCAAATTACATGCATATACAGGTGATGTTTTTCGAACATTTGGATATCTTATTTGTATTTTTTTTTGAGTTAATATGAGTTTGTTATGAAGTTTTCATAGTGACGGTCAAACAGTCAAATGGCATAGGCCAAAGAGGAGCAAAGTGGCTTGGGCAGGACTGACTGTTTTTGGAAACTAGGGGCAAAACTGCCGATTGGACACAACTAGGGGCATAAAATTGATTATCCCCTAATAGTATATGATTATGACGTCCGGACGCACCATTACGCAATAGTGTTCCAAGTGGCGTGCGTTGTGAAAAAATTTCACACTGTCTAAAATGCGAACCTTCTTATTACGATGATTTTCAACTTCACTCTAAAACTCCTTGAAGTTTTTGAATGTTTCAGATTTGTATTTCATCAAGTAAATATATCGTTATCTACTTAAATCTTGTGTGAATGTTCGGAAATAATGATATCCACCGCGTGCTTCAACACTCATTGGACCGCATACATCGATATGTGTTATTTCCAACAAGTTACTTGCCCACTCCATTATACAGGAAAATGGGATTATAGTTATCTTATCCATGAGGAATTTCTACCTCTTGAGCTTGTGTTGGTTTTTCCCTTGAAGAGGAAAGGATGATGCAGAAAAGTAGAATAAGTATTTCCCTCAGTTTGAGAACCAAGGTAACACTCCTGTAGGAGACAACGCGCAAGCCACCGAATAACTGCACAAACAAACACCAACTTGCACCCAACACGATAAAGGGGTTGTCAATTCCTTCACGGTTATTTGCAAAGTGATATATGATAGAGATGAATAAACGGTGAAGTAATCTACAAAGTTTGTCAAAAACAAAATAAGCAAACAACACACTAAAACATAATTTGTCAAAAACAGAACAGCCTGTAGTAATCTAGAAAGTTTGCATACTTCTGTAACTCCAAAAATCCTGAAAATTTATGACGACCTAAGCTATTTGTATATCAACCTACTGTAAGAAATTCAGAATTTTTTGACGCTCCTGTGATTTAAACAATTCTGGGACTGAGTGCAAAAGTTTCTGTTTTTTCAGCAAGATCAAATCAACTATTACCGTAAGCGATCCCAAAGGTCTTACTTGGCACAAACACTAACTAAAACACAAAACCACATCTAGTCAGAGGCTAGATGAATTATTTAATGCAAAACAGAACCTAAAAAGCAAACACGAAAATAAAGTTGGGTTGCCTCCCAACTAGCGCTATTGTTTAACACCCTTAGCTAGGCATAAAACACGAATAGATGTAAGTGTTATCATCTTTGGCAAGCAATCCATAAGTGGCTCTCATAATATATTCATAAGGCAATTGAATTTTCTTTCTTGGGAAGTGTTCCATGCCTTTCCTTAACGGAAATCGAAATCTAATGTTTCCTTCTTCAATATCAATAATTGCACCAATCGTTCTAAGGAAAGGTCTGCCAAGAATAATAGGACATGTAGGATTGCAATCTATATCAAAAATAATGAAATCTATGGGCACATAATTTCTATTTGCAACAATAAGAACACCATTAATTCTTCCCATCAGTTTCTTAATAGTGGAATCCACAAGATGCAATTTTAAGGAACAATCGTCAAATTCACGAAAACCTAACACATCACATTACGTTTTTGAAATCGTGGAAACACTAGCCCCCAAATCACACAAATCATGGCATTCATAATATTTAATATTAATCTTAATAGTAGGTTCCCACTCATCATAAAGTTTTATAGGGATAAAAACTTCCAATTCAAGCTTTTCTCCGGAAGATTGCATCATAACATCAATGATATGTTTAGTAAAAGCTTTGTTTTCACTATAAGCATGAGGAGAATTCAACATGGATTGCAACAATGAAATACAATTTATTAAAGAAGAATTATCATAATCAAATTCCAAGAAATCCAAAAGAGTGGGTTCATTGCTATTTAAAGTTTTGACCTCTCCAATCCCACTTTTATCAATTTTTGCATCAAAATCTAATAACTCTGAATCATTGGTACACCTTCTAACTAAAGTTGACTCATCTCCAGTCCCATCTTTATTGAGATTTATATTAGAAAACAAAGATTCAATAGGAGTCACATCAATCACTTTAAGATCTTCATCATTATTTTGATGGAAACTAGAAGAACATCCTTTTATAAACAAATCTTTTTTAGCATGCATCTTAGCGGATCTTTCTTTGCACTCATCAATGGAAATTATCATGGCCTTGAGAGACTCATTAATATCATGCTTAGATTGAATAGATCTATGTTTCAATGAATTAACATCAAGAGAAATTCTATCGACGTTCCTAGCAAAATCATCAATTTTAAGCAATTTTTCTTCAATCAAAGCATTGAAATTCTTTTGCAAACTTATAAATTCTATAAAACTATTCTAAAAATCAGAGGGCATCTTATTATAATATCCATAAGAATTTTTGTAGGAATTAACATAATTATTAGAGGAATTACTAGGAAACGGCCTAGGATTAAAATTACCTCTATAAGCGTTATTACCAAAATTGTTCCTACCAACAAAATTCACATCCATAGGTTCATTATTGTTTTCAACCAAAGTAGACAAACGCATATCATTAGGATCAATATAAGAACTCTTGCTAGCAAATAATTTCATGAGCTCATCCATCTTTCCACTCAAACCATTAATCTCTTCAACTGCATGCACTTTTTTACTAGTGGAAGATCTTTCGGTATGCCATTGAGAATAATTAACAATAATGTTATCTAGGAGTTTAGTAGCCTATCCTAAAGTAATTTCCATAAAAGTTCCTCCTGCGGCCGAATCTAAAAGATTTCTAGAAGAAAAATTCAATCCTGCATAAAATTTTTGTATAATCATCCACAAATTCAAACTATGAGCAGGGCAATTTCGTATCATCAATTTCATCCTGTCCTGAGATTGTGCAACATGTTCATGATCAAGTTGCTTAAAATTCATAATATCGTTCCTAAGGGAGATGATCTTAGCGGGAAGAAAATACTTGGAAATGAAAGCATCTTTACACTTGTTCCATGAATCAATACTATTTTTAGGCAAAGATGAAAACCAAGTTTTAGCATGATCTTGAAGCGAGAACGGAAATAGCTTCAATTTAACAATATCATTGTCCTCATCTTTTTTCTTTTGCATATCACACAAATCAACGAAATTGTTAAGATGGGATGTGGCATCTTAATTGGGAAGGCCGGAAAACTGATCTTTCATAACAAGATTTAGCAAAGCGGTATTAATTTCACAAGATTCCACATTAATAGCGGAAGCAATCGGAGTAGTTATAAAATCATAATTATTGGTATTCTCTTGAGCCATCGTGACAAAGCAAGCAATCCAATCACACGAGCACACAAAAAGCAAGCAAAGAAAACAAACGGAAGAGGGGTGAAGAAAAAGCAAATCTTTTGAAAATCATTTTAGAATTGGGGGAGAGGAAAACAAGAGGAGAATGGAAAATAATGTAATGCGAGGGATGAGTGTTTATGATGGGTACTTGGTATGTCTCGGCTTGGCGTAGATCTCCCCAGCAACGACGCCGTAAATTCTTCCTGCTACCTCTTGAGCTTGCATTGTTTTTTTTCTTGAAGAGGAAAGGGTGATGCAGCAAAGTAGATTAAGTATTTCCCTCAGTTTTGAGAACCAAGGTATCAATCCAGTTGGAGAAATTGCACAAGCCACCGAATACATGCACAACCAAACACCAACTTGAACCCAACGTGATAAAGGGGTTGTCAATGCCTTCACGGTTATTTGCAAAGTGAGATCTAATAGAGATGGATAAACGGTAAAGTAATATTTTTGGTTTATGAAACGGAAAAGTAAAAGATTGCAAAGAAGTAAATAGGGAAATAAAATTGCAGATCAGAAGCTTATATGATGGAAAGTAGATTCGGGGGCCATAGTTTTCACTAGCGGCTTCTCTCAAGATAGCAAATATTACGGTGGGTGAAAAAACTACTGCCGAGCAATTGATAGAAAAGCGCAAAGTTATGACGATGTATAAGGCAATGATCATGAATATAGGCATCACGTTCGTATCAAGTAGAACAACTCCTTCCTGCATCTACTACTATTACTCCACACATATACCGACTCTGGCCTGCATCTAGAGTATTAAGTTCATAAGAATAGAGTAAGGCATTAAGTAAGATGACATGATGTAGCGGGATAAGCTCAGGCAATATGATGAAAACCCCATCTTGTTATCTCGATGGAAACAATACAATATGTGTCGGTTCCCCTTCCACAACTAGGATCGAGCACCGCAAGATTGAACCCAAAGCTAAGCACTTCTCCCATTGCAAGAAAAACCAATCTAGTTGGCCAAACCAAATCGATAGTTCGAAGAGACTTGCAAAGATATCCAATCATGCATATAAGAATTCAGAGGATATTCAAATAATATTCATAGATAAGTTGATCATAAACCCACAATACATCGGATCTCGGCGAACACACTGCAAAAGAGTATTACATAGAATAGATGTACAAGAACATCAAGGAGAACGTGGTATTGAGAATCAAAGAGACAGAAGAAGCCATCCAGCTACTAGTTATGGACCCGTAGGTCTATGGTAAACTACTCATGCTTCATCAGAGAGGCAATGGTGTTGATGTAGAAGTCGTCCGTGATCGAATCCCCCTCCGGTAGGACGCCGGAAAAGTCCCCTAGATGGGATCTCACGGGTACAAAAGGTCGCGGCGGTGGAAAAGTGGTTTTGTGGCTCCCCTGGAAGGTTTTGGGATATTTGAGAATATATAGGCGGAAGAAATAGGTTGGTGGAGTCACGTGGGGCCTACAAGGGTGGGGGGCACGCCTCCCGACCTTGTGGCCGCCTCGTGGCTTTCCTGATGTGCACTCCAAGACCTTTGGATGTCTTCTAGTCCAAGAAAAATAATCATGAAAGTTTCATTCCATTTGGACTCCGTTTGGTATTCCTTTTCTGCGAAACTCTAAACAAGGAAAAAACAGCAACTGGCACTGGGCTCTAGGTTAATATGTTAGTCCAAAAAATAATATAAAATAGCATATTAATGCATATAAAACATCCAAAACAGATAATATAATGGCATGGAACAATAAAAAATTATAGATACGTTGGAGACGTGTCAGACATGGTTCACATGTTTCAAATGATTCAAAGTCAAGTGGTTCTAGAAGTCCATCAGTATGGAGTTTCTTCATGCGCTTTGCACCAATATGACCTAAGAGGCAGTGCCACAAGTATGTGGTACTATCATTATTCACTTTGCATCTTTTGGTACTAATATTATCAACATGTGTATCACTCATATAAATAGAACAACCATTATTCTATGATTGGGTGCATGACCATAAAAGATGTTACTCATATAAATAGAACAGCCATTATTCTCAGATTTAAGCGAATAACCTTCTTACAATAAACATGATCCACATATAATGTTCATGCTTAACGTAGGGACCAGATAACAATTACTTGGGTTTAAAAGAAATCCCGAAGGTAGACGTAGAGGAAGCGTGCCGACGGCGATCACATCAACCTTGAAGCCATTTCCAACACGCTTCATCACCTTGTCCTTAGCTAGCCTTCATTTATTTTGTAGCTCCTTTTCGAGTTATAAATATTAGCAACTGAACCAGTATCAAATACCCAGCCACTACTATGAGCACTAGTAAGGTGCACATCAATAACATGTATATCAAATATACCTTTGTTGACGTTGCCAGCCTTCTTATATGCCAAGAACTTGGGGCAGTTATGCTTCCATTGGCCATTTCCCTTGTAGTAGAAACACTCAGTGTCAGATTCGGGTCTAGCTTTAGGTTTCTTCATGAGAGCAGCAAATTGCTTGCCATTCCTCTTGAAGTTCCCATTTCTTTACCTTAACCTTTTTGAAACTTGTGGCCTTTTTTACTATCAACACTTGATGCTCTTTCTTGATTTATACTTCTGCAGTTTTAAGCATTGCGAAAACCTCAGGGAATGTCTTCTCCATCCCTTGGATGTTATAGTTCATCACAAAACGCTTGTAGCTTGGTGGCAGTGACTAGAAAACCCTGTCAATCACTACTTCATTGGGAATATTAACTTCCAACGAATCCAGTCAATCGGCGTACCCAGACATTTTGAGTATGTGCACATAGGCATGAGTCTGAAATACCATTTTCAGTTCCTCTACACACAGGCATGAGTCTGAAATACCATTTTCAGTTCCTCAATCATCTCATATGCCCTGTGGTGCTGAAATGTTTTTGGAGCCTTAATTCTAAGTCATGCAGCATGGCGCACTGAACTATCGTGTAGTCATTAGAACATGTCTGCCAGACACTCACAATATCTAGAGACATCTCGGGATGGGATTGCGCACTGAGTAGTGCATCAAGGACTTAAGCATTCTGTGCAACAGTGAGGATAATCATCAGATTACGGGGCCAATCAGCCGAGTTGCTTCCATCAATTTTAGTTTTTCTTTCTCTGGGATTGCAGTGAAATTGAGCGGCGCTCCAACGGGAGCCACTGATCTACAACATATTTGCAAAGACATTTAGACTATATTGATGATATTTGTTTTAAATTAAGCCAATTACTAATGAACTCCCACTTAAATCAACATCCCTCAGGTTATTTAGTGATAGATGATCCAAATTCACTAACCCAAGTCTGATCATCACGTGAGATGGAGTAGTTTCAATGGTGAACATCTACATGTTGATCATATCATCCATATGCGTCGTGGATTTAACATGGCATATACCCTTGTGGAAGGACATAGGTGTGGATCCATCGCAACATAGCATATCTTGAAGGGGTTGAACGGGACAAAGGACACAAGGAGTTTTACCTAGGTTCTGCCCCTCTCAATGAGGTAAAAGCCTACGTCCTTCTTATAATTGTATTCCTTGAGTTTCGATTACAAGGGAGCAAATACACTTGACCTAGTTCTCGATCTATTGTTCCCTGAGTTAACCCACTTCTGGGTCTCATCTTTATATACACAGGTCGAGACCTGGAGGCTTACAGAGTCCCGACCGGCTCACACAACGTGACCGGATCGGTTTCTAACTAGTCATGCCTTACAAGGCAAGTCTTCATACGGTGGTTCATAGGCCCAGCTCTTGGGCTTTCACCGAGCCTGCCTCCATAAGCCGGCGTATTCACACTTCTCCTTGGACCTTCTTCATATTAGATAGCCAACTATGTAACCCGGCCCCTCCTCGGCGGGTGACACCTCAGATTTATATCCCCAACATTAGGCCCTAGGTTGATTTGAACTTGTTTATACCAATATTCCTACTTAACTTAACAGACCATGCATCAGAGCCGAATTTTATGCAGACTGCTATAACCCACCATGAGGTCATATAAACAGAATCATTGTAACCCGCCATGACCTCATGTGCATTAATTCCGCACAAGACCCAGGATATCCTAATGGATCTTTCATCTTTAATGGGCCTCCCAAAAATCGAGGTGCCTCAAGGTTAACATAATCATTTTACCTCCTCGATTTCCCCACATGCCATCTTATCACCTCCTTATAAATAGGGACAGGGGGCGTTCTCTTTCATTTTACCCCTGCCTCTGTATCTTCTTCTTCCTCCTTGCGATGCCCGACGCCACTGGAGCTCCACCGCCCCTGTCGACAATGTCGCCTTGGCCACTGCATCAACCTGATTCCAACCAGAAAAACTACAGCGCCCCTCCACCATCCTTCAGCATCATCAGGTACCCATCTCCCTTTGCTTCCAATCTGCATTTGGGTTCCCCTAGTTCTTCGGTGTTCATCGAGGTTTATCATGCTTGCCCATACTTCATCCGCCATGTTGCTTAGTCGACCGCAGAAGCGATGCTGAAGTCATGCTTCGATTACTTTCATATCTGCTATCAACCATATATCTATTCCCTTTTGTTGAGATTCACTCCCCAACACAGTAGTTTGTCCTCAGTGTTTTAGGTTTAACAATTTCCACCTGTTTTCAAACTGCCGTAGATCCAAAATTATAAGAAGAACCTATGAAACTTGTTTGTCTAGCACTTGGTGAAATTTCGTTCCACTCCAAATCTATAGATACCTGCTTGATGACTGTTGTATGGGCGGCTCAATTCATACCTTGCAACCCGCCAAACACCAGCCGGCTTACTTACAAATTTGTGAACTGCTAGTATCTGTCCATTCTTAATCATGGTTGTATAACCCGCCGGAACCTTGTCGGCTTAATCAAATTTTTTATCGATGTCGTCCATTGCAATCTATCCTTTCATGTGTCGGATGTGGGGTTCCGGCAAAACCCTTAAGGTTCGAACTCTAGGGTGCGCGCGAAGTTCTTTCCCCCCTACCGATCTACTCCCTAGCTCGCTAAGATCTCGCGGATGAACTCGACGAACTCGCCACACAGAAAGACACAAGATTTATACTGGTTCGGGCCACCGTTGTGGTGTAATACCCTACTCCAGTGTGGCGGTGGTGGCTTGCCTCTTGGGCTGATGATGAACAGTACAAGGGGAAGAACAACCTCCTGAGGTTGAGGTGTTCTTGTGTTCGGTGTGAGGCGAAGACTCGATGAGTTCGAGACCAGATGCTCCCTACGGTGGTGGCTAGCTCTACTTATATAAGCCCTGGTCCTCTACCCAAATATTGAGCGGGGAGAGAGCCAACAATGGCGGGCAAATTTGAAAGGGGACAGCTAGTACATGCTATCCTGACAAAAGTGGTCTTCGCCTGCAAAAGGCTCTGGTGGTGATCCCGTCTTGGGCTCCATGGTGACCTCCGTCTTGTTGTCCTGCTGGTCTTGGTCTTGTTGCACCGATATGGAAACCTTTGCTTGATGCCTCGGTACTCCGCGCCTGCGTATGTCTCCTTAGCACCAAAGGGGAAACAAGGATGATGCGCACGCTGGCGCCCGCCTGGTGTCGATCGTCATGGCTGACGTCACGAGTGCCTCGCGAGATTTGCCCCGCCTTGATATCTCTGCTTCTCGCAAGCCTGCCTGGCGAGGCCGCTCCTGAGGAGGTCTTGCATCGTCCGCCTCGCGAGGCTTGGCCCCTCGCGAGGGTCTTGAACGCCTTGTCGGTGAAGATGCGCTATGCGGCCTGCTAGCATAGCCACGCCGTGGGCCGCAGGTAGGCAAGCTAGGGTCCCCCATTCCTAGAACGCCGAGAGTAGCCCCCGGGCCCAAGGTGCGCTCGGGCTTGGCTTCACGGCGAATCCAAGGGCCAAGCGCGTAGCACCGCAGGCCGCAAAAGCCTGTGGCCTCGGTTGACGCGTGGCGGTTGATTGGACGTGGGCGTCTCCGCTTCCCCACGTTGCCTTAGAATCCGCCTGGCTACGCGGCTCCCGCAACCTACACAGTTATTCATCTGTCGCCCGTGCCTTGCTTCCCAAATCTCTCTGTTTCCTCAAAACCATGCTTCTCCTCTCCAATCTGACCTGCCTCCTGCCAGCTCCATCGCCACGACGCCGAAACAAGCAGACAAGGGGAAGAAACCCTTGTCTTCACCGAGCGCACCTTCGGTCGTCGAGCCGGCGCTCGGCCGACCCCGGGTGCTCAACGACGAGTCCATGGACAAGGTGCGTCCAATGCTCGCTTCCAGCTTCAACGAGTGGGGAGAGACGGTGGCTTGGCCCGCGTCTCGCACTCGCATGGCCCGGGCAGCCACTTAGGTCCCAATCTTCATAGACGCCCTCTGGGCAGGCCTGATTCCTCCCTTCTCCGCCTTCTTCAACGTGGTGCTCGAGCATTATCAAATCCACATGCTGCATCTCGACCCTCAATCTATGACCCTTCTCGCAGTCTTCGCCTTTTTGTGCGAAGCCATGGTGGGCATCGCTCCTTCGGTGGCCCTCTTCCACCATTTCTTCTCATTGCATCTAACTGACCCTCGTCAGAGCTCAGGGTGCGTGAGCTTCCAGGCCATGGCCGCGACGGTGGGCGCGGGGATTGACTTTGAGCATCCTTCATCCATGAGCGAGTTCCGGACATGATGGGTGTTTGTCGATGCCAGAGTGCTCAGCCATCTGCTCCATGCTCCGGCGGGGCCTGCTGTTTCAAACTCCGGTTGGGGCCATCAGAAGCTCACGAGCCCCCGCCTCGCTCCCGTCTGGGCCAGGCTGAGGAGGTTGAAGGACCGCGGCGTGACTGCGCCTATGGTGGTGAAGGAGTTCGTCAAGCGCCGAGTCGCTCCGCTTCAGCGCCATTCCCGCCTGATGTGGGCCTTGGTCAGCAGTCAGGACCACACGAGGTTTCAAGAGGAGGGGCTTCCTCTTAAGACGTGGGAGATAGTGCTTATGGTCCTGACGGGTGTCCCTCTGCCGGACGACATGCCCAGGAAGAGCTGTATGCTGTACCGTTGCGAGAACAAGGATGAATTGGCCGAAAGCATGCCCTCCTTTTGTCGGCGTTCTGGGAACAGGGGTCCTCGGACTTGCCTGCCTGGGGCCGACGGCGTGGCTAAGTTAGCGGGCCGTCCAGCTCATCTTCATCAACCAGGCATCCAAGACCCTTGCGAGGGGCCAAACCTCGCGAGGCCGGCGACTCAAGACCTCCTCAGGAGTGGCCTAGCCAGGCGGGCTCACGAGGAGCGGAGATATCAAGGCGGGGCAAACCTCACGAGGCTCTCGTGACGTGAGCCATGACGATCGGCACCAGGTGGGCGCCAGGACGCGCAGCGCCCTTGTTTCCTCTTTGGTGCTAAGGAGGCCAGCGGAGGCGCGGAGTACCGAGGCATCAGGCAAAGGTTGCCATATCTGTCCAACAAGACCAAGGCCAGAAGGATGGTAGGACGGAGGTCATCGTGGAGCCCAAGACGGCGTCACCACCAGAGCCTTTCGCATGCGAAGACCACTTTTGTCAGGATAGCTTGTACTAGATGTCCCCCTTCAAATTTGCCCGCCACTGTTGGCTCCCTTCCCGCTCAATATTTGGGGAGAGGACCAGGGCCTATATAAGTAGAACTAGCCACCACAGTAGAAAGGAATCTCGGCCTGATCTGATTTGATCGAGAGCCTACCCTAGACACAAGAACACCTCAACATTAGGAGGCTGTTCTTCCCCTTGTACTGTTCAACATCAGCCCAAGAGGCAATCCTCCACCACACACTGGCGTAGGGTATTACACCACAACGGAGGCCCGAACCAGTATAAATCTCGTGTCTTTCTGTGTTGCGAGTTCGTCTAGTTCGTCCGCGAGATCTTAGTGTGCTAGGGTGTGGATAGGTAGGAGGGAAAGACTTCGCGCGCACCCCAGTGTTCGAACCTTAAGGGTTTGTCGGAACCCCACATCTGACATTTGGCGCGCCATTTAGGGGTGCGCCAGAGCTACTTATTTGATCGCTGGGTAGCTTGGCCAGCCCGAGCAACGATGCCTGGTCATGAAGACCTCGACCCCGCGCTCCAGGCGGCGCGGGCGCCGTCCAACGCTGCAGGGCACGGGCGGCGCGGCCAGGCGTCGTCCACCCTCACTCCACGACAGGTACGAGCCACTGCAAGGGCAGCAATCCACGCCGTGGTGACGGCGCCGCACTCGCGGCTAGAGTAGACAAACATGCAGGCAGCACTCACCTTGGCAAGGGAGCTGCTGCGGTGCCGGCTGATGGAGAGCGGTCGGGACGCGCTGCTGGAACGCGTTGCTGAGCTGCTGGACGCGGCGGCTTCGGGGGTGCCGCCTTTTTGCTATCGGCTCCCTTCTTAGGCCGTTACGGGGCATCATGGCGGGCCTCACCGCAACCATGCGTCGTCGGGCGCGCATGGGGGCTTCATCAACACCAGCGCGGCCGGGGGCTCCGCCGCCCCCATATCGCCCGCGACAAGAACTGGCACAAGCGCCGCCCCCCATGGTCACGGTGAGATGCCGCCCTACTATCCTCAGGACGACACGCTGGGCCGGGCAACATGGAGTGTGGGGCACTACGGCGAGGTGTTCGTGGTAACAGCCCCGGAAGCCTACGTGCCCCGCATGATGGACCAAGAGTACACACCGGAGGACAACCCCGGCTCGTTCGTTGGAGAAGATTGGGAAGAAGGGGTGCTAGGAGTCGAAGCCTTCCAGGAACCAACGGAGAACCACGACGATCGGGCCATCAACGGCAACTACAGGGTACCGCTAATCTCTCAAGAGCATGCTTATGCTAACCATGGGCTTCCAGTGAACCAGGTTAAAGCCTCGGCAGATCACCGTGGCGCGGCGACGCCTCTCCCGCCAGGGGAAGCTCGTTGGGGGTTGCGCGGGGGGGAGACAGGAGCAGGGCACCTCCCCACATCGTGTGAAGCCGGGCGGCACCCGGAGGTAGGCCCTCTGCCAGGGAGGCTTCGACGACCCTTCCCCCGGCAGAGGACCTGTGGTCGCCGAGGGCACCACTGGCGTCCCCTTTCCCCCCTTTGTGTCGTCCAGGTTGCCGGTCGGCTCAAAGGTGGTCGAGGGTGGCGCAAGGCGGGGCCATCGTCTCGCGATATGAAGCAAGGATAGTACCTGTGAAGAAGGCCCAGTGCCTGTGAAGCTCGCCGCCCGTGACACTCTCACGTAATAATGAGTTGGAGTTGTACACGCCCCGGAGACTCAGGGGTGCCAACCTCAGGCCCTGGGGCTCCATCCCATGCCTAGTGGCAGCAATTAGCTCCCCGTTGGTGAGAAGACTTGAAGACCATAAGACTAGAATAGGCGCCGGACGCGGCCTTTCGTTTCGGATCTCTTTTTCTGTAGCCTCGTTTTCTGGATCTGGATTTGAGTTGAAGTCGAGTTTTTATCGATGCGCGCGTGAGGTGCCTTTTCTCGATTCGAGCAATTTCTTGCTTTCTGAGTTTCATTTTGCCTGGGATTCATGTCCATCACCTTCCCCTCACGAGCCCCTCGCGAGCGGGACTGCGTGAAGCACACACGTCCCGAGTGCGCGTTAACGCTACAATTGGTGCCTGCCTCTTGCGGGGCCCCTCCCGACGTGACGACAACCTCCGCAGGACTCTCAGGAACTTGTCGCCTCATGACCCAGCTCGAGGCTGGCGCTGACTAAGGTAAAACACGACATGAAGAAGGTCAGGTGGCTGGCATAGTCATTCGAATGGGGGGCAGGTGCATTCTCGTCGCAGATCTAGCCCAGGGCGGTATTGGCCCTGGTCTGGAAATCCTGAAGCATAGGATCATGCAAGCGCTCCAGCGTCCGACATTGGAGTACTTCCTCCCTCTTTTGCCGTGCGACGGCCTCAGCGTCATCAACCCGTTTCCGAAGAGAAAGAAACTCGGCGTGGGCGGAGGCCAAGTCTGCCTGCGCCGTGACCAGGGCGACAGCCGTGGCCTCCGCACGCCTCTCAGCCTCATCCAACCTGGGCCTGAGGGCATGATACGTCTCCGTTGTATCTATAATTTTTGATTGTTCAATGCCAATATTATTCAACTTTCATATACTTTTTGGCAACTATTTATATTATTTTTGAGACTAACATGTTGATCCAGCGCTCAAAGGCTACCCCTGTCTGTTGCATGTTTTTGGTTTCGCAGAATATCCATATCAAACAGAGTCCAATCGGGATAAAAACGGATGGAGCTTATTTTTGAAAAATATGGAAAATTTGGAAGGAAAATCAACGCAAACCAGTGCCCGAGGTGGTCACGAGGCAGGGGGCGCACCTGGGCTCGCTAGATCATTGCTACGTTAGATCATTGCTACGCTAATTCATATAGAGTCATATCTTTGTTCCAATATCTAGTTGTAATATCGAGTTGTAAGTAAATAAAAGTGTGATGATCATCATTATTAGAGCATTGTCCCCAAAAAGAAAAAAGAAAGGCCAAAATAAAAACAAAGAAAGGCCAAAGAAAAGAAAATAAATAAAAAGGGGCATTGTTACTATCCTTTTACAACACTTGTGCTTCAAAGTAGCACCATGTTCTTCATGTAGTGAGTCTCATATCTTGTGCTTCAAAGTACCACCATGTTCTTCATATAGATTGTCTCCTATGTTGTCACTTTCATATACTAGTGGGAATTTTCATTATAGAACTTGGCTTGTATATTCCAACAATGGGCTTCCTCAAATGCCCTAGGTCTTCATTAGCAAGCAATTTGGATGCACACCCACTTAGTTTCTTTTATTGAGCTTTCATACACTTATAGCTCTTAGTGCATCCGTTGCATGGCAATCCCTACTCCTCACATGGATATCTATTAATGGGCATCTTCATAGCCCGTTGATACTCCTAGTTGATGTGAGACTTTCTCTTTTTTTGTCTTTTCCAGATAACCCCCACCATCATATTCTATTCCACCTATAGTGCTATGTCCATGGCTCACGCTCATGTATTGCGTGAAAGTTGACAAGGTTTGAGAAAATGTCAAAAGTATGAAACAATTGCTTGGCTTGTCATCGGGGTTGTGCATGATGTGAATATTTTGTGTGGTGAAGATGGAGCATTGCCAGACTATATGATTTTGTAGGGATGAGCTTTTTTTGGCTATGTTATTTCAATAAGACATAATTGCTTTGTTAGTATGCTTGAAGTATTATTGTTTTTATGTCAAACAATAGACTATTGCCTTGAATCACTCGTGTCTTAATATTCATGCCGTGATTAGACATATGATCAAGATTATGCTAGGTAGCATTCCACATAAAAAATTATCTTTTTTATCATTTACCTACTCGAGGACGAGCAGGAATTAAGCTTGGGGATGCTGATACGTCTCCGTCGTATCTATTATTTTTGATTGTTCCATGCCAATATTATTCAACTTTGATATACTTTCAGGCAACTTTTTATATTATTTTCGGGACTAACATATTGATCCAGTGCCCAGTGCCAGTCCCTGTTTGTTGCAAGATTTTGGTTTCGCAGAATATCCATATCAAACGGAGTCCAATCGGGATAAAAACGGACGGAGCTTATTTTTGGAAAATATGGAAAATTTTGAAGGAAAATCAACGCGAACCAGTGCCCGAGGTGGTCACGAGGCAGGGTGTGCACCTGCCCCCCTGGGCGCGCCCCCTACCCTCGTGAGCCCACCGTAAGGCAGTTGATGCTCTTCTTTTGCCGCAAGAAACCTAATATTCGGAAAACAAATAACGGTTAAGGTTTCAGGCCAATCAGAGTTACGGATCTCCATATATACACGAAACGGTGAAACAGAGCGAGAACAGAATGCAGAAAAAGAGAGATAGATCCAATCTCGGAGGGACTCTCACGCCTCCCACGCCATGGGAGCCAAGGACCAGAGGGGAAACCCTTCTCCCATCTAGGGAGGAGGTCAAGGAAGAAGAAGAAGCAGGGGGCCTCTCTCCCCCTTGCTTCAGGTGGCGCCGGATCGCTGCCGGGGGCGATCATCATCACCGCGATCTACACCAACACCGCCGTCATCTTCACCAACATCTCCATCACCTTCCCCGTTCTATATTCAGTAGTCCACTCTCCCGCAACCCGCTTGTCTGCGTTCTGGGAACGGGGGTACCCAGACTTGCCTGCCTGCGGCCTGCGGCATGGCTAAAGGGGTGGCCCAGTACGGCCCATCTTTATCAACACAAGCTCAAGACCCACGCGAGGGTCCAAGCCTCACGGGGCGGACGACAAGCAGCTTCCTCAGGCACGAGCTCGTCAGGCTGGCTCGCGAGGAGGCGGAGAATCAAGGCAGGGTACCTCACGAGGTGCCCATGATGCAAGCCATCACGACCGAGGGCGCCAGGCGGGCGCCAGCCCCCGCAGTGTCCTCCTTTCCCCTTTGGTGCAAGGGAGGCAAGCGCAGGCCAAGAGTATCAAGAAAAGGCAACCATTTCGGTGCAACAAGACCAAGACCAGCAGAACGGCAGGAAGGAGGTCATCGTGGAGCCCCAGCCAGCGTCACCGTCAGAGTCTTTGGCAGGCGAGGACCGACTTTAGTCAGGATAAGTGTACTAGATGTTCCCCTTCAAAATGGCCAATTGTTGGCACCCTTCCCGCTCAATATTTGGGAAGAGGCCCAGGGCCTCTGCCTATAAATAGGACTAGCCCCCCACAGGGTACAGGCATCCAGAAAGAGGCATCTTGAAAAGAGAGAGAGAGAGAGAGAGAGAGAGAGAGAGAGAGAGAGAGAGAGAGAGAGAGAGAGAGAAGCGACTGAACTACCCCTAGCAGTTTGTCGCCCCGGCCAAGAACAGACCCTTGCGAGGCTGTTCTTCCTTGTACTGTTCATCATCAGCCCCTGAGGCAATCCACCACACCACACACTGGAGTAGGGTATTACACCGCAATGGTGGCCCGAACCAGTATAAACCTTGTGTCCCTTGTGTTGCTCTTTGTGTAGTTTAGATCCTTGCGAGGCGACGAGGTGTAGGTAGGTTGGAGGTGTGATCTCCGCATGCACCCCAGAGTCCGAACCTAGAGGGTCTGCCGGAACCCGAAATCTGACATTTGGCGCGCCAGGTAGGGGTGCCCCGAAGCTTTCCCTTCCGCCGACCCGCTCTCCGCCAACATCGCGATTCGCCCTATGATGAGCAGCGCGCCGCCCGCCCTGGTCGCCAGCGCCAGCGCAGGGGCCAGGGGGCTCCGAGCCTTGGCCCCAGCCCTGCGGACTGCGCAAAGGGCGAACAAGTTCAAGCCGAGACGCCACCGTGCTACAACGACACGACCGATCCGGCCGCCTTCTCATATGCACGAGGGGCCGTCCTCAAAGCAGGGGCGACGGCAGGTCATGGCTAATCGGCTTCCCATGGCCTCACAGGCGCCCAGCATGTGGCTGCTCCACCGCCAACAAGCCTTCCGTGGCCTCTTGGGAGGAGCTGCGCGACCTCTTCCTCGCCCAAAGACGCTGCACCGGGCGCCCGGTCGTCGCAGAGAGTTTCTCTGGCGGCTCGCAGTGCCACCTTCAGGCCACCACGCCAAGCCATTCGTCCCTTCTAGATCGGCGCTGCTCTGCGCAAAGCATGGGGCTCCTCCAGTCGGTCGGCGCCCAAGGCCGATCTGCCTTCAGCTTGAGGATCACCCTCCAACTCAGCACCTGCTCGGGCGCCTCCCAATGTCATGCACCCCACCATCTGCCAGTGGCCATCACCAGACTCTCATCGACGGCGGCGCAGGCCTCGCGTGCTCTCGGCTGAAGCCTTCAGCCTCCTCCACGCATCACCGGAGTGGCTTCAGCCCAAGAGGCCCTTCTTGGGCGCCGGAGGCGGTTCCGCTGCTCCTCGGGCAGATCCATCTTCCGGTGACCTTCGGCACCTACGACAACTTCCGCACAGAGCTAATCGACTTCGACATCGCCCCCATCGGCCTCCCATACAATGCCATCCTCGGCTACCCAGCTCTAGCCCGATTCATGGCCGTGACTCACCCATCGTACAACCTCGTGAAGATGCCAGGGAGCAGCGGTCCTCACCGTATTCAGAGACACCGGGGATGCGTTGCAAGTGCTCAAGCTCGTGTTCAAGACTACGGCGGCGGCACAGCCCGCTGACTCAGACGCCCCTGAGCCCAAGGGGGCTGCGCCGGCCAAGAAGAAGCAGCTATTCACCCAAGATAAGGCGTAAAACCAAGCAGACATCGGGTCGACGAGGACGGATCCACTAATGCCACCTTCACCATAGGCGCCAACCTCGAGCCCGAGCTGGAGGAGGCCCTGGTCAAGTTCCTACGCGCGAACAAGAAGGTGTTCGCATGGGAACTTGATCAGCTGGCAGGGGTCCCAAGAGGTGTAATCGAGCACCACCTCAACATGTGCCCCAACGTGCGCCCCGTGAAGCAAAAAGAGAGACGGCAGTCCATTGAGAAGCAGGCTTTCATCGTCCAAGAGAACCGCAAGCTAGAGGCGGCAGGGGTCTTTCGCGAGGTCCCATACCCTGATTGGTTGGCTAACCTGGTTGTCGTGCCAAAGAAAGGGGGGAAAGAACGCATGTGTGTCGACTTCACCAACCTCAACAAAGCCTGCCCGCAGGATCCATTCCCGCCTCCTCAGATCGATCGGATCGTCGACTCACACCGCCGAGTGCGACCTGTTATGTTTCCTGGATGCCTTCTCTGGCTATCACCAGATCAAGATGGCGGTAGAAGACGTGGAAAAAATGGCTTTCCTGACCCCATGTGGAGTGTACTGCTACACATGCGTGCCGTTCGGGCAGCGCAACGTAGGAGCGACCTTTCAGTGGCTGATGCACATCGCCTTGGGTCGGCAGCTCGGGAGGAATGTTGAAGCTTACATCGATGACATTGTGGTGAAGTCTCGGAAAGCCAGAACCCTGATACAAGACTTGGAGGAAACCTTCGCGAGCCTCAACGCAGTGGACCTGCGGCTCAACCCGGAGAAGTGTGTGTTCGAAGTCCCCTCGGGCAAGCTCCTGGGCTTCCTCGTGTCCCACCGGGGCATCGAGGCTAACCCAGAAAAGGTCAAAGCAGTCGAGGACATGAGCCCGCCGAAGACCCTCAGAGAGATGCAGAAGCTCACTGGGCGCGTGACCGCACTAGGACGCTTCATCTCCAAGTTGGGGGAACGAGCGCTACCCTTCTTCAAGCTGATGAAGACAAAGGGCCCTTTGAATGGACTAAACAGGCCGACAAAGGCTCCAAGATCTCAAAAGATACTTAACCAGCCCGCTGCTAACGGTGGCTCCAGCGCCTCAAGAGCCCCTCGGTGCTCTACCTTGCAGCCACTCCCTACTCTGGCCAACAGCCTGGTGGCTGTTAGGGAGGAGCGTTGGACCAAAGCCGCGGCAGCTGCCCGGGTCAAGGCCAAGCAGGATCAAGGGGGCCTCACAGAGGCCACTACCACAGCCGAGAAGGATCAGCCGCCATAGGGAAGCGCACTCGGAACAGAAGAGGCCCCTCCCCTTGGCGACCAGCCGCTGGGGGCTCCGCTGTCTCAGGAGGCGCCACAGCCTTCGGAGGACGCTAGCAGCACCAGTACTCCCAACCTCGTCGAACACCCTGTGTACTTCTGCCACAAGTGTTGTGGGGACGCGAGGGCTAATACCCCATGCCCCGTAAACTCCTCCTCGCTTATTGGTGGCCTCAGCAAGCTGCAACACTATTTTCAGGGCCATCCCATCAAGGTTGTCTCAGCGTACCCCTTGGAAAGGGTGCTCGGGAGCCCCAACTTAGCTGGAAGAGTCGCTGAGTGGAACATCGAGTTGCATGAGTTTCAGCTAGAATTCAGCACCACCAGAGTCATCAAGGGGGCCGCGCTAGCGGACTTCATGGCGGAATGGGCGGAGGCGCCGGGCCTCAAGGCTGATGAGCATCGATCCCTCTCCCCGAGAAGCGAGGCACCAGACGGTTGGGTCATGTACTTCGACGGGGCGTTCTCCAGACACGACGCAGGGGCTGGCGCAGTGCTTATATGTCCCACTCAAGACATGCTCTACTACGCCATGCAGCTCTATTTCCAGCATGGAGAAAAGGTCTCCAACAACATAGCAGAATATGAAGGCCTGATAGCAGGCCTGAAAGACGCGGTCTCCCTAGGAGTGAAGCGCCTTACCATCAAGGGTGATTCACAACTCCTCGTCAACTTCTCCAACAAAGTATACGAGCCGAGGGATGAGCACATGGAACCCTACCTCGCGGAGGTCCGCAGGATGGAGAAGCAGTTCTGGGGACTGGAGTTGCAGCATGTGCCTTGTGGCACCAATCAAGAGGCTGATGACATCACCAAACGGGCATCCAGGCGGCTACCTCAGGAACCTGGCATCTTTGAGGAACGGCTCTTCAAGCCCTCGGCGACGCCATCGCTGTCAAGCACGGTGCAGCCTCGGAAAGAGCTCGCCCCGCCACCTGCCTTAGGAGCCCCGGTCTGTGGCCCGGCCTAAGGAGCGCGTCTGCTCCTGATGCTGGAGACTCAGGAGGGATGCTGGATCACAGAGCTCAGGAGTTACCTGACGCAAGGGACCTTGCCGGAAAAGGAGGAGGAAGCGGAGCGTGTGGCGCGGCAAGCCACAGCGTATTGCATCAGGGGTGGATAGATCTACCGGAAGCGACCGAATGATGTGTCCCTGCGTTGCATTTCTAGGGAGCAAGGGAAGGAGCTGCTGGCAGACATACACGGCGGAGACTGTGGGCATCATTCATCATCACGAACCCTCGTTGGCAAGGTGTTCCGCAGCGGGTTCTATTGGCCCACTGCGCTCAATGATGCCGTGGAACTGGTGAAGAAGGCTTGCGAGGCCTGCCAATTCCATGCCAAGCAGATCCATCAGCTGGCGGGAGGTCTGCGAACTATACCCCTCTCGTGGCCATTCGCAGTCTGGGGGCTGGATATCCTGGGCCCGTTCCCTTGGGCGCCGGGAGGCTATCCCTACCTCTACGTCGCCGTGGACAAGTTCACCAAGTGGGCTGAAGTGGAAGCCGTCTGCACCATCCCCGTAGGTTCTGCGGTCAAGTTCATCAAGGGCATCGCGAGCCGGTTCAGGGTGCCGAACCGCATCATCAACGACAACGGTTCGCAGTTCACCAGTAACCTCTTCAAAACATATTGTGCTAACCTTAGGACGCAGGTATGCTACGCTTTGGTTGCACACCCGCGGAGCAACGGTCAGGCCGAGCGGGCCAACGCGGAGGTCCTGAGGGGCCCTCAAAACCAGGACCTTCAAGAAGAAGCTGGAAGCCTACGGCAGGGACTGGTACGATGAACTTCAGTCTGTGTTGTGGTCCATCCGCATGACCACGACCAAGCTGACTGGCGAGACCCCGTTCTTCCTGGTTTATGGAGCTGAAGCGGTCCTCCCTCACGAGGTCAGGCGTCGCTCCACACGGGTCCTGGCGTTTGACGAGGCGCAGCAGGACGCCATGCGGGGGACGGACCTCGTGCTGGGGGAGGAGCATCATCGAGAAGCCGCACTACGAGCAGCAAGGTACCAACAAGCACTACGGCGATACCACTCCCGCAACATTCGCCCCAGGACCCTTGAGGTAGGGGACCTCGTGCTCAGACGGGTTCTCTCCAGGGAGGGACTGCATAAGCTCTCTCCCATGTGGGAGGGCCCGTTCAAGGTTGTTCATGTTTCCAGGCCCGGGTCTGCTCGCTTGGAGACCCAGGAGGGGGTGCATGTCCAGAAGGCGTGGAACATCCAGCATCTCCGAAGGTTTTACCCCTAAAAAGGCCTAGAGCCTGTGAAGAAGGCGAATGCCTGTGAAATTGTCGCATTTTGGAAAAGGCCCTGTCCCTGTGAAGAAGGCGAACGCCTGTGAAGTTGTCGCGTTTTGGAAAAGGCCCTGTGCCTATGAAGAAGGCGAATGCCTGTGAAGTTGTCGCATTTTGGAAAAGGCCCTTTGCCTGTGAAGAAGGCGAACGCCTGTGAAGTTGTCGCATTTTGGAAAAGGCCCTGTGCCTGTGAAGAAGGCGAATGCCTGTGAAGTTGTCACGTTTGGAAAAGGCCCGGTGCCTTTGAAGAAGGCGAATGCCTGTGAAGCTGCTGCGATCGGGGAAAGGCCCGGTGCCTGTGAAGAAGGCAAATGCCTATGAAGCTGGCCGCCCGTGACACTCTCACGTAATAATGAGTGGGGCTGTACACACTCCAGAGTCTCTGGAGTGCCGCCCTCGGGCCTCGGGGGCTCCCGCCCACGCCCAGTGGCAGCACTTAGCTCTGCGCTGGTGAGAAGATGTCGAAGACTAGACTAGGTGTCGGACGCGGCTTCTTTCATTTGCTTTCTGCAGTTGGCTTGTTCATTCCCATTTGAAGTTTTATTGAAGTTGTTGCCGTCTTTGGCTTGTGACTCTCTACCTTTTTCGCCCCCCCTGTCTTGGTTTCTTTCGCGCGAGTCTCGCGAGGGAGCGGCGCGGGCACCCTCGTGAGTGTTTTCTGCCCCTATCGTTTGTTTTCTGCCCCTATCGTTTGAGGCTTCCCAAGCCGGGTCCGCTACGGGAGCACCCCTCCCAGTCCTTGCCACACGGGCACCGCGACGCAAACACAGGACCTGGGTCGGTCGCCTCCAAAACTGAGGCCGGAAGCTACCTCTCCTGACGAATCTTTGGAGGGCATGAAGCGTTCGACGAGGCCTCGGCCTCGGGAGGTGAAGACCGCGACATGTCGCCCCCAAGCTAAGTAATATCTACGCGCAGGCGTGTGGCACAAAAGCCTAATACAGAGATAGCAGAAACAGTACGATAATTAACAGCAACAGTCCAAGCACGCCACCAAGGCCCTACACTCATCGCCTCTTTACGTAGGAAAAGGAAAAGAACAAAACAGGCGCGGCTCGCTTGACGCCAACTCGCGGCAAAGGCTCGAACTGCCTCCGGAGCTCAGGCGGACTCCCTCTCACGCTACACTAAGGCGCGACGGCAGGCAGACCCGCTACCTCCCTCCAGGAGGGCGCGGCGGCACGGAGGCTGGTCGCGGCCGCCGCTGGAGGAGCCGCTGTCCGAAGGAGAGTCGTCGAAGCTCGACGAGCCCCGAGCTCCGCCGACCACGCGCGCGCTGTCATCTTCATCCTGATCGTTGCCGGGGCTAGGCCCACGACCGCGGTCGATGTCCTCGAGGCAGCACCCAGCGCGGCGACCGTCTTCCCCGAACACCCTCACATAGAGGGTGGCATCACCGTCGAACTTGAAGTACAGGGTGCACCGCCGGCTTAGACCACGCGCGCGGGCAAACGTTTGCCAGCCGCGGGTCAGGGCCACGCTCCCGGCGGAGGAGACCTCCAATAAGCCTGTGATGCCCGCTGCAGCAACCGGCCCACTGAGCTGTGAGACCGCCCGTGTCGCCGGCCGGAAGGTCACCTAAAAGTAAGCGGGGAAGTTGGAGCCAGGTGCTCGGCTCCACCGACCCACACGACAAACTCCAGTAGCACCTCTGCCGAGTGGAAGCGCGGCCTAGGAGGTCGCGCGGTCGTAGCGCGCCCCCCTTCGACGGCCCGACGCCCGTTGCCGCGCGGGAGATCGCCTCCATGACCGCGGGAAGCCGCTACGGGAGCCACAGGGTGCTTGCGAGGACGGCCTCAACCGCGCTTGACCGGTGGAGAGTCAGGCTCTACCTGGCGGGCCTTCCCCTTCTCCGCGGCCGAGAACCTCTTCGACGGAGTCATGGAGAAGAGGGAGAAGCAAGAAGAGATGGACTGGAAGGGCACGCGCTGCCTGCATTTATAGCCGGAGAAGGCCAACCGTCGACCTCCACGATCACAGGTAATCATGACCCGCTTTGCATGCAGGGACTTGTCAATTCGTGCAGTTGCCGAGGCATCGTTGGGAAGTGGGGACGCCCATGTCCAATCAACCGCCACGCGCCACCCAAGGCCGCAGGCTGTTAGGGCCCGCGGCGCTTTGCACTTGCACCTTCGCTTCTCTGCTAAGCCATGTCCAGGCGCGCCTTGGGCTCGGGGGCTACTGTCGGCGTTCTGGGAACGGGGGGACCAAGACTTGCCTGCCTGCGGCCTGTGCCATGGCTAAAGGGGTGTCCCAGTACTGCCCATCTTCATCAACACAAGCTCAAGACCCTCGCGGATGACAAGAAGCTTCCTCAGGCACGACCTCGTCAGGCTGGCTCGCGAGGAGGCAGAGAGATCAAGGCGGGGTACCTCATGAGGTGCCCATGACGCAAGCCATGACGACCGAGGGCGCCAGTGAGCGCCACTGCACAGAAGGTCCCTCGCTTTCCCCCGTTGGTGCAAGGGAGGCAAGCGCAGGCCAAGAGTATCAAGCAAAGGCAACCATTTTAGTGCAACAAGACCAAGACCAGTAGAACGGCAGGAAGGAGGTCATCGTGGAGCCCAAGCCGGCGTCACCGTCAGAGTCTTTGGCAGGCGAGGACCGACTTTAGTCAGGATTAGTGTACTAGATGTTCACCTTCAAAATGGCCAATTGTTGGCGCCCTTCCCGCTCAATATTTGGGAAGAGGCCCTGGGCCTCTGCATATAAATAGGACTAGCCACCCACAGGGTAGAGGCATCCAGAAAGAGGCATCTTGAAAAGAGAGAGAGAGAGAGAGAGAAGCGACTTAACTCCCCATAGCAGTTCGTCGCCCCGGCCAAGAACAGACCCTCGCGAGGCTGTTCTTCCTTGTATTGTTCATAATCAGCCCCTGAGGCAATCCACCACACCACACACTGGAGTAGGGTATTACACCGCAATGGTGGCCCGAACCAGTATAAACCTTGTGTCCCTTGTGTTGTTCTTTTTGTAGTTTACATCATTGCGAGGCGACAAGGTGTAGGTAGGTTGGAGGTGTGATCAACGCGAACCAGTGCCCGAGGTGGTCACGAGGCAGGGGGGTGCGCCTGCCCCCTGGGCGCGCCCCCTACCCTCATGAGCCCACCGTAAGGCGGTTGATGCTCTTCTTTTGCGGCAAGAAATCTAATATTTGGAAAAAAAATCACGGCGAAGGTTTCAGGCCAATCGGAGTTACGGATCTCCATATATACACGAAACGGCGAAACAGAGCGAGAACAGAACCCAGAAACAGATAGATAGATCCAATCTCGGAGGGGCTCTCACTCCTCCCACGCCATGGGAGCCAAGGACCAGAGGGGAAACCCTTCTCCCATCTAGGGAGGAGGTCAAGGAAGAAGAAGAAGCAAGGGGCCTCTCTCCCTTGCTTCGTGTGGACTGAGCGCCGGGGCCATCATCATCACCGCGATCTACACCAACACCGCCGTCATCTTCACCAACATCTCCATCACCTTCCCCTTCTATATTCAGCGGTCTACTCTCCCAAGAACCCGGCTGTACCCTCTACTTGAACATGGTGCTTTATGCTTCATATTATTATCCAATGATGTGTTGCCATCCTATGATGTCTGAGTAGATTTTCGTTGTCCTACCAGTGATTGATGAATTGCTATGATTGGTTTGAGTTGCATGTTTTAATATTGGTGCTGTTCTATTGTGCCCTCCGTGTCGCGCAAGCGTGAGGGATTCCCGCTGTAGTGTTTGCAATATGTTTATGATTTGCTTATGGTGGGTGGCGTGAGTGATGTAAGCTACAGAACCCGAGTAAGTAGGTTATTTGCGTATGGATAAAGGCGACTTGATACTTTAATGCTATGGTTGGGTTTTACCTTAATGAATCTTTAGTAGTTGCGGATGCTTGCTAGAGTTCCAATCATATGTGCATATGGTCCAAGTAGAGAAAGTATGTTAGGTTATGCCTCTCCCTCAAATAGAATTGCAACAGTGATTACCGGTCTAGTAACATACTCAATTACCTAGGGACAATTCCACAACTCCTACCACCACTTCTCCACACTCGCCATATTTACTTTAGTTGTGTTTTTATCTTAGCAGCCCCTAGTTTTATTTTCGCTCTCTTTATTTTCTTGCAAGCCTATCCAAAAACACCTACAAAGTACATCTAGTTTCATACTTGTTCTAGGTAAAGCGAACGTCAAGCATGCGTAGAGTTGTATTGGTGGTCGATAGAACTTTAGGGAATATTTGTTCTACCTTTAGCTCCTCATTGGGTTCAACACTCTTACTTATCGAAAAATGTTGCGATCCTCTATACTTGTGGGTTATCAAGGCAGCAGCCCTGCCCGCACCCTCCGTACCTGCGATCTTCAACTTCAAGTCGTACCTTCCCTCCAGGTGTGGATGAACCTCGGCCACCTGGCGATCCACCTCCTCCTGGACCCTGGCCTCATGAACCCCGACGGCATCTTCTGCTTGGGTAACTTGACACTCCCTCGTCTCCAATTGCTCAGGCTCGAGGCTGCGCTCCACGGCCTCCAGCGCAAACGCCTCCTCGCGCTTCCGGACCTCTTCCTCCTCGGCAGGCGTCCCATCAGCGACGCAAGGGCGGCTCTGCGCGCCTCCACCTGCTGCTCTAGGGACGCACTCCAGGCGTGGAGCTCACACGCACGCTTCTCTGCGGCCTCACGATGGCGGTTGGCCTCGTGAGCCTCCTCCAAGGCTCGGGAGCAAGCCTCGCGGGAAACCTTGAGAGACGCCTCAGCCTTGCGCATTCAAGATCACGCTGGTAGCGGCCGAAGTTGATAGCCACCCTCAGCTTGCGCCATTCCTCCGCCAACCGGAGACCTTCAGCTTCAAGGCACGAGTCGACACCTGCGAGTTCTTCACCAAGCCGGCTCATCACATCCATCGCCTCCCGAAAAAGCTCGTGACGAATGACGCTCCGCCCGCGCTCAAACTCGAATGCATGGCCCGCCTCGTCCATAGCTTCGGGGGCTGTGGGCGGGGTATCAAGCGGCGCACCACCTCTCGGCATGGGGCTGGGGGTTGGCGCTGCACCTGACGTCAACTAGTCCTCGCGAGGAGCCCAAGCCAATTGGTGCTCGCTGCTTGAAGAGGAACCAAAGATCGAAGCCAACCAGCTACTGCCCGTGACCAAAGGAGGGGTCTTGGGCACGCTCGCCAAGCTCCACGCCAGACTGTGGGGGAGGGGCGACAAATCCGTGGGTCCAGCGGGCCATGAAGGCAAGAATGCTGCTTCAACTGACCCTGCTCCAGGGACAACAAGCGGACTCGGAGCGCTCAAGGCCGACGGGGGAGTCGAGGAAGGAGGAGGCCGTTTCTTAGAAGGCGCAGCCGCCTCAATGGAAGGATACCTGAAGAACTAATGTCAGGAAATGGAAACAGCACACAAGGAGCAATAGAGATACGGTACTTACATGTCGAAGGCAATGTACTTCCTCCGCTTCAATGGCCCAAAGATGTTGCTGCCACTTGGGGATCCTTTCCTATTGTGGAGCTCCTCGAAGTGTTGGACGTGACGGCTGGTGCTAGGCGGGGCCGAAGAAGAGCTTGGATGGACAACTTCAGGGGTGCCTCACTGCGGTGAATAGTCGGGCGCCGTCCCACTACGACCTCCCGAGGCTTCAGGGGATTTGAACTCGGGAGCTGCGTGCAGCGTCGCCTCAGCAACCGATGCCCGAGGGGAGGGATGACGACCTCCCGAAGATGACGCCCTAGGGTCACCGCGCGACATGTGCTTCCCGATGCTTGGGCCACTGATCTCCATCGGAGCTCGCCCTCCTGCACCCTCACTCAGGGCAAGCTCGGCACCGGTGGCGAGGAAGGGGACCACGTCGATGGGGTTCCCGCGGGACCCCACCAGGCTGGTTGGGTGCAGCCCCCACTCATCAAAGGAAGGCATGCTCGCGACAAATGCGGCCTTGTTCTCGCAGCGGTACAGAAGGCAGCTATTCCTGGGCATGTCGTCTGGCAAAGGGACACCCGATAGGACCGTAAGCACCGTTTGCCGCGTCGCAAGAGGAAGCCCCTTCTCCTGAAACCTCATATGGTCCTGGCTGCTGAGCAAGTCCCACATCGGGCGGGAATGGCGCTGAAGCGGAGCGACTCGACGCTTGATGAACTCCTTCACCACCATAGGCGCAGTCACGCCGCGGTCCTTCAACCTCCTCAGCCTAGCCCAGACGGAAGCAAGGCGGGGGCTCGTGTGCTTCTGATGGCCCTAGCCGGAGTTTGGAATAGCAGGCCCCGCCGGAACTTGGAGCAGAGGGCTGAGCATGCCGGTGTCAACAAACACCCATCATGTACGGAACTCACTCGTGGATGAAGGAAGCTCGAAGTCAATCCCCGCGCCCGCCGTCATAGCCACGGCCTGGAAGCTCACGCACCCCAAGCTCCGCTGGGGACCGGTCAGATGCAATGAGAAGAAATGGCGGAGGAGAGCCACAGAAGGAGCGATACCCACCATGGCCTCACACAAGAAGGCGAAGACGGCAAGAAGGGTCACAGACTGAGGGTCAAGATGAAGCATGTGGATCTGATAATGCTCGAGCACCACATTGAAGAAGGCGGAGAAGGGAGGAATCAGGCCAGCGTAGAGGGCATCTATGAAGATCGGGATCTCAGTGGCTGCCCGTGCTATGCGAGTGCGAGAAGCGGGCCAAGCCACCGTCTCTCCCCACTCGTTGAAAGTGGAGGCAAGCATGGGTCGCACCTTGTCCATGGCTTCGTTGTTGAGAACCCGAGGCCGGCCGAGCGTAGGCTCAAAGGGCGGAGGCGCACTTGGCGAAGACAGAGGTTTCTTCCCCTTTTCAGCTTGTTTCGGCGCCATGGGATGAAGCAAGCGGAGCGCAAGTCAGATTGGAAGGGCAAAGCAGAGTCTCGAGGAAGCAAGGATACTGGGGGAGCCAAGCGTGGGCGAAGGAAGAATAACTGTGTGAGATGCGGGGGCCACATAGCCAGGTGGATTCAATGGCATCGTGGGGAAGCGGAGACGCCCATGTCAAATCAACCGCCACGCATCGATCAAGGCCGCAGGCTTTGGGGGCCCGCGGCGCTCCTTACTTGACCCTTGGCTTCGCCGTGAAGCCAAGACCGAGCGCACCTTGGGCCCGGGGCTACCGTCGGTGTTCTAGGAACGAGGGTCCCTAGACTTGCCTGCCTGTGGCCCACGGCGTGGCTAAGTTAGCGGGCCGTCCGACCCATCTTCATCAACCAGGCATCCAAGACCCTCGCGAGGCGGGCGACGCAAGACCTCCTCAGGAGTGACCTAGCCAGGCAGGCTCACAAGGAGCGGAGATATAGAGGCGGGGCAAAGCTCACGAGGCTCTCATGACGTGAGCCATGACGATTGGTACCAGGCGGGCGCCAGGACGCGCAGAGCCCTTGTTTCCTCTTTGGTGCTAAGGATGCCAGCGCAGGCATGGAGTACTGAGGCATAAGACAAAGGTTGCCATATCAGTGAAACGAGACCAAGACCAGAAGGACGGCAGGACGAAGGTCATCGTGGAGCCCAAGACGGCGTCACCACCAGAGCCTTTCGCTGGCGAAGACCACTTTTGTCAGGATAGCTTGTACTAGCTGTCCCCCTTCAAATTTGCTCGCCGCTGTTGGCTCCCTTCCCGCTCAATATTTGGGGAGAGGACCAGGGCCTATATAAGTAGAACTAGCCACCACAGTAGAAAGGAATCTTGGCCTGATCTGGATCGAGAGTCTACCCTAGACACAAGAACACCTCAACCTCAGGAGGTTGTTCTTCCCCTTGTACTGTTCATCATCAGCCCAAGAGGCAATCCACCACCACACACTGGAGTAGGGTATTACACCACAACAAGGGGTCTTAACCAGTATAAATCTCGTGTCTTTCTGTGTTGCGAGTTCATCGAGTTCGTCCACGAGATCTTAGCGAGCGAGGGCGTGGATCGGTAGGAGGGAAATACTTCGCGCGTACACCAGAGTTCGAACCTTAAGGGTTTGCCGAAACCCCACATCCGACACCTTTGATGAGTGGGGGCTGCGCCCGCTTGGCCTGGTGGGGCCCCGTGAGAACCCCGTCGATGTGGTTCCCCTCCTTGCCGCCGGCGCCGAGCTCGTCCCAAGTGTGGGCGTAGGGGGGCATGCTCCGACGGAGGTTGGCGGCTTGAGTGCTGAGGAGCTTAGGTCGCCTGGTGATCCTGGGGCGTCGTCCTCGGGAGCTCGTGTTCCTTTCCCCGGGGCGTCGGTTACTGGGGCGACACAACATGCGGCTCCCGAGGTGAAAGCTCCGGAAGCCTTAGGAGGTCGTGGTGAGACGGCGCCCGATTGTTCTTCGTAGCCGCGCACCCATGAAGTCGTCCCTCCGAGCTCTTCTTCGGCCCCGCCTCGCACCTGCCGCCACGTCCAGTGCTTCGGTCGGTTTTGCATGGACTTCGAGGAGCTCCGCAAGAGGAAAGGATCGCCGAGCAGCAACAACATCTTCGGGCCATTGAAGCGGCGAAAGTACTTCGCTATTGACGAGTAAGTATTGCACCTTGTGATTTCTTGATTGTTGCTTTCCTTCCTGACGCTAGCTCTTCAGGACCCCTTCTGCCAGGGCCGTTGGGTCCCTTGTGAAGCAATCCTCGCCTTCCTCGGCACCCCCGTTGGCCTTGTGCACCCCGAGCTTGCATGCTGCACCTGGAGCCGGGCCGGTCGAGGTTGTGCGCTCTCCTCCATGGAGCCTTGAATCTGCGACCTCGTTGCCCTTCCTGCATGGTCTGGCTTGGAGCCTGTCGGGCGTTGTCGGCGTTCTGGGAACGGGGGTACCCAGACTTGCCTGCTTGTGGCCTGCGGCTTGGCTCAAGGGGTGGCCCAGCACGGCCCATCTTCATCAGCACAAGCTCAAGACCATCGCGAGGCTGAGATTGCCATGGGCGGATGATGTGAAGGTTCCTCAGGCACGGCCTCGTCAGGCTGGCTCACGAGGAGGCGGAGAGATCAAGGCGGGGTACCTCACGAGGTGCCCATGACGCAAGCCATGACGACCGAGGGCGCCAACCCGCCAGTGTTCTCATTTCCTCTTTGGTGCAAAGGAGGCAAGCGCAGGCGAGAGCATCAAGCAAAGGCAACCATTTCGGTGCTAAAAGACCAAGACCAACACAATAGTAGGAAGGAGGTCATCGTGGATCCCAAGCCGGCGTCATCGTCAGAGCCTTTGACAGGCGAGGACCAACTTTAGTCAGGATAAGTGTACTAGATGTTCCCCTTCAAAATGGCCAACTGTTGGCGCCCTTCCCGCTCAATATTTGGGAAGAGGCCCAGGGCCTCTCCCTATAAATAGGACTAGCCACCCACAAGGTAGGAAAAAGATCTGAGGCCGAGGATCTTGAATCAAGAGAGAGAGAGAGAAGCGACTGAACCCCCTAGCAGTTCGTTGCACCGGCCAAGAATAGACCCTCGCGAGGCTGTTCTTCATTGTATGGGTCATCATCAGCCCCTGAGGTAGTCCACCACACCACACACTGGAGTAGGGTATTACACCACAATGGTGGCCCGAACTAGTATAAACCTTGTGTCCCTTGTGTTGCTCTTTGTGTAGTTTTAGATCCTTGCGAGGCGAGGAGGTGTAGGTAGGTAGGGGTGAGATCTCCGCATGCACCCCAGAGTTCGAACCTAGAGGGTCTGCCGGAACCTGAAACCCATAACCCAGGTGTGCGCGGGGGGCCACGAATCAGCCCTCCCCCTCTGGGCAGGGGGCTGGGGGCTGGCGCCCTTACGATGGCCGCGCACTCCTTGCCAGAAGCCCGACCTAGAGCCGGCTCGTCCCCAAATGAAGAACGAAGGGCCGACCTCAGCCAATCGCTGTCCAGGACAAGTCGAAGAGCCCAAGGCAGGCTGGCTATACCCCGGGAAGACTCACGAAGGAGGGTCGCGAGGTGCGCAGAACCATGATGCGCCACAGGATGGCTCACCTCTCCGACCGGCCTCACCACGAGGGCAGTGCTTGAGCTCGGAGCGCTTGGGGACGATGGAGAGTGCGAGTCCTGGGGGGATGGCTCCTCAGCCATCTCCGTGAGCTCGGCAGGAAGGGCCCTGCAGAGCGAGGATCAGCCGAAGCAACGGGAAAATAAGGAACTAGGAAAGGAGAAGGCTTACTCAGCAATGGCGAAATACTTCCTGCGCTTCAGCAGGCGGCAAGGGTAATCATCACCCAAGGCCTCCTTTCTCTTTTGGAGAGCCTCGAAGTCCAAGCCGAAGCGGCCCAGGAGCTCGGCACAGGGGTCAACCTGCGACGAGGTAGAAGCACCAAGGTGACCAGCGTCAGGGGCGTCATCTTGGCGCACGCCGCCAGTCGCCTCACCAAGAAGGGTAGCCGGGGCCTCAGGGGCCTCTGCCACGGGAGCCGCGGGCCGCGGCTCAACGCCTTTAGCCGCAGCAGTGCGGGCCTCAGGAGCTGCCACCTCAGGAGTGCTCCCTCAGCCTCCGGTGGCCCTTGCCTCCCAGCTCCACCACTCGAGGAAGGACCGCCGTGGGCAACTGGAAGGGCAGTCACAACAACTGGGTTCTCACGAGGTCCCATGAGGCTCAAGGGGTGCAGCCCCATTCATCGAAGCTGGGCATCTGCTTCACGAAATCACCCCTGTTCGAACAAAGGTACAGCAGAGCACCCCCCTGCCGGATGCTGCCAGGGGAAGGGTCCCCAGTCAGGATCATGAGAACCTTCCTTAGCACTTCAGGCGTCAGGTCCTCCTCCTGGAGCCTCATGCGGTCCTCACGCCTGCCGAAGGCCCACATCCGGCGGGAATGGCGCTGGAGAGGGGCAATGCGGCATAGGAGGAACTCATTCACCACCTTGGGCGCCGTCACGCCGAGCGCCCTCACGCCGAAGCGATGCCAGATTTAAGACGCAGCCGGGGCTCGTGAGCGTCTCCTGGCCCCAGCTCGAGTTGGGGATAGCGGGTAATGTTGGCTCCGAAAGCAAGGGGCAGGGCACCCCGACATCCACATACAACCACCGCTCGCGGAACCCAGGAGCGGGCGGAGGAAGGCTGAAATCAATCCCTAAAGCCATTGTTTCTGGTGCGGCAATGAAGCTCACGCACCCCGAGCATTGGGTGGGGTCGCTTAGGCGCAAAGAGAAGAAGTGGCGCAGCAAGGCAACTGAAGGAGGGATGCGCATCATCGCCTCGCAGAACAAGGCGAAAACGGCGAGAAGAGTAATGGAATCGGGACCCAAATGCATCATATGGATCTGGTAATGGGAAAGCACAGCGTTGAAGAAATTGGAAAAAGGGGGAACCAGTCCCGCCCACGGTGTCGGCGAAGTACCGAACCTGGTGACTATTCGGTCAATGGAGAAGTGAGACGCGGGCCAGACCGTCGTCCTCCCGCACTCGTTGAAGATAGTGGCGAGGGCAGAACTGACCTTGTCCAAGCCTTCTCGGTTGAGTATGATCGATCGATCAACAACAGGAGCCGTCGGCGACGGCGAGTGGGACGGAGGCACAGGCTTTTTCCCTTAACACTTCTTCGTCGGAGCCATGGCAACGGGAAGGGGGAGGATTCGAGATTGGATTGGAAGCAAAGACTGGAGCTCGAGAGGAGGAAGAGCAGGAGACGCTCGAGCGGCGAGAAGAGGGATGACTGTGTGCGACCACGGGTCCGCCTAGCTGGGCACTAAATAAGGAGGCGTGGGGGAACAGGGACTCCCACGTCCATCAACCGCCACGCAGCGCCTAAGGTCAGAGGGCTGTTAGGGCTCACAGCTTCGTGACTTGCCCTTCGCTTCGATAAGCCAAGTCCAGCGCGCTTTGGGCCCGGGGCTACTGTCGGCGTTACGGGAACGGGGTACCCAGACTTGCTCGCTCATGCCTCAAGGGCGTGGCTCAAGGGTTGGCCCAGCACGGCCCATCTTCATCAGCACAAGCTCAAGACCCTCGCTAAGGGCCAAGCCTCGCGGGGCGGATGACAGGAAGCTTCCTCAGGCACGGCCTCGTCAGGCTGGCTCGCGAGGAGACGGAGAGATCAAGGCGGGGTACCTCACGAGGTGCCCATGACGCAAGCCATGACGACCGAGCGCGCCAGGAGGGCGCCAGCCCGTGCAGTGTCCTCATTTCCTCTTTGGTGCAAAGGAGGCAAGCGTAGGCGAGAGCATCAAGGAAAGGCAGCCATTTCGGTGCAACAAGAACAAGACCAACACAACGGCAGGAAGGAGGTCATCGTGGATCCCAAGCCGGCGTCATCGTCCGAGCCTTTGACAGGAGAGGACCAACTTTAGTCAGGATAAGTGTACTAGATGTTCCCCTTCAAAATGGCCAATTGTTGGCGCCCTTTCCCGCTCAATATTTGGGAAGAGGCCCAGGGCCTCTGCCTATAAATAGGACTAGCCACCCACATGGTAGGAAAAAGATCTGAGGTCGAGGATCTTGAATCCAGAGAGAGAGAAGCGACTGAACCCCCCTAGCAATTCATCGCACCGGCCAAGAACAAACCCTCGCGAGGCTGTTCTTCCTTGTATTGGTCATCATCAGCCCCTGAGGCAATCCACCACACCACACACTGGAGTAGGGTATTACACCATAATGGTGGCCCGAACCAGTATAAACTTTGTGTCCCTTGTGTTGCTCTTTGTGTAGTTTTAGATCCTTGCGAGGCGACGAGGTGTAGGTAGGAGGGGGTGAGATCTCCGCGTGCACCCCAGAGTTCGAACCTAGAGGGTCTGCCGGAACCTGAAATCCGACAGGCGTTCCCCGTTCTCCTCCTCTGGTTATGGATAGCAGTTGGTTGGGCTCGGCCTTCAGTTCTTCCTTGAGCGGCGGGAACCGACTGGCTAGGGCCCCCCGCAAGGATTGGCTGGCACCTAGGGCAGCACCAGTGCCTAGCCCCCTACCGAGAGGTGGTACGTCACTTGATGTCCCGCCTGCAGCCCCTAGAGTGGAGGATGAGGTGAGCCGTGCGTTCGAGTCTGAGCACGGGCGAAACGTCGTTCGTCACGAGCTTTTCCAGCAGGCGATGGACGTGATGAGTCGACTTGGTGAAGAAGTTACAGGTGTTGACTTGCGCCTCGAGGCTGAAGGACTTCGGCTGGTGGAGGAATGACGTAAGCTGAGAGTGGCCATCAGCCTTGGCCGCTATCAGCGAGATCTTGACAACGCGAAGGCGGAGGTGTCCCTCAAGATTTCTCGTGAGGCTTGCTCCCAAGCCTTGGAGGAGGCTCACGAGGCTGACCGTCGTGGCGAGGCTGCGGAGAAGCGCGCGTGGAAGCTCTAGGCCTGGAGTGCGTCCCTCGAGCAGCAGGTGGAGGCGCGCAGAGCTGCCCTTGCGTCGCTGAGGGGGACACCTGCCGAGGAAGAGGAGGTCCGGAAGCGTGAGGAGGCGTTGGCCCTGGATTCCGTGGAGCGCAGCCTCGAGCTCGAGCGGTTGGAGACGAGGGAACGCCAAGTTGCACAGGCAGAGGATGTCATTGGGTCTCGCGAGGCCAGGATCTAGGAGGAGGTCGACCGCTGGGTGGCCGAGGTTCGCGCGGATCTTGAACGCCGGTACGACCTGAAGCTGAAGCTTGCAGGAACTAAGGCGGCGGGCAGGTCCGCCGCCCTCAGGCGCAGGTTAGAAGAGGCGGAGAGGCGTGGGGAGGCCACGGCTGTCGGATTTCGGGTTCCGGCAGACCCTCTAGGTTCGAACTCTGGGGTGCGCACGGAGATCTCGCCCCCTACCTACCTCCACGTCGTCGCCTCGCTAGGATCTAAACTACCAAAGGAACAACACAAGGGACACAAGGTTTATACTGGTTCGGGCCACCATTGTGGTGTAACACCCTACTTCAGTGTGTGGTGTGGTGGATTGCCTCTTGGGCTGATGATAAACAGTACAAGGAAGAACAGCCTCGCGACGGTCTGTTTCTTGGCCTAAGGCGATGAACTGCTAGGGGAGTTCAGGCTCTCTCTCTCTCTAGATTGCTTGATCTCTAGCTCTGTTCAATATTCTGCATCCTCCTACCCTGTGGGTGGCTAGTCCTATTTATAGGCAAAGGCCCTGGGCCTCTTCCAAAATATTGAGAGGAAAGGGCGCCAACAATTGGCCATTTTGAAGGGGAACATCTAGTACACTTATCCTGACTAAAGTTGGTCCTCGCCTGTCAAAGGCTCTGGTGGTGATGCCGGCTTGGGCTCCACGATGACTTCCTTCCTGCCGTTGCGACGGTCTTGGTCTTGTTGCACCCAAACGGGTGCCTTTGCTTGATGCTCTCGCCTGCGCTTTCCCCCTTTGCACCAAAGAGGAAATGAAGACATCTTTGTATGGCTGGCGCCTGCCTGGCGCCTCTTGGTCGTCATGGCTTGCGTCATGGGCACCTCGTGAGGTACCCCGCCTTGATCTCTCCGCCTCCTCGCGAGCCAGCCTGATGAGGCCGTGGCTCGAGGAAGCTTCTGTCAGTCCGCCCATGAGGCTTGGCCCCTCGCGAGGGTCTTGAGCTTGTGCTGATGAAGATGGGTCGTGCTGGGCCACCCCTTGAGCCACGCCGCAGGCCGCAGGCAGGCAAGTCTGGGTACCCCCATTCCCAGAACGCCGACAGTAGCCCCTGGGCCCAAGGCGCGCCTGGACTTGGCTGAGCAAAGAAGTGAAGGGGCAAGTGCGAAGCGCCGCGGGCCCTAAAAGGCTGCGGCCTCGGGCGCCGCGTGGCGGTTGATTGGACGTGGGCGTCCCTCTTCCCCCACGCCTCCTTATTTTGTGCCCAGCTAGGCGGACCCGTGGTTGCACACAGTCATCCCTCTTTTCGCTGCTCGACCGTCTCCTGCTCTTCCTCCTCTCGACCTCCAGTCTCTGCTTCCAATCCAATCTCGAATCCTCCCCCTTTGGTCGCCATGGCTCCGACGAAGAAGGGGAAAGGGAAGAAACATGTGCCTCCGCCCCGCTCGCTGTTGCCGATGGCTCCTGCTGTTTATCGGTCGATCATACTCAACCTAGAAGGCTTGGACAAGGTCAGCTCTGGCCTTGCCACTATCTTCAACGAAAAGGGAGGACGACAGTACCGCCTGCTGCCTCACTTCTCTATTGATGTAATAGTCACCGAGGTCCCAGATTACCGACGCCTCGTGGGCGGACTGGTTCCCCCCTTTTCCAATTTCTTCAACACTGTGCTTTCCCATTACCATATCCATATGATGCATTTGGGTCCTGAATCCATTACTCTTCTTGCGGTTTTCTCCTTTGTCTGTGAGGCAATGATGGGCATCCCTCCTTCGGCTTGCCTTGTCACACACTTCTTCTCTCTCTCAAGGCCAGTCGACCCCACCCAATGCTCGGGGTGTGTGAGCTTCATTGCATCACGAGAAAAGGCGGCTTCAGGGATTGATTTCAGCCTTCCTCCGCCCGCGTCTGGGTTCCGCGAGCGGTGGCTGTACGTGGATGTCGGGGTGCCCAGCCCCCTGCTTTCAGAGCCAACATCGTCCGCTGTCCTCAATTCAGGCTGGGGCCAGGAGACGCTCACGAGCCCCCGACTGCCTTTATGCAGCATCGCTTCAAGGCTGCATTTTGAGGGCGCCGGCGTGACGGGCGCCCAAGGTGGTGAATGAGTTCTTCCTATGCAGCATTGCCCCTCTCCAGCGTCACTCCCGCCGGATGTGGGCCTTCGCGGGCGTGAGGATCGCATCAGGCTCCAGGAGGAGGACCTGACACCTGAAGCGCTGAGGAAGGTGCTCATGGTCATCACTGGGGACCCTTCCCCCGGGAGCATCCGGCAAAGGGGTGCTTTGCTGTACCTCTGCTCGAGCAGGGGTGACTTTGTGAAGCAGATGCCCAGCTTCGATGAATGGGGGCTGCGCCCCGCAGGCCTCATGGGGCCTCGCGAGAACCCAGTGGTGGTGTGACTGGCCCTTCCACCACCCACGGCGGTCCTTCCTCGAGTGGTGGAGCAGGAGGCATGGGCCACCGGAGGCCGAGGGGCCTCCCGGGATGACGATGCCAGCGGCACTCCCGAGGTGGCAGCCTCGAGGCCCGCGACTGCTGCGATCAAGGCGTTGAGTCAAGCCGTGGCTGAGGCCCTTGAGGCCCCAGCTACCTTTCTTGGTGAGGCGACCGACAGCATGCGTGAGGACGACGCCCCTAACGCTGGTCATCTTGGTGCTTCTTCCTCGCCGCAGGGTGAACCCTGCGCTAAACTCCTGGCCCGCTTCCGCGTGGACTTCGAGGTTCTCCGGAAGAGAAGGGAGGCCTTGGGTGACGACTACCCTTGCCGCCTGTTGAAGCGCGGGAAGTATTTCGCCATTGATGACTAAGCCTTCCCCTTTCCTGGTTCCTTATTTTCCCGTTGCTTCGGCTGATCCTTTCTCTGCAGGGCCCTTCCTGCCGAGCTCACGGAGATGGCTGAATAGCCATCCACCCAGGCTTCGCCCTCTCCACCGTCTTCGAATGCTCCAAGCTCAAGCAGAGCCCTTGTGGTGAGGCTGGTCGGAGAGGTGAGCCATCCTGGGGCGCATCATGGCTGTGCGCACCTCACGACCCTCCTTCGCGAGCCTTCTTGGGGCATAGCCAGCCTGCATTGGGCTCCTCGTCTGGTCGTCCATGGCGATTGGCTAAGGTCGGCCCTTCGTTCTTCATTCGGGGACGAGCCAGCTCTAGGCCGGGCTCCTGGCGGGGCGTGCCTGGCCATCACGAGGGCGCCAGCCACCAGCCCCCTGCCCAGAGGGGGAGTGCTGATTCGTGGCCCCCCGCGCTTACTTGGGGCGGATGGTGGTGCAGAAGACGTGCTCGGGCGCGCCCGGGAGCGTTGTGCCCTTCGCCAAGGGTTTCTCCAGAGGGCGGCTGAAGCAGTGAACCAGCTTGGCGTAGAGTTCGCTGACAAAGACGCACGCCTAGAAGCTGGGGGCCTGCGCCTAGCTGAAGAGGGGCGCAAGCTGAAGGTGGTTGTTGCCCTCGCGCGCCACCAGCATGACCTCGAAAATGAGAAAGCCGAGGCGTCGCTGGCGGCCTCACGGGAGGCCCGTTTTCGGGCCGTCGAGGAGGCCCGGGAGGCTGACCGGCGGCATGAGGCGTCGGAGGAGCGGGCGCAGGAGCTCCAGGCCTGGAGCAATTCCCTGGAGTAGCAGGTGGAGCTGCGTGAGACGGCCCTTGCGTCGATGAAGGGGGCTTTGATCGACCAGGCGGAGCTCCGGAGACGCGAGGAGGCGCTGACACTTGAAGCCGCCGAGCGCGCCCGCGATCTAGAGCGGTTGGAGACGAGGGAGCGCTTGGTGACGCAGGCGGAGGATGATGTCGCTGCACGGGAGGCCCGAGTCCTGGAAGAGGTTGATCGCCGGGTGGCGACGGCCCGCTTGGACATCGAGCGCGAGTTCGAGGAGAGGCTGGGGTTGATCAGGGCCGAAGCTGAAGGCAGGACTGCCGCCACGAGGGGCCAAGCCGATGAAGTGACGCGGCGGACGACGCTTCCCTGCCGCCTTTGGCGTGGGCGCAGAGGAGCTGACTTCTCCCCGCTACCGAGGCGCTTCTTCTCGCCAGCGGTGGACGCGGGCCGGGCTGCTGCCGGGCGGAATGAGGACGAGAGGCGCCAGCGGCAGATCTTGGAGCACGAGCATGGCCCTATGCTCCGCATGCTTCGGGAAAGAGCTAACACGGCCTTGGGTAACATCTGTGAGGCGGCCATTGGCGAGCCTCACGCAGTCAATTATGCTGGCAACCTTCAGTTCTTCACTGATGTGGTGACGCAGCTGGAGGTGCGGTCGGGCAGAGCCAATAGGTTGGTGGAAAAGAGGAGTCGAGCCCTGCTCGGGCATGACTTTTCTCGCGTCTTCAGCCATCTTCGGGACATGGACCCCAACTTTGATTTTGATGCCGCCATCGCCCCAGTACCCCAGGCCGTCCGGGAGGACCTGGCGCACTAGGTGGAAGACAACGTGGATGCCCTCGTCAGGGCCTTCACTTCTGATGACGACGGCGTGGTCGTGGCCACTGATGAAGGCGGCGTGATGAACGGCCCTGGGGTCGCTGACGACGACGCGGAGGGTGATGGCGAGGCCAGTGACGCCTGCGGCGATTCAGAGGTGATCTCGAGGATGCATTGGGGGATTTATCCGATTGACTGCATGCTGCTCCTGCTTTTTATCCTGCGCAAGTAGAGTTCGGGATTGGCCCTGAAGGTTTTAAGAGCATTTTGGGAGGGGGAGCCCCTCGTGTAAAAACTTGCAGTTAACGTATTAGTAGATGCGATATCACCCGTACGCCCGCGCCAAGTGGCTGGCCTTGCGACGAGCTGGCTGACTTGTTTACCTTCGACCCGCGTGTGCCCTGAGATAGCCTGCGGAGGGCTGTGGCGCTCCGTGTGCTCCCTGAACGAGCCTATTTAACTTGTGACGAGAACCTCCTGAGAGGGCGAGGTGATGGCGGTCCGGTCTGTGCGCATGCTAGGCCTGGCCCGATCGCGAGGGGCTCATGAGGGGAGGCAGCTGAGGCAGAGTAGTTACCAGAACGCGAGAGATTGCTCGAACGAGACTAAACACCCCTTCCCCGACATACGCAAATCGCAAGCTCGAATCCAACTTAAATCCAAAAAAGGGGGGAAAAGCGACAGCCAAGGAAAAAAGCAAGAAAAGCAGAAAAAGCCGCGTCCGGCACCTAGTCTAGTCTTGGACGTCTTCTCACCAGCGCAGAGCTAAGTGCTCCCACTGGGCGTGGGAGGGAGCCCCAGGGCCTGAGGCCGGCGCTCCTGAGTCTCCGGGGCGTGTACAGCCCCACTCATTATTACGTGAGAGTGTCACGGGGCGGAGAGCTGCACAGGCACTGGGCCTTCTTCACAGGTACCAGCCTTGCTTCATATCGCCAGACGAGGGCCCCGCCTTGCGCCACACTCTAGTGCGACCGACGACGATCGAAAACCAAGGACGCCGCCGATGGGGTAGAGCGGTCGCCAGCGGTTCCCCCGACGACCACGGGTCCTCTGCCAGGGGTAGGCCCTGAGGCGCCTCCCCGGTAGAGGGCCTACCTCCTAAGGACGCCTTGCTCCGAACGCCGCGGTGGTGATGCCGGATCTCGGCCCCTCTCCTGCAGCCCCCGGCGCCCTCCTCCTGAGGGGTAGGAAACTGCGGGAGAGGGGCGTATGCCTGCTCCTGAAGAATTAGCGGTACCCGATAATCGTTGATTCCTGCGCGGCCGACGGGGCTTTCCCGGGGCTCCTGGAAGAGCTTAGCTTCTGGTGCCTCGTCCCCCCAGTTTGGGCCGAGGAGCGGGCCATGTTTGTCCTCCTGCGCGTGCCCTTGATCCATCATGTGGGGCATGTACTCTTCCAGGGCCGCCATCCCAAATGCTGCACCGTAGTGCCCCGTGTGCCACGCAGTTCTACTTGAGACGCCCACCTGGGGGTGGTAGCGCGGTGACCCATTGGGGCCGTGGGTCGTGGCGAGTCCTTCGCTGTCCGGGGGCGGAGGCAGCGCCGCTGCTGGCCCGGTGCTGACAGCCTGGCTGGCATTGGGGTGGCCTTGGAGTCCGCTTGGAGCTGCGCGAGCGTGCGTGGAGCCTCCGCGTGGGCCACCCTGGACCTGAGGTGGGAGTTGGGTGCAGAAGGGGTGAGCCCCCGATGCGGCGAAGCCCAGGAGCTCCGCCACCCGCTCCAGCAGCACGTCGCGACCGCCTTCCACCAGCCTGCATTGCAGTAGCTCTCGGGCCACCGTGAGCGTGGCCCTTGAGTTCGCCTGCTTCTGTCGGGTGTACAGCATTGGGGCCGCGGCGTGGTTGGAGGCCCTCGCAGCCGACCACGCCTGCCGCAGCGTGAGAGCTGTCATTGCCTGACCGCATCGCCCGCGGCCTGCAGTGCCCTGCGGACCGCGAGCTGCCTGGGGCATGGGGTCGCCTGGGGCGAGCGGTTCTGCGTGGGCGGGCCAGCCGCCCAGGATCGAGGTTGCCTGCTGATGCGCGGACATGATGATGACGATGCGTCGGGACGCAAAGCGGCAGAAGGAGGATTTGGGCGCACCCCTACCTGGCGCGCCAAATGTGGGATTTCGGGTTCTGACAGACCCTCTAGGTTCGAACTCTGGGGTGCGCACGGAGATCTCGCCCCCTACCTACCTGCACCTCGTCGCCTTGCAAGGATCTAAACTACCAAAGGAACAACACAATGGACACAAGGTTTATACTGGTTCGGGCCGCCATTGTGGTGTAACACCCTACTCCAGTGTGTGGTGTGGTGGATTGCCTCTTGGGCTGATGATGAATAAGATAAGGAAGAACAGCCTCATGAGGGTCTCTGTTTGGCCGGTGCGATGAACTGCTAGGGGGAGTTCAGTCGCTCTCTTTCTCTCTCTAGATTGCTTGATCTCTAGCTCTGTTCAAGATTCTGCATCCTCCTACCCTGTGGGTGGCTAGTCCTATTTATAGGCAAAGGCCCTGGGCCTCTTCCCAAATATTGAGCGGGAAGGGCGCCAACAATTGGCCATTTTGAAGGGGAACATCTAGTACACTTATCCTGACTAAAGTTGGTCCTTGCCTGTCAAAGGCTCTGGTGGTGATGCCGGTTGGGCTCCACGATGACTTCCTTCCCGCTGCTATGCGGCATTTGTCTTGGTCTTGTTGGACCAAAACGGGTGCCTTTGCTTGATGCTCTCGCCTGCGCTTGCCCCCTTTGCACCAAAGAGGAAATGAGGACACTGTGCGGGCTGGCGCCTACCTGGCGGCCTTGGTCGTCATGGCTTGCGTCATGGGCACCTCATGAGGTACCCCGCCTTGATCTCTCCGCCTCCTCGCGAGCCAGCCTGACGAGGCCGTGCCTGAGGAAGGTTCCCGTCGTCTGCCCCGCGAGGCTTGGTGTCGGAGTAAATGACCACGGCTAGCCTAGCCGGCTCCCCCTGGGGCGTCTAAAAAAATTACAAGCCAATCAAGCCATCCCACATCCAAGACGCTGGGCCGCCTTCCCCAGTTGCCGCCAGCCGACCGTCAGGAGGAGGCCGCCCCAAGACCTACAGCGTAAGGCCTCAAGAGGGCCGGCTTCAAGGAGCCGGCTACCAGAGGCCGACTCCACGAGCCGGCCACGAGAAGGCCGACTCGAAGCCGCCACCCCCACAAAGTGCCAAGGCCGCACCCTCGAATATGCACCCACATAACGGTGATTTAGACGGGCGTGGCTAAAGTGAAGCTCGCCACCCCGCATCCCGGAGCGTGGCCATGATATGCCGTCAGACGGGCAGCCATCACCCGTCCGCTGCAAGGCATGCCATGTTGACCATGACATCACCCACGACAGGCTGTCAGTACGACCCACAGGCGGCGGGCCCCTCCGGTCAGAGAGATGCCCGAAGGAGGCTCGGCCTCTCCTAGTCGGCCCGAAACATGGCCGGCCTCCCATGGCCGGCTTGTTCCCTCCCTCGAAGGAAGCGCCTCATTAAGGAGACAAGACGAGGTGAGGCTACAGTGATCGCCGCCAAGGCAGCGGCACTGTAGCCATGCTTACCTCGACAAAGCCCTCGTCATCAAGATTGAGGCAACAGTAACCAGCCCCCGACAAGGCCCTCAACGGTGGGGCCAGCCTGTCGACCAAGAAGCCGGCAGCCGGCGGGACCCACCCATCGGCGGGCCCCAGCGGCCGGCGGAGAAGCCGGCGAGCGTAGACATTGACAGCTAGGGCCCGCACCTAGCCGGATTACCATTATACCCCTAGGGGGTAGGCCTATATAAACCCCCCAGGGCACCCATGCAAAGGGTGATCTCTGAGAGATTTAGACACCACGTAGAGGAAAAAGGGGAACTAGTCGTTCCCTTCTTCTTCCTCACACCGAGCAGCTCAAGGAGCCTCTTGTAGCAACTTGTTCATCTAGTGATCATGCGAAGACCCTGCAAAGCAGCAGTAGGGGTGTTATCTCCACAGAGAGCCCCGAAGCTGGGTAAGATTCGCCGGCGTGCATGTCTTCGCCTCATCCGCTTCCGAACACCGGCGACGTCTTATTGGCTCCCACTATGATTAGCCGCCCATTGGCATATGTCGCACCTACCACCCGACATTTGGCGCCCACCGTGGGGCCAGGTGCACTGTCGTCCGGAGACCTATTCTGAACGGGAACCCTCTTCCTCCACCGCGGGCGTAGCCAGCCCGGCACGCCCGATGGCGCTTGCCCGACAAGACTGACCGCAAGTCGTCGCTGACGGTCAAGCGAGCTGCCGCGCCGACCTTCTTGGCGAGGCTCGCATCTCTGACGAGCCCGCATCCGACGCGGGCACCGGCTGCTTCGAGAGCCACCTCGTCAGCCTCCTCGACCAACTCCACGTCCCCAGCGAGCCTGTTATGGATTTGGAGTCGGTTGGCTCCACCGACCCGATGCTTGTTGACTCCGACACAGCATCGCTCGACGCCTTCCCCACCAACGTCGTGGTCTTCAATGACCCACTCCCCCAAGCCGACAGCTGCGGTAGTGCCATCACCGAGGTGCTGGTCATCAGTCACGGCGGCCCCTCTGGCAAGAACGCCCACGACGCCCTGCAAGCGGCGCCGCACGACATGTCCGCCCCTCTCCCGGCTGACGCCGACACCGAGGCGCTGGAGGCGCGCCGCCTCGCCCTCCACGCGGAGGGCCGGAGGATAGCCTCCCTGAGACGCCTCACCGAGGCCCACCAGCGCGAAGTCGACCGCGCCGCCTTCGGCACGCCGCCTCCCGAAGGGCCGAGCCGACTCGGCATTGTCAAGAAACGCGGCGCGGCCATCGCCGACATGCTGGGAGTGGACCGCCCCGTCTACGCCACGCCCCTCGAGAACCTGCGCGCCGCCCAGGCGGCCGTAGAAGAGCTGAACGGGCTAGGGCCCGACGAGCTCCCCTATATGGCTAGGCGCATCCAGCAGCTGATTGGCGCGGCCGCAGAGCGGCAAGAAGACAGCGCCCGCGCCGAAAGCCCTCCCCCGCACCAAGAGCACGGCGCAACGTCACGCACGCTGACCGTGGGCAACGCCCGCGCACGGCGAGAAAAGGAGCCGGCTGCCAGCCGCAGCCGAAACCGGATCTCCATCGAGCGCGACGCAGAAGGCCGCCCTCGAGCTGTGGAGCGGCGAGGCAACCCGCCCCCTCCTCCACCTTGCCGAGAAAGATATCCCACCCCGCCGCCTGTCACACATCCGACTCTCAGCGGCCGACTAGGCCGCCGCGAAGGAGTCGGCGAGAACGACGTCCGCCACCGGATCAAGCGCCTGGCCCGATCCCTGGCATTAGAAGAAGAAGATGATGTTGGGCCACCTTGCTTCGGCCCCCGCATCCGCGATGAGCCCTTCCCTAAAGGGTTCTCGCTCCCAAGAGACACGCCCAAGTATAACGGCTCCGTGAAGCCGGAGGATTGGCTGATCGACTACTCAATCGCAGTCAGCATAGCGAATGGCAACAGGCGCATTTCCGTGAAATATGTGTCCCTCATGCTTCAGGGCACGGCGCGAACCTGGCTCAACAACCTCAAGCCGTACAACATCAATAGCTGTCTAGACTTCACCGAAGCCTTCATCCGCAACTTCACCAGCACCTACAAAGCGGGCCCCCAAGCCTGTGCAGCTCTCCCAGCGCATAAGGGCCCACCGAGTCGACCCGCGACTACCTCACGCGTTGGGCCGAGCTCCGCAACTCCTGCGAGGGGGTGCACGAGGTTCAAGCCATAGAGTACTTCACTGTCGGGTGCCAAGAAGGCACGCTCCTCAAGCACAAGCTCCTATGCGACGAGCCGACTACCCTCGACGAGCTACTAGTCATAGCCGACAAGTACACCACCGCCGACTCCTTGATGAAGACCGAGCTCCGGGTAGACGCCTCCGGGAAGGTGCTCAACCCGGCTCCCAAAACGCCGGCTGGCGACTCTAGCCGACGTCCGTATCAGAACGACAACAAGCGCAATGGCCCGATGCCGCCTCCAGCCAGTCGGCAGGTGGCCACCATCGAAGACGAGCAACCCGAGGGGCGGCCCGCACCCAAGAAGCCAAAGGGCGACAGGCCGGCTTGGCAGTCGGCTTTCTCCTACAAGCAAGCCCTCGACGCCCCATGCAAGTTCCACAGCGGCGCGAAGCCGTCCAATCACACAACCCGGAAATGCCACTGGCTCACCTGAATCACCAAAGGCGAAGGGCTGGTGCCGCCTCCGCCTGCTGGACAGCCGCCTCCGGCTCCCCAACAGCCGGCCGCTCGACCAGCAGTCGGGACCGTCCAAGACGAGTTCCCCAATGAGCATGCCGCCTACGTCGTCTTCACGAGCCAGCCCGAAGACCGGCGCAACTGGCGCCGACAGCACCAAGAAGTCAACACGGTCACCTCCAATAACCCCGAGTACATGCACTGGTCAGATAGGCCTATCAGCTGGAGCCGGGCCGACCACCCAAAGGTGATGCCGTCCCCGGGCTATTATGCATTGGTTTTGGAGGCTACCCTAGCAACGGACAGGCTTGCTGCCCGATTCTCCCGCGTACTGATAGACGGCGGGAGCAGCATCAACATCCTGTACCGAGACACCATGGAGAAGTTGAACATCAAAGCCAAGCACCTCATGCCAAGCCGAACCATGTTCCATGGCATCGTACCCGGCCTGTCCTGTTCACCAATCGGCAAGATCAAGATAGATGTTCTCTTCGGAGACAAGGATCACTTCCGCCGAGAAGCAATCTGGATTGAAGTGGTGGACCTTGAGAGCCCCTACCATGCGCTACTTGGCCGGCCTACTCTGGCCAAGTTCATGGATGTACCCCACTATGCCTACCTCAAGATGAAGATGCCGAGTACCAAGGGCATCGTCACCGTAGCCGGTGATTACAAGAAGTCCTCCGAGTGCGCTGCAGCCAGCAGCCGGCTGGCCGAGTCCCTCGTAGTCACCGCAGAAAAGAAGATGTTGGACGGAGTCGTGGCCATGGCCGGCAAGCAACCAGCCCTGTCCCCTGACCCCAAGGAATGTGATGCTCAAGGTTCGTTCCAGCCGGCCAAGGAAACAAAGAAGATACCTCTGTACCCAGAGCACCCGGAAAGGTTTGCCGTCACTGGGGCAAACCTGGACAGAAAATAGGAAGGCGAGCTCGTCGATTTCCTCCCTGAGAACCGGGACATTTTTGCATGGTCCCCCAAGGACATGTCGGGTGTTCCGAAGGAATTCGCCGAGCACAAGCTACACGTCCGAGCGGACGCGAAACCAGTCAAGCAGGCCCTCCGCCGGCTGTCGGAAGAGAAGAGAAGAATTGTGGGAGAAGAGATATCCCGGCTCCTAGCGACCGGCTTCATAATGGAGGTGTTCTTTCTGGAGTGGCTTGCCAACCCGGTGCTCGTTCTGAAGAAGAACAACAAGTGGCACATGTGTATAGACTACACAAGCCTCAACAAAGCCTGCCCCAAAGACCCCTTCGCCTTGCGCAGGATTGATCAAGTGATAGACTCCATAGCCGGATGTGAGCTACTGAGTTTCTTGGATGCCTACTCAGGCTACCACCAGAGAAAGTTGGACCCGGCTGACCGCCTAAAGACCGCCTTCATCACGCCATTCGGAGCTTTCTGTTACCTGACTACGACATTTGGCTTGAGAAACGTCGGTGCCACTTTTCAGCGTTGCACGCAGAAATGCCTCCTCAAACAACTCGGCAGAAATGCCCACGTCTATCTAGACGATATCGTGGTGAAGAAGGGTTTAGCACAACACTTTGTTAGAAGACCTCAAACAAACATTTGAGAACCTGCGTCGGTTTCAGATCAAGCTCAACCCCGAGAAATGCGTGTTCGGAGTGCGAGCCGGCCAGCTCCTAGGCTTCCTGGTCTCCGAACGCGGCATTGAATGCAACCAAGTGAAGATCAAAGCCATTGAGATAATGGAGATTCCCACCAAGCTGCGAGACGTCCAGAAGTTTACCGGGTGCCCGCCTCCTGAACCGCTTCATCAGCCGGCTGGGAGAAAAGGCTCTCCCCCTCTACCGACTCATGAAGAAAACCACTCACTTCGAGTGGAACGACCAAGCCGACCAAGCTTTTCACGAGCTGAAGAAGATGCTTGCCACGCCGCCTGTCTTGGCAGCGCCGACCGAAAAAGAGCCCATGCTCCTTTATATTGCCGCCACCAGCCGGGTGGTCAGCGCCACATCGTGGTCCAAATACCAGTAAGAAGGCCGAGCTCAGCCAGTCCAGAGGCCGGTCTACTACTTAAGCGAAGTAATGTCCACCTCGAAGCACAACTACCCGCACTACCAGAAGATGTGCTATGGCGTGTACTTCGCCGCCAAGAAGCTGAAGCCCTACTTTCAAGAGCACTCCATCACGGTCGTATGCACCGCCCCGCTCGCCGAGATCATAGGCAGCCAGGACGCATCTGGCCGGGTGGCCAAATCGGCCATTGAGCTGGCGCCTTACACGATCTTCTACCAGCCTCGTACCACCATCAAGTCCCAAGCATTGGCCGACTTCCTCATCGACTGGGCCGAGACCCAGTACCAGCCGCCGGCTCCCGACTCCACTCATTGATGGATGCACTTCGACGGGTCCATGATGTGCACCGGCTTGGGAGCCGGCATCGTCCTCACCTCTCCCAAAGGCGAAAAACTCAGATACACGTTGCAAATTCACTTTGCCGCCTCCAACAACGTAGCCGAGTACGAGGCGCTCATACACGGACTCCGGCTAGCCAAAGAACTCGGCATCCGCCGGATCCTGTACTATGGTGACTCGGATTTGGTGGTCCAGCAGTCATCTGGTGACTGGGACGCCAAGGATGCAAACATGGCAAGCTACCACTTCCTCGTTCAGCAAATCAGCGGGTACTTCGAAGGATGCGAGTTCCTCCACGTGCCACGGGCCGACAACGAGTAAGCAGATGCCCTGCCACGGATAGGCTCAACCCGACAAGCTATACCAACCGGCATCTCTCTCCAACGCCTCCTCAAGCCGTCTATCAAGCCGTCTCAAGAATCCGAATCCATCTTCGTGCCGCCTAACCCCGACGAAGCCGGATCCGGCTTGGGGAGCCAAGCAGGTGGCCCCGGGACTTCGATAGGTGGCTCGGCCCGGGGACTGCATCAACACCATAGGCGGTGGCCAGCTCCAGCTCTTCACGGCCCAGCCCACCCGCCCTGGTTGCAATAGCCGTGTTGGCTATAGAAGAAGTCACAGCTCGATGATGGGCTCAGCCCATCCTCAACTTCCTGGTAAACAAAGAACTGCCGGCTGACGAGATCGCGGCAAGACAAGTCCAACGCCGAGCCGGAGCATATACAATTGCCAACAGAGAGCTCGTCAGACACAGTGTCACTATAGTCTTCCGCTGCAAGGCCGAGCCGCAGAAGGGCATAGCAATCCTCAAGGACATTCACCAAAGGCGAATCGCGCCACCACGCAGCCTCAAGGTCCCTCGTTGCCAAAGCTTTCCGCCATGGTTTCTTTTGGCCGACCGCCTTGGACGATGCCAAGGAGTTGGTCAAACACTGCAAAGGCTGCCAAGTCTTCAGCTCCAAGCAACACCTGCCGGCTTCAGAACTCAAGACCATTCCCCTCACCTGGCCTTTTGCCGTCTGGGGACTTGACATGGTGGGCCCATTCAAGACGGCGCGCTGCGGCATGACACACTTTCTTGTCGCCGTGGATAAATTTACCAAGTGGATCGAAGCAAAGCCGATTAAGAAGCTGAACGGGCCGACTGCCATGACATTCATCGCAGACATTACAACTCGGTACGGCGTGCCACACAGCATCATCACCAACAACGGCACAAATTTTGCCAAGGGAGCATTGGCACGTTTCTGCGCGACGTAGGGCATCCGGCTGGACCTAGCGTCCGTTGCCCACCCGCAGTCAAACGGCCAAGTTGAGTGAGCCAACGGCCTCATCCTTTCCGGCATCAAGCCCCGGCTGGTCGCGTTACCGGAGCGCCGGGCCGGCTGTTGGCTTGACGAGCTGCCGGCCGTCCTCTGGAGTCTGCGCACTACCCCAAACAAGTCAACCGGCTTCACCCCTTTCTTCCTTGTATATGGCGCCGATGTTGTCATCCCAACCGACATCAAGTTCGACTCGCCTCGGGTGACCATGTACACGGAAGCAGAGGCCAAAGAAGCACGAGAAGACGGCGTCGACCTGCTGGAAGAAAGCCGGCTGTTAGCCCTCAGCCGGTCCGCTATCTACCAGCAGGGTTTGCGCCGCTACCATAGCTGGAAGGTCAAGCCAAGATCCTTTCAAGAGGGCGAGCTTGTGCTCCGGCTGATCCATTGAACAGCTGGCTAGCACAAGCTCTCGGCCCCTTGGGAGGGTCCCTTCGTCATCAGCAGAGCATTAGGAAACGACTCCTACTACCTAATCGACGCACAGAAGCCGAAGGCACGAAAGATAGATGATTCCGGCAAGGAGTCGGAACGACCATGGAACGCCAACCTCCTCCAAAGATTTTACAGTTAAAATGCAGTATGTATCACGCTACCTTTTGTACTAAGTATGAGACAATGGCCCCCCCCCCCCGAGGAATACTCGGGGACTGCCACCTTTTATCTATGAATGCGACTATCACGCTTATAATTTTGTCATTACACTTTTTCCCCTCGTCCGGCACCGGGTTCGACTAGTCGGCCCGGGACCGGTCATATGAGTTATATTCAAAGTTCCACCTGCAGTCAGACAAGTAGTGTGCCGGCACCCTAGCCCTCTCTTGTCAAAAGCCGCAGCTCGAAGAACCGACTGTCCGGCTGGCACGAGTCAAAGGCAGGAAAGGATGCCCACACGAAAAACGGCTAAGGACTAACGAACTTATATAACAAAAGCCGGCTTCCACCCATTGCCGACCGGCTACCAGAGTAGCCTGCCGGCCGGCTTCCCATTCCGCCTTGCCACAATCCAAGAAAGCTCAAGTACTTGCCTTCCCAAAAATAGTCAAGTTCCTCCCCAGCCACAGACTGCAGAATAGCTGTTCGGCTGGGAAGGCGACAATCAAGGAAAGGCGGCAAAGGAAACAACCTAAGGATAAAAATCAAATTCGAATGGAAGCCAAACACTTGCATAATTATATTTACACAAAAGCCTTCGAAAGGCCGGCATTAAACATAGTTTGAATACAACCCCAGTTGGTGGAACTGCGCAAATTTAATAAAAGTTGTTCAAGGAGCAACAGCAGAAAAGCGAGAGCGGCAGATCAAGCCAAGGGAGCAACAGGCGAGTCGGGCAGGTCGGCGGAGGCGGCAGTGCTGGCTGGAGGAGTGGCCGGTGGCGAAGTCTCGGCTGATCATCACCCCTAGCGGGCGGCGCTCGCGCGCGCCTAGATTCCGGAGGCACGATCAGGCTGAAGCTGGATGGTCGCTTCGTCGTCGGGCGCGGCGTCTTCGCCGCCCTCCTCCTCTTCGTCTTCGGCTTCATCGCTGTAAGCAATCTCCTCCGCCGAGTCCTCGCCTTCCGCCGGGTTCAGCCCGAACCATTCCTCCGGCTGCGCGACGCCATTGTCATTCACTTCAGGAGCAAAAACGCTGGTGTCGGTGTACTCGGCGATAGCCGAGGCGCGCTGGATGATAGCCGGCCGCACCGCCACCAGCTCCTCGTCAGCCTCCTGCCTCCAAGTGCTCAGCTGGCGCAAGCTCAGCCCAGGATACCAGGCCCGGACGAACTCCAGCGCCCGCCCGATGCCGGCCTGAGCAGCAGAAGCCTTCTAGGCCTCGAAGCGGCCAACCGCAACCTCCAGCCAGTCGGCAGTCCTACTGGGGGTGCGGGGGATCACCTCGCCAGGCCAAAGAGCAGCCAACACTTGCGCCCCGGCACGCTGAGGCCGGCGGAGCATGCGGTGAGCCGGCTGCAGCCGGGCCTGGATCGCCAAAAGCTGCTCTTCAAGCGTCTGGCTGGCGTCTGGCACGATCTCAACCCCCACTTGCCAGCGTGTCTCGCGGTGGGCCTCGATGGCTTGGCTGCCGGTGACGGAGTAGCCGGGGAATTAATCTGCGTGAAAAGCAAGGAAGCAGCACAAAAATCAGAAGATGAACAAGATGGCAAGGAACAAGCAAAGGGGTGAAAAGGGGAAGGTGGCCTACCATCGATCAGATCCTCCACCCGTCCATAGCCCTCGCTCAGCGCTTGCCTCGCTTTAGCACAGCCCACCGCCTCGGTCTCGAACTCCGCTTTAAGGGCGGCCTCGCTGTCCTGCGCTTTCTTCAGGGCCGCCTTGTGGCTCTCCTCCTGGTCGGCCAGTCTCTTGACCAGGCGGTCGCGTTCCTGGGCCAAGGCGTCGCACTCAGCCTCCTTGGCGCGAAGGGTGGTCTGGGTCCCGCCGAGCTGCTCCCTCAAGTCAGCATTAGCCTCTACAAGCAAGGAGAAAAAGGAAAAAATCAATAAGGAAGAAGTCGTCAGGGAAGATCCGACCCGGCTGCTCAGCAGCCGGCCCGAATCTCGGGGACTACACCCAGTGGGTGCACTGACGCGCCCCCACATGAGATAAAAGAAGCAAACTACTCACTCCGGCTATTCGTCAGGTCGTCGGCCTTTTGGCTCAGCTCCTGGGCCTGAGAGTTGAAGGTGGCCGCACGAAGATTGTGATACTCCTGAAAATCAGACGGAGTGCGAATAAGAACAAGATTGCCGCCAAGGCCTGCCCAAAAGTTCCAAGCCGCCTGCTCAGCAGCTGACTCAAAACTCGGGGACTACACCTAGTGGGTGCGCTGACGCGCCCCCACAGAAGAAATAAAAAAAATCGATCAAGGCCAGACGACTCACCCGGATGACCACGCGCGTAGTGAGGAACTCCTGGGTGTAACGTTGCAGCAAGACGGCCTGGGCCTGAAGCCGGCGTCGGACCTCCTGCGCCGCCACGTTCAGCTCGGCCGTCCCGCCGCTGGGCGTCCACTCGAACGTCAAGGCGCTGGCCGCCTGTGTCTGTGCCGAGCTGGCGCCCGCAGCTCTTTGCGGCTCTGGCGCCGAGGACGCCTCTCCCACACGCCAGCGAGGCGCTGACTGCACCACAAGATCCGCCCCCACCGCCGACTCGCCCCGACCGGCTGCCCAGGCGCCGCAGTAGGTCGGCCGCCTTGGCCCGCTCCAGTCGGTGCCGGCTGTGGCACCTCCCCCAGGATCATCACGTCGTCCTCCCTCCTCTCCATCACCGGCTGGTCGCGGTCGGCTTCCTCCGACGGAGGCACGGCCATATCTGGAGCCACGGCGCGAAGGGGAATGACGAGCCGCGGAGGGTGATTGCGCAAAGCCTCCGCCTCCCTCTCCACGGCCGCGGCTTTCGCCTGGGCCTTGGTCGCCGCGTCGGCTTGCGCCTCGGCCGAGTTCTCCGCCGCCTCCTGGATGGCCCTCCGCTTCGCCGCTTCCCACTCCTCCTAAGCCTCCCGCGCGTTCTGCTTCATTGCCTCCATGAGGTCGGCATGGGGATCCACTCAGCGGGAACTCGAAGACCCTCCTGTCGGTCCGACTATGGAGGCGGCGTCAACCCGTTCAAGGAAAACCGGCGCCCTGTTCAACAAGTCAAGAAGACGGCTTAGATGAGCCTCAACAAAAGAAGACAACGAAAAGTACAAGACGTCCAACACTTACGCCAAGACCGCTTGTGGCTGCTTCACCACCTTGCGGAAGCGGGCCGCTTTCGCGGCCGCCTCATCCCGCTTGGTCGCCGCCGCGGAGCCCTTGGGTTTTTTCGGCCCGGCTGCCGAAGAGACCCGGCCCGCCCGACGCTTCGCCAAGGCCACTCGGTAGCCGGCGCGGCAGAAGGTCCCGCGCCTTGGCGATCGGCCGCCGGCTAGCGGCGTGGGATGGCCTCGACTTCGTCATCGTCCGGCCAGTCCCCGAACCCGGCCGTGAGGTCGGGGCCGCCTGCCTCTCCGTCGGCTGCGACCATGGCATTGTCCATGGCGGCCGCCCACAGATCCGGGTCATTGGGGTCGTCCATGGTGCGGTCGGCCGTAAACTGGCGCTCCGGCCCTGCGGCCCTGGGCGCCGGTCGAAGAAGGGGGCTCTGCTCAAAGACAAAGCCGACTAGTCAAGAGTCGGCCATCGCGAACCCGGCAACAAGAAAAGAAGAAAGTAAGGGAAACTCACCACAGGCGGGGGATCAGCCCGAGAATATGGCGCCTTGCCATACTGCCACTCCTCAGTGAGTTTGCAGTTAGAGATGTAATTCACCATGTAAGATACCTCGTCACGAGGCATCTCTCTGGTGCTCAGCCGGCAAGGGTCAAAGCAGCCGCTCATCTGGCAGATCATTTGCCACCGGCTTTGGAGCGGGAGCACCCGGCGCTCCACGAAGGCGGCCACCAGGTCGGCCCCCACCAAGCCCTCCGATTGGACCATCACCCAGAGTCGGGTGACGGCGGCTTTCCCGGCCAAGGAGAGCGACCGGGCTCGGAAGGACCAAGACGGCTGCCTCCCAGGTGGCGGGCCGGCTACGTAAGCCGGCAGATTCAAGTAGTCGCCTTGCGAGGCGACGTTCTTCACGTAGAAATACGATTGCTGCCAGAGCTTCACCGACTGGATCAGCGGGATAGGCGGAAAGGAGTTGTTGTCGGCCGTCCTCCACTTGGCGATGAAGGTGCCGCAAGGGGCGGGCAGACCCGCTGAGACGGTGCCGAGCTTGCATTGGAAGAACTCCCCAAAGAGCTCCAGGGTGGGGAGGACTCCGAGAAACCCCTCGCACAGGGTGACGAAGGACGACAGCAGCATCACCGTGTTGGGGTGAGTTGATGCGGCTAGAGATTCTAGAATTCGAGGAAGGAGCGGAAGAACCCGCTCGCCGGCTGGCCGAGGCCGCGCAGGCAGTGCGAGCGGAAGATGACCTGCTCGCCCTCCTCCGGCGCCGGCGAAATCTCCGCCTCCGGAGTGAGGCGGGTCTTCACGAGGTCCTCGCCCGGCAACCGCCGCGTCCGGTGAAGCCAATCGATGTGGTCTTCATGGACGTTGGAGCCGTCCCACGAGCTCGACAGCGCCATTGGAGCAAGAGAAGGAGAGAGGCACAGCGGCGGAGAGCACGGCCATGCAACGGAGGAACCGCGGCGAGCCAAGATAGTTCACGGCGGAACGGCGCGGTGGCGAGTGCGCTGCGGCGGCGGAAGAGTGAAGAAGGAAGTAGAGGAAGGAGAGGAGCGAGGGCGAGCGTGCGAGCCTCTGCCGCTCCCCTCCTCCCCCTACTTATAGGCTCGGGCGGCGGAGCTAAGGAGGCGAGGCGTGGGGGAACGTGGGATTAACTGCACCCACTCCCCCCACGTCCCGCGATTATTGCGACCTAAAGGCTTGCTGAAACCGGAACGGGAAGACGATGTAACGCCCCGGATGCAACTTTCCATATTCGTAACTCCAACTCTTGCCTTTTCCAGAGATGCGATATTATTATTTCCTCCGTGGTTGGGTTTTTGTCTTTTGTTTTTTGTTTATGGCGTGCATCTCATCTCATAGCATCATGTGCATCGCATCCATATGTTTTCATGAAACTCGTAGCCGCTCATAGTTGCTTTTTCTCTCTTTGCCTCCGTTGGCACTTTGTCGAACCGCTTGTCCTTGTTGACCTTCTCTCGCACCAATTGGACCCCTCTTTTCTCTCTTTCTCCGAGACCAACAAAACCCCCTTTGTCCCCATGGCCTTTCGTCAGACTCCATTGTCTTTGTTTTTGTTTCCCTTTTGTCAAACCACCTAACCTCTCTTGCCAGCTCGCAGACCCCTCGCGTCGTCGAAACCTGCCCCGAACCCGAATCGCTTACCATCACCGTTGCATTCAGATCATCCCCAAACATCTATAAAATATCTGCGTTTAGTTGTTGGTCTCCCTAAGCCATTTATCTCGACTGCTCGATTTTAATCCGATGATCCAAATGCCCTCCTATTTACTTACTTGCTATATAAATAGACCCCAACCCTAGGATCTAGGGATCATGTCCCATCCATCCCACGCCGCCGCCACTCCACGAATCTCTCTCGGGATCCATCCCTCCTTGATTTCACACACCAGCCAACCAAATCCATCCCTCCTCGATCCACCCGTCCGTCCGAAAGCACCTCCTCCTCGCCGGTGCTTCCTCGCCACCACCAGCAAGAGCACCACCGAAGCTCCTTTCATTGCCGGGCACCACCAGCAGGTCGTCGTCTCCTCGTGCCCCGTCTCCCTTTCTCTGGTGCTCCTCCTCTAACCATCTCTCTGCTTCAAAGACCAGCGCTGGATCCCCGCCTCCTCGCGCCCGACCGTCCCCGGAAGCAGCTAGCCCGCCGACATCGTTACCAGGCCGCGATTATGATCTCCTCCCGTTCCTCGGGCCCAGTCTCCCGTGCTCCTTCACCTCGCCTCGTCGTCCGTGACCGGCCTCGCTGCCGGGCGACCACGGCAAGGACCCGGCCTCGTCCGCCTCCTCTCCTCCCCTGTCTCTCCCTTCCTCCCGTGCTTCCCTCTATTCCTCACATCTCTCTCTCTCTCTCTCTGCGTTGCAGCAGCATCCCAGCTGCCATGGACCTCCAAGTCCGCCCGGCCCGCCTCTGCCGATCCGGCAGGGAACGTGACCCCGGCGCCCTCCCGCGACCGGGTTCCGGCCACCCCGACCCCCTGGCGCCCGCGACTCCCGCCAGCCCCCCTTCCTCCGGTGCCCCAAGCTCCGCCGCCGCGAGCGTTCCACTGCCATGGCGCCTCGGCCCCCTCTGATTCCAGCGTCGCCAAGTCCCTTGCCTCGCCGGAGCCGCCCGCGAGCCCCGATCCGCGCCTCCCTTGCCGGATTTGGACCCGGAGCCTCCCAGCAGCTCCGTTCGGCCGGTTCCGCCGATTCGGTCGCCAGGACCCCCCTGCGTCTTCCTCTCCATGGCCATGGTCCTGCTGCTCTACTTGTGTTCTTCTTGAACGAGAGCAAAGCAGCTGCTCGTTCCGGCGTTGACCACGCCCTCCCGTCGTGCACTGGCCTGCCTCGGCGCCAAGGCCCAAGCGCCAACCTCCCCTGCCTCGTCCTCTCCACCGACCCGGGCCTTGGCCCATGGTGAGGCCACCCCTGCGCCTCTTGTTTTTTTACTGTTGGGTCTGCTCCAGTTCAGTTTCGGCCCGTGTAGGTTTTTTTTCAGTTCTGCGATTTTAGCATTATCCAGAGTTGGCAGTTTTCAGAAAAACCCTGATGATCATGCAGTTAATAACTCCAGAACTGTGCATCATATGTAAATAATTTATACATGTAAAATGCTTAGAATTTTGTCTAGTTTCATAATATGCTACTTTCATCCCATGTTAAAATGCTTAAAATGCTGTTTGTTTAATTTTGCTCAAATAATATGTTAAAATGATTTATTTCATAACTAAATAACCGTAGCTTCGGTTTTAAATAAATTAAATATGTAAATGGGGTAGAAAAATGCCTAGTTTAACATGGTGTACTTACTTTGCATGTTTAACAACTCTAAAATTGTGTTTAGGGCAGAACAGTACCTAATCCATAAATATGCACATGGGGATTTTCCGGACTTGTTGTTCGTTGTTTCCGGCCTCATTTAAACTAAGTAGGTAGTTTTGTTATGCTTCATCTCTTGCCATGTTTAACAACATTTAATATTGATGGGTACATAACTGAGAGAGAAATAAATAATCGTTTCAGAGTGGTAGCCAATAATATGCAACTTCGTTGCATATTGAGCTCCACTTAATTTGTAGTGTTGTTTGTTGCACTTTGCCATGCCATGCTATTTAAACCGGACATGCATCATACTCGCTTGTGCATCATGCCATGTTTATGTGATGGTTGTTTTACTATGTTGTTTGTTTGTTTCCGGGGTGCTTCTCTCGTTAGCTTCGGTTTCGTTCCGGAGTTGTGAGGATTTGTTCGACTACGTCCGTTTGTCTTCTTCATGGACTCGTTCTTCTTCCTTGCGGGATTTCAGGCAAGATGACCATACCCTCGAAATCACTTCTATCTTTGCTATGCTAGTTGCTCGCTCTTTTGCTATGCCTATGCTGCGATGCCTACCACTTGCTATATCATGCCACCCATATTACCATGTCAGCCCCTAACCATCCTTTCCTAGCAAACCGTTGATTGGCTATGTTACCGCTTTGCTCAGCCCCTCTTATAGCGTTGCTAGTTGCAGGTGAAGTTGAAGTTTGTTCCTTGTTGGAACATGGAGATGTTGTTCCTGATCGGAACATGTTTACTTGTTGGGGATATCACAATATATATCTGCTATAATTAATACATCTATATACTTGGTAAAGGATGGAAGGCTCGGCCTTATGCCTGGTGTTTTGTTCCACTCTTGCCACCCTAGTTCCGTCATACCGGTGTTATGTTCCTTGATTTCACGTTCCTTACACGGTTGGGTGATTTATGGGACCCCCTTGACAGTTCGCCTTGAATAAGACTCGTCCCAAAGAAGGCCCAACTTTGGTTTTACCATTTGCCACCTAAGCCTTTTCCCCGGGTTTTCATGAGCCCGAGGTTCATCTTATTTTAAACCCCGCCAATGCTCCTCCGAGTGTTGGTCCAAACTAGAGCACCGTCTTGGGACCATTCCTGGAAACTTGGATTACGTCGGTTCAGACGCTTCGCTTATTCGGTGTGCCCTGAGAACGAGATATGTGCAGCTCCTATCGGGATTTGTCGGCACATTCGGGCGGCTTTGCTGGTCTTGTTTTATTGCTATCGAAATGTCTTGTAGTCCGGGATTCCGAGATTGATCGGGTCTTCCCGGTAGAAGGAATATCCTTCGTTGACCGTGAGAGCTTATAATGGGCTAAGTTGGGACACCCCTGCAGGTAATATCTTTCAAAGCCGTGCCATGCGGTTATGAGGCAGATGGGAATTTGTTAATGTCCGGTTGTAGAAAACCCGAAGTTGACCTCAAATAAAATACACATCCACAGCGTGTGTAACCGTGATGGTCTCTTCTCGGCGGAGTCCGGGAAGTGAACACGGTGTTGGAGTTATGTCGGCGTAAGTAGTTCGGGATCACTTCTTGATCGCTACTAGCTTCACGACCGTGCTTTGCTCCTCTTCTCGCTCTCTTTATGAAGTAGCCACCATATATGCTAGTCGCTTGCTGCAGCTCCACTATACTACTCTGTCCTTCCTATAAGCTTAAATAGTCTTGATCTCATGGTGTGAGATTGCTGAGTCCCCGTGACTCACAGATACTTCCAAAACAGTTGCAGTGCCGACGATGCGGTCAGTGTGACTCTCACCGAGCTCAAGTGGGAGTTCGACGAGGAACGTGGTCGTTACTATGTGTCTTTTCCTGATGATCGATGAGTGGTGCCCAGTTGGGACGATCGAGGATCCGTAGCATTTGGGGTATCTTCTTTTATTTTTGGTTCCGTAGTCGGACCTTGAGTGTACTCTGAATGATGGATGTTTATTTATGTATTATGTGAAGTGGCATTTGTAAGCCAACTATGTATCTCTTTCCCTTATGTATTACATGGGTTGTGTGAAGATTACCTCACTTGCGACATTGCTTTCAATGCGGTTATGCCTCTAAGTCGTGCCTCGACACGTGGGAGATATAGCCGCATCTAGGGCGTTAAAGACGAGCAGTCCATTTAGGCCGCAGAGGATCCGCGCGTGGGCCGAGGCGTAGGTGGTGGGCCCCGGCCTGCGGCAATGCCCTGTCGCGCGCATAGGCTGGCAGGCCTTTCTGGCCACATGGGGCGCAAGGTGATGCACGGTCAAGGCAAGCCGGCTCGCGTTCTCTCCTTCTGGCTGCGGAGCTTCCCGAAGACGGCACACCCATTTAAGGCCGGCTCCTAGCTGCCGGCTCCTCAGGATAGGAAGCTGATCGAGATTCTCGTCCTCCTTTCAACCTCGAAGCCCAATCAGCTTCGGGGACTACTGTCGGAGTAAATGACCATGGGTAGCCTAGCCGGCTCCCCCTGGGGCTTCTGAAAAAATTACAAACCAATCAAGCCATCCGAATCCAAGACGCTGGGCTGCCTTCCCCCGGTCGGCTGTCGCTCAGGCCGACTGTCAGGAGGCGGCCCGGCCCCAAGACCTACATGCAGAAGGCCTCAAGAGGGCCGGCTTCCAAGGAGTCGGCTACCAGAGGGCCGACTCCACGTAGCCGGCCACGAGAAGGCCGACTTCGAGAAGCCAGCCACCCCGCAGGCGGCCAAGGCCGCACCCTCAGAATCTGCACCCACATAACGGTGATGAGACGGGGCGTGGCTACAAGAAGCCTGCCACCCCGCATCCCGGAGCGCTGCTACAAAGACGCCAGACGGGCAGCCATCACCCGTCCGGTGCGGCAGTGTTGCCATGTTGACCATGACATCACCCACGACAGGCTGTCAGTACGACCCGCAGGCGGCGGGCCCCTCCGGTCATAGAGATGCCCGAAGGCGGCTCGGCCTCTCCTAGTCGGCCCGAAAGATGGCCGGCCTCCAATGGCCGGCTTGTTCCCTCCCTCGAAGGAAGCGCCTCATTAAGGAGACGAGACGAGGTGAGGCTACAGTTATCGCCGTCAAGGCGGCGGCACTGTAGCCATGCTTACCTCGACAAAGCCCTCGTCATCCAGATTGAGGCAACAGTAACCAGCCCCCGACAAGGCCCTCAATGGTGGGGCCAGCCTGTCGACCAAGAAGCTGGCAGCCTGCAGGACCCACCCGTCGGCGGGCCCCATCGGCCGGCGGAGAAGCCGGCGAGCGCAGACACTGACGGCTAGGGCCTGTGCCCAGCCGGATTACCATTGTACCCCTGGGGGGTAGGCCTATATAAACCCCCCAGCGCACCCATTGAAAGGGTTGATCTCTGAGAGTTTTAGACACCACGTAGAGGAAAAAGGGGAGCTAGCCGTGCCCTTCTTCTTCCTCACACTGAGCAGCTCAAGGAGCCTCTTGTAGCAACTTGTTCATCTAGTGATCATGCGGAGACCCCGCAGAGCAGCAGTAGGGGTGTTATCTCCACGGAGAGCCCCGAAGCTGGGTAAGATTCGCTGGCGTGCATGTCTTTGCCTCATCCTGATTCCAGGCACCGGCGACTTCTTATTGGCTCCCACTATGATTAGCCACCCGTTGGCATATGTCGCACCTACCACCCGACACTTGGCCCCTCGCGAGGGTCTTGAGCCACGCCGACACTGTGCTGATGAAGATGGGCCGTACTGGGCCACCCCTTGAGCCACGCCGCAGGCCGTAGGCTGGCATGTCTGGGTACCCCCGTTCCCAGAACGCCGACAACGGCTGCCTCCCTGGTCATGGCGCATGCAGACTTGGCATCCGCCCGCGCCGAGCTGCTTTTGCTTCAGAAGCGGGTTGATGATGTCGAGGCCGTTGCACGGCAGAACAGGGTGGAAGTGCTCCAACGGCGGACGCTGGAGCGCGAGCACGCCCCCATGCTTCAGGACCTCCGTAACAGGGCTAACACCGCCCTGGGCTACATCTGTGACGAGAATGCACCGCCCCCTCACTCGAATGACTACGCTAGCCACCGGATCTTCTTCACCAACGTCGTGACGCGCCTAGAACTCCGGTCTGACAGGGCTCGCCAGCTCGTGGAAGAGAGGAGTCGGGGCCTGCTCGGGCGTGCGTTTTCCCGCGTCTTCAGCCATCTCCGGAACTCCATCCCCGACTTCGACTTCGACACCGCCATTGCCCCCGTGCCACAGGCCGTCCGAGGCGACTTGGAGCGATGGGTGGAGGACAACGTGGATGTGCTGGTCAGAGCCTTTGCCTCTAACAACGACGCGGTGGTGGTCGTTGCGGACAAAGGTGACGTGGTTGACAACGGCGACGGAGGCGTCGCCGAAAGCGGCTGAGGCATCGCCGTAGGTGGCGTCGGCGAAGACAATGATGACGCGAGTGACACGTCCGAGGGTGATGCGGAGGACGCGCGAACGACATATATGGCTAGTTCCTTGTTATTGTATTGCTTCACCCTGTATACAAAATCTCAGGCATGGCCCCAAAAGATTGTGAGAGCATTTTGAGAGGCGGATCCCCTCATGTAAACAAACCTTGATTTCTTCCCCTTTATGCTTAAACGAGGGTGCGTTTCGGTTCGTCATAAGTCTGATGGCAAGTTTTGCCGCTATGGCTTACCTTAGCTAGGGCAGGCCCTGAATCAGATTGTAAGGTCGAGAGCCGCCGCGGGGCTTCTGAAAGGTCTGCTGGCTCGCCCGAGTGGGCCTCGCGAGGTTGCTACGTCAATCGGCGTGCGTGGCGCGCGTGTTTGCCCAGCCCCGCTCGCGAGGCGCCCGCGAGGGGGAGGCGGCGAGCATGAGCTCCAGAATAAGGCAAGAACCAGATGGCTAGAAGTCGCTTTAACGAGAAAATTCACCCCCCCCCCCCCCCGCACGTAATGAAATAAACTCGACTTCAACTTAAATCCAAATCAAGAAAGCAAAGCTACAGAAGAAGAGATCCAAAGCAAATGGCCGTGTCTGGCGCCTAGTCTAGTCTTCTGGTCTTCGAGTCTTCTCAGCAGCGCAGAGCTAAGTGCCGCCACTAGGCGTGGGAGGGAGCCCCAGGGCCTGAGGCCGGCACCCGTGAGACTCCAGGGCATGTACAGCCCCACTCATTTTACGTGAGAGTGTCACGGGCGGCGAGCTTCACAGGCACCGGGCCTTCTTCAGAGGAACCTGCCTTGCTTCATATCGCCAGACGAGGGCCCCGCCTTGCGCCACCCTCGACAACCTTTGAGCCGACCGGCAACCTGGACGACATAATGGGGGGAAAGGGGACGCCAGCGGTGCCCCTGGCGACCACGGGTCCTTTGCCGGGGGAAGGCTCGGCGGCACCTCCCCGGCAGAGGGCCTACCTCCAGGCGTTGCCTGGCTTCATGCGATGTGGGGAGGGGCCTTGCTCCTGGCTCCCTCCTCGTGGCCCCCAGCGTGCTTCCCCAGGCGGAAGGGATGCTGCTGTGCCGGGGTCGTCGACCGACGTTGCGACTTGATTCACTTGCAGTCCATGGTTAGCGTAAGCCTACCCGTGAGAGATTAGTGGTACCCTGAAGTTGTCGTTGCTGGCGTGACCGTCGCAGTTCTCCGTTGGTTCTTGGAAGGCTTCAACTTCAAGCGTCCCTTCTTCCCAATCCTCTCCGATGAATGAGCTAGGGTCGTCCTCTGGTGCGTACTCCTGGTCCATCACGCGGGGCACATAGGCTTCCGGGGCCGTCACCCCGAACACCTCGCCGTAGTGCCCCACACTCCATGTTGCCGGGCCCTTTGTGGCATCCTGAGGATGGTAACGCGGAATCCCACTGGGACCATGGGAGGCAACGCTTGTACCCATGCTTGCCGCGGGTGGCATGGAGGCGGTGGAGCCCCCAGCGCAGCCAGCCGTGCTGGTGTTGACGAAGCCCCTAGGCACACCCGACGGCGCGTGGTTGCGGCGTGGCCCGCTGTGAGACCCCGGCGTGGCCTGAGGAGGAAACTGATAGCAGAAAGGCGGTGCTCCTGATGCCGCCGCATCCAGCAGTGCATCACGACCGCTTTCCAACTGCGGCACCGCAGCAGCTCTCGCGCTACCGTGAGCGCTGCCCGCATGTTTGCCTGCTCCCGCCGTGAGTACGGCGCCGTTGCTGCGGCGTGGCTTGCTACCCTTGCAGCGGCTCACAATTGCTGTGGAGGGAGGGTGGACGACGCCTGGCCGCGCCGCCCGCGCCCCACGGTGTTGGACAGCGCTCACGCCGCCTGGAGCGCGGGGTCGTGGTCTTCGTAGACGGGTGACACCGCTCGGGCTGGCCAAGCTGCCCAACGGTCGGAGTCTAGCCGTAGATTGCTGCACATTGGGGTGTGGAGCGTTGGTGGATCGATCGGCGAGGAAGAGGCTCCGGTGCACCCCTACCTGGCGCGCCAAATGTCAGATGTGGGGTTCCGGCAAAACACTTAAGGTTCGAACTCTAGGGTGCACGCGAAGTTCTTTCCCCCTGCCGATCTACGCCCTAGCTCGCTAAGATCTCGTGGACGAACTCGACGAACTCGCAACACAGAAAGACACGAGATTTATACTGGTTCGGGCCACCGTTGTGGTGTAATACCCTACTCCAGTGTGGTGGTGGTGGATTGCCTCTTGGGCTGATGATGAACAGTACAAGGGGAAAAACAGCCTCCTGAGGTTGAGGTGTTCTTGTGTTCGGTGTGAGGCGAGGACTCGATGAGTTCAAGACCAGATACCCCCTACGGTGGTGGCTAGCTCTACTTATATAAGCCCTGGTCCTCTCCCCAAATATTGAGTGGGGAGGGAGCCAACAATGGCGGGCAAATTTGAAAGGGGACAGCTAGTACAAGCTATCCTGACAGAAGTGGTCTTCGCCTGCAAAAGGCTCTGGTGGTGACGCCGTCTTGGGCTCCATGGTGACCTCCGTCTTGCTGTCCTGCTGGTGTTAGTCTTGTTGCACCGATATGGAAACCTTTGCTTGATGCCTCGGTACTCCGCGCCTGAGTCTGCCTCCTTAGTACCAAAGAGGAAACAAGGACGCTGCGCGCGCTGGCCCCGCCTGGCGCCCACGTGGTGTTGATCGTCATGACTCACGTCATGAGTGCTTCGCGAGGTTTGCCCTACCTTGATATCTCTGCTCCTCGCTAGCCTACCTGGCGAGGCCGCTCCTGAGGAGGTCTTGTTTCGTCCGCCTCGCAAGGCTTGGCCCCTCAAGAGGGTCTTGAACGCCTTGTCGATGAAGATGGGCCGTGCTGCCTGCTAGCATAGCCCCGCCGTGGGCCGCAGGCAGGCAAGTCTAGGGACCCCCGTTACCAAAACGCCGACATCATGCATAATAAGATTTCTCCTTAACCTTCGATGTGCCATCATTGTGAATATTAACCCGCCAACCTTTCACTATCAGGCCTCTTAACGATGACTAAGACCGTCACCTCATGTGATTGGGTCACCTCTACTGTTATGAAGCAAACCCTTAATGAATATGTTCAAGCGGGTGTCTTATCAGCCAAAGATGTTGTCCATTGGCGAGCTCTAGGGACAGAAGTTAGACCTCAGCCAAAGGAAGGTAAAGTCATAGTTTTTGCTGATTGCATGAACCGTGGCTTCTCACCACCAGGTTCGAAGTTCTTTCGCGATGTGCTGCACTTCTTTCAACTTCACCCCCAAGATATTGGACCGAACTCCATTTCCAACATCTGCAATTTCCAAGTCTTTTGTGAATTCTACCTTCAAGAAGAACCCAACATTGATCTTTTCAGAGAGTACTATTATTTGAACCACCAGACCAAGTTTATAGACGGGCCCAGCCTAGAACTTGATGGAATTTCAATTCAAAGATGAAGAGATGCTATCTTCCCCTCAGCCACACTTTCAATTCACCTTAAAGACTGGAATCAGACATGGTTTTATTGCCAAGACACATCTCCACCTGGCGAAAATCCTGTGGCGGGTTTCTGCGACCGCCGGCTTAGCCCAAAACATCCACTTCCAGACCGGATCAGCACCCTGAATGGGCTAAGTATATGCCTACCTTTTTGAAGGTAACAGCCTACTAGCTTATGGATTAACCGGAGATGATTTGGTCCGATGTTGGGTCGCTTGGAGGATCATACCTTTGAGCTGCCTACCCGGCTTAATGTGCGAATACACTTGCGATGTCAAAGACCCGCAACATCATTGTCAAGTGCGTCTCAAAGAGAAAGAGATCAATGAGATGACTAAGACGGTGCTCGGGAAAAGCTTAGAAATTTGTAGCAAGACGGGGTTGAACCCCTTCTGCACTCTTAACCCGGCTCCAGATGTAAGTGTTCCAAGCCAATTTTCTTTATTCATTATTCACGTTAAACTGCACACTCCTTATCATCACTTGCTTTCTTTAGGCTGACTCTTCTTTCTGGAGCAAGAAATTGCAAGATAAATTGGCCAAAAAGGCCAGGGCAAAGACCAAGGCTCCAAAAAAATAAGAAGAAAACAGACGCAAACAGAGCAATTTGTCCTGGATGATGAGTCGGAGGTAGAACTTGATTCTCTTGGCTCCTTTTTTGGGCATCTTATTGATGCTAACTCCTCTCAGTATGACACGGAGACCAGCCAGGCAGATGTTGAAGAGGTAACTATTATTTCCTTTGACTTAGAGCCTTTGCCAAGACAGAAAGTTTTCTAACCCTTTAGGTTACTTGGATCCAAACTTTATTTTGAAGAAACAATCGCATGAGGCCCGGCGCACAACCCGAAACAGCAGAGGCGGAGACCTTCACGCCGGCTTACACAACATGCCGGTCCCGCACAAACGCCGAAAAGAGATGCCTCAGAGTTCAATCCTGTCATGCCGGTCTTATCTGTCAACCACTTAACCCTTCTGACTCAGATTATCAGGGAACTTCTCACTCATCCTTCGGCGACTCTACTCGGACACAAATGCTTCCCTTCAAAATCGCCACTGGGTAAGAACGTTTGATTTGTTTGTTTCAACACTTTTAAACTGATATATTCAAATCCTCGCATGTCTTATTTTCAGCGGTATAGCCAAAAGCAAGCAAGAAGTTGAAGTTTGGTAACTCGGCCGAAGATCGAAAGGTCATCTAGCCGGAGAGACAGACGTCAATATCAGAAGCTTCAAATCAGAATCCCGAAGCCACTATTGATGACCCACCACCAGAAACTCATGACACTATAGTGGATCCAATGGGTGTAGACTCGTCCAGTGCTAACCTGCCAAGTGCTATCAAACCTGCTGAAGCAAGTGCTGAAGATGTCTTGGTTACTTGCACTGGTTACACAGAACCAGGAAATCCCATCGTTTTGGCTAAGCATTCTTCCAAGGAATAACTAATTGCCTCTGAGAAGAGCAAAGCCAAATTTGACATTGCAAGCTACTCAAACATGGATGTCAATGAGTTATATTCCGGCTATCTAAGCCGTATGCATACATGTCGTGACCTGGAAGCTGACTTAGTAAAGAGAATGCGACATAAATACGAGGTATAAATATCTACCTCCTCTATATATATACTAATCCAGTCCCCAAGTCTTCTCCATAGGAAAGAGTATGTTGAGTATGGTTCAGGCTTCTATGAATATGTCATTGCAAATTTCGAGTCATAGCCCTCATGAGTCGGCCTCTCTGATAAAGATGAGCTAGGTCATCATTGTTCAGTCGCAAGGATAGCTTCAATTCCTAACCCTCTAGGGCTGGCTTATCTGAGAAAGATGAGCCGATTCTTCCGAAATGTAACTTGAAAAGAGCATCCTCATACATTAGCCCCCAAGTGCCAAGTGTATTGCTTGCAATGTGCTTGGGACTTGTATGATAATCATGCCCTGACTGTCATACTTATATTCTCTGACAATTATTTGCAGGATGCCTTAGGCCTGAATGAATCCCAATTGGTGCAATTGAAGAACAGGCGTGAACATCAAGATGCTGAAACATGCAAAGCTGACTCCAAATTGAAGCTTATCCTGGATGAGAATGAGAAGCTCAAAGCTGGATTTACCATAGAGAGAGCCGGCTGGGAGAAGGAGAAGGCCACCTTATTGCAAAGGGCACCTTGAAGGAGACTACTGCAGAGCTGAACGGTTTAAAATGCCATATCTCACAGATGACATCTTCTATCTTTGGCAAGCAATTCGGAATGTTTCAAACTTTCCAAAAAAATTCTTAATTTTTAACTCGCCTGGAGACTCATCTACATGTTTACCCAGTAGGCCCCAGGAGCGCCAATCTTGGCTAACGTATGTTGCTGAAGCTCAAAGACATGTATACTCTGGTAGAACAACTATATACTAGCACACAATGGACTCTTGTAGCTATATCCAATGGGAAAGAGCCGCCGACCCTCCTCAGGGAAGTGCTAGATAAGCTGTCTATGATCCCCCAAATGCTTGGAGTGATCAAACAATCAGCCGCCCGTGCTGGCGCCATTACAGCTCTTACCCGAACCAACGCATGACAAGCAGAACTTGACCTGGAGGAGATGGCCACCAGTTGTCCAAGCCTTAAAGAAGATGGGTCTCCTTTCGATTAGGCAGACTTTGCTAAGTGTGTAAAGGAGATGCGTCCCTTGGCGTGTAAGCTGGCCGAGGAAACTGACTTATCCAGGTATCAGGTGGCTTGCACCATGGAAAATGCAAAAGTCAAACTGCTAGCTTATGACGTCGTGGATCTGACCCCTCCAACACGTAAGCATACTTTTGCTCCTAATGTCGATCCGTCCGCAATTATGAATGATGATCCTATATTTGAAGCCTTAACCAACATCGAATGGACGTCTCCTGACCCCCAGATCGGTGAAGAGGAAGAGCCGGAGCAGGATGACCCGGAGGCATCAACCCGCTGTGTCGAAGCCATTGATACCAGGCAGCTCTTTAAATTAGAGAATAAGCACAATGCGCTGAAAAACTCTTAAGTCCCATTTTATAGGTCCGATGTGGCCTTGTAATAGCCGAGGTTTGCAAACAATGATCTGTTATGCCAACGTGCATATTTTAGCCATTCGACTGTTGAACTGCCAGTATAATCATTTTGTGATTCGCCACTCTTCCTTTTCATAGTATCATCATCCATGTGGGACAGATCGATGTTCGCATATTTTCTGCACATAAGTTAAACAATATACACCCTGGCGGTTTAAGCCAAGGTGGGTAACAAATCCTGATATAATAATATTTGACATATTGTATAGAAAGACTATAATAGAGGCTATCTAAGCCGGAAATATGCTAGCGACTTAAAGTCAAAAACGAAGGCGGTTGACCAAACCTTGAATATTCATATCATCATGGAAAAAACATACCTATAGATTGATATCATGGTAATTTCTCTGATAATGATAAGCTATCTAAGCCGGAAATATGCTAGCGACTTAAAGTCAAAACCAAGGCGGTTTACCAAACCTTGAATATTCATATCATCATGGAAAAAACATACCTATAGATTGATATCATGGTAATTTCTTTGATAATGATAAGCCGTAGACATGAAATATCATGATGCTAATTGCTCAAGGAAAATATCCTGGCGGTTTACAATCCGCTATCAGGGTGGGTTATGAAACCCAAAGATGCTCAAATATGAGACATAGTCAGGGCTGTGTGGCCCGAATTGTGAAAACCATATGGTAGAGAAGAGGTTAGAAACCAAAATATTCAGAAAAAATAGAAATTTAGAAGAAAAAAAAGAGGGTTTCATAGGCCACCAAGCCCAAATATCAAATTCAAGTCTTACTTCAATGAAACTAGCATGATAGCCGCTGGTTTATCCTCGCTTTCTGTAAGCCAGCTCTCACATGACCCAATCGATGTTTTAACCTGGATAAGATTAGGGTCTTATTTAAAAGATTGACTTCCCGATAGTAGACAGGGTTCGGAGTAGCATCTTGCAAACAGGTAGGTTTAACCAAATTTCAATGAAGGCGGCTTAGCGGCCTTGGTTTATCCTTGCTATCCGTAAGCCGGTCCTCACATGACAAACCGCCATTTTAGCCTTAATAAGTTCAGGGTCTTATTTAAAATATTGACTGTTAAGAGTACGACGGGTCATTCAGGATTACCTGGTGGAGAAGCATCTTGCATACAGGCAGGATAACCCGGATTTCTGCATTTTATGCCTCAGCAAGAGAGTATTAAAGCTAAACCCGTTGGGTTGGAAGCCCTCAAGTGACCTTATGAACAATTAATAAAGACTCAGATGCTTTTGAAATGAAATGAAAGGGGCCCTGAATTATCATGGTATGTCGGCTTTATTAAATTGATCATAATATATACATTGACAGATGTATATACAATTACAAGAGCCAATGACTCATGTATAATAAGGCCGAAGATGAGCGATGTTCCAAGGCTGGCAGGTCTCCTCCTCCGATGTACATGAATCCTGGTGTTCTCGAATATCAATAAGGTAATATGACCCATTGTTCAGGTTTTTGCTGACCATAAAGGGACCTTCCCAGGGTGGGGATAGCTTACGCGTATCTGTTTGATATTGGATCAACCGGAGCACCAAATCGCCTTCTTGAATGGCCGGGTCTTAACCCAATAGCTATGATAGCAACCAAGATCTTGCAGGTATATCGCCGAATGAGCCGCCACAAGGTCACGCTCCTCATCCAAAACATCAAGAGCATCCTAACGTGCTTTTTCATTAACAACTTCAACATTAGCCGCCACATGGGGCGAGTCATGACGGATATCGCTTGGAAGAACCGCCTCTACCCCGTAGACCATGAAGAAGGGCGTATAGCCTGTTGAACTGTTAGGAGTAGTATTGATACTCCAAATTACTAAGGGTAACTCCTCAACCCAACAACCCGGCGTTCGCTGCAATGGAACCATAAGCCGGGGCTTTCTACCTTTCAAGGTTTCTTGATTGGCCCTCTCAGCTTGACCATTAGACTGTGGGTGAGACACTAATGAGCCCGCCCAAGGAGAAGTGTGAAGATGGAGGCCTATGGAGACAGACCTGGTGAAAGCCCAAGACCTGGGCCTATGAACCGCCGTATGAAGACTTGCCTTGTAAGGCATGACTAGTTAAAAACCGAGCCGCTCACGTTGTGTGAGCCGGCTGGGACTCTGTAAGCCTCCGGGTCTCGACCAGTGTATATAAAGGTGACACCCGACGGCGGGTTATCTCAGGAAACAATAGATTGAGTACTAGGTCAAGCGTATTCGCTCCCTTGTAATCGAAACTCAAGAAATGCAATTAGAAGTAGGATGTAGGCTTTTACATCTTTGATAGGGGCCGAACCTGGGTAAAACTCCTTGTGTCCTTTGTCTCATTCAACCCCTTCAAGCTAACCTATGTTGCGATGGATCCACACATAAATGCTTTCACAAGAGCATTTGTCATGTTAAATCCAAGAAAGTTGGCACCCACCATAAGGCTAGAGCACAGTGGTTTTGAGTTCTTGAAGGGCAGCTTCTCAGGGATCAAGGGATACGCCATGGGCCGGATGACCAAGAGACACCGCGGCAACATCTTCATCGATAATGCTGGCTGGGGTCCCGAGGCCGATTCAATCGAGTACGGGTACCGGGTCCCCTCCGGCGGAATTCACGTCTTCATCGCCAAAATTGGCATGTCGAAGCTTGAGCCGGATGCCTGCACCGACGCCATTGAGACGGCTCGGCGCGTGAGACGCTCCAAGGTCCAACCCGCTCGGAAGTGTGCTTTCGTTGGCTTTGTTCATGGGGTGGATCTTGAGGATGGTTCTGTGTCTGGTGCAGAGACAGCCATATATTCAGGTGATGACTCTTCAACCGCGAAACCAAATCAATCTATCAACTACAAGACGGCGGGCTTGGGGGCTATTCCGGTGGTGACAGTATTCCGGAGCACTATGAGCCGCCAAGCAGAGCCACCATCTATATGGCCGGCACGCAACTAGTGGTACAGTCATCAACCACTGCGGCCATGACGTCTAGTTCAACTACCACTGCAACGGCTGGTGTGAATGGCTCTACACGTCCGCTGGCTCAAGTATTATCTGAACTCCTAGATGTTGGTAACTCTCTTGGCTATAGAGGTGACTCCGGCTACTCAAGTGCAGCATGATGTCGGAGGTTGTAAAATTCCGAGATGAGGTGGCCAAGGCATGAGAGGATCTGGGGGCAGAGAACTTCAGGATGGTCATAGAGCAAGCCGCCTGGAGGCTGAGTCATAGCGTATAAGGGCAAAGGCCTTTCTTTTAAGTCTAGACCAGAACACGTCAAGTGCTGTCATGCAAAGGATGCACCAAAGCAGTCTACCTCCATAGTTTGAGGGGATGAATCTTTTTAATACACCAGGAGCAGGGCCAAGTAACTCGTCCGGGCTGACCTGGGCTGCTGATGAGCCTGCGACCGAGGCAACGACTCAACCTCGGGTAACAGACCCGCCTCGTTTGACTCAACCTCGCCTCAGCAGGTGCCAACACCTCTGGATCATTATTCCAACCCACTGGATAACATGATTGCCGCGACTTCGCGCCTGGCGGCTCTTCTAGTAGAAGGCGAATATCCCGTGGCGATTGAAGCCCAGAAAGCCGTGGAGCTTCTTCAGATTGTAGTAGCTCAACAGGCGGCTTATTCATATAGCTATGATCGAATTCATTCAACTCAACACCACAGACTAAGTTATAGCCGACGCACTGTGTTACCGGTGGTTTCCAGCAGTAAGCGACATCGTAACCCACCACGTGGGCATGACCCTTTGTGTGATGATAACAATATTCATGCCCTAATGGATCATGTTAGGGCACGTCAAGAGGCGGAGTTGGCATCTTAGTTAGCGGCTCATCAATGGCTTTAGTTGAACCCTTCGGCGTCTGTGGAGGCTCTTCCAAAACAGTGTGTGTATCGTGTCTGCCACCGGCTCTGCAGAATGAGTGTCTGCCTAAAGACATTAAGGGTCCTTGCAAGGTGCCTAATTACATAGTTGGTCTTCCACCTGAGGCTTGGATCGAAAGCTACAAGCTGGCTATATATGGAGATGCTAGGCGTGAATGATGTTGTATGTGCCAAGTACTTCACAATGATGTTGGATGGGCCGGCTCACACCTAGTTGAAGGGTTTACCCCCCCCCCTCCCAATTCTATTAATTCATGGGCTGAATTGAAGGCGTGCTTTATTAAGAATTTTAAAGCCACATGTAAGCAGCCCCTGTTGATTATTGATATGGATGCTTGTGTGCAGCGAAAGGATGAATCAGCCCACCACTGGGTTCACCGGGTTTCAGCCATTATCCATTCATCGGATAGCATCAACGCCGGCTTTGCTGTTCTAATTCAAGAGAAAAATTGCCATTTCACCTCTCAAGCAGAAGTTAGGGCGGCTTAAACGTTACTGCAATGACATGGGAGAGCTTATGGCGGCTCTCAACAAATACGCCAACTCAGACAACACTAAGGACCCTAGGTCTGATGAGGAGAAGTCCAGCAAAGGGAAGAAAAACGGAAATGGGAAAGGTCAACAGCAGAATATGACAGGGCATAACCAGGGTAGTAAAGGTAAGCGCAGGCAAAAATGAGGGCGGGTCAGATTTTGTGGCCAATACCAATACACAGAATAACGATTAGCGCCGTAAGGGAAAACCACCACCTCAGTTTGGAGGACCAAATTTCAATCTTGAGGTGATGTTCAACCGGCCTTGCCCAAAGCACAGTTTTCCGAATAGGCCTTCGGGTCATTTGTGGAAGGATTGTTTTATCATGAAGGATTATAAGAGCTCCGGCTTTCATCATGAGGACAATAACAATAACGGACCGCATGATGGATCAGGACCCGGTTCACACGGGCCCGGCTTTGGGCGCGGCGGCTCAAGTTCTGGCTATCAAGGACAAGGTAACCAGGGCAGCTATAATCATCAGCCTAGTCAAGGTAACCAACAACAATAGTCGGGGTACCATACCAATCCTAAGCAGCTTAATGGTGGCCGGTACCATGTGTTCACCAAGCCTTTGCAAGCGAGATCAGAAGGTTAATAAGTGCGCGGTTAGTACAAGTGAGTCGGCAGTGCAGCGATACTTGCGATGGTCACAACAGCCAATTGTATGGAGCCGTGAGGATCACCCGCCCCAGGTTGACAATCCGGGTCAGCTGGCTTTAGTGGTAGCCCCTTAGGTTGGAGGTTACAAGTTCATTAAGGTGCTTATGGACGGAGGCAGCAATATCAATATCCTTTATTATGATACTTTTCGCCGTATGAATTTAACTGACACAGATCTTAAGCCGTCCTCTACAGTCTTTCATGGTGTTGTGCCTGCTAAGTCGCCTTAGACTGTGCGTAAGATTGCCTTTGAAGTAGCTTTTGCCTATGACAAAGATTACAGGGCCGAGACATTGTGGTTTGAAGTGGTTAAAATCAAAAGCCCTTATCACGCTTTGTTTGGACAGCCGGCTTACGCCAAGTTTATGGCACAGCCTTGTTATGTGTATCTGCAACTTAAAATGCCAGGTCCTAAGGGTACCATTACAGTCCATGGTGATAGGAAAATAGCCTTAGAATGTGAAGAAGGTGATGCTGCCTATGCTGAGTCTGCCTATGCCACAGAAGAGCTGAAGTTTTATAAAGATAAAGTTGACCCGGCGGATAAGACTCCTTTAAAGAAACCAACCACAGAGCAGGACCCTTTGCTGAAGTTTAAGTCGGCAGATGACACTAAACATGTTTATTATGTCGCTGGCAAATCATCCCGGCAATTCACTATAAGTGCTAATATGGATCCAAAATAGGAAAGCATGCTCATCGAGTTCATCCTTCAGAACCGGGACATCTTTGCATGGAAGCCTTCAGCCATGTCGGGTGTATCAAGAGAAATCGCTGAGCACACTCTCAATATTGATACTAAATTTAAGTCGGTCAAGCAATTCCTTCGTCGTTTTAACGAAGAGAGACGTCAGGCCATTGGAGAAGAGGTGGCCCTGCTCTTAGCGTCCGGGTTCATCGTCAATGTTTTTCACCCTGTGTGGTTGGCTAACCCGGTGCTAGTACTTAAGAAAAATGGCACTTGGCGTATGTGTGTGTGGATTACACAAACCTCATTAAAGCTTGTCCAGCTGATCCTTTTTCTCTTCCCCGTATTGATCAGATCATAGATGCCATGGTGGGTTGTGAGCGTTTAACCTTCCTGGACCCTTATTCCGGATATCATCATATTGAGATGGCAGTTAAAGACCAAGAGAAGACGACTTTCATCAAACCTTTTCACTACAAGAAATATGTCAACTAGTGACCTTCTGTCAGTGACACTGGAAGAATTGGTCATAGATCTATGACCATTTCAAACCAATTGGTCAAAATTTGTTCGGGGGGCTCCAAACCCTAAACTATAACGACCATTTTGGTCAGAAAGGTCATAATTTCCTTACATGAAATGGTCATAAAGCAGATACCACTGGTCCGCTGCCTTATTTCTAGCTGATCATGACCAATATAGATGGTCATAACCTTGTAAATTGTGGTGGGTTGCTATGACTAGGCGCCACCTCATCAGTTTTTCCTATGTGTCATGTCCATGTGGCAGTTTTTGCCCTTGGTTGTGAAGCAACCTATATTTCTGTCATTCCCAAAATTCCCAAAAAAACTCATAAATTCTTTGGGTCATATCTTCATCAAATATGTAAAAAACCTTCCTTGCCTAGTTCCAAAATAATTAAAAAATATTCATTTTCCTATTCTGTTCAGAAAAACACTTTGTGAAGGAAGTACCACTTTGGCATGTCCAAATGGTATCCATTTTCTACAGTGCTTTCTTATGCCCAAATAACCATCCTCCACCAAATGCCAGCTCAATCCATTCATTATTTTGAGCCCAGCTTCAACATTCATATTTATGTCCAGTGTGGTACTTTGCAAAGCAAGTACCACCTAGGCTCCTCCTTTTGAGCTGGAAATTTGTGAAGACAGTCTTCTTAGTAACTGATCGTCCTCAGCCAAAACTCACGCCCATTAGCTATGTGTATTTCCCGTACCGCAAATCAAACACTTGGCTGCTTATTCATGTTTGAGCATCGATCGGTCTCCTCGTGAGAATCTTATGTTGTGGTTTTCTTCCTAGCACCTACCTGGGGAGTGCCCAACCCGCTAGACATGACAGGCCGCCCAGAACACATGGAAACACCGCGGTCACGTGGTGACCACGCGGCGGGCATGCGAGTTTACGCGCTCTAGAGTTGGGGCCCTCGGCCACTGTCCAAACCTCGACGTATCGCCACCAATCCATGTATGTATGACTAAGTAGGTACTTATGTAACTATAAATGATTTTTGGAAAAAATAAATAGCAAACTATGAGGCATCTGCAGTTCAAATTTGACCTGCTTCCTGCTGAATCGGCGGGAATTTGTCTTTTACACCAGAGGTGTTTCAAAAATTTTGACACCCAACCATTTTGTAAATTGTGCATTAAATATGGCCTAGTATTTTTAAAAATTGATTTGGTCCAATTTTGCAACAAATATATGGTAGGTCCTTCACAAAAAAAAACACATTTCAGGCACTCGGAAAATGGAAAATGAATTTTCCTTGCAAAGAAAATGAAAACTCCCTTAGGCCACATTGTTTGGAATTCCAAGATGCACCCTTGTGCACAATATGAGATCATTTGAACAAACTATGCCATGAATGTGGCCCTAAGATTGATCATTTGGCTTGAAAGTCATGAATCTCCACGCAAGATAGCTCATTTCTGAGAACACTTTTTTAAAATAATTGCTGTATTACAAGTTTATTATTTTTCCTGGAAACTTGGTCACATATAATGACACAATGCGAAGGTTTTCTAATTTTTTGAATTTTTTGAATTTTTATGCCCGTTTCAAAATGCGGTCAAAACGGCAGGCTTGACCGTTCCTAGCTAGTGATTGAATCTTGGAAAACTTTTGATGTTTCTCTGATTAAATAGATACCTATTTACCTAGAAATGATTTTTTAAAAAATAAAGAACAAACTATGAGGCAGCTACAGTTCAAATTTTACCCGCTTTCAACTGAACCGGCGGAAATTTGCCTTTTTCACGAGAGGTGGATCAAAGCTTTTCACATCCAACCATTTGGTCAATTGTATATTAAATATGGACTAGTATTTTATAAAATTGATTTGGTCCGATTTTGCAACAAATATATGGTAGGTCCTTCACAAAAAAAACTCATTTTGGGCACTCGGAAAATGGAAAATGAATTTTCCATGCAAAGAAAAATGAAAAGTCCCTTAGGCAACATTGTTTGGAATCCCAAGATGCACCCTTGTGCACAATATGAGGTCATTTGAACAAACTATGCCATGAATGGGGCCATAAGATTGTTCATTTGGCTCGAAAGCCATGAATCTTCAGACATGATAGCTCATTTCTGAGAACACTTTTTTTAAAGAATTGCCGTATTACAAGTTTATTATTTTTCCTGGTAACTTGGTCACATATAATGACACAATGCGAAGGTTGTCCAATTTTTTGAATTTTTTGAATTTTTTATGCCCTTTCAAAATGTGGTCAAAACGGCGGGCATGACCGTTCCTAGCTAGTGGTTGAATCTTGGAAATTTTTTGGTATTTCTCTAATTAAATAGATACTTATGTGCCTAGAAATGATTTTTGGAAAAAATAAAGAGCAAACTACGAGGCAGCTGCAGTTCAAATTTTGACCCGCTTCGTGCTGAATCGGTGGGAATTTGTCTTTTTCACCAGAGGTGGATCAAAACTTTTGACACCCAACCATTTTGTTAATTGTGCATTAAATATGGCCTAGTAGTTTATAAAATTTATTAGGTCCAATTTTGCAACAAATATATGGTAGGTCCTTCACAAAAAAACTCATTTCGGGCACTCGGAAAATGGAAAATGAATTTTCCGTGCAAAGAAAATGAAAACTCCCTTAGGCAACATTGTTCGGAATCCCAAGATGCACCCTTGTGCACAATATGAGATCATCTGAACAAACTATGCCATGAATGTGGCCATAAGATTGTTCATTTGGCTTGAAAGCCTTCAATCTTCACACATGATAGCTCATTTCTGAGAACATTTTTTTAAAAGAATTGCCATATTACAAGTTTATTATTTTTCCTGGAAACTTGGTCAGATATAATGACACAATGCAAAGGTCTTCCAATTTTTTGATTTTTCTCTTTTTCTTATGCCCGTTTCAAAATGCGGTCAAAATGGTGGGCTTCACCGTTCCTAGCTAGTGGTTGAATCTTGGAAAACATTTGGTATTTCTATGATTATATAGATACTTATGTACCTAGAAATGATTTTTAGAAAAAATAAAGAGCAAACTACGAGGTAGCTGCAGTTCAAATTTGACCCGCTTCCAACTGAATCGGCGGGAATTTGTCTTTTTCACGAGAGGTTGATCAAAGCTTTTGACACCCAACCATTTGGTCATATATACATTAAATATGGCCTAAGATTTTATAAAATTGATTTGGTCCAAATTTTCAACAAAAATTTGGTAAGTTCTTCACAAAAAACTCACTTTGAACACTTGAAAACTGGGCGAGAGGTGGACGAAAAACTTTTAAGAGGGAACCATTTGTCGAATATTTTTGAAATTGTTGCGGTCCAATTTTATAATTAATATTTGATAGGTTCTTCACATAGGTGAAAACAAAGAAAAGAAACAAAAAGAAAAAAACACATATACATAATTTTAATTTTCAATCGTGGAGATGTTTGTGCCATGGATTGATGACATGGCACACATCCATCCATCCATCCACCCAAACACCCGCAGCCCAAACCCTAACTCCACTTCTCCCGTCCCCTCTCCCCTCCCATCCACCCACTCCCCCGCCGCCCCCGCCCCCGCACCATGGCCATCGACGGCGAGGAGCCCGAGTCCCCACGCCTTCCCACCCTCAAGTGGCTCTCCCGCCACGGCCACATCGGGCCTTCCGGATCCGCGAGCTTGTAGAGCTGGATCTGTGCCTCCTCGCACAGCCGCCGTCTCCCCGATCCAGATCGACGCCACCAGTCTCTCATCCTCATCTGTCGAGCGCCGCCACCACCCTCGTAGACCATGCCCTCGCCTTTTTCCGCGACTACCTCCCCGCCACAGATCCGCCAAGCCTGGCCTTCCTCCCCTCGGTCCAGATCCTCCTCCTCTCCCGATTCCCCCTCCCCCAACACCGACGTCGTCGCCTCCCCCGCATGCCGGTCATCCACCACTGCTGCACCCACCCTCTCCCCTTCTCAATCTCGATCCAGTCAGGCGCGTGCAGATCCGAGGAGATTTGGGATCCTGAGGTAAGTAAAAAGCTGAATCCATCCCTCTGCTTTTCTCCACTCACCAGCATTCGTTCATTCGTTCATCGAGTCCACGTTTCTAATCTTTGTGTGTGTGCATGCTTGCAGGTGAATGATTTCATCTTGATCTCCGACAGCACCTACACCCAGGAGCAGATTCTGAAGATGGAGAAGGCCATCTTGATCGCCGGCCTCCCTCGCCCGGGAAGATGAGGGAGAACCACCGCTTCTGGGGTGTCTGTCCTCCTCCCAAATCCCCCAATTTTGCCCCCGATCTGCTCGCGCGGTCCAATTCTGGTGCCCCCGTGCTGCTCGTGTATTGCGCCACATCTGACGGTGGGGGGTAATTCTGGCGGTGACAGATTCCTACCAGCGGTCGGGGGATCTACGCGACCTCTTCTTGCCTAGGGTTCCTCGTTCTTACCGATCCCTGTTTCTTTGAAGTAGCGCATCCATGTCTGTTGGGGCCCCTGCAATCCGTGATTCGCATTTCCCTTGTTTCGTCGGTTCGGGAGTGCATACCGTGTCCTTATCTAGGGAGAGTGGTGTGGTTATCCTGTCTTGATCTGGATGGAGCATTGTGGTTTCCTGCTTGTCGTTCCTGGGTCTGGGTTTGGTTCGTCTGAACAATAGTCTCATGGATATCTGGTTGGATGGTATTAGTTTCTCCTATACCTTCAGTAGTCATAACCTTCCATGTGATGTGTTATCAGCTTTGATATATATTCTGATGTGACCTGCATTTCTTCTGAAGATGAGCATGCTCTGGTAATTGGTTTAGTTTAGCGCTGCCAATGCATGGTTTCTTTTCTGTTTGAAGAAATATCCCCATTGTGTTTGCCGTAATATTGTGTAGTGCATATTTCTCTAGGGTGCTTCTGGAAGCAACAGATATTTGTGTTTGCTAATTTACCATATATTTGTCTGCTGATGCATTAGTTGTGCAGCTGCTTGTGTCTAGTGTCAGTGGCAATTCGAGCACTGTAATTCACTAAAAAATTGTGGTATATTTTACAGAGATAGTATTTGCCCTTTCCTTCATGTGGTAATTTTGTAAGTATGATGAAACTTGTTAGTTTTGTCATGATATCTTTCCAATTTATTTTCTTCTTGAAGCATCATTATCCGAAGATTGTATTCTAATTTATTATATGGCTGCTTGATTGGCATGCATTAATTGTGTGTCTGCGTCTATTGGCGATTTCATGTAATTTATAGATAAATAATTTACACCATACAAAACAAAAAAGGGTGTGACTGTTCTGCTCTAAAATGTTTTCCCTGTTTGATTTTTTCCATTGGGTACCATGTTGGTCTGCTAGTCTGAAACAAACAGAAATTGAGTTGCATGTCCAACACAACCACAGAAAGAAACACTAGTAGCACTACTGCCTATGCTTGATTTCTGCAGTAAACATGTTATCTGAAAATCTATAATGATGTTAACTGATGTGAGTTTGTGCACTTGATGTTTTATACTTGGAAGACAAATGACAACCATGGTGGCTGCAGCACCGGCAGCGCCATGGAGATGGAGGCCAGCCGCGTCGGTTGGATCCCATCCCGTCCACCCCCCTTTCTCGGCGGGGTGTGGCACTCCAGGGACCTCGTGGCTACGGTGGCCCTTGAAGATGGCGAGGTAGGAGACGCCTGACCTGTAGTGTCTGCGGTGGCCCTTGGACCTAGACGCCCAAGGTACGCCCTCCTCCTTCCTTCCCCATCCTGCAAGTCCGTACTTTGCAGCATCCTCTCATGCGCTGCTGCTTGCTTTGCTTCTTTATTAATTTCCTTGGGTTGCAGATCACGCTTGTAGCCTGTTGTGCGTCCGGCTGCGGCAAGTGGAAGGAGGCAGAGGCAGGGGTAGGTACCACGGGATGGACGAGGAGCTGGAGTCGTCCTCGCTGCCGGTGCTGCACAAGATGAGGTGCGTGAAGGAGCGAGGTTTGCTCTGCCTGCCATCTTGCCACCCCATCTTTTTGTTTGCGCATACAAGTGTGATGTGAATCATGCCTTCCTCAACTTGGTAGTGTCTAGGATCATGCCAAACTGCTCCATCCAAGATCTGGTTCAAAATAATATTGTGCGCATAAAAGTCGAAATAAACAAGCCTGACAACAGAGAACCCACTCTCTCTGCATTATTTTCCAAATTCGTTTTTAATTCATATTTATCCAGCACTAGATGTAGCCATGTATCTATATCTGCTCTTCTCTGTTTTGGGTTGTTATTATACCTGCATATATCATCAGCTTACGGATACGGAATGTACTCTTATAGTTTATAAATCCAGTTTGTACTAATAAACTTGCACAAGCTGTGCCTTTTACTTATACTGTTAATTTTTATAAATCCAGTTTATAGTGCTTACCTCTTTGTCACATTGGGTTTGGTAGCAGTTGCTAATCTCTAGCATTTACCTCTTTCTGCAGACCAGGACATGAAAGATCGCTCGACAAACGGCCGCTTCCAGTCAGTTGGATCTGATCTTATACCCAAGACACGAGAGCTAATGGAGCAAAGCAGATTAACAAGGACCCAAGCTGGACTCCCAAGTTCTTTGGTGAGCTGGCTCCATCTCCTACCCCTAGCTCCCTCTTTTCTGCTCCTATAGCATGCTTTGTTGGACTCATGCTCTGCTCCTACACAAGCTGGATTCATGCTTTGTTATACACTAGCAACAGTACCTCATGTACATGTAATTGGACTCCCAGGGTGTTGTTCTTGTAAATTCTTCCATGTATTGCTCTTTTGCTGGTGCTACTACACATGTCAGATTGTTAGCTATACTTGTTTCCATCTCAAATTACTTGTCTTCTTCAACATATTCCTGATGCTTGGTGCATGTAGGATGTGCTTTGTGTGGACATCTATGCATTTGTTAAGATTTTTGTAGCACATGCTATGGCCTCAAAGATTGTTTATTTTATTTTCGTTCATACATGAGCACCGTTTTTTATTTCCGTCGAGGGGTGAATTGATTTGATCATTAATATGTGGCTGGATGTGATGTTTTGCAGGCTCAAGGCGCTAAGGTGTTGGATATGTGCCTGTACTTGTTGAGCGATTTATCTGTAGAGTGCTAGATTGTGATTGGTGTAATATTGTATGGTTGTATTGTGATTGGTGGAATGTAATAAACTTGTTTGGTATATTGGTGATTTGGCTGTTATTTGAATATATTTAAAATGTGTTCTCTGATTGGTATCTCATTGAGTTACAAGTTGTGAAAAATTAAAACCTGATGTTTGGGACCTAGTGCCTAGAATAATCTGACAATGTGCATCCAGTTGACTACAACAATCTGAAAATTGAATGTAATAAAAAAAAGAAAACCCGAAAATAAAAAATATATAGAATGTATAAAGGTTGCACCTCAGAAAGCAAAAAAGGCTGAACCAATGGCCCAAGCCCATGTAACTAGTAAAAAATAACAGGAAAAAACACATTAAAAAGGCCGAAGTGTTGGGCTCGGCCCATGTAAAACGCTGAATCGGACCGGGCTGATTCTTGTGCCACATCAGATTGCCACATCGGATGCCTACGTGGCCTGTGGAGGCTGCTAGTGACCAAAACAAAACAGTAGGCATATTTTGGTCGTAAATGTCTACGACCTTCTCACAGAGAAGGTCGTTAATTTCAGTTTACGACCGCCAGCTTTTGACCTTCTGTTTTTGGTCACAAAAAGGTCGCAAATGAAAAACAATGACCTTTCAATGACCAATAGTCAAGGTCACAAGTTGACATATTTCTTGTAGTGTTTGGAGCTTTCTGCTACGTGTCTATGCCTTTTGGGCTGAAAGTGCGTAGGCGAATTATCAACATTGTGTTAAGAATTTTCTTCATAACCAGATTGGACGCAATGTTCACACTTATGTGGATGATATTATCGTGAAGTCTAGAAATAAGGAGACTCTGCTAGATGATTTGAAGAGAGACGTAAGGCCATTGAAGAAGAGGTGGCCCGGCTCTTAGCGTCCGGGTTCATCGTCGAAGTTTTTCACCCTGAGTGGTCGGCTAACCCGGTGCTAGTAGTTAAGAAAAATAAAACTTGGCGTATGTGTGTGGATTACACAAACCTCAATAAAGGTTGTCCAACTGATCCTTTTTCTCTTCCCTGTATTGATCGGATCATACATGCCACGGCGGGTTGTGAGCGTTTAAGATTCCTGGATGCTTATAATGGATATCATCAGATTAAGATGGCAGTTAAAGACCAAGAGAAGACAACTTTCATCACACCTTTTGGATCTTTCCGCTACGTGTCTATGGCTTTTGGGCTCAAAAGTACGCAGGCAACTTATCAACGTTGTGTTTAGAATTGTCTTCATAACCAGATTGGACGCAATATTCACGCTTATGTGGATGATATTGTTGTGAAGTTCAGAAAGAAGGAGACTCTGCTAGATGATTTGAAAGAGACATTTGATAATCTTCGGGTCTACAAAATGATGCTTAACCCGTCAAAATGTGTTTTTGGTGTGCCTGCAGGCAAGCTCTTGGGTTTTCTTGTCTTAGAGAGAGGCATCGGAGCTAACCTGGAGAAAATCAATGCTATCACTTCGTTGGCTAAGCCGGCGTGCATCAATGATGTCTAGTGTTTTGCGGGACGTATTGCTGCTTTAAGCCAGTTTATAAGCCACATGGGAGAGAATTCTATTCCTCTATACCAGATGATGAAGAAGAGAGATCGGTTCGTTTGGAGTGATGCTGCTAATGAGGCGTTTGAGGTTCTTAAAAAGCAATTGGCTGAGCCACCGGTTCTTGCAACTGCTATTGAGAAAGAGCCTTTGCTCTTATATGTGGCGGCTAACAGCAGAGCCGTCAGTGTGGCAGTTGTAGTGGAAAGACAAGAGACGGGATCCAGTCCAAAGGCCGGCTTATTATGTCAGTGAGGTCTTAATTGAGTCTAAACAGCGATACCCACATTGGCAGAAGCTAGTGTATGGGCTGTTCATGGCTAGTCGCAGGCTGAAGCATTATTTTCTTGGTCATCCCATTACCATGGTCAACTCTGCTCCCTTAGGAGATATTATTCAAAATAGAGAGGCCACGTGTCAAGTCACCAAGTGGGCCATTGAGCTTGGATCCCATGGTCTAAAGTATATGCCAAGGATACCTATCAAGTCTCAAGCTCTTGTGGATTTCGTCAATGACTGGACAGAGTTGCAGACGCCTGAAGAGAAGCCTGATAACACATATTGGACTATTCACTTTGATTGGTCTAGGCAATTGGAAGGCTCGGCGGCTCGAGTTATTTTGACTTCCCCACGAGGTGACAAATTTTGCTATGTTTTAAGGCTAATGTTTCCTTGCACTAATAATCCAGCTGAGTATGAGGCCTTACTCCATGGCCTTTGGATGGCCAAAGAGATGAACTTAAGCCGAGTTAGGTGCTTTGGCAACTCAGATTTGGTGGCTCGGCAAGTTTCAGGCACTTGGGATTCTAAAGACCCGCTCATGTCGGCTTATCACCGGGTGGTTGATAGTATTGCTGGGCACTTCAAAGGTTATCTGGTGGAGCATGTTGATCGCGGAAAGAATGAGGCGGCCGATGCTTTAAGCCTACTGGGGTCTCGGCGTAAGACGGTTCCCCCAATGTTTTTCTTGATATATTGAATAATCCTTCAGTTAAGTTGCTGTAAGTGCATCTAGTGCCACCCCTAGTTGGTTTTGGAGTATTGACGACAAATGTGGTTGAGGGACTAATGCGTTTGTGAGAATTGCAGGATAATGCAGGTAGTGTCCCTCATTGATTCGGTTTAACTACCGGAGATGACCCCTAAAAATGTATGAAGACATTGACGACAATGATGGTATGTGAAGATATTCACATTGAAGACTATGACATAAGAAGACACTAAGTGAAGACTATGGAGCCTTGAAGATCGTGTCGCTTCGTTGTTTCCTTTTCTTCTTTGTTGAGTCAGAGGAACCAACCGTCATCGTTAAGTGGGGTCCAAGTGATCATAGTCGTAATGACCAAGTGATGCTCAACCCAAATCCTATGTCTTCGAAGACAATGAGAGCAAAACTTATCCAGAGTGGATGAGTCAACTTTGCTTGTAGCCCAAGTAAAGTTGTCGTGTGTGTTTGAAATCGACCGTTGGAACACGTGTCGGTTCCTTAGAGACCTGTGGTCATTTCGGACATATCGTGTCGGGTTGCCTAGTGGCTATAAATAGCCCACCCCTACACCATAAATTGGTGGCTGCTCAGAGTTAGTGCACGGCTTTTGTCGTTTGAGAGCAACCCACCTCGAAGCCTTTGAGAGAGAGAAATCCTTTCGAGGACAAAGCCCAAACACCCAGAGCCAAAGAGTGTTAGGCATCACTGAAGTCTTTCTGTCTGTGTGACCTGAAGACTTATTACACTTGAGGACTATGAATCCTCCAGCCGGTTAGGCGTCGCGTTTTGAGCATCCAAGAGTCATTGTGGATTGCCGGTGAACGCAGTCTGTGAAGGTTCGAAAGTCTACCTTGAAGACTTACCAGAGTGATTGGGCGAGGACTGTGTGTCCTTAGCTCAAGGGGAATAAGGTGAAGACACGGTCTTTTGAGTTGAATCTCAGCCTCCCTAACGGATGTACAGCTTGTCACAAAGAATCGAACTGGTCCAACAAATCTCGTGTCTTCAACAAGTGACTGGTTCTATCTTCTCCCTCTCTTTACTTTGAGTTTGTCTTCGTGAAGCCATTGCCTATCTATCATACCTATTTGACTTCATTGCTTGACTACTTTTGTTGATTGGCTTCTCACTATCTTCCATCTTGATCCTTACTACCAAGCTGCTATTAGTCTTGTAATTTCACGTTATTGCATACTTGAATATGGTTTGCTTGTTGTAGTTTACCTTCCGCTGCATATCAATTAGGCCATTTCTATTGTTTGTCTTCGAAACATCCGTGTTTTGAAGACTTTCCTAAAAATCGCCTATTCACACCCCTCTAGTCGATAACTAGCACTTTCAATTGGTATCGAGCAAGGTACTCCCTTGTTCTGCGTGTGATTCGTTTAACCACCGGAGTTTTAGCTATGTCGATTGCAGGATAATCAAAGTCTCCGCTGCTTGCCCCATGTTCGATGGAACCGACTATCCCTCTTTCGAAGAATAAGATGCGCATGCATCTTGAAGCCATTGATGTCGACCTTTGGTATGTCGTCAAGAACGGCGTTCCCAAATCTGGTGAAGGTGTCACCCCTCCTGATGTCAAGAAGTTCATTCAACTAGACTCTACTCCAAAGACCATCATCTGTGGTCATCTGACCAAAGGACAGTATGGTCGTGTGAGTGCTCTGGAAACGTCGAAGCTAGTCTGGGACTGGCTATCCAAGGTCAATGAAGGCGTCTCAACCCAGAGAGATCAAAGAATCAGTGTTCTTCGCAACCTCTTCAACCGCTTCAAGAGAAATGACAATGAAAATGTCCAGCTCACGTTTGATCGCCTCACTGACATCACAAATGAGCTTCATGCTCTCAGCGCCACTAAGATCACCAATCATGAAATCTTCAAGACCCTACTGAGATCTCTTGACAGCTCTTTTGACACCCTTGCCCTCATGATACAAGAACGTCCTGACTTCAAGACACTCGATCCGTCTGATATACTTGAGAGGCTCAACACACATGAGTTCTAGCTTTCTGAGAAAAGAGATATCTATGGTCCCAACTATGGCCGAACTCGCGCTTTGAAGGCAAAAGTTGTTTCCTCATCCAAGAAGAATCATTGCGGTTCCGATGATCCCGAAAACATTGGAAAGGAACTTGCTATGCTTGTGAAGAAGTTCCGAGGAAGTTCACTAGGAAGAAATGCTTCGTAATGTCTTCACGATCCAGCTCAAGAAATGATGAAGCTTCCACTCATGACTACAAGAAGAGAACCTGTCACAAGTGCAAGAAAACTGGACACTATATCTCTGAGTGTCCACAGTGGGACAATGAGAAGAAGACGAAGAAGAGCAAGGAATATAATTCTGATGACAAGAAGAAGAAGAAATCTTCAAAGTGTTCTTCCAAGTCCTCATCAAAGTCTTCATCTCATAACAAGACCTCATCTGGCAAGGCTCGTGCTTTTGTTTGCAAGGAAATGGATTCAGAGGAGGAGTCTGCTTCTGAGGAGGCGGAGGTGGAGTCTGAAGAGGAGTCCGACCCTAGCGTTGCAAGTCTGGCTTTAGCCACAACCTATGTTGCCAAGTCCATCTTCAACACTGAAGACAATGACTTCTACACCAACGCTGAAGCTGATGACAAGGACGACCTTGCTCCCACCTACTACTTCATGGCACGCGGTGCCAAGGTAAAATCACGTGATGCTTACTTTGAAACATCAAGTGAAGATGACTCTGATTGTGAATCTAAACCTAGCTACAAAACACTTGCTAAAATTGCAACTGAACAACAAAGAGCTATGGAACATACTCAAAAACTGTTACACAAAAGCAATGACCTGTTGGACGCGAAAATGACACGTTCATAGTCCTTAGTTTAAGACATTAAAAATCTTCATGCTAAGTGCCAAGAACTTGAAAGTCGTCATGAAACGCTCTCAACTACTCATGAAAAGCTCTCCTATGATTATCTTCAAAGGAAGCAATAGCTTGAGAAATTGAGAGCGGCTCATGAAGATCTTCAAAAAGAGAATGAGTCACTTCGCGCTCAACAAATCAGTTCCGCTCAGGATGGATTTGAACCACCATGTCTAAAATGTCTTGAGCGTGATATCGCTACCCCTGTTGCTGAATGTTCAACTGCTGATACTGTTGCATTGTCTTCAACTACAAATGTGGAAACTAACCCCTCTGCGGAGGATACCACTGCTATTGCTGATGAAAATGCTAGGTTGAAGACATTGCTTGAAACAGGGATGTATAAAAGTCTGAAAGGGCTTCAGACACTTCGTGATGTCCTCAAAAAGCAGATTCTGAACCGAAACCCTAGGAAAGAGGGTGTTGGGTTCGAGAGGAAAATGAATGTTGATGGTTCCCTCGAAGCCCTGAGCAAGATCCCAAAACCACATGGGTTGCTGCAAAGGGACCTTCAAAGGATCCTTCCACCTTATCCGCTTTACTTGTGCTAACCCTATTATCATTGATGAATCCTTTGATGCAAACTATAAGCTGTTCAAGAATCGTAATGGTGAAGTGTTTGCCGTATATTGGTACTAATCGCAGAATGGACCACCTATGAAGAAGATCTGGGTTCCCAAAAGATGTCTTGAGAATCTTCCAGTTGAATGTCATCATGACACCACCGAAGAAGACAAACCCTGCACCTAAGGCGTCATATGGTCCAAAGGCTTCATACAGACAGAGGACTCACCGAGTCACCCTAACGCCAATGTTTTGCAGGAAACCGTACTCAAATTTATGAATATGAGCGTGTGTCTTCAAATCGCTATGTTCATAGAACTAAGAACTTTTCTCGCTTATTCATATGAGTATCATTCATCTCCTGCAAGGCTATTTGCTAGGGCTCCAAAGTCAAGTTCTCGAGATGCTGCACTTAGACTCATTGTTTCTAAGCCACCCCTCAAGATGTGGGTGGTTATGTAGAATTAACGTTCTTTGTCAGGAAAGGGTCTCCAGACTAAAATCAAAGGAGTATGATGCTATAGATGGGGACCTAATAGATCTTGTAGGGCACAAGATCAAATGACCAAATGGTCTCACTATGTATATTGTTCCTGAATCGTTTGCCATTCATCCTATCAGTCCTAATCTTGATTTAAGCCTCAATAATCCACTTGCCCGTCAAATGTTTATGCTTCACAATGCTCTTGGTGAAGCCTATCGCCCTAACTGTACTTTAGGGTATGACACCTCATGCTTCAGAATGGATTATGGACAGTGGATGCTCTAATCATATGACTGGTGATCGAAGTCTTCTCATGGACTCAACCTTACGTCCATCAGACAAGAGTCACATCACATTTGCTAACACTGGTAAAAGCAAGGTATTGGGTCTAGGTAGATTTGCAATCTCAAAGGATCAACACATGGATAAAGTGATGCTTGTTGAATCCCTTGGTTGCAACTTGATGTCTGTCTCAATGCTTTGTGACTTGAACATGATTGTGATATTTGGAAAATATCGTTGCCTTGTACTGATTGAATCTGACAAGTCTCTAGTCTTTGAAGGGTATAGGAAAGATGATCTATACATCGTAGATTTCTCAGCAGGTCCACAGCTTGCCGTATGTCTTCTTGCAAAAGCTTCGTAATCGGGCTGGCATCGGAGGCTGGGGCATGCTGGCATGAGGAACTTACACACACTCGCCCAGAAGAAGCATGTCATAGGCATCGAAGGTGTCAAGTTCAAGAAGGATCATTTGTGTGGTGCCTGTGAAGCTGGAAAGATGACTAGGGCAAAGCACCCCTCGAAGACAATCATGACGACATCTCAACCCTTCGAGCTATTACACATGGATTTGTTTGGCCCTACTCATTACTCTACCCTCTCAACAACTGCTTATCTCTATGGCTTCTTCATTGTTGATGACTACTCAAGATACACACGGGTGCACATAATTCTCTACAAGACTGAAGTGCAAGATGTCTTCAGACGCTTCGTAAATCGAGCAATGAACAATTATGGCGTCAAGATCAAGCATATCAGAAGTGATACCGGCACTGAATTCAAGAACACCGGACTTGATCTTTATCTGGATACCATGGGAATCACTCATGAGTTCTTTGCTCCATACACACCTCAAAGAAATGGCATCGTGGAGCGCAAGAACAGAACCCTCATTGAGATGGCTCAAAATGCTCGACGAGTACAAGACACCAAGAAAGTTCTGGCTCAAGCTATTGATACAAAGACATGTCACGTCATCAACCGTGTTTACATCCATAAGCTTCAACAAAATATCCTATGAGCTCCTTATCGCAAGAAGCCAAATGTCAGCTACTTCGGAGTATTTGGGGCTAAGTGCTGGATCAAGGATCCCCATCACAAGTCAAAATTTGAACCCAAAGCTCACGAAGGCTTCATGCTCGGTTACGGAAAGGACTCGCACTCCGACAGAGTCTTCAACCTTTTTCTCTACAAAATCGTCGAAACGGTGGACGTGCGATTTGATGAAACCAATGGTTCACAAAGAGAGTTCCTACCAAGTACACTAGACGAAGCTCCACCCAGCGAGTCTATCAAGCTAATGGGAACTGGTGAAATCATGCCTTCTGAAGCACAGCCTGAAGAGGAACTTATCATTTCTGCACCTAACCAACCAGAAGACAATGCTCAGCCTGAAGACAATCCTCCCAATGATGAAAATGATCAGCAAGAGCAAAGTCTTCATCCAGTTCATCCTCGAGTTGCAAATGAAGTACAGATTGAGAAGATAATCGATAGCATCAATGCACCTGGTCCGCTTACTCGCTCAAGAGCAACACAGCTAGCAAATTTTTGTGGGCACTTTTCTTTTGTGTCAATATCAGAACCCAAGAAAGTTGCTGAAGCCTTTATGGAACCAGAATGGATTCAAGCTATGCAAGAAGAACTTCAACAGTTCAAGCTAAACAATGTTTGGGAACTTGTCAAGCACCCTGACCCTCGCAAGCATAACATTATTGGCACCAAATGGATATATCAAAACAAGCAAGATGAGCATGGTCAAGTCGTCGTAAACAAAGCACGGCTTGTGGCTCAAGGATATACTCAAGTTGAAGGAATTGACTTCGATGAAACATTTGCTCCTGTAGCTAGGCTTGAAGCTATTTGCATACTACTAGCCTATGCTAACCACCACAACATCTTGCTCTATCAAATGGATGTGAAGAGTGCATTTATCAACGGAAAGATTGAAGAAGAAGCATATGTCGCTCAACCACCTGGCTTTGAAGATCCAAAACATCCTGATATGGTGTAGAAGCTAAATAAAGCACTGTATGGCCTCAAACAAGCTCCTTGCGCCTGGTATGATACGATCAAAGACTTCCTGAAGAGCAAAGGCTTCAAACCTGGATCCCTTGATCCCACACTCTTCACGAAGACATATGATGGTGAACTGTTTGTATGCCAAATATATGTGGATGACATTATCTTCTACCGCACCAACCGTAAGTATAGTGATGAATTTGGATACATGATGCAAGAACAATATCGGATGTCCATGATGGGAGAGCTCAAGTTCTTCCTTGGTCTTCAAATTCACAAGAAAGGAATGGCATCTTTATTTCTCAAGATAAATACCTCCAAGATTGTCTGAAGAAGTTTGGAATGCAAGAGTGCAAAGGATACACGACGCCAATGCCAGCCAAACACCATCTGGGTCCCGACGACAATGGTAAAGAGTTCGATCAAAAGGTATACCGCTCCATGATTGGTTCCTTACTTTACCTATGTGCATCTAGGCCAGATATTATGCTTAGTGTTTGCATGTGTGCTCGATTCCAAGCGGCACTAAAGGAATCGCATCACTTAGCTGTGAAGCGAATTCTTCGATATTTGGCTCACACCCCAACACTCGGATTATGGTATCCAAAGGGCTCAAAATTTGATTTGGTTGGATTTTCGGATGCTGATTATGCTGGTGACAAAGTGGATCACAAGTCTACATCAGGCACATGTCATTTTCTAGGACGATCACTCGTCTGTTGGTCTTCAAAGAAGCAGAACTGTGTATCACTCTCAACTGCTGAATCTGAATACATTACTGCTGGATCTTGCTGTGCTCAGCTTCTATGGATGAAGCAAACTCTCAAGGACTATGGCATCAATCTGAAACAAGTACCTCTCTTCTGCGACAACGAAAGCGCCATCAAGATTGCCATCAATCCAGTCCAGCACACGAAGACAAAGCACATTGAAATTCGTCATCATTTTCTCAGGGATAATGTCATGAAGAAAGATATTGACATCATTCACGTCAACACTGAACAAAGAATCGGCGATATCTTCACAAAGCCTTTGGATGAGAAAAGGTTTTGCAAGTTACGGTGTGAGCTAAATATCTTGGAATCCTCAAATGTCATGTGATCAAGCACACATCCTAACACTTATGCATGTTGATGACTTAGATGTGCAACACACAAAGTAACGTATATCTTCATTCAATGAAGACTTACATTCTGAGTGTGAATACATTAACGTGGAATTTGACTTCGGAGCGCCACGATAATTGCGCACCGTGTCTGGGTCTAATACTTCCTATACGGTGGGTAACGCCACCACCAAATTTCTTTGTCTGAAGTGTTTCACTCATTGCGTTATTTCTCAATATCTTCGTTTGATTTGTCTTCAACTTCAACCTATCTTCATGATTTTCTTCACTATGTTGATTTGGTTGCTGTCTGATGTATATATATATATATATATATATATATATATATATATATACATATATATATATATATGTATATATATTGTTCTTTCCTCTACATCATTCACTTATAGCTATGTCTTCCAAGTTGATTCTTTTGAACTAAGTGAATGTGATCGGACCCTAATCTCTCTATGCTTTCTATCTCAAAATCTATCTGTCCAAATCATATGCATTCTATTGAAACTGTCGAATGTCTTCTCTGCGTCCTTGTCAGCAGAAGACATAGAGACAAATGTTAAGTCTGTTTTAAATGATTCATCCTTACTGTTGAAATCCGGAGAAGTCGGAACGACCATCCGACAAACCAGGCGGGCGTGGGAATGTGGGACAACTCAGAGTATGTTGCATGCTTGCCACGTGCCCCTCAGATGTGAACCGCCAGGAGCACCTGCGTAATTGCGCCGTCAAGACACCTCCTTATAAATACATGTCCCCTGCGGTAAAGAAAATCTTCTTCCACCTCTCCACCTCGTCAAAACCCTAGCACCACCGCTAGCTCTCGACGACGTCGGCGACGAAGCGCTTAGCTGTCGCGACTTCTCCGACGCCATCCTCACGCCGGCCGCGAACATCGTCATCTCCGCCGCCGCCATAGGTGTCCTCCGTCGCCAAGTTAGGGAACGGTGGATTGAACTGCTCAGCTTCCTCTTCTTCCCGTCTAGCAGTTCTTCGAGTGGTAAATATAACTCCATTTTTACCATCTTTTTGATCTTCAAGATTCATCCTACTTACCAAAATCGGTTTCTGCCCATACAATGTTAGATCTATTCTGTCTGCATCTCATACTGCCTAGTATATTCACTTAAGCTTCACAAATAGTTAGATTCCTCACTTGTACTTATTCATGGATTCGTACAAATCTGGAACCAACTCTCGGTATAAGTGAATGTCTTCGCATCATGAGGTCAATGTCTTCAAACTGATTTATCTTCAAAATCTTCTCGAGAATGCATATGACCTCTTCCCCTTCCCTCAAATCTCTAATGCTGTCACAGTACATGTCCGTGGGAGAATCCTTGGTTCTCATAGTCCGCATTCGTTTGCGAAATTCTTCTGACATCAAACTAACTCTCCCGAAGCCAGTTCCTGTTTGTCCAGCAAACACAAGCCTTTGAAGCCTTTGAACGTATTGAAACCATTCAGTTTGAAGCTCATGGCTGCAGATAAATCAGTCAGGAAGGGCGGCAGACAGCGTCGTGGGGGAACCTCAAAAGATCTGCCTGATGACCTTGTAGAGCTTTACAAGACAGATCCTGAAGAGAATTACAATCAGCGCAAGACGCGAATCCAATGGATTCGTCGATATTGGGCTGAACAATGGTTCAAGTACAATTTCGTGACCCAGGAATATGCCGAGAAAAATGCTATCAGAAGCCCTTGGGGTGATATTCTGTTTCGAGGCCTTCCACCCAAGAACATGGCTGAAGCTATTGCACAAGGTTTCTATCCTTGTATGGTCCGTGGACCTCAGCCTGAGAATGCCGACCCAACGTCTTTGCTCTGGTGTCGTGACGATAATCTCTTCAAGCGCAACTTCCAGCACGCAAAGGCTTCGGCCAAAGAAAACAAGAAGTCATTGGGATTAGACTTCAACCCTGGTCCCTCTGCTCCCCGTGCTGACGGCTCACGTGATGCTGAACCCAATGTCATTTGGTCCATTTTCAAACCTTGATGGCCTCATCACTTACATCTTGGTCCAAGGTGCCAAAGTGGATCACTCTGATGACGATGCTGATTCTGATGAAGCCCCAGCTCCAGCTCCTGCTCCTGCTCCAAAGCTGCAGAAGCAAAAGAAAGTCAAGGCTTCAAAGTCAGCTGCTCCTCCAAAAGCTTCACGTGTGAAGCCACAGCTCTTGCACCTCCACGAAGCGATTAATGCGGTCTGAAGATCAATCCCGTATCTCCAAGAAGATGGAACTGACACTGACTCCTGCTGCCATTCTGCGTGAAGTGCACATTGATATGTCCAGTGATGAAGATCTTGCAGATGATGCTCTTGAGCAACTTATCAAGAGCAAAGAAGAAGCAGAAATCTTCAACAATTTGCCTCTCTTTGATGTGGCAATCATCCATCACTTCATTGATGAGTGGTTTGACACCCCGAACATCAGCTTTGAAGATATGCAACTTCCCATCGGCCTCAGCGTCTCCTTCAATGGCGCCATTGCTTCTGAGCTAGCTCTTGCTCAGCGCATTGTTGAACTGAAGCGTAAGAATTACTATGAGAAGGCTCAGTTCAAGAAGCATATGGCTGCACTCAGCGTGCAAGACGTCAAAAACCTCAAGGTCATGTTGCACGAGCTCAAAGAAGCTTTTCTCAAGAAGCGAGAAGAAACCAGAGGCTCTCGTGAGCGCATGAAGAGTCTGGCAGATAAGTGTGTGCTTGCCTACAATGAGGCTGAGAAGCGCAAGGCTCTTGGTTGTCCTGGCATTGACCCCAGAATGGCTGCAAAGAGGAAGAAGTCTTCAACTGACCAAGCTGCACCTTCAAGGCAGGAAGAACCCCGCATAGTCTTCCCAAGTAGCATGACTGGCTCGAAGCCAAAGGTCCGGTCAACCGCTTCTGAACAGAAGAAGACAAGGGCTGCCGAGGCTGAAGCCGTAAAAGGAAACATCCCGAAGCCTCTGATGCTGCTCCCTCCAAGAAGAAGCTCAAGACCAAGAAGAATCGGGCTGCTCCCACAGGCCCCTTGTTGTTGAACCCATCTCGGTGGTTCGCCCCATCTCCGCAACCCAAGAACTTAGATGACTGTTCATGAGCCTCGCTTCCACAGAGGCTCCAAGTCAAGAGATTCCAGCAGCTGATCCCATCACCGCTGAAGACATTGGTCACCATGACAATGTTGAAGATGATGAAGTTCTTCCTCAAATTGAATACAATGTGGTATCATCGCCTGTTCGTACGAACAGCGAACTCATCAGCATTGGTCGTCCTCTGACGCCAATTGCTCAGGATGCTTCATGGGCTGATTGCCCGCAACAAGAAGACTCCCCTAGTACTCCCCAACAACAAGTCACTCCCCAAAAACAACAGCAAGAAGAAGAGGAAGACTTTGAGGCCCAGAGAACCCCATCTCCAAAGGCGACGCCAGTATTTCGCAGGCTTCGCAAAGGTCAAAGGCCTCAAGTACCTCTCTCGAGCGTTCCAGAAGGAGAAGTGCACCACCAACCTGTTGCACGTCAAGTGTTTTCAGAAGCCACTCCAACTGTGAATGTCTCCGAGTCCGAAGCCAAAGCTGCTGAAGACAATCCGCTACATCGGTAGAAGACACCCAAGAAGAAGAAGAACGTGTCCCTACACCCCCTGTAATTGAAGAAACTATTCCTGATATCAACGTGCTAGTGCCCGACCCTCCAGCTCCTCACGTGGAGGTTGAAAACATTAAGGCTGCCACCTCCAACACCAATGAAGCCAATGACGTGGTCATGGCTGAAGCCTTGCCACCAAGAATGCCTTTGTCACTCATGAGACCCTTCGGCGATCATGGAAGAGTTTGACCCTGCTCAGTGCTGAAGCAGATCTTCAAGACGATGGCTTCACTGAACGCTTCAAGTTTGACTCCACTCCTCCACGGAATGCAGTCCTACGACGAACTCCATCACTTGAAGACTCGACTATACTTCCTCCATGACAGCTGTCAATGCCAGAGTGATCGATGATGAAGCCGATGCTACTTCACCACCCCCTACTTCTGCACGCATCGACACTGCACCAAGCTCGTCTGCACCGCCAACCAACAACGACAACCCTTCTGCATCATCTACTTCTGAAGAGGACGAGTAGATGCTCTATGTCTTCAAACCTTTTTGGTCATTACTGACAAAAGGAGGAGAAGCATATGAGTTTGATAGTCTTCAAACGGGTTCATAAGGGCGGTTGCATAATATTTTGCCTAGTGTTTACAACTCTCGCTTTTGATACATTTGGTTCTTTGAGATGTAACACTTAAACTCGATGGTTGTCTGCTACTTATTTGCTTTACTCTGCTGCGATGATAAATTCCGCATGTGCGACGATAACTTCCGCACTTAGATCATTATGCAGACGTACATTTTTCATTATGCATGTCATTCTCTTGGTTATATCATTTCATGCATGATGAATTATCTTCATAAGTTGAAGAGGATCTCCACAAGTACAACCTGCCATGTGCATTTGCATACCAAAAGCAAACTACTTATATGCACATCTTCAGGGGGAGCCTTTGCCACTTATGAAGACAATTCCCTATCCTTTACAATTTCACATACTTTATCCCCGTTGAAAACTTCAACCAGTTTGTCATCAATCACCAAAAGGGGGAGATTGTAAGTGCATCTAGTGCCACCCCTAGTTGGTTTTGGAGTATTGACGAGAAATGTGGTTGAGGGACTAATGCGTTTGTGAGAATTGCAGGATAACGCAGGTAGTGTCCCTCATTGATTTGGTTTAACTACCGGAGATGACCCCTAAAAATGTATGAAGACATTGACGACAATGGTGGTATGTGAAGATATTCACATTGAAGACTATGGAGCACGAAGACTGTGTCATTTCGTTGTTTCCTTTTCTTCTTTGTTGAGTCGTAGGAATCACCGTACTGTTAAGTGGGGTCCAAGTGATCATAGTCAGAATGACTGAACTGATGCTCAACCCAAATCCTATGTCTTCGAGCGAAGACAACGAGAGCAAAACTTATCCAGAGCTGGATGAGTCAGCTTTGCTTGTAGCCCAAGTAAAATTGCCGTGTGTGTTTGAAATCTGACCGTTGGAACACGTGTCGGCCCTTAGTGACCCAGGGTCATTTCGGACATATCAGGTCGGGTTGCCTAGTGGCTATAATATCCCACCCCCTACACCATAAATTGGTGGCTGCTCAGAGTTAGTGCACGGCTTTTGTCGTTTGAGAGCAACCCACCTCGAAGCCTTTGAGAGAGAGAAACTTATGCGAGGACAAAGCCCAAACACCCGGAGACAAAGAGTGTTAGGCATCACTGAAGTCTTTCCGTCTGTGACTGAAGACTTATTACACTTGAGGACTGTGAATCCTCCAAATGGTTAGGCGTCATGCTCTGAGCATTCAAGAGTCATTGTGGATTGCCGGTGAACGCATGATGCAGGAAGGTTCGGAAGTCTACCTTGAAGACTTACCAGAGTGATTGGGCGAGGACTATGTGTCCTTAGCTCAAGGGGAATAAGGTGAAGAAGCGGTCTTCCGAGTTGAATCTCAGCCTCCCTAACCGGATGTACAGCTTGTCACAAAGAATCGAACTGGTCCAACAAATCTTGTGTCTTCAACAAGTGACTGGTTCTATCTTCTCCCTCTCTTTACTTTGAGTTTGTCTTCGTGAAGTCATTGCCTATCTATCATACCTATTTGACTTCATTGCTTGACTACTTTTGTTGATTGGCTTCTCACTATCTTCCATCTTGATCCTTACTACCAAGCTGCTATTAGTCTTGTAATTTCACGTTATTGCATACTTGACTATGGTTTGCTTGTTGTAGTTTACCTTCCGCTGCATATCAATTAGGCCATTTCTATTGTTTGTCTTCGAAACATCCGTGTTTTTAAGACTTTCCTAAAAATCGCCTATTCACCATCCCCCCCTCCAGTCGATAACTAGCACTTTCAGTTGCCGACATAGGAGGATCTTGTTATTCCTTACCCGAAGGCACAGTTCGTGGCGGCGCTCAATGCTATTCCTGATTAGACAGTTCCATACTTGGCTTATATTACCCGAGGCGAGTTGCCTAAGGACCAAATTTTGGCCAGGAAGATAACCCGGTGGTCTAAGTCTATGACCATTGTCAATGGTGAGTTACACCGATCTAGTTTCAGAGGCGTGTTCCAGCGTTGTGTTTCTCCTTAAGAGGGCCATGAGATTCTAAGGGAAATCCATGAAGGCGATTGTGGTCATCATGCCGACTCTAAATCGCTGGTGGCTAAAGCTTTCGGCCATGGGTTTTATTGGTTGACGGCTCATGCTTATGCGGAAGATCTTGTTAGCAAGTGCGATGGCAATCAAAAACTTTCTCGAAGGGCTCACGTGCCGGCTCAAGAATATGGGATGATTCCAATTACTTGGCCACTTGCAGTCTGGGGGCTTTATATGGTTGGACCTTTCAAGAGGTATAAGGATAAGAAGACCCACTTCTTGGTGTCGGTCCACAAATTTACCAAGTGGTTTGAGGCAGAGCCGGCCAGTAAGTGTGATGTGGAAATGGCGGTTCAATTCATAAATAAAGTAATTTTCCGTTTTGGCTACCCTCATAGTATCATAACGAACAATGGCACTAATCTAACAAAGGGTGCTATTAGAGAGTTTTGTCAACGAGAGCATATTCATCTTGACGTCTCATCAATATGACTCATGTTTTACCTTTCAGTTCGGTGTGTTCCTAGACCATGTTTGTACCTGCTAGGTTCGTCAAGTTAATCAATGTATTTCAACATGTGTAAACTGACTTACACCAGTTGTATGTGAACGTATAGTTTATCACACCCGATCATCACAAGGTGCTTCAGAATGATGAACATTCGCAATGGTGGATACTAAGGGATAACACTTTTATCTTGATATTAAGTGTGAGAGATCATCTTCTAATGCTACCGTCTTGATCTAAGAAAAATAAGATGCATAAAAGGAATACGTTTCCGTTCGTATGTACATCCCACACAGTCAGCCCAAGAAATACGTTTTCGTTTGTACGTACATCCCACACGATGAATCCCAGACAAACGTTTCTGTTCTCACGTACATCACACACAATTATCCCCATCAAATCGTCTGGGATAGCGTTGCCATTGCAGACGATATTAACAATTTTATAGTTTGTGTTATTGAATGCATCACGCACGGTGCCTAGAAGAAATTGTGTGGCATAGCTGTCCATCGCACACACTTTTTATGTGGAAAATGTTTACACAAGGTGCCCTAACAAAAACAGTTTTCCAGAGGAAGTCGTGTGTGATTTTTCATTTATCCAACACGTTTACTTCCTAGAAATTGTGTGGGTTGTCTGAGGCCATCACCCACGGTGTTGTCTCAATAACCGTTTGCAATAGAGAAACCCAATAATCAGGCTAATTGGCCTACTATTATAAATCCGTTTAGTAATCAAATCGACATTTCATATTAAGCACACAATATATTTTATTTTCGTATTACGGAACCAGGATTTCATAAGTTAAATACATTAGAGTACATCATATAGCACCAGCACTGAGTTATACCATATAGGCATATAGATAGCTACCTATCGGTGCAACAAACCCTGGGTCCATTGCCCAGATAGTGCGAGGTCAAGAGCACCAAGGTCAGATTAGAGTACAAGGAATCAGTTATTCGAAGGACCAACGTACAGGTCAATAGGACCAAGACTAGTTAGAGAGGCAAGATATCACAAAGGGGACATGCCTCCCTTGCTGGGCAGGGTAGCCTAGCAAAGGTGGAGTTACCCCCGGAAGCAAGCCTTTGGATCATCCCGGCACTCCTGCCTGGGGTTACGGAGGCAAGCCACTGCACTGCACCACCTCCTAACGACGCACGTCGTCGATCAGTGTGGTGTCAAGCTCGAAAGTGACTAAGTGGCTGATATTCGCCACATGGCAGCCACTTCCTACAAAAGATACCTCCAGGCGACACCCTTCCTGGGACGTGTCAAGCAAGCAGGCCTAAAGCTAGCAAAAAAGCACGACAAGGCCTACCGGGCGAGTTGTGATGTTACGTTGAGCGGCGCATTTAATGCGCTCTGTCAGCCTACTGAGTTAGGTATGATAGCACTGTTTGCTATATAATCGGTGTGTAATGACTGATTTGCCACTCTAGTGACCCTTGAGCTATAAAAGGAGGCGCAGGGCAACCATAGAAAGGGTTGGCCAATCCACACCCTCACACATTCGTACGCGCATAGCCATTATCGCCCCGAGGCAACCTTGTGGGGCAAACGTGTTGCGCTCACCACCATATTTTCCACCATAAATCCACAAAAGCAGGAGTAGGGTTTTATGCCTCGCGGTGGCCTAAACCTGGGTAAATACTACTCGCGTGATCTCTGCCATGTTGTTCCACGCTTGTCTGCTCTTTGTGCAACATGCCATCCCCCGCCGACCAGAAAGGGGCTCTTGGTCCCATAGGTGGTCGTTGTTTCCCACGACATCTTTGGCGCTCCAGGTAGGGGATCACTTGCACGAACCCGAAAGCGTGAGAAGCGCGTCATCTTCATTGCCATTTTCGTTATCAACGGCTGCATCGACTATGGTGCCCAAGAAGAAGTCCGGTGCTGGCAGCTCACCCATACACTTCGAAGGCCCCGCCGCCAGCAACAGCCGACGCTGCAGGGATTACGGGGGCACACGAGGATGTGGGCGCTGCAGGGGACGTGGTCGGCGTAGGTGGCGTTGTTACCACCTCCCCCGTAGCCGAAGTAGGAGCGGGAGGCACCAAAGAAGAGCAGCATCAGCAACATCCCAGCGGTCATGCTCCACGAGGTACGAACGAAGGGATTATTTCGTCTGTACCTCTTCTCCTCGCCGAAGGGCACAGCCGCAATGGTGGCACCCGGTCTGGGGCGAATCGCCACCCTCGGCCGCCCCAGCCACCGGTGCGATCGCAGGGCACGCGCCTCCCCTGGAGCGGGCTGACCCATCCACTATGCCCAATAGAGCCACTCGCCCTGAGGCGCCGTCACCGCGTCACCATGCCATCCAAGTGGCTGGTTCGCAACAGCGAAGGCGTGACGCAGTCGCCACCGGCACTGTTAGAAGCCGGGTGAGGATGCAGTCCACTTCATCATCACCGATGGCAAGTACCGCTGCAGAGGCCATGGCACGGGCCCAGCTACTATTGAGGTTCCCTTGGCAGCTGATCAGATGGATGAGTGGAGAGCCACTATTCAGAGTCTGATTGGCTTCACCGAGGCTGGGGGCTCATAGTGAGGTGGCCCACTGCGGCCTCCAAAGATGGCAATGGCGGCTCGTGCTACTAGCCGTACGGAAGGGTCCATCCTCACGGTGCAGTCCCCACCATGGCAATCATTGCGGGAGCCACGAAATCAAGAACCCGACGACGTCTCGATGGCCTCTTGTGACCCTCGAGCATGTCAAGGCCAACGGCGAGCCCCGGAGGTCAGGCAGAGGGAAGGCGCGTGCGTCATCATCGAGCGACGCCGTGACGACCACCGCCGGACTAAGGGGTGCGATGGCCCTAATGACTACGTGCCTGCTGTCGTGGGAAACCACGACCACCTATGGGACCAAGGGCCCCTTGCTGTTTTGGCAGGGGGAATGTCGCGTTGTACAAAGAGCAGAAGAACGTGCGGCAGCATGGTAGCGATCACAGAGGCAATTTTACCCAGGTTTGGGCCGCCGTGAGGCGTAAAACCCTACTCCTGCTTTGGTGGATTGATGGTGGAAAAATGATGATGAGGCGTAGTACACTGACCGACAAAGGTTGCCTCAGGGCGAAAGTGGCTACGCGCGTACGGGTGTGTTTGTTATCCAACTTTCCAACAACCCCTTGTACAGTTGCCATGGGCCTCCTTTTATAGATTAAGGGGTCACCACAATGGCAAAATAGTCATTATGCCATGATAAGATAGCAAACAGTGCTATCATACCCAACTCTGCACGCTGACAGAGCGCATTAAATGCGCCGCTCAACGTCACAACTTTCCTTGCCCGGCAAGCCCTGTCGGGCTGTTTTGCTAGCTTCACACCTGATCACTTGACACGTTGTTGGACGGCTGTTGTTTGTGAGTGAGGGTGTCCTGGATTAGGGGTCCTCATGTGGCTGGCCTATTCTATGCGGGCCGGAATGATGGGCCGTGAAGATAATAGCAGAAGACAATCTCGTGTGTCCGGGTAGGACTCATGTATGCGTGGACTACATGTTTGGTGTTCGGATGTACTATTCCTTCCTCTGCAAACCGACTCTGTATAACCCTAGATCCCTCTAGTGTGTATATAAGCCGGAGGGTTTAGTCAGTAGAGGCTATCAGAATTCTCATAGGCTACATAGCTAGCGTTTACCTATTACGATCTCGAGGTAGATCAACTCTTGTAACCCCTATACTCATCAAATACAATCAAGCAAGAAGTAGGGTTTTACCACCCTTAAGAGGGCCCGAACCTGGGTAAACAGTGTTTCCCCTTTTGTCTCATGTTACCATTGATCCTCAGACGCACAGTTCGGGACCCCCTACCCGAGATCTGCAGGTTTTCACACCGATATCGGTGATTTCATTGAGAGTTCCATTGTGTTGCCGATAGAGGGATCGATGGCTCGCCTTGTCATCAACAATGATATCACTTCTGGAAGGAACCTGGCTTTAGGACAAGTCCTCCATATTGGCGACTACACCATGGGTGCCCGACCGGCCATCAAGCCGATGGCGCCCCCCACGATCGCCAAAAATCATCTCCGCAACTGTCTCGAACACTCCGAAAAGATGGATCCGATAGACATCTCATCCTTGAATGAGCTATTAGATCGCATCACCGCCCTAGGTGAGGGAGTCCTGGATTATGGATTCCTCGGGTGTCCGGGCTGTGTAGCGTGGGGCGGACTGATTGGCCATGAAGATACAAGATAGAAGGCCTTCCCCCGTGTCCGTATGGGACTCTCCTTTGCGTGGATGGCAATCTTGGCATCCGGACGTGTAGTTTACTTTCTCTGTAAACAGACTCTGTACAACCCTAGGGCCCTCTGTCTCTATATAAACTGGAGGGTTTAGTCCATAGAGGATATCAGATTTTGCATAGGCTTGACAACTAGGTTTAGCCATTATGATCTCGAGGTAGATAGACTCTTGTAACCACTATACTCAAGAAAGTCTATCAAGCAGGAAGTAGGGTATTACGTCGATTAAGAGGGCCCGAACCTGGGTAAACATCGTGTCCCCTGGTCTCCTGTTACCTTTGATCTTCAGACGCACAGTTCGGGATCCCCTGCCCGAGATCGGCCGGTTTTGTCACCGACATTGGTGCTTTCATTGAGAGTTCCCACATGTCGTCGACGGTGGGATCGATGGCTCACCTGGTCATTAACGACAACATTACCTCTGGAAGGGCCCTAGCTCTGGGACAGGTCCTCCAGCTCGGCGGTTTCACCATGGGCGCCCGCGTGGCCGTGAAGCCTAAGGCAGCCCTCAAAATCGCTAATTATCGTCTTCACATCGGCCTTGAACACCCCAAAATGATGAATCTAGCAGATGTCTCGTCCTTAAATGAGCTACTAGATCGCATCGCCACCCCGGGAGTTGCAATAGACTACGATCAGATTGGGCTTACACCCTATCAGAGGGAAATTAGGTCCCCGCCGATCACCCATCTGGTAGTGGTCGTGGAGGAACAAGCTGAGAATACTTCTCCCCCTAAGATAAGAACAAGCTATGTTCACATTTTCGAGTCCTGCTAGCTGGTTACCCATCTTCGGGAAGAGACCTCATGTCCTCTGAACATAAGACCGGGCGTTGAGCCCAAGAACCACCAGGACACTCCGGATCCTGGGATGGTTACCTCAGAAATTCTTCAAACCCCGGATGCAATCACTACAAAAAAGACACATCCGTGACATTTTGGGCCGAACAATTTTTTTTCTATCATGCTTATGACACTTCTATGATGATAATTGTGACAAAACCCGGTATCATCATAGACGTGGTGGGCTCCTATTTCTATGACAAGTAATCACGACAGAAAATGGGATTTTCGTCCTGGGCGGGCCGGATGCAGCTGCATGACATTCTTTGGGCCGTCCATGAAGGAAAAAACCGTGGTAAATGTCGGTGTTCTCGGAACGGGGGTCCCCAGACTTGCCTGCCTGCGGCACACGTCATGGCTGTGCTAGCAGGCCTGTACGGCCCATCTTCATCGAGAAGGCATCCAAGACCCTCGCGAGGGGCCAAGCCTCGCGAGGCGGACGACGCAAGACCTCCTCAGGAGCGGCCTCGCCAGGCAGGCTCACTAGGGGCGGAGAGATCAAGGCAAGGCAAACCTCGCGAGGTTCTCGTGACGTGAGCCATGACGATCGAGACCAGGCGGGCGCCAGCGCGCGCAGTGTCCTCATTTCCTGTTTGGTGCTAAAGGAGAAAGCGCAGGCGCATAGTACCGAGGCGTAAAGCAAAGGATTCCATATCGGTGCAACAAGACGAAGACCAGCAGGACGGCAAGAAGGGGGTCACCATGGAGCCCAAGACGGCGTCACCACTAGAGCCATTTGCAGGCGAAGACTACTTTTGTCAGGATAAGCTGTACTAGCTGTACCCGTTCGAATTGGCCGTTGTTGGCTCCCTTCCCGCTCAATATTTGGGAAGAGGACCAAGGCCTCTATAAGTAGGACTAGCCACCACAAGAGGGGACGGATCAAGAGGTCGATTAGATCTAGAGCCAACCCTTAGCCACACACCAAGCACAAGAACTGCTCGACGTCAGGAGCCTGTTCTTCCCCTTGTACTATTCATCATCAGCCCAAGAGGCAATCCACCACCACCACACTGGAGTAGGGTATTACACCACAACGCTGGCCCGAACCAGTATAAATCTCGTGTCTTTGTGATTGTGAGTTCGTCGAGCTCGTTCTTGAGATCTTATCTAGTTAGGACGCGGATCGGTAGAAGGGAAAGAACTTCACGCGCACCCCAGAGTTCGAACCTTAAGGGTTTTGCCGGAACCCGTGATCCGACATTTGGCGTGCTAGGTAGGGGTGCGCCGTAGCCTCCCTTCCATCAATCTGCGCTCCATCGCTCCGTTGTCTCCATGGCGGATGCTCGCCCTGCTCGTGCTGAGCGCCGGGCTGCCCTTGCCACCCGCGTCGCTCAGACGGCTCCCATCGGCGGGCCACCTCGTCGTTCTCCGTCGCCTACCGCCAATGCCGCCATCGACCCGGCGGGGAACGAGCAGCAAGCATCATCATTGCACCCCTCGGTGCGGCGGGACGGCCGCACCGCCACTCCATCGCTGACACCGGCCGGTTCTTCATCCCATGCACGTCGTGCTCCCATGGACGTGCGTGCCGTGCTCCTCATGGCGCACGAGCTCTTACACTACCGCTCGGTTGACTTCCTCTACGAGGACTGGCTCGACCACATCGCCGAGCTTGTCCGCGCCGCAGGGGGCTCCCCTGCGCCGTCCCTCTCGCTGCCACGCCCTCCGCCAGCTATGCGCGACGTAGCTCACGGAGCACCTCCGCCACCTCTGCCCCAAGATGGCACCCTGGCACCAAGGTGTGCGGCCATGCGGCGCGACCCACTGCATGCGGCACCCACACAGGAAGAGAGAAGCTGCCAAGAAGTCCCACGCCCACGAGAAGCTGCTCCAGCGCTCCTCGCGCCGCCTCGGCCAGACCGCGTGGTAGTGCACGGACCCCATCAAGGCCAAGCTCCACCTCCAAAACGGGCCCCGGTGACCACGGCCGGCTGTCGCGCCCTCACCCCCGAGCCGCGTAGCGTCGCCTGGACGGGCAAGTTCAAGCCGGACCTGCCTCCTCGCTACGACGGCACCCCCGACCCCGCAGAGTTCTTGCAGCTCTATGAGCTGAGCATCGAAGCAGCCAACGGCAACGAGAAGGTCATGTCGAATTGGTTTCCCATGGCTCTCAAGGATGGTGCCCGCTCCTGGCTCCTGAACCTGCCACCGGGCACGATTTCCTCCTGGGACGAGATGCGCAACCGCTTCATCGCCAACTTCCAGGGCACACGCGACCGCCTGCCGGCGGCGGGTGACCAGCGCCGTGTCAGGAAACAACCAGGAGAGACCCTCCAGAAGTACATCCAACGTTTAAACAATGTTCGCCTCAAGATCCCCAAGGTGACGGACGAGGCCATCATCTCCGTGTTCTCCGATGGCGTCCGCAGCGTCAAGATGAAGGAGGAGCTCGCTATCCACGAGGACCTGTGCACTTCCCTGGAGTTGTTCAATCTGGCGACCAAGTGCGCAAGAGCTGAGGAGGGGTGCCTCTCCCTCTTCGAGCTCCCAGCTGCGGACACGGAGGAGCAGAAAGCCAAGGCCAAGGACGTGAAGCGCAAGGGAGCAGTCGTGCTCGCAACGGAACCGGACACCAAGCGCGGCAGAGACCAGCCCGAGTCATCCAAGAGCCATTCGCGAAGGACGCTTCGGTCGACGCCCCGAGCGCGGCGATCGGGGCTACGACCGAGGAGGAGGACATGGTGGCGGACGCTGGGACGACCGTGGACCGCTGGCAGGATCAACCTCGCGAGGGCGCCTGGAGGGATCAGCCTCGTGAGGACCATCCTCAGGGCAACGCTGGCCTTCCTCCGTTGCCGCCACCACCAAGAAGGAATGACGACCTCCATCAGGACGAGGGGGCCGGGGGCTTCCAGGAGCCGCGCGGTATCGCTTGCATTTTGGGCGGTGCCCAAACCCCAGCCTCGCAGCGTATCTTCAAACAGTTTGATCGTGAAGTGAATGGACTCCTCCCCAAGCTCGAGGCCACGCGCCCGCTCAGATTGTCCCAATGCCCCATCACATTCAATTCCGCAGATCAGCTCAAGTGCGCAGCTACCGCTGGCGCCCTCCAAATGCTTTGTTCACAAGTCATCAACAACGTGCAAGTTACCAAGATCCTCATCAACGGCGGCGCAGGGCTCAACGTCCTGTCCGTCGACACGTTCGACAACCTCCAAGTGCCATATGACCAGCTTCATCCTACCAAGCCTTTCCCAGGAGTGACCGACGGCTCCACCACACCGACAAGGCAGGTCCGCCTCCCTGTAACCTTCAGAGAATGCAAGAACTACCGCACCAAGCTCATCGACTTCGACATCGCGCACATCCGCCTGCCGTACAATGCCATCCTCGGGTATCCAGCCCTGGCTAAGTTCATGGTGGTGACCCATTACGGCTACAATGTCCTCAAGATGCTAGGAAGCGGCGGAATCATCACGGTCCCGTGCGAGGAAAGAGATGAGGTGTGCTCCCTCGAGCGTGCCTTCTGTCGTGGTTTTGTCACGACAGATGTCCTCATGAAAGGACTTAGTCGTGGAGCCCTCGCTACGGGTTAACTTGAAGGGGTTATAGCGGACGCGAAGACACAAGAGTTTATACTAGTTCGGCCCCTTCGATGAAGGTAAAAGCCTACGTCTAGTTGTGATGGGATTGATGTGGTCTCGATGGCTAGGGAGCAAATAAGCTTCGCCTAGGCCTCGAGTTGTTGTTGTTCCGTCCTTTGAACCGTCCCGGTCGTCCCCTTATATACACGGGTGACGCCGTTGCTTTTGAAGAGTCCCAATCTCCGGTTCATACTGTATCCGGGTTGGTCTCTCTCTATTCCTAACTTACAATACAAGTTTACATACCAGGCGGTTTACGGCCATGTGTTCTAAACCGGCTACAGGCCTTGGGCCCTTACTTTCATGCTTGGGCTTTTACACCGTTGGACTCATCGATGAAGTTAACCCGGCCGAGATAGGCGGTTTACGCCCAGTAGTAATATCCCCAACATTAGGCCCCAGATTAATTTGAATAGGTTCATGTCAATCCTTGATAAAAACCTTCATCTTCAATATCTTCTTGTAATTGTTGAACCGCCGTGATGTCACCTTCTCTGGTTGCTGTAAACCGACATGACGTCCCCATAAAGATAGCTTTCATGATACCTTCTTTGTTTAACAGATCCGCAATAATTGAGACGACAGCTCTGCTTCCCAGATTTGTGGTTCCTTGATTCACGCGCCTGACACAGGTCTCTTGCCTTATAAATAGGACCGAAGGGTCATTCCTTTTCTCCCCTCCGTCCCCTTTCTCTTCGTCTTCCTCGCGTCGCTAGCCTCGGAGCTCCACCGCCGCCATCGACCTCTGCACTGCGTCTTGAGCATTGCATCAACCTGAACGCACCAGAGAAACGCAGCAATCTTCCGCATCTCCTCAACTCTGGTAGGTCCTCAGTTCCCCTCGACCTAGATTCGTTCTAGGGTTTCTTGTTCTTGCAATGCTCCATTAACTGTTCATACTCATACCAGACTCCTGGCTAGATCTGTGACATCTTGCTCTGATTAGTAGTAGCTTTTAGCATCCTCCTGTTGTCTCGTGCTCATGTCCATAGATCTCGCACATCATCTCCTGCTCATTGCATCAATACTGCTCTGCTTTATTCTTTTTGGATATTTTTCTTCTTTTACGATGCGGCTTCAGATCCTTCGTTGTAGAGAAATCTTGCGAAACCTGTTTCTGCACACTTAGTCGTTCACAACCTCAATTGTTTTCAATATTTAGACCAGGCGGATTAACTTAACATAGAAAAAATTAAATAAACCGGTCTACACCATTAGTCCCCTTGTTGAACCGCCAGAAACTCCTTAACCAGACACTGTCGCTTCATAGACCTCCGGTTTAGATGTATTTGTCTCCGATTTAGCATTGTACACTGGTTCTCTCTTTGTCCCAACACATTTCTTGAACCGGATTTATATTTTTTGTAGATGCCCAAACAAGTATATGAGTGCAACTGGGCTCCTTCCCGTGTCAACGAAACTCAATTAAACAATCTGGTCCTGACTGGCGCTTTTAAGCAGAAAATACTATCCATTGGAGGGTTCCTGCAAAGAATGTCCACCCGCACCTCAAGAAGGAGAGGTTGTAGTTTTCGCAGATCACTTAGCCCGGGGTTTCAACCCGCTAGGTTCAAAATTTTACGGGATGTGTTAGCCAATTTTCAACTCCGTCCATGCAAGATCTGAGGCCCCAATTACATTACCAATATTTGTCACTTCCAAGTGCTCTGTGAGGCATACTTTCAAGAAGAACCCCAGTTGAACTGTTTAGAGACCTGCTTCCATCTAAACCGCCGCACGTAATTCACTTGACGGGCCCAACACGTAATTGGGTGGTGTGGCGATTCAAAAAAGAAAGGAGGTCACTTATCCTCATGTCAAACTGCACAGCCACCCCAAGGAATGGAATCAAACATGGTTTTATTGCGAGACACTTCACCGCCAATGAGAATCCTTTGCCCGGTTTTTAAATGGGAGCGACTCGATAATACACATCCCTTTCCGCAAAGATTAACCACCAATGAGAGAAGTAATCGCTCCTCAACTCTCCGAGCTCAGAGCCTTCATGGCCAATGGTTTAACCGAATTGATCTCATGCTGTTGGATATCATGGAGCATACTGCCCCTCTCCCAGCGCTCCGGTTTAATGTGTGAGTACACTGGTAGTGTCGACGACCCCCTCCGACATATTAATATCCAGCTTACCGATGATGAGGTCACCGACGCTGCGAAGAAAATGTTGAACGAACCGGAACACCTCTGTGCCCGAACCGGTCTGCTCCCCTTCTGTGCTACCAACAAACCACCATCTGTAAGAATTCTGACTATTTTTTACTGAATATATTACTGCCACTTCCGGTATCACTTTTAACATCAACTTCTGCTTAATCAGGGTGATGACCCATTCTGGAGCAAGAAACGTCCACAAGAGAAACCAGAGAAGCCAGACAAACCGGAAAAACCAATCCGGAAAAAGACCAAAGCTGTCAAGAAGACTGCTCATAAGAGGAAAACCACTGCATCTTATGATCCGGCGATGGATGACGATGTGGGTAATCCGGACCTTGAGGTAGAACTTGATTCGCTTGGCTTACTTTTCATACGCCTAATTAATGATGATATTTGTCAGGATGATGCTGAAACCAGTAATGCTGATGTTGTAGAGGTAACTATTCTCTCCTCTGACTCAAATCCTTTGCCTTCACACAAAATCCGTCAGCAAACCGGAAAATTAAATTTTCTCATCCCCTTGCTTACTTGGATCCCAAATTTCTTATGAAGACTCAACAACATGAAGTTCGCCGCAACTTCGGCAAGACAGAGCCAGGTAGTTACCTCCACCGGTTTACCGAACAGTCCGGTTCGGAAACGTCGTTCAGTGGTCTCTAATTTGCTTGTCAGTGCTTATCCTCAAGCAGGCTGTTTTCGTCAACCCCTTAATCCATCTGACTCCGATTATGAGGTCACTTCCCATTCCTCATCTGGCGAGTCATCAGCTACTCAGCTGCCACCACTTAAAACGGTGCTTGGGTAAGTCACTACTAGAAAAACCACTACTAATGGCGCACCTAATTTGGCTATTAATGGCGCATCTGTGGTGCGCCATTAATAGCACGCCATTAGTAATTTTTACTAATGGCGCACCACCTGGTGCGCCATTAGTATCTGAGTATACTAATGGCGCACCACAGTGCGCCATTAGTATATCTTGAGGGTGCGCCATTAGTAAGCCACCCAGGGGGCAAGTATACCCAGGTGCTTTGGCATACTAATGTCGCACCACATCTTGATCCGACAGTAGTAAACCCGGCAAACTAATGGCGCACTAACAAGAGATGCGCCATTAGTAACCATGGCATACTAATGGCGCCTTGACAAGTGATGCGCCATTAGTATGCTTTGTCATACTAATGGCGCTGTCATGTGATGCGCCATTAGTATGAATATTAGGTTTTTTTTTTTTTTATTTTCTGTTTTTGCACAGGTTACAAAATGTTTAATTTGACAAAATATAGACAGCACACATCAACAATAGATTCATCAGATACAATAGAAGATTAGTGTTTGAATACAATTCATCATATTAGTCTCCGAATACAATTCATCATATTAGTCTCCGAATCGAAAAGACCGAACAAAGATAGAACATTATATTACAAGTCTCGAGACCGCGAGTAGCGAGTTTGTCTTCACATTACAAGTCGATATCGATCATCTAAACTACCATCACATAGAAGAGAGCTGCGGTCATCACGATGAGCATCATCACGATGAAACTCGTCTTCATCGGGTTCCTCCAACGCTCCCTCCACTCTCCAGATAGATAGCGGGCGTATATAGATTCGGCCTCGGCCCTAGTGGTGTACCCTTTGTAACTGTTACCGCTGAATCTGTGAACCTGTCTTTGACACTCCTACCAGTCATCGTAGACTCGGGAACCTTACCCTTGTACCACGACATACGTCGGCATCGCTATGCACTAGCCAAAGCGAAGCGTTAGTACCAATTCACAGACAATACATAAGCAATATATAAGTATGCAACAGAGCGATCGGAAGAGAAAAGCAAGACATTAATAGCATCGATTACATCTAAGTTGAACGACTCTCGAAACCAAAGAGACATACTACAAGTTCATTAAAGTTTAATTACAACATGAGCCAATCGATGTTTCAGAACTGAACAACTCGACTCAAGGGACGGAGGCGTGGATGAAGCCGCCGTCTATCGTGGGAGTCATGAAAGAGCAGGCGTTGTCATCCTGCATTTGTAGCATTGTGTCGATGTCACTTTTGGACGGTTGATTTCTGAGGTAGAACTGCCCGAGGTACGGAAGGACATCTTGATGGATGATTTCCGCAAACTCCATTTGGATGCGAAAGAATTCTTGTCGAGGTCCGCGTCCTGGATTGCCGACACGCTCGCGGCCCAATCTTGGAGTTTACTCGGTGGCGAAGTTGATGATGGTCCCGTCACGATCGCCCGCATGTGATGGATGGCGTAGTAGGCACCCGCCGACCGCCCGGTATTTGCTTGGCCGCAGCGAGCGTCGTATTGTGGGAGAACACGTGCTTGCCGTGCATTACGAATAGGCCTGGTGAAGGTGCCTCCAGATTTGGCGTGGCGGGAGAACATCATCAAGAACCTTCTTGACATTTGTGTAGTCTACGTTCGGTGACGGTCCGGTCGAAATACGTGGCCATGGAATATTTGGGGCTTAGGAGGATGAGCGTGCAACATGTGTCACCGCAGAAAACACGGAATGTTAAAAGAAAAAGCGATCGAAATGTAAGAATTCATATGTTACGGGCGGTTGAGGGAGGACTTACTCGGGAAAGTAAGGCACGAGGAAGTTATCCTTATCTTGGTTTGCCGAATGGCGCCTTCGAGGTAAGAACTTCGCGACTTGCGGTCCCAGCGCTGCCCAAGATCTTGCACGCATGTAGAAGGGGTCAACTATCACGATGTCCGGTCTTGTCGCGAATGATCCGCATCTCCATACTCAGCGAAAATAGCGAGCGAAGGTGTAGTGCAGCGGATGAAGGATCAACATAAGCGTGGATGTCATCAAAAGCGCAGGACGATCGTGCGCCCGATGGAGTTATCCACAAAGCCCTTGCCCTCTGGCACCTTGGCATGAAAACCGGGTATGCCACATCCTTCTCCCTAAGACGCAGCTTCTCCAAAGAAAGAACAACATCATGCAGACTCCGCATAGCACCGGTTGCAGCATTGAGCATATTTGCCGGTAGCATCGCCCTACCCGCCACATGCACCCTCCTCGAGATATCCTGCGGTGAAGGTGGCCCGTCCCCGAGCACGGATCGTACTTTCGGTCGGGCTGGCTCGCACCCTTCTTAGTCTTTCTTTTGCGTGCCTTCTTCTTCTCTGTAATGGGACCGAGTTTTGCTCACAGACCGCCTTCTTGAGTGTGTTGGGGCTGATAATATTTCTCACCTACGCCTATCTCGAGGCTCGGTGAAGTCGGCGAGATGGGCGTCTCTGAGAGCTGAGCGCCGACGGCGCTGTTGCAACTTGGCTTCTCCAGCAGTGCGAGCTAGATCACACCACGTCTTTTGTTGGGTTTGGTTCTTGAGAAGGAGGCCCCATGAAGTCGCCATCGTACCCATGCTCGGCAAAGTCTTGATCGACGTTGCCAAATGTATCATAGTCGCCGTCGTCGTCGTTACGATCCTGTGCCATATGCATGTTTGGATCCAGTGGCATAGGGATGTCCGCACCGTTACGGCCGGTCTTGCCATGGGGTCGACTTGGCGCCCGGCCACGGCTGGCGGTGTTGTCTTTGGGGTGGTGTCCCCGCCCCAAACGAATCTGGCTCTTCGGCCAAAGCGAGGCCAGCTCAGGCAGGCGCCGAGGGTCATCACGTCATCATCGCCGGCCCGACGGGTCGATTCGGAGGTAACAAGTCGTCGCAGCCTGGCAGCACCGAACCAGTTGAACCCTAAACAAGTTGGGTGGCATCACGGGTACCGTGGAACAAGGGTTGCCGGTTGAGCGATTTTGCCCTTGGCGACATCGACCAACTCGTTGTTCACGAAGTGGAGGAGAGTGCACGCAGGCGTCGGCGGCGCCCTGCGAAAACATGTAGGGCGTCAGGATGCCCATCAAAGGCAAGGAGATGAAGTCCTCGGCGAGAGAGGCTTAATTAGTTACCGTGATGATGGCGTCGAGCTCGGCTAATGTAGAGGCACCGCCAACGGCGTAGCGTCTGATTGACGGAGGGGCCGCTTGCTGCGAAGGTGCCTGCCGGCGTACACCCGGGTGCATTAAGCTCCGTCTTGCGGCGTCGGAGACACCAATGCCACCTCCGCCGAGGCACCAATGGCCCCGCCATCGTATTATGCGAAGTTGCTGGCCGTGAAGCTAGGAATTGGGGCGGCCTGTTGGCCGCCCGCAATCCACGCACTCAACCCCGAGATCAAGGTAGGCACAAGGGCGGTGATCGTCGCTCCGAGTCGTTGTTCCACTTGCTCTTGGACAATCTCCGGAATCCGCGCCACCTGTGCCTTGAGTTCTTGAACCTCTCGCGCCTGGATTTCCAAGCTGGTCTTTTTCTCCTTCCGCACACCAGCGGTATAGTATGATCCCCATTTTGTCGACAAGCCTTTGCCAGCCACACGACCAGCTGACGTCGGCTTACTGAGCTTATCCTTGTTCTTCATTACATTCAACCCCTATTTAGAGTGGTGTCCCAAGGGTTGCTCTGAGTCGACCCCGACTACTGCTTTCGATCTGCGGAAGGAATGTGAACCATTTAGAAATTCGGCTTCATTAATTAGAATGCAACCATATGGAGCTAATTACGGGGGTGTATTCCTTACGAGAACAAGCTGAAGCTGCCCGGTCTTCGGATCCGTGGTAAGCTCCTTTGTTTTCGGGTCCTTCTTGTACCGGCCACGACAAAGTTCCTGGTCTGCTTGTCACCGTATGTATCGAAGAGGGCGGTAGGCCTTGCTCGGCACGCTCCGCCTCCTCCTTGTCCCATATAGGCTCCGCCACTCAGAACCGCCGGGACCGAGTGTGTGTTCCCCTATGTTCAGCTCCGCATTTGTTTCCCCACTCACTTGATTGGGAGCTTGCGGTGCTCGAGCAATTGATCTTGAAGTCGTTGTAGTCATCTTCGGTGATCGAAGGATTTTTCTCCTTGATCTTCTGATAACTCTCACCTTTCTCGATCATTCTCTTCACATTGATTTTCCAAGTAGACATGGCCTTGCTCATCTTCGTGAGGGCAGCATTGTTCACTTTATTCCCTTTGAGCCTTGTGTTTTCAAATTCAGCGGGGAACTTGTATCGTTCGTGCAACTTCGTGAAGAGGAGGTTGCGCAAATTCCCTCGGTCAGGATGCCTCGTGTTCTCGGTGTTGATCGAGACGGTGCTCGGAGAATGCACCCGAGCTGAAGCGAGTACCCTTGACTATTAGTTCGGGCGCCGTTGGATTCCCGTTGGAGTCCACTTCAAGAACTTCCTCCTTGAGGGTGCGGAGCACGATCGAGCGCCAGTCCTTCCGTTGCCTCTTCGGTTGGCTGCCATCTGCGCGTGCGCCGCCATCATCAGTGGTGGCATCCTCGGCGGCACCATCAGTGGTGGCATCAGTGGGGTCATCCTCGGCGGTACCATCAGTGGTCTCAGGATCGGTGGGGAAGGCGGCGGCCTCATACAAGTGAGGTTGTTCCTCCATCTCCTGGGACAACTCCCGTAATGCCTTGCCGCCCAACCCCGGCCTCATCGTTGTGGGCCATGTTTCTCTCTAAATAGAAACAAAGTTTGGTCAAAAGTTGGTTATTGTCAAGGAACAAGATCATGGTCTCATCATTTAGGGTTTGTCGACACCGAGGCATCCTAAAATCTAAGCTTTTATCATTGAGGGTTTTTCGACGCCGAGGCACCCTAAAAGCCTAAGCTTTCATCATTTCGGTTTTTATCGACACCGAGGCACCCTAGAAGCCATGCATTAGTCACAAATGCACGCGGGGCACTTGATCCTACTTAATTAACTACTAAAATACCCGGCCCATGCATTAGTCACAAGTACCCCATATGTCCTATTTTTAGCAAAGTCATGCTAAAATTCATGGAAAATTTCAGCATGACCTTTACTGAAAATAGGACATATGGAGTACCCGAATTTGCCGGAACGGAAGTTAATCGACATTCCGGCAAACTCAAGGGCCTCTCGGGGTACCTGCAAAATCATTATCCCAGGTGGACATGGATGCAATGTCACATGTCACATGGATCCCACACCCACAGGAGCTGGTGAAGCTTCATGTGTATTTCAGAAAACCAGCCTGACTAAAGAGCTTTATGTAGAAAACAAATCACTCCACCAGCTCACACAGGATCATCCCTCTAAGCAATTACTCAAAATGGGCACTAGCAGCAAAATGAACATTTTACAATCTGAACTTTTTTTTGTCATCTATATGCTCATTTAACTTTGATCCAAATAGTATCAAAGTTCTTAGAAACAAGCAGCTCTGCTAACAAAGAACGATAAAAATGGGGCTTGCCTTAAGATGGGAAGTAAAGTTGCAAAAACTATCACAAAAGAATGTAAAAATGGAACATAGCTCAGCATTTGTATTGATAGGAACAAACATAAAATCAAACCATGGGCATCTACTAGGTACAAAGATACATTTTGTTAATGAATAGACAACATCACCTTTTATTTATCATGGTTGGTTCTGTTCCATAATTATATCAGCCCAGAGTGTCTTATTAGATATCAGACTGAATTGTAATGCACCCATTCTAAAACTTTAAGTGAAAATAACCCTTGGTGTTTGATATGCATAACAATGAAAGATGTTGGTTCACATCTTTGACTGGAGTAACAGAGGCATAAAAGTAGAAATTACAGGTCAGAGGATCATCTTTGATTAAGGTTACATTTTTTATCGCAAGTTACAGGTAATTAGAGTATGTGGCACTGTCTTGTGTTGACTAACTCATAAATGATATTATCATCTTTACTCACCGTTATGTGTACCATGGCTGAAATTCCACCATTATAATACATGCCTGCTTGGCTAATTAGCAAGTAAGTAACTCTTACATTATCAAAGCTTGCCAGTTTCTGAAATCAATTACTGACAGGGAATAGCACAGGCACATAGCAAACCTATAACTTAATGATGGTTATTAGGGAAGACAGGAAATGAGGATGGACAGAACCATATGTTTGGGAAATGCAAATAGAAGTAGTGCTATGAGAGTAATTTTTTTTCAATTTTCATTGATGTTTCAAATTAGATCGGTGCACATGTAGCTGCAATTTCTATTGGTCATCCAAGATGGGTGTTCACAGTAAAGTAATATATAGTGGCACTAACATAACCAAGGATTGCTTTAAAAAAAAACATAACCAAGAATCACCTTCCACGTGGCTTCTTCTCTTTAGCCTGGCTTCCTTCTGCAAAGTGGGCAAATACTTACATGCTGCTGCGGTAGGTACTTCAGTCGCCTTTCCCTTCTTGTTCTGTGATCAAAACCACGATGAGAATGCAATACACACCAAAGAATATCATATACAAGAATTGCAGAAATTAAACAAGGTCAGGACCCACACTATCTATTCTTTCTTCATGGCAGAATATCATATACAAGCACGAATTTTGTTCACATTTATATAGCAACAAATATTTATACGCTCATATAGCAGCACTAAGTATATTGCACTTAGAAGAAGATTTGCTTTTACATCCCACCCAACTTAACAATCTAGTAGAGTTGTGATTTATTAATATTGTCTTTCCTTTGCAGGTTCATGTCAAGTCGATCGAGGATTTCGCGCAGCTGGGTTGTTTCGATGAGAAATTTCATGAACTCTCATTCCCCTCTTGTCAACCTATGCGCAAAACTGATATATAATCTACAAGTCCAGTATAGTGGAACCGATACGGCCCAGGATTTATGCTTTTCATCTCTTGATTGATTTACCGACATGCCATCTTGAATCGAGATAAACTTGTGTGGACACGTGGTGCTGCCTACAAGCTTGTTCTTGCATAGAAACAACAGAACAATTTACAGCTCGACCGGAAGAAAAAGAGAACAACATAACCCACTCCGGAGAGTGGAACTGCTATGATCTATCAGTAGTAGTATGATTTATGCTTTCTCATCTGCTGATTTACCGACATGACATCTTGAATCGGATAATCTTTTCTAGACCTGTGGTGTTTTAAGCTTGTTGTTTTGTGTAGAAACAACAGAGTAGTTTACAGCTCTGGTTGGAGGAAACTAAGTGTCAATGCAATGTATAATGCAGAGATTTGAAACCACAACAATAACATGCTGGAACAAGTTCTTATTAAATAGGAAAACCATAAATGAAGAAGGCAGCCAGTTCCTCTGTTTCACAAAGAGCTGCTTTGAATTGAAAGTGATTTGCTTTGCAATGCAAGGGGAAGCTGAGCAGAGGATCAGAACAGTGTTCTTTTTATCTGCTCTATAAAAAGAATTTTTATCCATGGTTCAGATTAAGAGCTCATGTTAAAAAAACTATCTGAAATTTTTAGGCATCCAAGGTTCATGCAAATTATCATGCTCATATGGAGAACTTTGAATGTTCACGGAGATAAACATTGATGGGTACTGAAAAATGTACATATTTTTAATCCCTACAAAGGCAAGGAAACTATATTTTTAATCTCCATTGATTTAGTTTTGAGGGGGAGGAGGAGGAGGAGGAGGGGGAGCTCACGGGGGTGGTGGTGCTCCGGCGACGGTGGTGTGGACGGGCGGGTCGAGGTGGGCAGCGTGGCCGGGCGGCGGGCAGCGTCCGAGGCGGAGTCGGGCGGGCGAAGGGCGCGTCAGCTGAGGCGGCCTCGAGGCGGCGGGTCGCGTCAGGCGGCGGGCGTCGGCGTCCGGCGGCGGAGGTTAAGGCTGAGGCGGGTCACGACGAGGCTGGGCGGGCGTCCGGGCGGGTCGCGTCCGAGGCGGCGGGGCAGCGTCGAGGTGGCGGGGACGGTGGCGTCGAGGGAGGCGGGGCGAGGGAGAGGGAAGGCGAGGAGAGGGCGAGGGAGGGAGAGGGCGAGGGCAAGGGCGAGGGTCAGGGCAGCGGCAGCGGCAGCGGTGGATCGAGAGGGAGAGGGAAGTAGCGAGGCGGAGAGGGAAGGGGGGATCGGGTGAAGGGGGAGAGGGCAGGGGGGATCGGGCACAATACTAATGGCGCACCTCACCGTGGTGCGCCATTAGCATGTCCACACTAATGGCGCACCTCACCGTGGTGCGCCATTAGTATTTTTTTTATTTCAACTCGAGCCAAAAGGTTATGTACTACGAGAACCTATCCACGTCAAGCCCACTCTACTAGCTCGACCGGGTCACCGCCAGTTCTCACACGGGAGGTCCTGGGTTCGACTCCCAGGCTCCACAAATTTTTTAGCATTTAAAAAGCTGTTTGATACTTATTTATGTTTAAATATGTTCAAACTTGTTTAAATAATATGATAATATTTTTTATAAGACAGTAGCATTTAAAAATCTGTTTGATACTAATTTTTTTATAAGGCGGTCTCTTGAGGTGCAGGGTCGGCGTGGCGGCGGTTGAGTAGGGGAATCGAGGGTGCGGGGGGTCGGCGGTGGCGGCCGGTGGACTGGGGGGGTGCTCGGTGGCGAGGGGGACCGGATCTGGCGAGGTGGGATAGCATTCGAGATGGAGGAGGATCGAGATCGAGTGTCCATGAAATTTAAAAATATTCATGATAGTTCAAAAAGTACCCATGAAATACAATCGAGAAATGAAGGCTACGATTTAAATACAATCGATCTTAGCAAGCTATCTGTTCACAATCTTCTTGCCCTTCTTTTTCGCAAATGGAGTTCTTCTGTGGAACGGACGTCCTTTAGGTAGGGTGTTCCTGCTTCTTCTTGTGGTGTATGCTGCTACTTCATCATCGTCGTCATGTTCGATCCTCGAATCGCCCGTGCTTGTCGAAGTCTTGCTCATTGGCTACTCCATCCATTCCGATGATCTTCCTTTTGCCTCTCCTCACGACAACACGACCGGCTTTGGCGGGTCGGTAATGAAGAAGCATTGGTCCACTTGGGAAGCCAGTACCCATGGCTCATTTTTCGCGGTGACGTTTATACCATGTGTCTTGAATTTGGCTTCGGGTATAACCATGGTGGTGAAATACCGGTCTTCTTTTATGACGTTCTTGGCCCATCTGACACGGAACATCGGGACCTTCTCTCCAGTGTAGCTCAGCTCCTAGATCTCCTCGATCCTTCCGTAGTATCTGTCCTTGTCGTTACCGGTGTAGGATTCCATCGTTACCCCAGAGTTCTGATAACCATCGCTCTTCATGTCCTTGGCCTCGGTGTAGAATGTGTAGCCGTTGATATCGACGCCTCATAGGTCATCAGGTTGTGCTCGTCGCCCTGTGACAAGGCGAATATGAGTTGTTCTTCCGCGGAAGAATCCTCATGTAAAGGGTACGACAGAAGCTTGTCCTTGAACCAACGCGTGAAACATGAGTTGTGCTCTTTGAGTGTATCTCCGTCCGTCCTCTGTTGGCCTCGGTCATTGTACGTCTTTTTAATAAAGGTTTTGTGCTCTACCACCCAAGGATCGACCACGTCTATGTGTTGTAGTGCGACTAGGTTTGCTCTTTCAAAGTCGGCGAGTCGACCCTCGAAGTCGACATGCATTTCGCGGCGACCCTCACGGTGACCCCATCCAGTGAGCCTGCCGAGGTGCCTGTTGACGGGCAGACCAACGGGTTCTCGATGCCTAGATAATTAAATGCGATGGGAGATGCACTCTTCGGTCGAAAAGCCCACGGCTATGCTTCCTTCTCGGCGTGACATGTTGCGAACGTATCCTTTGATGACACCATTCATCCTTTCGAACGGCATCATGCGTGCAGGAGCGTCGGCCCGAGTTGGATGATATCCTCCACTATATGGACCAGCAGATGCACCATAACGTCGAAGAATGCGGGCGGGAAGTACATCTCAAGCTCGCAAAGTATCACCACGATCTCTTCCTGTAGCCTTCTGAGTTGCCTCACGCCAATCGACTTCCGAGAGATGACGTCGAAGAAGTTGCATAGGCCAAATAGCGTTTCACGGACGTGCGCTTCCATGATCCCACGGATTGCAACTGGAGCGTCATCAGCACGTGACAGTCGTGAGACTTCATCCCGCTGAACTTCTGTTTCGCTGGGTCTAGGTATCTGCTTATCTTCCCCGCGTAACCGTAAGGAAGTTTTACTCCTAGGAGGCAGGTGAAAAACTGCTCGATCTCCTCCTGACTTAGAGTGAAGCACGCGGGAGGGTAGTCATTTCCGGTCTTCTTGGCCTTTTTGCCTTTGCGACGACTTTCTGTGTCCTGCTTCGCCTCATCATCATCATCATCATCATCATATATAGCGTGAAGCTCCTGCCTGATGCCCATTGATTTCAAGTCTGCCCTTGCTTTCGGCCCATCTTTGGTCCTCTCTGGCATGTTCAGCAGGGTACCAAGCAGACTCTCGCACACGTTCTTCGTGATATGCATGACATCAAGGCTGTGAGGCACACGGTGGCTCTTCCTGTACGGCAAGTCCCAAAAAACAGAACTCGTTTTCCATACCTTCAGCAGCGGCTCTGGCGCCTTCGCTTCTTTCCCGGCTCTGGCGCCTTTTGCTTCTTTCGGCAAAGGCGGTCTATCCAATTTTTCAACAGCTTGTCTATTTCCTCGCCGCTCCTGCATTTGCAGGCGTTTTGAGTTCAGTTTCACCATCGAACAGATCCTTGCGTTTCCTCCACGGGTCATCGTCGCGAAGCCACCTTCGATGTCCCATGAACACGGTTTTCAAGACCCGGGATCTCTATCTAGCTGGCGATACGTTGTGTCATCCATGCACCTTACGCATCCGGAAAATCCGTGGACTACCTGCCCGCGAGATATCCGTAATCGAGATAGTCGTGCACCGTCGTGAGCAGTGCGGCTCTCATAGGGAAATATTCTTTCTCTGCGGCGTCCCACGTATTGGCTGGCGTTTTCCACAGCGTGTCAAGCTCCTCTTTCAGCAGCCCCAGATACAGATTGATGTCGCTCCCTGGTTGTTTCGGCCCTTCAATTAGCATACTCATGTGAATGTACTTCCTCTTCATGCACAACCAGGGGGGAAGGTTGTACATCCACACAAACACAGGCCAGGTGTTATGTGCTTCTCCGCTGCCAAACGGATTGACTCCATCGGTGCTCGCGCCCAGACGATGTTCCTTGGATCGTTCCCAAATTCCGAGTCTTGAAGTTCAACGCTTGCCATCGCTCGCATCCTTAGGGTGACTCAGCATCTTGTCTTTTTATCTATCTCCGGATCATTTGCGTCATCTTCCCGCTTCTTCTCCTCCCTATCCGGCGTGCCAACGCAGGAGCTTTGCTACCTTAGGGTCCGCGAAATAGCGCTGCAGACGAGGAGTGATCGGAAAGTACCACACCACTTTTCGAGGAGCTTTCTTCCTCTTCTTGTATCGAGTGACGCCGCACACCGGACATATGGTAGACTCCGCGTGCTCGTCCCGATAAATGATGCAATTGGTCATGCACACATGGTATTTCACGTGCGGTAAATCGAGAGGACACACGATTTTCTTCGCCTCCTCCAAACTGGTCGGCCACTTGTTCCCCTTGGGAAGACGTTCGTGCTGTAATGACATGTTCTCGTCGAAGCATCGCCGGTCATTTTGTGTTTTACCTTCATCTCCGAGCCATGAGCGTTACTTTCAGCGGATATCCTCGGGCCTGCATCCTTCATACAATGGAGTAACCGCGTCTAACTCAAGTTGATCCATCTTGGCTTTCTCTCGGCGGCAGCTCTTGCGTTATCCGTCTGCTTGAGAAGCAGCTCGAATATGAGGGTCCTGCACCCAGCCCATCGATGGTCCAGCGTAAATGCGCTCGCCCGGCATCATCATCTTCATGATCATGCCCGTCGCCTGCTCCGGCATCTTCCTCATCATCATGTCCTGCATCTTCTACATGATGATCGTACAACATCACAGCCGTGATCATCTCCACAGGGATTCTTCGTCTTCTCCCCGCCCGAGCCGGTGGTTGTCTTCCTGCCCTTCCTCATTTCTTGCCCGCCCGCATGGACGACTTCGTAGTCATCTTCATCACCTTGCCACCGATAGCCATCCATGAAACCACGCAACAGCAGTGGTCCCGCACCTGCCGGAATCCGGGTCCGCAATAAGGCTCTTCAGCTTGCATCTTTGACACGGACATATTATCTCCGTCTCGTTCTTTTGAAGCATCTCGGCCTTCGCGGACCTCAAAAACCTATTCACGATGCCTTTGGTCATCGTGCGGACCATGGTCGCCTGCGGGGTAGAGCAAAACGATATTTTAGAACCAAACAAAAATTTGGCATGACTTTCCATAAAAATAGGACCAAAAGAATGCTTAATGCCAAAATTCTCGCCGAAACGGAAATGAATCAACATTCCGGCAAAATATTGGCAACTATCGCATTTCAAATACCGGTACACCTCCAAAGACAAACACATATGCAACACCACAAACATATGAAACACCACGAACATACATAGATCTAGCTAGGTCGTAAAAAGTGCATGTGCACATTGTTGTAGGAAGAACGACCTAAATATAGCTTCCCCCTTACTTACCTATTAAAACAAGGTAATTTAACCACTTAATTTGAATGAATCTATGGTGGAAATGAGGTGAAAAAGAGGAGGCACCCGAGACAAGGAGGAGGTGGAGAGAATGAAGTGGGGAGAAAGTGAGTGTGTAGGTAGGAGAGGCTGTCCCAAATATCTTGTTGCTACCCACTTACTAATGGCGCACCTCTTGCATGGTGCGCCATTAGTAGTTACAACTACTAATGGCGCACCCAAGCAGGATGCGCCATTAGTATGTTTGGATAGGCGCACTAGTTCAAAAAAAATTCTATACTAATGGCGCACCCACAGCCTGGTGCGCCATTAGTATTTACAACTACTAATGGCGCACTTGGGCAGGATGCGCCATTAATAAGTTTGGATAGGCGCGCTAGTTCAAAAAAAAAATCTATACTAATGGCGCACCCACTGCCTGGTGCGCCATTAGTAGTTACAACTACTAATGGCGCACTCCGGCAGGATGCGCCATTAGTATGTTTGAATAGGCGCACTAGTTCAAAAAAAATTCTATACTAATGGCGCACCTTTGCTTGGTGCGCCATTAGTAGTTACAACTACTAATGGCGCACTTGGGAAGGATGCGCCATTAGTATGTTTGGACAGGCGCACTAGTTAAAAAAAAATGATACTAATGGCGCACCCTTTGCCAGGTGCGCCATTAGTAGTTTAAACTCTAATGGCGCATCAGATTGTGGTGCGCCATTAGTATATACTAATGGCGCACCAGCTTTCTGGTGCGCCATTAGTGTCAATCCCATCTATAGCCCTTTTTCTAGTAGTGAGTTATGCATTTCATATTGTTTCTACTGCATCATTGTGTAGTATATGCCGTATTTGACTGTTATTGTGCCTTTTCAGGGCCAAGCCTAGGCCGAGCAAAAAGGCTCGTCTGGATAAAACAGTCGACGAATAGACTGACCGTGAATCGGACAGCGCCCAAATCTTGAAGCGGCTATGTGTGAAGATACTCCCAATGATCCGCCACTGCAAGATGACGATTTTGTTGCTGAAGAAAGGCCTCTTGACACCTCCCTTCCTGCTGACCAGCCCAGAAGCCCAACCCGGATTAAAAAATACACCAGTCCAATCCGGCCTGCTGACAAACCGACTGTCCCTGGTCAAACCGGTGATACCAAGGACGATGACGTTGTGATTACTGGCTTTGGCCACAGCGAACCGGGTAATCCGGTCGCTTTATCCAAACATTCTGCCAAAGAAGAATTTGCCACTATGAGCAAGGGCAAGTGGGATGTTGATCTAGCAACTTACGCCGCTCTGAGCCCCCAAGACCTTCATTCTGGCTACTTGAACCGGCTGTATACCAGCGTGATTATGAAGCTGGCCTGGTGAAGATGATGAAAGAAAAATTCGAGGTAACCTCCATGTTCTTTTCCCGCTTGGATATTTCAATTTTTGTTAACTCTCCTAGCCCCCAAGGGCCGGTTCAACTTAGTATAGTTAAACCGGGACTTAGCATAAACTCAATGCTTCAGAATCCACTGATGTAGCCCTCAAAGGCCGGTTCAACTTAGTATAGGTAAACCGGGACTTAACATAAACTCAATGCTTCAGAATCCACTGATGTAGCCCCCAAGGGCCGGTTCAACTTCGTATAGTTAAACCGTGACTGTAGTTTATATCACCGCATCAGAACATGTTCGAGCAAATAGCCATTAGCCCCCAAGTGCCAAATTGAATACCTGTATTGAGCTTGGGACTTTGTGATTTTATTGGTAGATGAAGATCAAATATGCATTAGCCCCCAAGTTCCAAGTGTATGACTGGTTATGCACTTGGGACTTGTAATGAAGATATTTAACATGCTCCCTTTTTGTTGCAGAGTGAGATACGCCAACAAGCCTCTCAAATCAATGATCTTCAAAAAATCTGAAATCTCAACACGCAGAAACCTCCAAGGCCAAGGATGAGCTGAAAACCGCCTTGACTACTATGGAGCAGCTCAAGGAGTGGTTCAAGTCTGAGCGGGCCGGCTGGGATACTGAAAAGGCCGCTTTAACCAAAAAGGTTGAAAATGTTGAAGCTGCCCTTAAACCGGTAGTAGATGAGCTGACCAACGTGAAGCGGCAAGTGCATGCCATGACTGCTGCCATCTTTGGTAAGCTTCCTTTGGCTTCTGTGATAATCTTGGCCTTCTTATGATAAGTCCGGTTTGTGATTTCTCTTGTAATGCTGTAGGCACACGCATTGATCACTTGGGGTCAGATGTTCGGATGAAATTGAAAGTTGCCTACACTTTAATCGAGCAGCTGTACACTGGAGCGCAGCGGATCATCTCCATTGCATCACACAACAATCTAGCACCCTCCTTAATTCAAGATACTCTTAGGAGGTTGTCAATGCTTCCCGCCCGGGTTGAAGAGCTGAAGAAATCTGCTACTCGAACCGGTGCCATTAACGCCTTAATCCGGGCAAAAGCATGGGTGCCAGATTTCGATCCTGTTGAGGCAGCTCAGGGCTATCCCAGTCTAAAGGAAGACGGTTCAAAGTTCAATGAAGATGACCTGAGAGCGATAAACCGGGCGGTGCGCCCTCTGGCTTGCCAATTGGCCGAAGAAGCAAATTTGTCGCATTATCAAGCTCAATATGACGATCAGAACAAACGAGTAGCTACACCTATTCCCGAAGCAGAGAACCTGATCCCTCCGATCCGTAAGCATACTTACGCTCCTGATATTGAACCATCTTCCCTAATCCATGAGGAGGCTATATTTCAAGCTTTAATGGGAATCGACTGGACCACTGTTGACTTCCAGCCGCTGGGTAGAGATGAAGAGGCTGAGGCGGCGCAGGACGAACCACAACCATCAGACCGGGGCGGCGAGCAAGCATGAACCGGAAGCCGGTTTAAATAACCGCTTCATTATATTCCGCCAAGAAAACAATGATCTTATTTGGGCACCATATTGCCTTGTAATAGGATAGCCAACACCTATGCATTTAATATGCCTCCGTGCATGGGTGCCGATACTTTTGCTTGAATGATCGAAACCTTCCATCTATATTGCCTGCAGTCACAAAATCTTAAACCGCCATGGCGGTTTGTGCCGCCAACCGGCTTGTGACGTTCATATATATATGAAATGAAATATTGAGGTATATAATCAAAATTTGTGATACAAAATACCTGCCATCGATGGGCATAAAGTTGGCTTAGCCAATCTTGAAGCGTAGGTTGTATAAACCCTTACCGTCAAAGGAGAAAATAGCTCCTGTGTTTATAATGCCGGTTTACCACGTAAACCGTGCCGGGTCATGACAAGCCCCCTGTTACTCCATAATGGGATGTTAACAGAAAAAAGTCAAACCGGAAAAATTATCTTCGGATTAAAGAATGGACCGAATTCCGTCAATTGACAGTTTGAACCAGTTTAAAAATGTTATCAGTTTAAGAAACACAACAAAAATCAAATAATAGTTATGAAAAAAAAACATGGAAGCAAAGGCAATGATAAACCGTTTGCAAAAAAGAAGGCTTTACTGAGCCGATCAGATGGTGTTACCATGGTCGGACACGACCAAGCTCCCTATAAGGTGTAGCCATGGTTCAAGTCAGCCAGGCCCCAATGTAAACCGTGGCATTATGCCGATCAAGTGGCGTGGCAATGGTTCGGGTTCGACCAAGGCCCCAAGTGACTCTATGGCCTTAGGCCGATCAAGAGGCGTGACTGGTTCAGACTTGACCATGTCCCCAAGTGATCTGGTGGCTATTGCCTATCAAAAGGTGTTGCATTGGTTTGGACGCGACCAAGCCCCCAAGTGATATCATAAAACTTGTGTTCTGCATATTAGTTGATGCTATATCACCCGTATGCCTGTGCCAAGTGGTTGGCTAGTATACCTTTGTCAAACGCAGGCCCCGAGATAGCCTGTGGAGGGCTGTGGCGTCTCGAGTGTCTCCCGATCGAACCCGTAGGATCGGCAGTAAAAGCCTCCTGAGAGGATGCGGCGGCGGCAGTCTGGGCTGCACGCAAGCTAGGACTAACCCGGCTCGTCAGGGGCTCACGAGGGGAGGCAACTGAGGCAAAGCGGCGACCGGAACGCGAGAGATTGATCGAACGAGACTAAACACCCCCTTCCCCAAACACACGCAAATCTCAAATTCGAATCCAACTTAAATCCGGCGGGGGAAAGTGACAACCAAAGGAAAAGACAATGAAAGCAAACCAAGAAAGGCCACGTCCGGCACCTAGTCTAGTCTTGGACGTCTCCTCACCAGCGCGGAGCTAAGTGCTGCCACTGGGCGTGGGAGGGAGCCCCAGGGCCTGAGGCCGTCACCCCTGAGACTCTGGTGCGTGTACAACCCCACTCATTATTACGTGAGAGTGTCACGGGGCGGCGAGCTTCACAGGCATTGGGCCTTCTTCACAGGTACCGGCCTTGCTTCATATAGCCAGACGAGGGCCCCGCCTTGCGCCGCACTTTAGTGCCATCAACGACGACCGGAAACCAGGACGCCGCCGATGGGGTAGAGCGGTCGCTAGCGGTTCCCCCGACGACCACGGGTCCTCCACTAGGGGCACGCCCTGAGGCACCTCCCCAGCAGAGGGCCTACCTCCTGAGAACGCCTTGCTCTGAACGCCATGTGGTGATGCCGGATCTCGGCCCCTCTCCTGCAGCCCGGCGCCCTCCTCCCGAGGGGTAGGAGGCTGAGGCCAGGGCAACCCGCTCATTGTGGCGACCTGCACCTCCTGCGATTCATGATTAACGTATGCCTGCTCCTGAGGAATTAGTGGTACCCGATAATCGTCGCTTCCAGCGTGGCCGGTGGGGCCTTCATGGGGCTCCTGGAAGAGCTCAGCTTCTGTCGCCTCGTCCCCCCAGCTTGGGCTGAGGAGCGAGCCTTGTTCGCCCTCATGCTGGTGCCCTTGGTCCATCATGTGGGGCACGTATTCTTCTGGGGCCGTCATCCCGAAGGCCGCGCCATAGTGCTCCGCGTGCCATGCAGCTCTGCTTGAGGTGCCCACCTGTGGGTGGTAGCGCGGCGGCTCACTGGGGCCGGGGGTCGCGGCGAGTCCTTCTTCGCTGGCCGAGAGCGGAGGCAGCCATCAAGGGCCCGGTCCCGACAGCTGGCCAGTTGTTGAAGTAGTTTGGAGCCCATGTCGGCATGGTGGAGCCCCAGGCCGCCTGGACCTGAGGTGGGAGCTGGGTGCAGAAGGGATGAGCCCCCGAGGCGGCAAAGCCCAGGAGGTCTGCCACCCGCTCTAGCAGCACGTCACGGCCACCTTCCAGCAGCCTGCACTGCAGTAGCTCCCGGGCCACCGTGAGCGCGGCCCTCGAGTTCGCCTGCTCCCGCTGGGTGTACGGCTTCGCGGTTGCGGCGTGGTTGGAGGCCATCGCTGCCGACCGCGCCTGCTGCGGCATGAGAGTTGCCGAAGCCTGTCCGCGTTGCCCGCGGCCCGCAGCGCCCTGCGGACCCTGAGCTGCCTGGGGCATGGGGTCGCCCGAGGCGAGCGGCTCTGCGTGGGCGGGCCAAGCCGCCCAGGGACCGGGGTTGCCCGCCTGGTCGCCGGACATGATGATGACGATGCGACGGGACACGAAGTGGCAGAAGGTGGATCCCGGCGCACCCCTACCTGGCGCGCCAAATGTCGGATTTCGGGTTCCGGCAGACCCTTGAGGTTCGAACACTGGGTGCACGCGGAATCTCACCCTCTACCTACCTGCACCCTGCCGCCTCGCTTGGATCTAAACTACGAAAGGAACAACACAAGAGACACAAGGTTTATACTAGTTCGGGCCACCGTTGTGGTGTAATACCCTACTCTAGTTTGTGGTGTGGTGGATTGCCTCTTGGGCTGATGGTGATGAACAATACAAGGAAGAACAGCCTCGCGAGGGCCTGTTCTTGGCCGGGGCGATGAACTGCTTAGGGGAGTTCAGTCGCCTTCTCTCTCTCTCTCTCTCTCTCTCTCTCTCTCTCTCTCTCTCTGTCCAAGGTGCATCCAGCTACTGATCAGATCAAGGTGCCCTTAGCTCTGTGTGTGGCTAGTCCTATTTATAGACAGAGGCCCTGGGCCTCTTCCTAAATATTGAGCGGGAAGGGTGCCAACAATTGGCCATTTTGAAGGGGAACATCTGGTACACTTATCCTGACTAAAGTTGGTCCTCGCCTGTCAAAGGCTCTGGTGGTGACGCCGGCTTGGGCTCCACAATGACTTCCTTCCTGCCATTGGACTGGTCTTGGTCTTGTTGCACCGAAATGGACGCCTTTGCTTGATGCTCTCGCCCGTGCTTGCTCCCTTTGAACCAAAGAGGAAAGGAGGACACTGCGCGGGCTGGCGCCCTCCTGGCGCCCTTGGTCGTCATGGCTTGCGTCATGGGCACCTCGTTAAGTACCCCGCCTTGATCTCTCCGCCTCCTCGCGAGCCAGCCTGATGAGGCCGTGCCTGAGGAAGCTCCCTGTCGTCCGCCATGCGAGGCTTGGCGCCTCGCGAGGGTCTTGAGTTTGTGTTGATGAAGATGGGCCGTGTTGGGCCCCCTTTGAGCCACGCCGCAGGCCGCAGGCACGCAAGTCTGGGGACCCCCGTTCCCAGAACGCCGACAGCGACCGCTTCGCCGCGTACCTTCAGCTGCCCCAACTCTCCTTCATCAACAGAACAAGGTGACATTTTCCAAGTTTATTTAGCTGGGAGCGCCCCTCGGCCTGCATCATTCCCAGGCCACGTGGGTCCGTCCCTCTGGCATGTATCCCTTTTTATGTCTTTAGCTTACCATTTTGGGAGCGCCCCTCGGGCTGCATCATCCCCAAGCCGCTCGGGCCTGACCAAGTGGCACGTATCTTCCCTACATTTACCTAAGCCAGTATGCTTTCATGCTTAACCTATCTATGGCCATTACCTGCTTGATCGCCGCCCGCCATGGGAGCCGCGCGCCAACCGTCTTTCTTTAGGACCCATCGCGTGGGTAAGTTAAGCACGGCGTCTGTGCTCGGGCCCGTCCCTACAGCGTCGATAAACCCAGCGGCTGAGCTCTGTCTGATGGGCCGACCCCGTTCACGTCACCTCCTAGAGCCATTGGTGCTTGGTTTCTCACGCGATAACCTTAGGAGATTCTTCGGCGCAGGTTTACTGACCACCTCGCAGGACTAACACAGCAAAAGAGAACCAAGACCAGGCGCAACCCGCCTTGAGGTAGGGCCTCGTGAGTCCTGCGCTGCCTCATGAGTGCCCAGATACACCTCGTCTAGACCTGTCGTGCAAGCCACGTGTCAGGGCAGGGTTGTACACGCCCCGGGGGCTCTCCGCAGAGGGAGCCCCCCTCCCACGCACAAGTGGAAGCACCATGCTCCGCGCTGGCCGTCGACACAACCGAGGAGCGGCTATGCCCATGCACAAGCGGAAGCACTATGCTCCGCGCTGGTGATAAATAACTTAGGGCGGCCTCACGACCGTACCAACCTCAGGGAGCCCCAGAGCTTAGTGTCCGGCCTCATCGCAACGCCTCCCCTCGGGAGAGCCGCGCCAGGGAGCTCGGCACGGGGGGCTGCGCTCGGGTCACGCCCAAGCATACGCTACCCAACCAGGTCCCCCGGACCTAGTCGTCGCGCGCCCCTCCCGAGCCCAGCCATGGCGAGGGCAAAGGTATCGAGATTGTTTGCATGTTAAGGGGGACTCCTGAGCATCGCGACTCAGGAGCCTAACTGGTCACGTAGCCCCTCACTCCTTGGTCCGTCCTGGTCTCCGGTCGGCCCAACGACGGTTGAGGTATGCGCGGGGCCGGGCCCTGCTGACGTAGAACATTAACCTATCCTCGCGTACCCTTCCTATAAGTTGTTCGCACGTCAAGGGGGACCCCTGAGCATCGCGACTTAGGAGCCTAACTGTTCACGTAGCCCCTCACTCCTTGGTCCATCCTGGTCTCTAGTCAGCCCAACGGCAGTTGAGGTATGCGCGGGGCCGGGCTCTGCCGAAGCAGAAGCAGAAAAGAAGAAAATTGCAAAATCTCAAAGCAAATATTACAAGACATATTGTTCTCACAATATCAAAAGAAAGTTTAACGCCTCCACGAGGCCTGATGCATGCTGAAGGAACGAAGGTGCTCCTCCCTTGGTAGCCATCGCCCGCAGAAGGTGCTCCTCCCTTGGTAGCGTCGCCTTCACCTCCATCGCCAGCCGCAGGACCGGTGGCATCGCCGGTCGAGGGCGCAAGGACGAAGCCGCAGAACTTCTTCAGCAGGGCCTCCACCTGACCTTTCATGGTTGCGGTGGCAGCCGCGCAGTGTTCATCAGCCACAGGCTCCAGCATCTCGTCGTGACGAGCGTGGGGGTTGCGAGGGTACAGATGGCTGAAGACACGCGTCAGCGCAGCTGAAGAAAGGACACGAGCCTCAGCCTCAGCCATGGGACCGATGCCCTCCACGACTTCCTCAAGTGCCTTCACCAGGTGGGGAAGCAGCTGAGCAGGGCCATCCTCATTGGTGGTCAGCGGCTTCTCCAAGCCCTTCTCGAATAGTGATTTCAGCGCCACGCTGGACCTCTTCTCAAGAAGCGAGAAGGCCACGCGGTCTTCGGTCAGGACCTTCGTCTTGGCATCGATATCGGGCTCCCTCGCCTTCACCTTCCGCTCCAACTCCTCCAGCCGGCCGCGCTCCGTGGCCTGCGTCTTCGCCAGTTCTCCCAGTGCGGCATCGCGGCCCTTGATGGCGTCCTCCCGGGCCTTCATCTCCTCCTCCTTTGGTTCGCAGCCACGTGCTTCTTTTGCGCGCTCGTCGTGCAGACTCTTCAGCTCGTCCTCCAGCTCTCGGCAGCGGTCGCGGGCGGCCTCGGCGTCCTTCACCGATGCCTCGTGATCGGCCGCAGCTTTGGCGGTGGCCTGCTTCTCCTTCTCGGAGACCTCCGTGGCCTGGCTCAGCAATGCTCGAACCGCCGAGTCAGAGTGAAGCCAGCCAGATGCCAGCTCCAGGCGCCCGGCCACAAGGCGCGGGCTCACGCTCAGGAGATCTTCTCGCAGCTGGGCCATCTCCGTAAGGGCGGGCTCCAAGACGGCAGTGAAAGCGGAAGAACCTGAACCAGAGGCGCAGCAGGAGGAGGGGGCAGCGTTATCGTCAGAGCTTGGAAGATCGAGGGCTCCTAAGCCTTTGGGACCTCATCAGCCGAACCGGGCACCGGCACTTCCGGAGCCAGCGGGGCCACGGGGGCTGACTCCTCCCGATGATGCTCCTCTTTGCCTCGCAAGGGCGACCAGGCTGGGGAGGTGCGGGTGCTGTTGCCTCCTTTCTTTGCAGAAGGAGGCGCGGTCGCTGCATCCTCCTTCCTCTTCTTCGCCGAAGGCGTCAGCCTGATCAACCAAAGGGGAACGTCAGAAAATGGCAAACACAGGCAGGAACAGGATGAAGTTCGAAGCACTTAGTGGTCCACCGCGACATACTCCACCTTCCGCTTGGGGAGCCAGAAACCCAAAAGCGTCGGGGCCTGAGTAGTGGGCACACGGTCCCCGAAAGCTGAACACGGCGTAGCAGAAGGGCTAGAGGCGACTCCTGGCGGTGTCAAGGCGGAAGCAGCATCTCGAGAGACCAGCGATGATCTGCCCCTCGTCGGGATGAGGGGAAGCTGCCTCTCCTCTTGGCGGGCGTCGGTCTCGGCGTCGTCTGGCAGGGCACGGAAGATGTCGGCCTTGCTCAAGGGGGAGGTTTCTCCCATCTCCTCAGGGGTCTCCTCTGAGTCCACCTCCTCCTCCTCCTCCTTCTCGGGGGACTCGTAAGAAGACAGCTCCACCAGCTCGCGCACGTCAAAGGTCAGCTTGGAGGCCACGATTTGGCTCCCAGTCCTTGCGGTGGAACAAAGGAACAAAGGCGCTCGGAGGATACTCCTGGTTGTCCCTAACCAGGAGGCGCAGGACAGCAGTAAGCTCATTGTCAGCCAGGGCCTCCAGCCTCATGCGAGCCTTGTCCTCTTCATCTCCAAGCTTCCACAAAGGGCGCGCGCGCGCCTGAAGTGGAGCAACGCGCAGCGTTACGAATTCCCTCGGGAGCATGGCCCCTGAGGGAGTCCTGGATTAGGGGGTCTCCGGACAGCCGGACTATGTCCTTTGGCCGGACTATTGGACTATGAAGATACAAGATTGAAGACTTTGTCCCGTGTCCGGATTGGACTCTCCTTGGCGTGGAAGGCAAGCTTGGCAATACGGATATGTAGATCTCCTCCCTTGTAACCCACTCTGTGTAACCCTAGCCCCCTTTGGTGTCTATATAAACTGGAGGGTTTAGTCCGTGGGGCGACAACAATCATACCATAGGCTAGCTTCTAGGGTTTAGCCTCTACGATCTCGTGGTAGATCAACTCTTGTAATACTCATATCATCAAGATCAATCAAGCAGGAAGTAGGGTATTACCGCCATCGAGAGGGCCCGAACCTAGGTAAACATCGTGTCCGCCGCCTCATGTTACCATCTGCCTTAGACGCACAGTTCTGGACCCCCTACCCGAGATCCACCGGTTTTGACACCGACATTGGTGCTTTCATTGAGAGTTCCACTATGCCATCACGACAAGGAAGGATGGCTCGCCTCGTTGTCAGGGAGAACATCACCTCTGGGGGAGCCCTGGCTGCAGGCCAAACTCTCCGACTAGGCGGCTTCGTCATGACCGCCTATTCGGCCACTGCGCCGACGATGACTTCTCGGGCCATCGAAAATAGCCTTCACATCGGCTCGAAGTTTACCGAGCAGATGAACCCAATGGAACTCTCCTCCTTGAACGAGCTCTTGGGTCACATCGCCGCTTTGGGAGTCGCTACGGACTATGATCGGATTGGGCTTAAACCCGACCAAAGGGAGATTAATTGTCCACCGGTCACCCATCAAATAGCGGTGGTTGAAGATCAATGCGGCGATTCTCCCTCTATCTTGAGGACAAACTATGTCCGGATTCCAGAGCTCTCCGAGCCGGATATCCATCTACGGTTGGACATCGCCCAAACCCCGAACCTAGAATCAGGCAGCGGGCCGGACCTATTTGGCAACATCCCGGAGCCCGAACTTCCAAGATCGGAAACTCCTCTGCCCCTGGGTCCCAGATCGGGTCAAGGTTCGGCCTTAAATCCACCCACCCACCCAGATACAAATGATCTTTCCCACATTAGGCAAGAGCCCCAGGAAACAGTACATCACTATTGGGCCAGATTCCTCCTTGTCATGAACAAGGTCAAGGACTGTCGCGAGGAAGACGCAATTTCATTCTTTTGCAATAATTGCACGGACAAGGGAATCCTCAACGCCATAAGTCGCCGTGATATAACACACTTCACAGACTTGGCGGCCATAATCTTGAAATCTTGTCGCGATGGAAAGCGCTGGAAAACCCAAACAAAATTGCAGGATAATCCGGCTCGACTAAACACCCAGTCTGAATTAAAAGGGTGCACTCTCATAAGTCGCCCGACTCAATTACAAAGAAGCAAAAGCCCACTACAGGGCGTGGAACCGTATTGGAGGGATGGATTAATGTGCCCTGCAAAATCCATAGTACAGCGGATACCATACCAACACACAGCCTTAGAGCATGTTGGGTACTCCGGCAGGTGGCCAAGAGCGGTGAGGATCTCCTCATTCAAAACACCGCAGAGCACCATCCCGTGGATAACAATACAGTATTGACAGTCTTCGAGACCTTCGCCTCAAATAATAGGCGTAAGCGAGCACTCCGCGGAATCGCCGACGTCTGCCACATGGCAGCAATAAATCCATGGAGCAACACGGCTATCACCTTCAATGCCAGTGAAGAACCGAAATTCTGAACAGCCCGAGCACCAGCCGCCTTGGTCCTCAGTCCAATTGTGGACGGCTTTCGACTTACCAAAGTACTCATGGACGGCGGCAGCGGATTAAACCTCATTTATGAGGAGACTCTTCAAAAATTGGAAATAGACAGGACCCACATTGAGCAAATAAGCACGACCTTCAGAGGAATCATCCCTAGTCGGGAGGAAAGATGTGCTGGGAAAATCACACTAGATGTGGTATTCGGCACGCAGGAGAATTATAGGTCCGAAGAAATTACATTCCAAGTGGCCCCGTTCAGTAGTGGATACCATGCCCTTCTAGGGAGGGAGGCATTCACGATCTTCCAAGCCATACCCCATTACGGGTACATGAAGCTCAAAATGCCCGGGCCCAATGGAATCATCACTCTAGCTAGTGATCTGGACATAGCACTCCGCGCCGAAAACAAAACAGCCGCACTGGCCCTCAAGGCATTATCCAAACCCTCACGGCTGAGGAATTAACTGTGCTGCGCTCCACAGTGGACAGGGACGACGTGATACTCGACAAGAGATCCAAGTCCGCCTGTTTTAAACCAGCGGATGAAATAGTCAAATTCCAAGTCCACACAACGGACCCTACAAAAACAACCTCCATCGGGGCACAGTTAAACCTCGCTGTAGACGCCGCACTACGGGAGTTCCTGCGCGAGAATTGGGACATATTTGCCTGGCATCCCTCAGACATGCCAGGAATCCCACGCAAGCTGGCCGAGCATAGCCTTAACATTCTAAAGGGATTCAAGCCGGTCAAGCAGACTCTTCGGCGTTTCTATGAACCTAAGAGACAAGCCATGGGAGAGGAGCTAGCCAAGTTACTGGAGGTCAGATTCATTAGAGAAATAAAACATCCGGACTGGCTAGCAAACCTGGTCATGGTACCAAAGAAGGATAAATCCTGGCGCCCATGTGTGGATTTCAAAGACCTGAACAAGGCTTGCCCCAAGGATCCCTTCCCCCTCCCCCGCATCGATCAAATTATCGATGCTACTGCAGGACACGACTCATTGTGTTTCCTCGATGCATACTACGGATACCATCAGATTAAGATGGCGGAGTCCGACCAAGCCGCAACGACATTTATCACCCCATACGGCCCCTTCTGTTTTAACACTATGCCTTTCGGGCTTAAGAACGCCGGTGCAATGTATCAACGCATGTTCAGACATGCCTGGAAAAATAGATCGGCAAAACAGTGGAGGCATACGTAGACGATGTGGTCGTTCCAGACACGTCGAATCCCTAACAGACGACTTGAGGCTCATGTTCGACAATCTCCGAACATATGACATCAAGCTCAATCCGGAAAAATGCGTTTTCGGCGTGCCCGCCGGAAAGCTCCTGGGCTTCATTGTCTCCAGTAGAGGAATTGAAGCAAATCCGGCTAAAATCCGAGCCCTGTCACAGTTGGCCATCCCAACTAACCTAAAGCAAATCCAGAAATTAACTGGATGCATGGCGGCCTTAAGCCGCTTTATCTCCCGATTAGGAGAAAAGGCACTACCCCTTTATCGCCTTCTTCGGCGCACCGAACACTTCGAGTGGACGAACGGGGCCACGGCCGGATTGGAAGAAATAAAGGCCATCCTAGCCACCAACCCAATCCTGGCGCCGCCAAACATCGGCGAACCAATGCTGCTATATATAGCGGCAACTCATCAAGTTGTAAGCGCAGTGCTCGTCGTCGAATGAGAAACGGACGGACATAAATTCCCACTTCAAAAGCTGGTATATTATGTATCCGCTGTCCTCACTCCGTGCAAATCACGGTACCCGCATTGTCAAAAGATAGCATATGCGGTATTCATGGCATCCTGGAAACTAAGACACTACTTTCAAGAGTGTTCAATCACAGTGGCCTCGAAAGTACCACTCAACGACATAATAAACAACTGCGATGCCACGGGCCGGATTGCCAAATGGGCCATTGAGCTCCTCCCATTCGACATAACATATAAACCTCGGCGAGCCATTAAGTCGCAAGTATTGGCCGATTTTGTCGCCGAATGGACAGAAGCCGAACTACCTAAAGAGTACGACACGTACTCCAATTGGATCATGCACTTCGATGGCTCTAAAATGCTGGTTGGTCTGGGGGCTGGCGTCGTCCTGACGTCCCCACCGGAGATACAGTCCAATACGTACTCCAAATACGGTACACATACTGCAACAACGCAACCGATGGCGGTTTCCATGGGCATTCGATGCCTGGAGGTGCATGGGGACTCGAACCTTGCAATATCCCAAATAAATGGAGGCTTCGATGCCAAGGATCCAAAAATGGAGGCATATCGCAACGCCGTCCTCAAAATGTCAGCTCGGTTCGAGGGGTTTGAATTCCACCATGTGGCTCGGGAAAACAACCAGGCGGCGGATATCCTCGCACGTATCGGCGCTAAGCGTGACACTGTCCCACCTAACATCTTCTTGGAAAGACTGTTTAAGCCATCTGTGGTATGGGAATGGGACACCGGTAACAATAGTCCGGACCTGGCCACAACACCAAATCCCAAACACTCTGACATCATCGGAGGATCTGCCATCTAAATAACACCTTCAGCCCACATGATAATGGCTGTCATAGCCCCGTGGAAAGAACGATTCCTGGCCTACCTAACTAGGCAGGAACTACCCGAGGACCAAAATGAGGCACGCTGCATAGTGCGGCGATCTAAAGCCTACAAGGTCCACAAGGGAGAGCTTTATAAGAAAAGCACTACCGAAGTCCTTCAAAGGTGCATCTCCGAAGAGGAAGGGCGGAAGCTTTTGGCAGAAATACATGCTGGACTCGGCGGTCACCATGCCGCGGCCCAAGCCCTTGTAAGCAAGGCCTTCCGTACAGGCTTCTATTGGCCGACGGCCCTGGCAGACGCACAGGATCTGGTCCAATGTTGCGTCGGATGCCAGCTTTTTGCAAACCAAAGCCATATGCCGCCTACCGCCCTCCAAACAATCCCCATCACCTGGCCCTTTGCGGTCTGGGGGCTCGATATGGTCGGACCCCTCAAGGGGGGAACCCATAATAAAAAATACTTACTAGTCATGCTGGATAAATTCACCAAATGGATAGAGGCCAAACCTGTTAAAATGGCTGAATCCGGACCGCTGATAGACTTCATATCTAGGGTTGTACACTATTATGGCGTCCCCCACAGCATCATCACCGACAACGGCACGAACTTTACAGCCGACGAGGTAAAACTTTGGTGCAGCAACATGGGCATCAAGCTCGATTATGCTTCTGTCTATCACCCGCAAACTAACGGTCAAGTCGAGCGAGCAAATGGTCTTATCATGAGTGGCATCAAACCCAGATTAGTGCGGTCCTTAAAGGAGTCTAACATGCACTGGGTAGAGGAGCTCGACTCCGTACTATGGGGGCTGCGGACCACGCCGAATCGCACTACCGGATACACACCGTTTTTATGGTGTACGGTGCAGAGGCGGTTCTGCCCTGCGACATAATTCACGACTCACCTCGAGTGCGCATGCATGAAGAAAAAGAGGCTGAGCTCGATCAGCATGACAGTTTGGACGCCCTGGAGGACGAGCGCGACGTGGCAAAAGCCCGTTCCGCATTCTATCAGCAACAGGCTCGAAGGTACCAAAGCAGAGAAGTACGGGCCAAAACTTATAACATTGGCGAACTAGTTCTACGCTTACCGGAGAAGAAAAAGAAAAAGCTTAAACCCAAATGGGAAGGTCCCTTCCTTATTGACCAAGTTCTGACCGGCGGAGCGTACCATCTACGGGAGGCATCGGACAATCGACTCGAGCCAAACCCATGGAACGCAGCCAGACTCCGAAGATTCTACGCCTAGTGATGGACTCTATGTTCGTCTCCTTACCCCTGTCCATTTTTCGCATATTCGTTATCTGCCTTTTCTCTATTTCTTTCTTCTTTTTCCCTTTTCCTCATGGCCTTAAAAGGCCAACTTGTGTCTTGAATACACAATATTAGGACGCTAACCACGCTCATTATACCTGGGGGCTTCTTATACAGAAGCTTAATATAACCACTTTTCTGGGCTTCATGCCCCGCACATGTGTTATTATTCCACATGTACCTTTTTTCGCCATTATATGCATCAACATGACTTAAGTTTTGACCAAGCTAGGTTGCCTGGCTCTTGTATTTATGCCCTACGTTCCCGTTAATTCAGCTAGGGCATAAGGGGAGCACCTCTGCGACTGTTACTGCCGGGTCAGCCGGATGTGTACCTCGGACTGGGTGAAGCCGAAAGCTAGCATTCTTAAGGGAATATTCGGTTGGTGAACAAAAGATGACTTTTACTTATTTTGATACATGCTCCAGATGTTTTTTGCCTGCGTCTTTTTTCGCAGTTCGGACATGCACATTAGGCCATGCGTACCCAGGGAAAGGAACCCTTAACGGAACTATTCTCCCTGGAAGATGTTTCTTACTATCCATGTAATATAACATAGCTAGTTGGGTACTTGTCTGTTCAATCACTTATGACCCCTACGCTTGGTTTCCACGCATACCCCGGTTTTTACATAACTGAGCGGGTATTCGGATACACTCCGGACTATCGGGTCCGGAGGTCGAAGCGAAAAGGTCTGCCATGACAAATGATTTACAATCCGGCTAGGGCCATTATATATGTCATTTAAAGTACACAGTCACTTCGACTGACTGAATTCTTCTTCTATCTCATCCAACATGTTGTCTAGTCTACAATCCTACTGGGAGTACTTTGTTGCTAATTCTACTTGGTCATACACAAAACTGACGGGGATCTCTTTCCCATCGGGCCCCACAGGTTCGACCTCGGCCATGTGGTTTGGGTCAGCCTTGGTATATCGCGTCTTCACCATGGCCCAGGCCTCCCGGAGTCCGCAAGCTAGGCCCGAACATCTTTCAGTTCCACGCCCAGCTGAATATTGGCTTCCTAGAGATCATTTTTCTCCTGCCTGACCCGCGTAAGCACGTGCTCACCAGCATTTAGCTGTCGATTAACACGTTGCGAATCCCCCGGCGTGGCCTCCGGATTCACTCCGGAGTCATCTGCAATATCTATTGTTAGATTTGCATGCGTGCCACATACGATATGGTACCTGTCGTTCTTTGCAATAGAAACAAATGTTACCAGAGGGGGCCTTCTCGGACTCCTTCAATGCGGCAATTTCGGCCTGTAGCTGGGCCTTGCACTCTTCAAGCTCTTGAGACAATTGGGTATTCTTCTCTATAAGAACCTGCACATATAATGATCCTTAAATCAGTTGTGTCAACTGTTTCAAGTCTCAGGGGCTACTGATATATATAATCATCAAAATTTCTTACCCGTATATCCTTTACATACTGGTCCGTGGCTCTGGCAAGACCATTTTGAGCAGCACCGATATACGCGTCTCCCGAGTTGAAGGCGTCAAATGCCTCTTGGGAGAAACAAGCGTCACGGAGTACGGCCCAGCAACGCCTGTGATTCATGGCGCTCTCCACTTCGGAATTTGTGGCGGATATTCTATCCGCATCCTCTGCAGGAGGAGCATCCGGCATGTGCCCCGTGTTAGCTTCCGCCTCTATGTCCGGCCCTGGAGCCCGACTGGTGGAGGCGTGATCAGCAACCTCTCCGGATATAGTCCGGCGAGCATTTTTCCTTCTAGGAAACATGGGTGTTATTATGTTTTAAAAAGACGACACCCACGGAGCAAGGTTTTGTATCATACCTCTGCACCGGCGTCTCAATCCGGACCACCTTCCTTTTTAGCCTACCCGGCTTCGGTGCCCCTTGTTGGCGAGTCACTACGGGTGCGGCATGGCTTCCCGAGGGACTTCCCTGTAAAACACCATACGTGTACGGTGGGTGAAGTGCATAAAAGGGGATCCTTCTCGGAAGTTGGGACTCTGGTTTTACTTACGTGCGATGCGGGGAGTAGCCTAGGATAGTCAGCTATAATGGCCACCATGGCATCATCACAGCTTAATTGATAGAATGTCCTGTCGATCAGCTCCACAAATATGTCCGGATCCTCTTTGAGTCCGGGATCAAGGGCCCGGTCAGGGTCCTCCAGTTGTGGAGGCGGGCTGTTGACCTCCCTTATAGCCTTTCACACTTCCTGTCACGAAATGGCAAGGTAAATACATATGACGACGAATGCGGGAAGGATGGGAGTAAAGAATGGCAACTCACCCAACTTGGAGGGTTGTACATGGAGAATCCATCCCGTGGCTTAATGTGGATGAACTCCTCTTCCTCTCCCTTATACAAATCGGACATAATTTTTGCTAGAGCATCAACTGAGTCCGGTCCCTTCGCCCGCAGCAAGTGGCATCATCTTCCCCGTTGAAGTGCCACATGGGTTGGCCTCGATATTGAAGTGGCTGCACCCCCCGCATAATTCATATTGACATAACCTCGGTTATTGTCAGTCCTGATTGAGCCAGCACCTTTATCCGGCCCATCAGGTAAAAGACTTCTCCGTTATCTTCCTCCTGAGGGCTCCGTGGGCGCCAGCTTCGGCGTTTCTTCAAAGGGGCTTTGTCGAACTCAGGAAGACCAATCCGAATAGGATCCGGAAGGGGGACATCCTCCATATAAAACAACTCCGAAGGCCAGTCTTCGGACATCTTCTTCGGGGTACCGGACAGGTATCCGGTCCCGGCGATGCGCCATATTTCGGCTCCGCCCACTTGATATATTGACCCCTTCTGTGTACGGGGCACAAGGCAGAATAACCTCTTCCACAGCTCAAAATGAGCTTCGCAGCCCAGAAACAGCTCGCAAAGGGCCACATAACCAGCGATGTGTAATATGGAAGCCGGGGTGAAATTATGCAACTGGAGGCTATAGAACTCCAGGAGCCCGCGGAGGAATGGATGGATTGGAAATCCAAGTCCCCTTAATAAATAAGGGACGAGGCATACCCGCTCCCCCTTGGAGGGATTAGGAAAGTTCTCCGCTTGCTCCCCGACATTATAGGTGGTGAGCCCAGCTTGAACGGGATCCATATACGCTGGAGGGAGAAATCCCTCGGTCTGTAACTCTACTAATTGGTTGTGCGGGACAGAACACTTCTTCCAATCACCGGGCTTAGGGCTGCGGGAGCGAGAGGAGGAGCTGTGATGGCCGGCCATGTTGGAATGGATTTTTTCGAGCGCGCTCTGATGGATACTCACCGAAGAGAGGATGGTGTGATTTGGATCTACGGATCCCCGTCCCTTTAATAGACAGTTTACTCACATGACTAGGGTGGCAAATGTAAAAATGCCCTGACTTCTCGCATTCGCTCGACACGTGGAAGATAGCCATTATTGGGCGCGGAAGCCTATAAGTGCAACATTTATGGGAAGTCGGACACTACTCAGCAGGTATTCAGAATTAGGAGAAGAACCCGCCTTGCAATGCCGAAGACAATTTGCACGTCGGACTCATCGTCATTGAAGCCTGGTTCGGGGGCTACTGAGGGACTCCTTGATTAGGGGGTCTCCGGACAGCCGGACTATATCCTTTGGCCGGACTGTTGGACTATGAAGATACAGGATTGAAGACTTCGTCCCATGTCCGGATGGGACTCTCCTTGGCGTGGAAGGCAAGCTTGGAAATACGGATATGTAGATCTCCTCCCTTGTAACCGACTCTGTGTAACCCTAGCCCCCTCCGTGTCTATATAAACCGGAGGGTTTAGTCCGTAGGACGACAACAATCATACCATAGGCTAGCTTCTAGGGTTTAGCCTCTACGATCTCGTGGTAGATCAACTCTTGTAATACTCATATCATCAAGATCAATCAAGCAGGAAGTAGGGTATTACCTCCATCGAGAGGGCCCGAACCAGGGTAAACATCGTGTCCCTCGCCTCCTGTTACCATCCGCCTTAGACGCACAGTTCGGGACCCCCTACCCGATATCAGCCGGTTTTGACACCGACAGCCCCCGTCACTTTGGCTGCCTTCGCGTTGCCCAGCTTCAAGTCGGTCATCATCTGCTCCAACACCGATGACGCCCGCTCGTCAGTGAGCTCTGCACGAGGACACCCCTTGTTAGACTGGGGCGCTCCCGTCGGCAATGCCAAGTGCGGGTGGACGCACTTGGCGTCCATCATGACCCATTTGGCCAGGATATTGTCGGCTCTCTTCCCGGTGTTCGAGATCAAGTTGGCCTTTCCAGATGCAATGAAATTGGCGCACCCGGAGACGTGGCCCTCGCTGACGCGAAGGAATAATAAGTTGCGTAGAAGGGCCATGGACGGCATCACGCCCAGATACGCCTCGCAATAGTAAGCGAAGATGGACAAGAGAAGGATGTAGTTAGGATGGAGGTGCAGCGTCTGCAGCACATAGTGGTCGAGGACCTCATAGAAGAAGTCAGAGAAGGGGGGAACCATGTGGGAACCCCGACTCATAAGTCGTGATCACCGAATGCACGTGTACAGTGATCCGAGAGATCAATGCTCACTGAACACACAGAAGCTGAATAACAGCAGTCTTACATCCGTACATACCATTTTACACAAGTAGGACCATTGTTGTCAAGTCTTGAGTGCATCATCGCAGCGGAAATCTTCAATAACAACTTGGACCAATGTCATCTGCCTTAACCCTACAGGCATTCTGACTGGGAAGCTTCCTAGCTCGCATGTTCGTCACTCAGGTACTCTTCATAATATCCTGTTCTATCATGCCTGGCCAATAAAATAACCAGTGGCAAGCCAATGAGTACTTTGAATGTACTCGCAAGCAACCCATCTTTTGGTTCAAGATACAACAATGCATGATATAGGTAAATTTTTGCAGAAAGCTAGTTTTGAGTGCAATGACATGTTCAACAACTTGTAAGACATGCATCAGGAGAATTCAAGTAACCATGAGGACATGTTACAGATATCAACATAAATAGAGTGGGCACCAACCCAACTCAATCATGTCAAGTCCTTTGACTTGACCCAAGTAGATCTCCCCACTTATCCAAACACACACACTGGTTTGTAAACAAGTAGACGTAGCCCAAGAGCGGTTACCCAACTGTCCTTGACCGTAGACACGGCTATTCGAATAGTTTTACACTCTGCGGAGGTTGCACACTTTACCCACAAGATCCAGGGAACTTCCGTGTCATCCACGACCCGCGGTACCTCAAGTACCCGGGGTAAGCACCCGATCACTATCTTTCCCTAGACGACACTAACAAGGAGTCTACTCGTTGTTCCGTATCCTCACGATGTACATCATACGAGTCTCACTCGAGATCGTAACATCCGAGAGGGGACACAACGGTGTATCCGGTGACCTGTAAAGACAGTCATGGCCGCCCTACCTGGCACGACCCCGTCCCGAGAGAGAGCACCAACTCTCCCCCGTCACTAGTAATGCGGGCTCCAAGCTAGTATCAGCCTAGGTAATCAATAATGCCCTTTCCCATACAAGGGTAGAGTGGTTGCGCATGTAAGGTTGGAATAACGGTTGCAACTTAAACCAATCCGTTTTGAAAACAACACACACACTTGCCTCGGTACACCACTTCGTCATCAAGTGGTTTCCCAACTCATCATCTCCCTTGGGCATAAGTGGCATCCGATGGGGTTTTCGAAAAGTCCTTTGAAAATACTTTGTCTCCATCACCATGCATATTCCCGTCCCTTTTTGCGTAGCACTACTTTAGCATCCTATCTACTCCCACCGGCATAACCCTCATAAGAAGGTAGGGTCATGCACAATGCAAGTACCTATGAGGAAGTACGGTGGCAAACCATCAAAGTGGTTACCACGTCATCATGATTCCGTTGCAACAACAATACGGTGCTATATGACATGCATAAAAAGGGTTTTCATAGACATGGTCAAAGGGCCGCTTGCCTGGTTTAACAAGGTCTTCGAGGTCTTCAAATATCTCTGGTCCAGCTCCCAGTATTTCGTCTACTTCTTCAACTATCGTTGAAAGCAACCATAATAAGCAACACAACAAGGCAGAAAATAAAAGTGCTCTAAAAATGTGAGTTGGACTTTTTTAGGATACCTCTGGTCATATGAGGGATGACCAAAGTACTTTCATTGGATTTGATCTATGGATATCTCTGAACATTTCGATATAATGGAATTAAGGGATTTATGGATCTGGAAGAAGTGTACAGAAGAATTACTTTTGAAAAATGAGCAAAGGCACCCATTTCACAAGGAATAATTTTAGAAGCACATGGGAGTTGGTTTCACTGGATTTGGAGTTCAACTGATTTTCCTATGAATTTGCAAAGTTGGCATTGTATGGAGAAGTGGACCAATATTCTATGTGGTGTAGAAAGTACCAGGAAAAATGTTAAAAAACTAAGTTCAGAACTTATAAGCATCTAGGAATTTGAATCATGGAATTTGGATAAAAAATGGGCTCTCTGTGATTTTCTAAAGTTCATCACAGAAATGGAAATACAAGATTTGATAAATGTTTGTGAAGAAAAAGTTCCTGGAAAAATGTCCAAGTTGCACCATGAGAGAGATCATGATTTTATGAGCTACTAGAAATTTGAATCATCAAATTTGGAGGTAATATGAATATTTGGGAGATTTTACAAGTTTCAGGAAAAAAGAAAAAGATAAAGGAGGGGGGGTTATACCTATACCGCGCCCTTAGCGCAGCATAGCCCCGCAGCGCACTGGGCCGGCCCAGCTGCACGGCCACGCTGACTAAGGAGGGCCACGCCGACGGCGTGCCTCGGGAGTACGCTTCCCTGCAGGGAAGGCGGTTTCGAGGGGATCCCGCCTCCACTTAACCCGAGCGGGCCCGGCTGGACACGTCGGCAGAGACTGACCGGTGGGGTCGCCGGTCCACCGGCCGGCCTCCTTCTTCCTCGCGCGGCCTCCCGTGCCGCAGGAACAGAGGGGGCGAGGCCGAGCTCGTCCCCGGCGACCAAGGGCGCTGCTGCGGGTGCCCGGCGCACCGGCGAGCTCGGGGGACTGCGCCGCGCCCGCTCCCCCTGTCAGCATGTCCATCGGAGGCCGAAGGCGAGTGGGGCCACGGCCACGACGAACGGTGCTCGGGCGAGATTCGGGCAGGGCAGGGCAAGCACGGGGAGGAGGGCCTGGTGCGCGGGGGAGGCTCCTTGGTGCCGTGGGTGTCCTCTGGAGCGTTCAGTGGGAGCGGGGAAGCAGTGAAGGTTCGGGTTGGTCCGGGGGCACAGCGGCGGCAACCCAGCCATGGAGCGGGTGGGAGACCATGAGGGGGAGAGAGGGAGTGTCCGAGAGGTTGCTGGGGGAGAGGGGGTTCGAACCGAAGCGAGAGAGAGGGTCGGGGTGGCTTAAAATGGGCGAAGCAACGGTGCACCGTGGACAAGTGCACCGGCGAGGTCGTTGCCGTTGCTAGGGGTCACGGGGGCTCGTGGGCGCGTGTCCGGGGCGTTTGTAGAGATGGTCTACGGCCAGGGGAAGAGAGAGGAGGAGCGGCGAAGTGCCAGGGCGTCGCGCGTGTGAGCTCGTCCATTGGAGCTCTCGGGCGGCTGGCGTGCGTGCGGAGGGGGCAGCAGGAGGAACAAAGAGGAGGGGGACAGGGGTGTAGCTTGATGCGGACGTCGAGGCACCTCAGCTGGCGCGAGGGGGAGGCTCGAGTTGGCCGGAGGTGCTTGGCAGGGGGCAGCTACAGTGCGGGAGCGCACTGTAGCGCGCTCCAGAGCGTGCCTTTGGCTGCCATGGCATTGTTTAAGGGGCAGGGGCGTGCCCACTCACGTCTGGTAGCGTTAGGGAGAAGTAAACAAAGGGGAGAGGGCCTTGGATGCCCTGTACAGCCAGTAGGAGAGGAGAGAGGTTGACGGAGAGAGGGAAATGGGCTGTCCAGAGAGAGAAAGTGGGGTTTTACCCCTCCAATAATTGAGCTATGGACTTGCCATTGCTACTGGAGGTGCAAGGGGACTAGGAGGGGCTGTGGTAAAAAGTTGAGCTCAAGGAGAATAGTGTTAGTGGTCAAAATGGTGATTTTTGAAAAGTGGCAGAAGGTGTTTGATAATGGTTTGGGCCAGCAGATGATTTCCAACTGCCATGAGACTCCACAGGGTGAAATGACACATATAATTAGGGACTTCCACCAATTTGGAGCTTATTTGGGCAAAGTTTCCAATGCAACTTTTGTAAACCCTAGAAATCCACAGAAATGGGTTTTCCAAGATCTAGTCATGCAAAACCATTCTCCTTGATGCACCACTTGGTGTAGTGTCATCATTTGGGGATTTGAACATGTACACAAAAATTCAGATCAAAAGGACACACTTGGCAATGTAGAGTTGTTCAAATTTGGTTCTGGACAGGAAGGGTTTTGGGGCACTTTGACCAATATAACATTTTCTCCAACTTGTGCCATTTGGTCTAGATGAATTATTAGACCATTTGAGCATGTTCACAAGGTTTGAGAACATTTGGACAGGTTTGGCAATGTAAAGTTGCTCAAACTTCAAAATGGACATAAATGGTTTTGAGAGGATTTCATGGGGTTATAATATTCTCCATGACATTATACTTGTCAAGACCATCAAACATGTCATATGTGACATGCTAGAATTTTCTTGGAATTTTTGGATAATATTTCCTTTGTAAATATTTCAAAAGCTTGAAATATGCAGAAAGGATTTTTGAGGGATTTAACCAATATTTTGAACATGACCATGTGTTTAAACTCTTATATATGGACAATATATGTCCACTGAGTTTCCCTAGGTTTTTCCCAAATATTTTTAAAGCATTAAAATAATTTTAACCTATTACAGACCATTTCTAGCCTAAAGAAACATCCTTTAAATAAAATAGAAAAAATAGCTTTTAAAATTATATTTTTGTGGTTTTTGGAAGTCATATACCTAATAGGTTTCAAATATACCTTTTGAATGATTTTTCACACCTCAAATCAAGTACTTGCAGTGCAAATCTCCATTCAGGGGTTTTTGGAAAACTAATTTTTTGAAAATACTATTTGGCCAAATTATTTTTATAAGAAAATACTATACTGTTCTATACACATGGTATGGTCATTGGGCATAAGTTTGGAGCAAGGGGATGAAGTATAAGAGTTGGAGGATTTATTTGATTTTTAGAGCACTTGCAAACAGCAGACAAAATTCAAATCAAGCAAAGACCAAAACACACAAAAGTTTTTGTCAAACCACAATTTATCATGATTGTTAGCTTAAGTGTAGTGGCATGAAAATCAGGGTGTGACAGACCTACCCCCCTTACAAGAACCTCGTCCCCGAGATTCCCAAACTAGGAGCGGAAAGGGATACAGGAACTTGGATCTGGGGTAGCCTTCACGTCCTCATACTTCTTCTGCTTCCGTGTAGTGCTCCATTGAGCTTGAAGTACTTGATGGTGTGGCTCCGTGTATGACGCTCTTCTTGATCCAGGTTGCTAATGGGTAGCTCGCGGTAGGTTAGATTGGGCTAGGGGGTCGATGGCTCGGTGGTCAATGCCCTCGTAGAGATCGGGCAAGTTGGGAAGTTGGAAGCACTTCCGGGGTTGTGATGCATGGAAAGCGTTGTGCATAATGGGTAACTCAGGTCGTAACTCTAGATGGTAGTCGTCTATTCTTTGTCTTGAAGTGATCTCGGAGGGGTTTGATGAATCTTGGTGTGGGTCTCCTTGTCTTGGAAATGCTCGGTTCCTTAGAGGGGAGTGGCTTGCAGATACACCTGCTCTTCGACGAGAAAGTTCACTCCTTGACGATGGTGGTTGGTATAGTTCTTCCTCCTGGACATGGCGATCTTCAGATGTTCCTTGACCAGCTCAGTGATTCTTCTTCCGTCTTCGGGTAGACGATTATGTCATCAAAGAAAGATGACAAGTAACTTGTCCAAGCACTCCATGAAGTCTATGGGGTGCGTAAAGTGGGCTGAGGCATTGGTGATAGTCACGATTGAGCATTGGCCAAGGTCTTATCGATCTAGAGCCAAAGCCCAAGGTCAGGATTTGACCATGTTGTGGCTTGGTAGGACGTAAGGGTTTCAAGGATTCTAGTGTGCGAGTGAATGTTTATCATCCCATCCTTGAGCACAGTTCCTGAGATGCCAATTGTGCTATCTAGTCCTTTAAACAAATCACATCATATCACTGATAGCGTCATTTCATACAGGTCAACTCCAATCATCACTCATGTGATTCATATCCTCATGACTCTCGGGAGGAGATCTAACAAAATCATATATGTCTACAATCCCCAAGCTCATATGAATGGCTACCCCTAAAAATCTATGGGTAGAACATATAAGCTGCTAAGCTTGAACGTGACAATCCAAGGGCCCAGCCTATTCTTCCAAGGTCTAAGATAAAGCACCTCTATCCTAAGGAAAAACACGTCGTACGCCACTCCAAGATCTTGTTTCCTTCCTATGAATCAACTCCAAAAGCCCATTAGCTACATAATTCATTAATTCTACAAATCCAATGTCTATGGTGTCCCACATGATCTTCTAATGTCCTATAATCACCAAATACTTGAAAGGGCTGCCTTGCTATAGTCAGTCCACCAATTTCCATTATCATGGTCATGTAAACTCCAAGGTCAAGCATATATAGATCCCTAAATAAACTCTGACAATTAATCCAATCTCCTAGTTTATGGTCCACCGGGAAACATGGTATCTTGATCAAGATCATGAGTCTAAATCCAATTTACTCCGAACCATGTAAAATTACTCTGCATCCATACTCCACTAGGGTAACCTATTTAATCCAAATCTCATGTCCAACGAGGAATCCTCCATGTTTCCCTCAAGTTATTTGCGTAATATCAACTATCTCCTATCAATATCATCTGATCAACTCAAATCCTTGCACTTCGAGGAGTTTCAGCTTGCGATCATAATTGTCCTATAAATCCAATTTACTCAGGGGTAATGAAAGATATGCTAATCTATAATCATGATCCCACCAAGTTCATCTACCAACATGAAAGCCTCATAATCCACCAATGACTCTCAGTCAATTCCTCAAGGTCTCTGATATAAACTCATCAAGTCATTTGTCATCTGTTCCTATATCCTCAAATTGTCCTTCCCTATGGCATCGCCAGTTTTGGTGCTATCTTAGGATGATAATGTGCTCGTTCACTATGTCCACTAGTTCCATAATGAACCAAGTGATAAGCAAGGTTACGGAGGCTTAAAAGGTTCTCCTGCAATTTTGTGGGTTAAGCACATTGTTAAGGATTTGAGCTGGGGTATCTTATGAAGTCTTGAAGGGTCTAGGAATGGGTCTCTAATCTTGAGGGGCAACCATAACTCTAAGGGGCTGCACTTGGTCGAGGAGGTTGTAGCAAAAATCTTCAAAGGTCAATGGTTGGTTGCCAAAGTAGAATCCTTGGTGTATCTTGTCTTGCTAGCCTTCGGTGGAGGAGAGAGATGAGAGGGAGAGGTAGCATAGAGGAGGGAATGCCTAAGGGGGTTCTATAGTGCAAGTGCAAACAAACAGGTGCAAAAAGGGCCAAACAGAAGAAGCAAGGTAAGGAAGGTGATATAGTCGCATACTTGTCGCCTAGGGCAAAAGTGTGAGCTATATCAAAACACAAACAAATAAAAACAAGCAACACACAATCATTGTTCTATTCGAACTATCATACGGACTCGACTGCGCATAGGGGGTACACGACTCATCCTACCCTAGGGGTTCTCGGACTCAGTAGTCGTGCCTTGTGCCTCGTGCAGTCTCCTGAGTTTTCCTCAAGTGTTGCTACGCCTCTTCTTTGATGAAACGATCTGGGTTGAGCCTGAAGAATATTCGACAACTTCTCGCCTGATGAGGTGATGGGGTGATGGTGGCTCCTCGTGGCTGTCTTTGACTTGGTCTTCTCTTGTCTTCTTAATCATGATGATCGCTTTTGCTTTCTAAGGCGTCGATGGTACCAGGTTCGTAATCCTTTATGCAATAACATTAACAAGGCATAGTAGAGGTCCAATCTGTCGGGCACATAGTTGACAATATCGTCACCGAGAGCGGGAGATGAAGAGAACCATTTTCCTGCTCACTATAGTGAGGCGGACCAAATGGCTAGGTTCTCATCCACCGGTGGTTGCCGATACAACAACAGTAGTGACAGGGTTACCCTATTAGCGATGTATATCATGATCTTGCATATCTTATGCCCTGATCATCGTAGGCTAAGGTTGCATCATCTTGGGGCAGTGTCAAGGGTGTCACCATCTCCTGGGTCTTACGGTCCTCATTCCTTGAGGGTGTATCTTCTGTTGGTATCGTCTTGTAGTGATATCGCCAATCTTGTGTTCAGGAGATGTGGGTGAATGTCTGGCAAGGCATCTTCCTTCTAGATTATCCACGAGGACTACAAGGAATCCAGTGGTAAGGGGCATAAGGGTTCTAGCGACCAAAGGTTTTGAAGGGGAAGAGATCAGTAAGGAAAGTATATACCTTAGTTTTCGAAAAACTAAGAAGGGAAGAGAAGTATAGATAGTTTTGAAAACTAGTAGTAGTTTTGGAAATAGTTTTACCCTAACGAACGACCATGCTAACTAAGGCATCCTACAATCAGGATGGCTCTGATACCAGCTCTGTGGGGACCCCGACTCATAAGTCGTGATCACCTAATGCACGTGTACAGTGATCCCAGAGATCAATGCTCACAGAACACACAGAAGCTGAATTACAAGAGTCTTACATCCGTACATACCGTTTTACACAAGTAGGACCATTGTGGTCAAGTCTTGAGTGTATCATCGCAGCGGAAATCTTCAATAACAACTTGGACCCATGCCATCTGCCTTAACCCTACAGGCATTCTGACTGGGAAGCGTCCTAGCTCGCATGTTCGTCACGGAGGTACACTTCATAATATCCTGTTCTTTCATGCCTGGACAATAAAATAACCAGTGGCAAGCCAATGAGTACTTTGAATGTACTCACAAGCAACCCATGTTTTGGTTCAAGATACAACAATGCATGATATAGGTAAATTTTTGCGTAGCTAGTTTTGAGTGCAATGACATGTTCAACAACTTGTAAGACATGCATCAGGAGAATTCAAGTAACCATGAGGATAGGTTACGGATATCAACATAAATAGAGTGGGCACCAACCCAACTCAATCATGTCAAGTCCTTTGACTTGACCCAAGTAGATCTCCCCACTTATCCAAACACACACACACTGGTTTGTAAACAAGTGGACGTAGCCCAAGAGCGGTTACCCAACTGTCCTTGACCGTGGACACGGCTATTCGAATAGTTTTACACTCTGCAGAGGTTGCACACTTTACCCACAAGATCCGGGGAACTTCCATGTCATCCACGACCCGTGGTTCCTCAAGTAACCGGGGTAAGCACCCGATCACTATCTTTCCCTAGACGACACTAACAAGGAGTCCACTCGTTGTTCCGTATCCTCACGATGTACATCATACGAATCTCACTCGAGATCGTAACATCCGAGAGGGGACACAACAGTGTATCCGGTGCCCTGTAAAGACAGTCATGGCTGCCCTACCTGGCACGACCCCGTCCCGAGAGAGAGCACCAACTCTCCCCCGTCACAAGTAATGCAGGCTCCAAGCTAGTATCGGCCTAGGTAATCAATAATGCCCTTTCCCATACAAGGGTAGAGTGGTTGCGCATGTAAGTTGGAATAACGGTCGCAACTTAAACCAATACGTTTTGAAAACAACACACACACTTGCCTCGGTACACCACTTCGTCATCAAGTGGTTTCCCAACTCATCAAGTGGTTTCCCAACTCAACAATATGGTGCTATATGACATGCATAAAAAGGGTTTTCATAGACATGGTCAAAGGGTTGCTTGCCTGTTTTAACAAGGTCTTCGAGGTCTTCAAATATCTCTGGTCCAGCTCCCAGTATTTCGTCTACTTCGTCAACTATCGTTGAAAGCATGTGAGTTGGACTTTTCTAGGATACCTCTGGTCATATGAGGGATGACCAAAGTAGTTTCATTGGGATTTGATCTATGGATATCTCTGAACATTTCGATATGATGGAATTAAGGGATTTGTGGATTTGGAAGAAGTGTACAGAAGAATTACTTTTGAACAATGAGCAAAGGCACCCATTTCACAAGGAATAATTTTAGAAGTACCTGGGAGTTGGTTTCACTGGATTTGGAGTTCAACTGATTTTCCTATGAATTTGCAAAGTTGGCATTGTATGGAGAAGTGGACCAATATTCTATGTGGTGTAGAAAGTACTAGGAAAAATGTTCAAAAACTAAGTTCTGAACTTATAAGCATCTAGGAATTTGAATCATGGAATTTGGATAAAAAATGGGCTCTCTGTGATTTTCTAAAGTTCATCACAGAAATGGAAATACAAGATTTGATAAATGTTTGTGAAGAAAAAGTTCCTGGAAAAATGTGCAAGTTGCACCATGACATAGATCATGATTTTATGAGCTATTATAAATTTGAATCATCAAATTTGGAGGAAATATGAATATTTGGGAGATTTTACAAGTTTCAGGAAAAAAGAAAAAGACAAAGGAGGGGGGGTTATACCTATACCGCGCCCTGAGCGCAGCATAGCCCCGCAGCGCACTGGGCCGGCCCAGCTGCACGGCCACGCGGCTAAGGAGGGCCACGCCGACGGCGTACTACGGGAGTACGCTTCCCTGCAGGGAAGGCGGTTTCGAGGGGATCCCGCCTCCACTTAACCCGAGCGGGCCCGGCTGGACACGTCGGCAGAGACTGACCGGTGGGGTCGCCGGTCCACCGGCCGGCCTCCTTCTTCCTCAAGGCCTCCCGTACACAGAACAGAGGGGGCGAGGCCGAGCTCGTCCCCGGCGACCAAGGGCGCTGCTGCGGGTGCCCGGCGCACCGGCGAGCTCGGGGGACTGCGCCGCGCCCGCTCCCCCTGTCAGCACGTCCATCGGAGGACGAAGGCGAGTGGGGCCACGGCCACGGCGAACGGTGCTCGGGCGAGATTCGGGCAGGGCAGGGCAAGCACGGGGAGGAGGGCCTGGTGCGCGGGGGGAGGCTCCTTGGTGCCGTGGAGCGTTCAGTGGGAGCGGGGAAGCAGTGAAGTTTCGGGTTGGTCCAGGGGCACAGCGGCGGCAACCCAGCCATGGATGGGGCGAGAGACCATGAGGGGGAGAGAGGGAGTGTCCGAGAGGTTGATGGGGGAGAGGGGGTTCGAACCGAAGCGAGAGAGAGGGTCGGGGTGGCTTAAAATGGGCGAAGCCATGGTGCACCGTGGACAAGTGCGTCGGCGAGGTCGTTGCCGTTGCTAGGGGTCACGGGGGCTCGTGGGCACGTGTCCGGGGCGTTTGTAGAGATGGTCTACAGCCAGGGGAAGAGAGAGGAGGAGCGGGGAAGTGCCAGGGCGTCGCGCGTGTGAGCTCGTCCATTGGAGCTCTCGGGCGGTGGCCAAGATGCTTGGAGGGGCAGCAGGAGGAACAAAGAGGAGGGGGACAGGGGTGTAGCTTGATGCGGACGTCGAGGCACCTCAGCTGGCGCGAGGGGGAGGCTCGAGTTGGCCGGAGGTGCTTGGCGAGGCAGCTACAGTCTTGAGGCGCCTTGTGCAGCTCAGGCGTGCCTTTGGCTGCCATGGCATTGTTTAAGGGGCAGGGGCATGCCCACTCACGTCTGGTAGCGCTAGGGAGAAGTAAACAAAGGGGAGAGGGCCTTGGATGCCCTGTACAGCCAGTAGGAGAGGAGAGAGGTTGAGGGAGAGAGGGAAATGGGCTGTCCAGAGAGAGAAAGTGGGGTTTTACCCCTCCAATAATTGAGCTATGGACTTTCCATTGCTACTGGAGGTGCAAGGGGACTAGGAGGGGATGTGGTAAAAAGTTGAGCTCAAGGAGAATAGTGTTAGTGGTCAAAATGGTGATTTTTGAAAAGTGGCAGAAGGTGTTTGATAATGGTTTGGGCCAGCAGATGATTTGCAACTGCCATGAGACTCCACAGGGTGAAATGACACATATAATTAGGGACTTCCACCAATTTGGAGCTTATTTGGGCAAAGTTGCCAATGCAACTTTTGTAAACCCTAGAAATCCACAGAAATGGGTTTTCCAAGATCTAGTCATGCAAAACCATTCTCCTTGATGCACCACTTGGTGTAGTGTCATCATTTTATGGATTTGAACATGTACACAAAAATTCAGATCAAAAGGACACACTTGGCAATGTAGAGTTGTTCAAATTTGGTTCTGGACAGGAAGGGTTTTGGGGCACTTTAACCAATATAACATTTTCTCCAACTTGTGCTATTTGGTCTAGATGAATTATTAGACCATTTGAGCATGTTCACAAGGTTTGAGAACATTTGGACATGTTTGGCAATGTAAAGTTTCTCAAACTTCAAAATGGACATAAATGGTTTTGAGGGGATTTCATGGGGTTATAATATTCTCCATGACATTATACTTGTCAAGATCATCAAACATGTCATATGTGACATGCTAGAATTTTCTTGGAATTTTTGGATAATATTTCCTTTGTAAATATTTCAAAAGCTTGAAATATCCAGAAAGGATTTTTGAGGGATTTAACCAATATTTGAACATGAACATGTGATTAACCTCTTATATATGGACAATATATGTCCACTGAGTTTCCCTAGGTTTTTCCCAAATATTTTTAAAGCATTAAAATAATTTTAACCTATTAAAGACCATTTCTGGCCTAAAGAAACATCCTTTAAATAAAATAGTAAAATAACTTTTAAAATTATATTTTTGTGGTTTTTGGAAGTCCTATACCTAATAGGTTTCAAATATACCTTTTGAAAGATTTTTCACACCTCAAATCAAGTACTTGAGTGCAAATCTCTATTCAGGGGTTTTTGGAAAACTAATTTTTTTGAAAATACTATTTGGCCAAATTATTTTTGTAAGAAAATACTATACTGTTCTATACACATGGTATGGTCATTGGGCAGAAGTTTGGAGCAATGGGATGAAGTATAAGAGTTGGAGGATTTATTTGATTTTTAGAGCACTTGCAAACAACAGACAAAAATCAAATCAAGCAAAGACCAAAACACACAAAAGTTTTTTGTCAAACCACAATTTATCATGATTGTTAGCTTAAGTGTAGTGGTATGAAAATCAGGGTGTGACAAACCAACTCGGCGGCGATGCTGCTCATGAAGAAGGGGAATAAGGTGCTCCCCTCAGGCTCTGGCACGTGGAGGCAAGCCGGAGCTCCGTCTTCCCCCTCTCGGTGCTCTCCCCCGCCGTCAGCAAGCACGTGGAGGCGAGGTTCTTCTTCAAAATGTTGGGCGCATCGAGAGCAGGTGTGTACCAAACCGGCGGCGCAGAAGGCTTGACCTTGCACGGCGCCATCGGCCGCTGGTGCGGAAGGGGATGGAAGCAGATCTAAGGATTTCGGAAGCAGGGCGCAAGGAAGGTGTCGGGGAGGCTGATCTGGCCCACGAACACCTATGGGACTGGCGGACCGAGCCCCTTACGGTTCGGCGGGGGGCGGAGGTCGCACGAAGAGCAGATCGAGGCGAAGCACACGAGCAGTTTACCCAGCTTCGGAGCTCTCCGGAGAGATAACACTCCTCTTCTTTGCATGTCTGAAAGTGTATTGAGTTCTTGCTCAGAGCGCTTGAGTGCTCAGACACACAAGCTGCTAACGAGACCGAGCGTGAGTGTTCTCTGGCTTCGAACCTCTCGAGCCCTCCTCCTCCCCTCCCCTACGTTACGCATGGGCCTCCTTTTATATGCTAAAGGGGTCTCCGACAGGTGGCAACGTAGACAAGGGTAAAATGGAAAAGGAGTGGTTGGTACAGCTACTTGTACAGTGTATCATACCTAACCCTGACGGCAGGGGACAAAGGCATTAAATGCTGTCTCGTCGCCCTAACGGTCTGAGAAAGGGACCGTCGGGCGCCACCGCTTGCCACGATGGCAATCTTGTCGGCGCTGCTTGCCACCGCAGCTCACCGCCGCAAGGCCTCTTGCCACGCTACCGAAAGGTCCCAGGGCGACACGTTAGTGGATGTGCTGGAGCGCAGGTACACAGTGGTGGTCTGCCGCGGCAAGCGCCTTGCCGCGGTTGTTGTCTTGTCGCGTCCGGAAGCTTGTCGCTCACCGGGCCTTCCCGGCAAGCTCCTCTTGCCGGGGCCTTGTCTCCTAGGTGCCTTGGGTGGCCTTCCGGCAAGCTCCTCTTGCCGGGCCATGTCTCCTTGGCTTGAATACTTTGTTCTTGAATGGCTCCAAAGGAACCACGGAGGACCTTGTCGGTCACCCGGTAAGCCTTGCCGCGGAGGGCTGCAACTGCCCGTGCACAAGTTCGGGATACTAGGGTACCCCTACTCTAGTACACCGACAGAAGGGGATCTCAGCAAGGCGAAGGGAAGCAATGAAGGCAGGCACTGTTCATGCCAGCCTTTTTGTCAAGTCGGGCAGTTGCCAAGTCAGCATGGGGAAGCGGAGACGCCCACGTCCAATCAACTGCCACGCGTCGATCAAGGCCGTAGGCTTTTGGGGCCCGCGGGCTCCGTACTTGACCTTTGGCTTCGCCTTGAAGACAAGCCCGAGCGCACCTTGGGCCCGGGGGCTACTGTCGGCGTTCAGGGAACGGGGGTCCCCAGACTTGCCTGCCTGCGGCCCATGGCGTGGCTGTGCTAGCAAGCCTGTATGGCCCATCTTCATCGACAAGGCATCCAAGACCCTCGCGAGGGGCCAAGCCTCGCGAGGCGAACGATGCAAGACCTCCCTGGGAGTGGCCTCGCCAGGCAGGCTCGTGAGGGGCGGAGAGATCAAGGCAAGGCAAACCTCGCGAGGTTCTCGTGACGTGAGCCATGATGATCGAGACCAGGCGGGCGCCAACGCGCTTAGTGTCCTTGTTTCCTCTTTGGTGCTAAAGGAGCAAGCGCAGGCGCAGAGTACTGAGGCGTCAAGCAAAGGTTTCCATATCGGTGCAACAAGACCAAGACCAGCTGGACGACAAGACGGGGGTCACCATGGAGCCCAAGACGGTGTCACCACCAGAGCCTTTTGCAGGCGAAGACTACTTTTGTCAGGATAAGCTGTACTAGTTGTCCCCTTTCGAATTGGCTGTTGTTGGCTCCCTTCCCACCTAATATTTGGGAAGAGGACCAGGGCCTATATAAGTAGAACTAGCCACCACGGGAGGGGACGGATTGAGAGGTCGATCAGATCTAGAGCCAACCCTTAGTCACACACCGAGCACAAGAACTCCTCAACTTCAGGAGCCTGTTCTTCCCCTTGTACTGTTCATCATCAGCCCAAGAGGCAATCCACCACCACCACATTGGAGAAGAGTATTACACCACAATGGTGGCCCGAACCAGTATAAATCTCGTGTCTTTGTGATTTTGAGTTCGTCGAGCTCGTTCTTGAGATCTTAGCTAGTTAGGACGTGGATCGGCAGAAGGGAAAGAAGTTCGCGCGCACCCCAGAGTTCAAACCTTAAGGGTTTTGCCGGAATCCGTGATCCGACAGTAGAAGCGAGGGCGAGGAAAATATCGGGGAGTTCCCGGTTATGGTAGGTGGTCCGGGGCCGATCGATGCGCGTTTCTCTCATACACATACGTGCGTGTGTGGGAGGCGTTGCACTCTAAGTTAACCCGAGAGAGGCGTTGGGCTCTAACTGAACCCGAGCGATTGCACTAGCTACATTACTGAACCCGAGCGATCGTTCCCTTGCTGTTAACTGAACCCGAGTGATTGCTTCGCTACTGCTGCTAACTGAAGCCGATCGAACCCTGCTGCCTCCTTCCCTTGATGAACAGTGAGACTTGTTGGGGGAGTTTGGATGAACAGTTCAAGGTGGAAGGTTGGATGAACAGGACCCCGTGGTGTTGCCGCTGGATGAACAGGACCCCGATCAATCTAGCCGGTTGGGGGGTGGATGAACAGGACCCCGTGGAAGGCTAGATGAACAGGACGACCCCGTGGAGGGCTGGTTGAACAGTAGCTAGTGGAGGGCTGGGTGAACGGTAGCCTGTGGAGGGGTGGTTGAACAGGACCCCGTGGAGAGGGCTGGTTGAACATTAGCCGGTGGAGGAGTGGTGGAGGCTGGATGAACAGGAGCTCGTGAATGCACAGTCACAGGTGGAGGATGGAGAGGTCGATGGTGGATGAATAGTAGCCTGTGGAGGCTGGAGGAGGTCGACAGTGGAGATGAACAGTATCCCATGGAGTCCTGTTTTGCGGTACGCCACACCCCTCCCGGTGAACAGGACCCCCGTTTTGACTATAGTGCTCCAACACAAGTCCATTTCCTCCATTTTGCGGTACGCCACACCCCTCCCGATGAACAGGACCCTATTTCGACCGCAGGAGGTCCAAGAGAAGTTTGTTTCCTCCGTTTTGTGGTACGCTAGACCCCTCCCGGTGAACAGGATCCCGTTTCGACCATGGCCGGTCGAACACAAGGCCGTTTCTTCCGTTGTGTGGTACGCCAGGCCTTGTCTCAATCAGCTGTTCCATCCAAGCCGGTTGGCTCCCGATGAACACGACGTATTCTGTTGCCTCCCGACAAACACGGCAAATTCTGTTGCCTCCCCATGAACACGGCGACTATGTGGTTTCTCCATTCCAACCCAGCCATGTACACGAGTCCTGGCCGTACATATGCGCGAGTAGGCATTCGAGACCCCACATGTATGTATGTACGTGGCCGTATTTACTTTCTTGCACCCTGACCGTTGTACGTACATGTACACGATATTAACGGGACTGTGTGACATGCTACGTGTGCGCCTCTACTACGACACATGCGTGCCTCTACTACGGCACGTGCCCTTCCTTACACGGCCACGATTCATCGTCGCAGCCTGCAGATAGATTGATCGACCAGTATGTACGTACACGTTCGCGACCAGAATGCAAACGCTACGTACGCTTCGACCAGGTGGGTCCCGACTGTCAGGCACTTCCTTGCGTGCGAAGATGTAGCTGGTGGGTCCCAGCGATCGAGGAAAGCGTTTTTCACGAAATACGGTGGCCCGTCCGGTGGGTCCCTGCTGTCAGGTGGATGAATCATTATTTTCCGCGTAATAAGGATGCACCTCCTTGATGCGGCCAGGGACCCAGCTTTCAGCCTCTCCACGTACAGTACTCTTCCAATGGAAGTCGTTCGTTGACCACATTGACCACGCGACGCCGAGAGCACCAAGGCAGTGGACGACGGTGAGGCCTAGGAATGGGACGATGCGGAGCTGGGAAAGACGCGGCAGTGGATGCCCACAACGAGAGGAGTTCGCGGCAGTGTGAGGATGCCGTCGCCGTAGAATAATAGGGGTGTGGGTGAGTAGAGGGATGGCCTAGCCAGCGATGGGAGTAGTAGGGGCGGTGAGGCCTCCAAGGCATCACAGCCGGCCATAAGAGGCAGGAGCACGTGGCACGACCGTCGTTGGTTTGGGCCGCTGGAGCGAGAAGACCAGAGGTTAAAGAAGCACTACAGCCGTTGGATGGACATCATATGGTCACTGGAGCTAGAATCGTTCATATTGACTAAGTTGACAAAGCCCTCTGTCCCCGTCATCTTAGTAGGCCCACAAGTCAGCCTCCCACTATGGTGGGTCCCAGCTAGCAGGGGGTATTCATTTTTTTTCTGCGTAATAAGGAGGCACTTCCTTGCGTGCGAAGATATAGCTGGTGGGTCTGACCTTTCAGTAGGAGTGTTCATTCTTTTTGGCATAATAAGGAGGTACCTGCTTGCGTGCAGCCATGGTTCATGTGGGTCCCAACTGTCCGCCTCTCCATGTACATCCCTCTTCCAATGTTGTCGTTTGTTGACAACATCGACCATGTCGTGCCGAGAACACCAGCGCGATAGACGACGACGACACCCAGGAAGGGAATGACCCGGAGACGGCGAAGCCACATCAGTGGAGGGATGTGGGTGAGTAGAGGGATGGCCTGGCCAGCGGTGGGAGTAGTAGGGGGCGGTGAGGCCTGCGCGGCAGCACAACAAGACATGGGAGGCGGGAGCAGGCGGTCCCGCCGGTGCTCGATTTGGCAGCTGGAGCAAGAAGATCAGAAATTGAAGAAACACGACGACCAATGGATTGACATCCAACGATTACGTCTGCTAGAAAATCGTATGTTGACGTATATAATAAGTAAAAAAATCTTGCATACGCGTCAACATAATAGGCCCACAAGTCAAACCATTTCGTATTTTTTGTTAATTTATATATAGCTCATTGCAACTTCTTATGCAATTTATTGTAGTCCATTTTTTTGTTGGCCAGGGCCAGGGTTAAAAATTTAAACGAAAATTCGCATATTTATGAGGGTTCCAAAAATATTTTTAATACCAAAATGTCGAGCCAGATTTAAAGTACTTGGAAGATATATTTCAATTAGGTTAAAGCCTAGTGAAATAGGAATCTGAAAATGTGAAAAATTCGGAAATTATAAAGTAATTGCCAGTTTGTCATCTATTTTTATATTTACAACCCATTTCATATTACTTTCAAGATTTGCAGGCGTCTCGCAAGAGTTCCAGCCCATCAGGGCGTAGAAAAATAAGTAGGCCAGGATTGGGTATTCTTCAGAAAAAATAAACTGGGCTCATTTTCACAAAGAAAAAAAATTGTTGGGCTGGTGTAACACCACAGATGTAAAACTTCCATATTTGGCAATATATCCATGTTGGTCTCCATCCAATTCCATTCGGGGTTCCATCCTTTGGTCTCATTTTGTTTTGTTATGTTGTTCTACTCATTTCATTGCCATGCTTACCTGGTCATTTTGCGTTTGTGCTTCTTGTCATATTCCTTTTAGCCATCATATTTCATCATCATATAGTGCATATTCAGCTCATGCCATCCTTGCCTTATTGCATCTTATTCTTACATTCTCAACATATGCCTTGAGATGCCCATAATTTTGTTCTATGCATCACCACCTCCTCCTTCCCTCTACTTCCTTCTTTTGACAAGTGCCACTTTCCGTTCTCTTTTAATGTTCATCTTCTCCCTGTAAATCTTGCACCATGCCTACATCCTCTCTTCCAATTTTCAACTCATTTGAATATGTTTTGGTTAGGTTAAAAATTGACTCAAGTTTGAATTTAATTCAAACATGATTTAATTTTCTTCCTTTAAAAATCCCCAAAGCAATTTACTTTAATGACCCATAATTCCGGGAGCTTGAGGGTATTTTTATATCTGCAAAACTCCTCTCCTAGACCCTGGCCTTTTTATTTCCCTTGTCGCTTCTTATTAGTTTAACAGCAAATAAAGGGAAGGGAAAGGGCCTTACCTGGGCCTCCCGCAGCCAGCAGCCCACCTAGGCACAGCAGCCAGGCACAGCCCAGCAGCCCATCCAGCCCACGCGTACAGAGGCGTCGTCAACCTCCTCAGACGGCGCATCCAAAGATGTACACATCGACAACCTCGTTGATTTGACAGCCGGAGAAGCTCCCTAGACCCCTATAAAGTTGTCCCCGGTGCCCTAGGGTCTCGCCTCAACCGATCCCCCTCCTCTCCTTCCCTCGCCGCCGCCAAGTAAGCCTAGCCATGCCACACCGTCGCCCTGCCCACCATGCTCCAGCCGAGCTTGAGCTCAAGCTCGAAGTAGCTCGTCGCCGCGCCTCCGACCCCATCGGCCACCGTGGAGAGGAACTCCGAGTACCTCTCCATCTCCTACCTCGACGTACGCGACGCCACAGCCTCGGGATCGACCTCTTCGACCCATCTTCTTCCTCTTCTTCACGGACAGCAAGTCCACCGGAGTTCTTCGTCTCCCCGTCGTCGATGTACTGCATCCCTGGTCGTATCTTCTTGCCATAGGTATACTAGGTATACCCAACTCACTCCCTGCTCTTTTCTTGTCGCCGAACTGTCCCCGTAGTAGTCGCTAGGGTCATGCCTTCGTCGTGTTTCCGGTGCTCTGGCGAAGCCTGCATTTTTACTGTAGTTGTTGTTGCTGCCATAGCATGCTCGTGTGTCCCCGCTCTGGATCCCCTCTGTGGTTCCGCGGCTTGCATGCCAGCTTCGCCGCGTCTCCCACTGCAGCTCTCCCGCGCTCGCTTTGCTCACTGCCTCGCCAGTACCATCGTCGCCGTGGCCGCAAGCTCGGCGAGCTCCTGCTTACACGCACACCCACACACGCCGCTTACGTTCTGCGAGCTTGTGCTCGAGCGTTTTCTCGCGCACCCCCACACCCGCACTCCCTCGCACATCCCGCAAACTCGCCATTATGTTGTAGCTGTACTCGTTGCTGCCCTGCTCGCCTTCGTCGCTCGCCTCCAGCATCGGGCAACCATGGCCAAAGGTTCGGCCTTCTTGCTCTGGTTCAAAAGGAGCCATGCGCCCATCTCAGTACACACACACAGTCTCTAGCGAAGTGGTTGACCACGCATGCCCGGACCGGGGAGACCCGGGTTCGAATCCCAGGCGCGCCCCCCTTTTTATTCCCTCTGTTGGTAAATAACAGCTGTCTCTATGACATTAGGGTCCCACCAGTCAGCCTCTCAGCGCCCTCCTCCTTCTATTTTTTCCCTTATCCCCGCGATTTCCATTTATGGAAAGTCCCCGTTTTCCCTTTCTGGCAAGTCCATTTCTGGACGTTTCCAAACAAGGAAAATGCCATTTCTGTCATATTCCATTTAGGGCAGTTTTTAACTTATTGCACTTGTGAGGATTTTTCTACGGCAACCCCAACATATTATATATGTTTTTCGGGTAGAGAAATCCCACCAACCCAGTGGTGGCATTAGTTTTCTGCATTTGAGCAAGTTCATAAACATGTCATTTTACATCATGATGGTGTCTTGTCATTTTTGTGTTGTTTAGTTCAAGCATGCTATGAGGTTGTTTTGCACAAGGATAGCTTCATTTTCATGCCTACTCCATGCTAGATTTATTTCATCCCATGATATGCTATGTAGTGAGTTAATCAAGCTTGTTAACATGCCATCATGAATCTGTCTTGCCATGTCCTGAAATTTCACCAAGCCTCTCAGCGCCCTCCTCCTTCTATTTTTTCCCCTTATCCCCGCGCTTTCCATTTATGGCAAGTCCCCGTGTTCCCTTTCGGGCAAGTCCATTTCTGGACGTTTCCAAACAAGGAAAATGCCATTTCTGTCATATTCCATTTCGGGCGGTTTTTAACTTATTGCACTTGTGAGGATTTTTCTACAGTAACCCCAACATATTATATATGTTTTTGGGGTAGAAAAATCCCACCAACCCACTGGTGGCATTAGTTTTATGCATTTGAGCAAGTTCATAAACATGTCATTTTACATCATGACGTTGTCTTGTCATTTTTGTGTGGTTTAATTCAAGCATGCTATGAGGTTGTTTTGCACAAGGATAGTGTCGTGGAATTGTCACGGCAGATGTCCTCTTGCAAGGACTTAGTCGTGGAGCCATCGCAACTAGGAAGCTTAAAGGGGTTAATCGGGACAAAGGACACGAGAGGTTTTATACTAGTTCGGCCCCTTACGGTGAAGGTAAAGCCTACGTCTAGTTGGGTTGGTATTGCTTGAGGTTTCAATGACCAGGGAGCGAGATACGCTATGCCCGGTTCTCGATTGGTTGTCTCTTGCCCTAAGCCGCCCGCAGGTCGTCTTCTTATATAAACGGGTTGACGCTCGGCGGCCTACAGAGTCCCGGACGGCTTATAAACAATGTCCGGCTCGGTGACTAGTTAAATCTACCTTATGATACAAGTCATGCCATTATGGCGGTTTACTACAACGGGCCTTAAGTCGCCCGTGGGCCTTAAGCCCTTTATTGAACTGCCATCTTCATGCTTGGTCTTGGGATTCTTTCTCGTGAATCATCTTTGCGTAACCCGGCCCCTCCTGGGCGGCTTACACAAATAGTTCTATCCCCAACATTAGGCCCGAGATTGATTTGAACCTGTTCATGTCAATCTTAAAATACCTTGAAACTTAACTCTTCAATCTTCTGACTCTGCAAAAGACTTTCTTTAACCCATAGTGACGTCATTTTCTGGATCCATGTTAACCCGCCATGACGTCATCTTTCTTTTTTTTATTCCACCGTATCGTTCAACGGATCTCTGTCTTTATTGACTGTTTTGAAAATCGAGGCGTCGGGGCCGCTGGATAATAATTTCTATCTCCTCGTTTCCCGCGCCGTCTCAGTTATCCTCTCCTTATAAATAGGCGCGACCTAGGTCTCCCATTTTCCTCCTTCCCGTCATCTTCTTCCTCTTGCCTCCTCTCGAGCTCCGCCGCCGCCGCCATCGAGCTTCTTGTCCTCACCGTCCCAGGCCGCTGCATCAACCTGAATCGGATAAGAAAATGCCGGCGAACTTCCGCAGCCCCTCCAGATCCATAAGTTCCCTTCCCTTCCTTTCTTAAATCCTTATTAGAGTTTCCTCGAGTTTGTCGGAGTTCAGCTCCATTGGAGCCAAACCTTTGCTAGTTTTCCTCCTAGATGCCTCTCCCGATCTGAGAAGGATATAAAACAGCCGCGGTAGTTGTTTTCACACTTGTCTTGGATACAAAACAGATCCCTTTCTCTGTATGAAAGCCTCATTTGAGCTTATGAATACATCTGCGTCAGTTTTTAGGTCTAGAACACTTTTTTATCAGAGCAGTCCTTTGATCTCAAATTATAGCAGAAGATCACGAAATCTGTTTTTATCACCCGGAAAACTTCTTCTTGTTAAATGCCCTTTAAACAAAACTGTCCAGGTTTCCGGTTTAAATGCATACCACTGATCTGTGAACCTTGCCTAATTCTCATATCTTTAAGAATTTTGAACTTCTCTTAAAGCTTCTAGCGGCTTAAATATTGTTTTCCCAGTTATCCTTATATCATTAGGCCCCTTCGTAAGCCTCTACCTTTAGTAATTTGGATATCTTCTCCCGGGTTAATATCTGAACCAGAACTTCTTATTTTGTAATAGGCCAACTGTTGTCATGGCTCGTAAAGCGACCAAAGCTCCTGTAACCTGCAACTGGGTCCCATCCACAGTCACCGAGAGTAAATTGGCTGAGTTTGTGAAGTCTGGCCATCTGCCAAAGAAAGAGGTCATGTCTTATCGTGTTCCTGACCCATCCAAAGAGAAGCCTCAACCCAAAGAAGAGAAGTTCTGAATTTCTTTGATCTTAGACCTCAAGACATTGGGCCCAATTCCGTGTCAAATCTTTGCAATTTTCAAGTCTTCTGCGAGGTGTACCTAGGAGAGGAGCCAAGTGTACTTTTGTTCAGAGAACTTTTTTACTTGAACCGGCAGAATGAACGTGCCAACGGGCCAAGTCTTGAACTTGGCGGTATCTCAATCCAGCGATGGAGAGACTGCCTGTTTCCTTATGCTGAGTTGCAGAGTCACCCAAAAAATTGGAATCAGACATGGTTCTACTGTCAGGACACTTCTCCGGTTGATGAGAAGCCTCTGCCCGGCTTTCGCGCCCTACGCCTTGAGTCCAACCATCCACTGGCGGATAAACTAACCACTGTTGAACATCTGCCCCTTACTCCCACCATCAAGAAGATCAAAGCCCTTTTGGGGAATGGTTTAAATGGCATCGATCTGGTCCGAGTCTGGGTTACTTGGCGGATACTCCCATTAAGCCGCCGCTCCGGCTTAATGTGTACGTATACTGGCGAAAAGAACGACCCAATGTGTCATAGTACTGACAACCTACCAGACGATGTGGCGGATGCTACAACCCAGTCATTGCTGAAGGAGGGCACTGTTACTAGCAATGCCTTCGGTTTACTCATACGCAAAAGAACCCGGCCCTGCAGTAAGTTATCAATCTTAATAAATATTCCTTAACCTGTTTACCCTCTTTGTACTTATAATTCCTTATCTTTTTCCACAGTGGTGATAATTTACGGAAGGTCAAATATGACCACGAGGCTGCCCAACAAGCCAGGGCAGCCAAGAAAACCGAAAGGAAAGGCGCCAAGACGGGAACTTCAAAGAAGAAGAAACCCAGCGCCTCCGATTTGCTCAAGTTGGATGACTCTTCTTCAGATGAGGAAGAGGTAATCCCTTACTCTCTTAACTCCCTTGTTACTATTTTATTGATATTTTCGCCTTTCAGGAGGATACTGGGAACAGCCAAGCTCCTGGTGAAGAGGTAACTATAATCTCCTCCGACTCAAAGCCTTTGCCAAAGCACAAAACCCGACGGGTGACCCGGAAAGTAAGATTTTCACATCCTCTAGCTTATCAAGATCCTCAATTTCTTTTGAAGCAACAACAACTTGAAAGCCGGAGGCAAACCCGGACCAGTGAGGACGAAGAGCTCTCTTCCGGCTTACCCGACGTGAGCAGGAAGCGTCGGACTGAGGTCATCTCCGCCTTACGTTCTGTTTATCCTTTGGCGTGTTTAATTCGTCAACCTCTCAACTCATTTGACTCAAATTATTAGGCTACCTCTCCTTCCTCCGGCGAGTCTATGCAATCCAACATGCCGGCCTTCAAGACTGCCCCTGGGTAATATACCTTTGTTATCCTCATGCTTTGCCTTACTCATATTTTGTATTCATCCCTCTGTTTTGTCCACAGTGTGCAGGTGAAGCCCAGTAAGAGGGCAAAGAAGAATAAGCCGACCGAAGACCCGGTAGCAACTGAGCCGGAACTCAGAATAGCTGCCCCTGATGCTTCTACTCATCAGCCGCCTCCCGAACCGGCCCATGAAATTCCAACACCATCTTCTGACCCGCCCGCCGAAGACATTTTTAACAGCTCCGATAATCCGGAAATTCCTAGCCCGGTCAAGACGACTGACCCGGAAATTGAAATCTTGAAAAGCCAGTATGTTGAACCGGGGCGGCCTACTGTCCTTGCCAGATGTACTACCAAAGAAGAACTTGTCAAACACCGGAAGACCAAACAGGACATCGCTGATTATACTCACTTAAGCATTGGTGATATAGTCTCAGGCTATCTGAATCAAGTGCATAACAGCCGCGACCTGAAAATTGACATGGTGAAACAAATACAGCATAAATCTGAGGTATAACTTATACTATTTCTCCTGAATCTTACTTACTGTACCAGCCCCCAAGCCTGCTGCTTATAAATAAATATGATGTAGACTTAGATAAATGTTTCTGTTAGTTCATCCAGTTTAAAAGAGAGGATATTTAACCCGGGCATAATATGACAACTTAAAATGTGCGATACACATTAGCCCCCAAGTGTCAAGTATCTTTACTTGTAAAGTGCTTGAGACTTTAATATGCATAATCTAGCATTATAAAGTAAAATTTTCTTCAGCATACATTAGCCCCCAAGTGTCATGTGTCTTTTCTTGCAAAGCGCTTGGGACTTCAATGACATCTTACCATAACCTTAATTATAACCCGGCGTCAATGCAGGCCTCCACCAGTCAATTTGAATTGGAGATTGCTGACCTGAAGACCCGGCTGGCAGCCCAAGAACTTGAGATTCAAAAAGCCAACTCCAAATTCGCATTCAGCGTCTCGGAGCAAGAGAAGTTGAAGAAAAATTTTGACACGAATAAGAAGACCTGGGCCGATGAAAAAGCCTCACTTGTGACCCGGGCCGAGACAGCAGAAGCGGCTCTCGCCGAAGCAACTGCCGAGCTGTCCGGCTTAAAGCGCCAGATATCTCAAATGGTCTCAGCAATCTTCAGTAAGTTACTATGTATAATCGTGAACATCACCATGACTATTTCAAATATTATCTCCTACTTACCTTATATGTATAAACGCAGGTCCCAGGAGCACAAACCTGAAGCAGAATATGATGATCAACCTTAAGGCGGTGTATACTCTGGTGGAACAGCTATACACCGGGTCACAACGTGCTCTGGCCGTTGTGGCTTTATCAAATGATACTCCTTATCTCCTGCAGGATGTGCTCAAACGACTTGCCGTGTTACCTCAACAGATTCAGGAGCTAAGGCGGGCATCTGGTAGAGCCGGGCCATAGCCGCCTTAAGCCAAGACCAGCGTTGGTTCCAGAGCTAGACCTGGCAGATGTTGCTCTTGGATATCCCAGTTTCAAGGAGGACGGCTCTGTATTCAATGAATAAGACTTCACCACCTATGTGAGAGTCGTACGTCCTGTGGCCACCATCATCCGCAATGATATTGATCTTAATAAGTATCAGCCGGGTTATGACAACGAGAACCGGAGGATTCCAACTCCGCATTATGATGACGTCAGCCTGATCCCTCCAACTCGTAAGCATACCTTTGCTCCTGAAGTTGACCCGGCCAGTTTAATAGATGATGAAGCTGAATTTGAAGCCTTAAGCGGCATTGGTGGACCTTTTCAACCTTCCAGGACAAAACAATGCATTTAAGAGGCGGAGAAGGATAACCCGGAGTCTTCAAGCCCACCAAAAGAGTGACCCGGCTGGTACCAGGTCTTTGAAAAAGAAATGATGCTTCATTATTCAGACTCGGGGAGTCTTGTAATAAGGTAGAATAACTTCTTAACTCTGTCATGCCTTCGCGCATGTTTGTGGTGCTTAACATTGTCACAAGTCGCTATCGTTGTATACTGCCGGCTTATGTGAATTGCTCCTTGACGTCAAAAAACCTTTTTGCTTTACCATGTGTATAAAACAAAAACAAAATTCCTTTGGCATCTTACCACATCCGGGGTCATATATAGTAATGATAACCAGGAGTATAATCAAAACATCACAAAAAACAGCCGGTTTATGATCATGACCATAATAATATACCTGCTATCTTATTGAAACTTACCTTACCGGCTTATGTGATCCCAAAAAGCAGACAGTTAAACTTAACTTCTGAAAATTGGCACATATAATGTTTACCTGGCCCTTAATATTATTTCCTTATAGAATAAAATAAACATAATTTTCAAAGGCCTCTCGATTCAATACGATCAAGAGAACCGCTCCAAAGGGGTTAAGCTAAGATTCGGATACGATCATATAGCCCCCAATGGCTTTGGCGATGCCGATCAAGTGGGTATCGACAGCTATGTTCTCCTTGGTTCGAATACGACCTATGTTTGAACAGGAAGCCCCCAAGTGACCATTAGAGTTGTTTAATGATGCTGATTCAAATACGATCCATGTCACACCCAAAGGGGTTAAGCTATGATTCAAATATGATCAAGAAGCCCCCAAGTGGGTTTGGCAGTATGCCGATCAATTGGGTATCGACAGCTATGTTCTCTTTGGTTCAAATACGACCTATGTTTGAACAAGAAGCCCCCAATTGACCATGGCTAGATTCAGATATGATCATAAGCCGGACCAAAAGGAAAGCCGGATTCAGATATGATCCGGCCTGTTGGTCGTTTCCACCACCTGGTAAAGAAGATACATAAACCTTGAAGGGTGGAAAGGAAAGAGGTCCCACTTTATTGCTTTATATAATATATACATTGCTAAAAAAGGAAAAATAAATATACTCTGAGAGCCGGCAGCTTAAGTATAATAGGGCCGAGATGCGCTTATGTTCCACGGCGGCGGGTCTCTTCCTCGACTTACGTGAGTCTTTGTGCTCTCGAACATCGATGAGGTAATATGACCCGTTGTTGAGATTCTTGCTGATCACAAAGGGTCCTTCCCAAGGAGGGGACAGCTTGTGCATATCAGATTGATCCTGAATGAGCCGGAGCACTAAATCGCCTTCCTGAAAGGTTCTGCTTCTAACCCGGCGGCTGTGATAACGGCGCAGGTCTTGCTAATAGATCGCCGAGCGGGCTATCGCCAAGTCTCACTCCTCATCTTACAAGTCAAGTGCATCCTGACGAGCTTTTTCATTATCAGCCTCAACATAAGCCGCCACCCGGGGTGAATCATGCCGGATATCACTTGGCAGAACCGCCTCTGCTCCGTACACCATGAAAAAAGGTGTATAACCCGTAGATCTGTTAGGCGTTGTGTTGATGCTCCATAGCATAAAGGGTAACTCCTCCACCCAACAACCCAGAGTTCACTGTAAGGGAACTAAGAGTCGGGGTTTGATACCTTTCAAGATCTCTTGATTATCTCTTTCTGCTTGACCATTAGACTGGGGTTGAGCAACAGCCGAAACATAAAGCCGGATGTGCTCTTGTTGACAGAACTCTTCAATGGCACCCTTGGAGAGATTGGTACCATTATCAGTTACAATGCTGTGTGGAAAGCCAAAACGAAAGATCACCTTTTTCATGAACTGAACAGCCGTGGCTGCATCAGACTTACTGACCGGTTCTGCTTCAACCCACTTGGTGAATTTATCCACTGCCACCAACAGGTGTGTCTTCTTATCCTTAGACCTTTTTTAATTTCCATCCATATCACGCCCCCTGACTGCAAACGGCCAAGTTATTGGATTCTTCCTCAATTCTTGTGCCGGCACATGAGCTCGTCGTGAGAATTTTTTACATCCGTCACATTTCTTGACCGGATCCTCCACATCAGCATGAGCCGTCACCAATAGAAACCATGACGAAAAGCCTTGGCCACCAGAGATTTTGAACCCAAGCATGATGACCACAATCTCCTTCATGAATCTCACGAAGTATCTCCCGACCCTCCGCAGCGATACACAACGTTGAAACGCCCAAAGGACGCCAGTGATGCAACTTGCCATGAACAATTGTCATGGATTTGGACCGCCTGATGATTTGTCTTGCCAAGGTCTCGTCCTCAGGCAACTCTCCCCGGGTCATATAAGCCAAATATGGGACTGCCTAATCTGGGATGGCATGGAGAGCCGCCACCAGATGCGCCTCCGGGTCTGGCACTGCAAGTTCTTCCTCTGTAGGCACTCTGACAGAAGGGTTATGCAAAACGTCAAGAAAGGTGTTAGGCGGCACCGGCTTATGCTGAGACCCCAACCGGCTTAAAGCATCAGCCGCCTCATTCTTCCTTCGATCAATGTGCTCTACTTGATAACCTTTGTAGTGCCCAGCCACCGCATCAACTTCACGACGATAAGCCGCCATAAGGGGATCTTTGGAGTCCCACGTGCCTGACACCTGTTGAGCGACGAGGTCTGAATCGCCCAAGCACCTTACCCGGCTCAAATTCATCTCTTTGGCCATCCGGAGGCCATGGAGTAAAGCCTCATATTCAGCTGCATTGTTAGTACAGGGAAACATAAGCCTTCCAACTGCCTGGACCCATCGAAGTGAATAGTCCAATATGTGTTGTCCGGCTTCTCCTCTGGTACCTGCAACTCCGTCCAATCATTGATAAAGTCCACCAGGGCTTGAGAATTGATAGCTGTACGTGGCATATACTTCAATCTGTGAGGCCCAAGCTCAATGGCCCACTTGGCGACTCGTCTTGTGGCTTCCCTGCTCGATGATGTCCCCAAGGGGCGTAACTTACTACGCTTATAGGATGACCCAGGAAGTATTGCTTTAGCTTCCGGCTCACCATGAACACCCCATAAACAAGTTTCTGCCAATGCGGATACCTTTTCTTGGATTCTATGAGCACCTCACTGATGTAATAAACCGGCCGTTGAACCGGATGCTCCGTGCAAGTCTCCTTACGCTCCACCACAATGGCCACACTAACAGCACGTGAGTTAGCAGCAACATACAACAGCAACGACTCTTTATCAATGGGAGCCGCGAGAACCGGCGGCTCAGACAATTGTCCCTTTAAATCTTCAAAGGCAGCATCAAGACCTCACCTGCATAAAAGTGTCTGCTTTTCTTCATCATCGACATAAAGGCGAGCCTTCTCACCTAACCGGCTTATGAATCGGCTTAAAGCAAGAACGCGACCGCCCTCCACGAACATCATTGATGCACACCGGTTTAGCCAGAGAGGTAATCGCCTTGATCTTCTTCGGTTAGCTTCAATGCCCTGATTGAGACCAGAATCCCAAAAGTTTGCCTGCAGGTACACCAAATACACACTTGTCCGGGTTAAGCATCATCTTGTAGACCCGGAGATTATCAAAGGTTTCCTTTAAGTCGGATATCAAGGTCTCCTTCTCTCTGGACTTCACCATGATGTCATCTACATAAGCATGAACATTGCGCCCAATCTGATTGTGGAGACAATTCTGCACACACCGCTGATAAGTCGCCTGGGCACTCTTGAGCCCAAACGGCATAGATACATAGCAGAAGGCTCCAAACGGAGTAATGAAAGCCGTCTTCTCCTGGTCCTTAACTGCCATTTTGATCTGATGATAACTGGAGTAAGCATCCAAAAAACACAAACGCTCGCAACCCGTTGTAGCATCGATGATCTGATCAATGCGGGGTAGAGCGAAGGGATCAGCCGGACAAGCTTTATTTAAGTCCGTGTAATCCACACACATCCGCCAGGTGCCGTTCTTCTTGAGCACAAGCACCGGGTTAGCCAACCACTCCTGGTGAAAGACTTCCACGATGAACCCGGCCACTAAGTGCCGGGCGACCTCCTCCCCAATAGCTTTTCGCCTTTCCTCATTGAATCGCCGAAGAAACTGCCTGACCGGCTTATACTTTGGATCAATATTAAGAGTGTGCTCAGCGAGTTCTCTCGGGACACCCGGCATGTCAGAAGGTTTCCATGCAAAGATGTCCCGGTTCTCACGGATGAACTCGATGAGCGCGCTTTCCTATTTGGGATCCAAATTGGTACGATCTTTGAATCGCTTGGAAGAGTCGCTCGAGTGAAGTCGACCAGTTTTGTCTCGGCGGCCGACTTAAATTTCAACGCCGAGTCTTGCTCTGTGGTTGGCTTCTTCAAAGAGGTCATATCCGTCGGGTCGACATTAGTTTGATAAAACTTCAGCTCCTCTTCAGCACAAGCAGATTCAGCATAAGCCGCATCGCCTTCTTCGCATTCCAAGGCTACCTTTCGACTCCCATGCACAGTGATGGTGCCCTTGTAACCCGGCATCTTGAGTTGCAGATAAACATAGCACGGTCGTGCCATAAACTTGGCATAAGCCAGCCGTCCAAACAGAGCGTGATATGGGCTCCTGATTTTGACTACCTCAAACGTCAGTTTCTCAGCCCGGGAGTCATATTCGTCTCCAAAGGCTACTTGCAGCTCGATCTTTCCAACTGGATATGCCGATTTACCAGGTACCACCCCATGAAGAACAGTGTTGGACGTCCTCAAGTCCTTATCAGTCAACCCATGCGGCGACAGGTCTCATAATAGAGAATATTGATGCTCCTTCCTCCGTCCATGAGCACCTTAGTGAATTTATATCTACCAACCTGAGGGGCCACCACCAAGGCCAACTGACCCGGGTTATCAACCCGGAGGGGCTGATCTTCCCTGCTCCAAATGATAGGCTGCTCTGACCACCTCAAATAACGGGGAACTGCCGGCTCAACCGAATTCACAGCCCTCTTATGAACCTTCTGGTCACATTTGCACAAGTTAGTGGTAAACACATGGTATTGCCCACCGTTCAGCTGTTTCGGATGGCTCTGATAACCTGACTGCTGCTACTGCTCTCCCCCTTGACCAGGCTGCTGCTGATTATAGCCACCTTGACTTCCCTGAAAGCCGGAACTTGAACCGCCACCCGGGCCATGAAAACCACCTGCTCCTGAACCACCGCCTGATCCATGATTGCCATCAAACATGTTGGAATTCTTGAAAGCCTTCATGATCACGTAGTCCTTCCATAAGTGGGTGGCAGGATTTTCCCGAGTACCGTGTCTTGGGCAAGGCTCATTCAGAAGCTGCTCAAGAGATGGACCTGAGCCACCAGATCGAGGGGGTGGTCTCCCCTTACGCTTCTTGTTGTTACCTTGGGCATTAGCATTGGCCACAAACTCCGGGTTACCCTCCGCCTTACGCTTGTTGCCTCCTTGACTTACCGGGTTATGCTGCTGGCCCTTTCCATTGCCGTTCTTCTTTCCTTTCCCTGTCTTTTCCTCCTCAGGCGCGGGATCATTGGTGGTATCAGAATCGGCATATTTGACCAAGGCTGCCATCAGCGTACCCATGTCATTGCAATCACGCTTAAGGCGCCCCAGCTTCTGCTTCAGCGGCTCAAAACGACAATTCTGATGGAGCATAAGTACCACAGAGCCGGCATCCATCTTATCATATGAGTGTATTATTTCCTTGACCCGGCGCACCCAATGAGTTGTGGACTCACCCTCCTCCTGCTTACAATTGCCCAAGTCCACAATTGACATAGACTGCTTGCAAGTGTCCTTGATGTTCTGGATAAACCGGGCCTTTAGCTCTGCCCATGAACTGATGGAATTGGGAGGCAAACTTTTCAACCAAGACCGGGCCGTTCCATCTAACATCATGGTGAAATACTTGGCCATTGATGCGTCGCTGACCTCCAATAACTCCATGGCCATCTCGTAACTTTCGATACATGCCCCTGGCTGTAAGTCGGCCGTGTAATTCGGCACCTTTCGAGGTCCCTTGAAATCCTTGGGCAGACGCACATCCCGCAGAGCTGGCACCAGACAAGGGACACCACCGGTTCTAGTGGCCACTCCTGCTCCAACAGAAGTCGTTGGATACTCTGGGAGACCTTCATATGCCGTCTGCTGAGCCGCTAATTGTGCCGCCCGTTCGTCCTCCTGACGCAATCGGTCCTGTACCGGGTTATAGCCGCCGGGTTGGTTACGACGCTAGGCGTTGCTTGATAAAGCTTCTGACTCCATGTGTCTACTGTAACTCGGACTCCGGTTTTGACGAGGTGCTAGCCAAGGCTGAGGAGTTGAATGAATCATGTCCCTGCTGTAAGAACAGGTCTCCTGTTGTGCCAAGGCCGTCTGAAGAAGATCCCTGACCCTCCGGGTTTCCACCGTCGTCGGGTCATCACCGTCCACTGGAAGAGCTGCCAGACGCGCCGATGCTGCTATGAAGTTCTCCATCGGGTTGGAGAAGTGGCCCGGTGGTGTCGGTATGTATCGGGGCGGGGCCATACTCCCGTGAGGGGGTGCCATCTCTCGAGGCTGAACCGGCCCTCCAGCTCCGGGTGTCATAAACTGATTGGCTTCCGGCGGATTGCTAGGACCAGCTCCGGGTGTCGTGAAAAGATTCCGAGGATCATAAACCGGAGGCAGACGGGACTGGGTCTTCTGATGTCTCCTTCTCATCACCTCATTGGACGCATTCAGACTCATATTAAGCTGGAAAGCCTCTGATTGAAGTCGTTGCGCCCGTGCATCCAAAGCCGCCCGCTCTGCAGCTAGTCTGGTACCCTCAGCCGCCAAGGCCTCCTTGGCCAGGGCTATCTCCTCACGCACCTTTGCCACCTCCGCGTTATGCTCATCTGGATTTGCAGGAATAACCGTGGTGGTTAACAGGGCCGTCAACTTGTCCATAAGATCCATCAAGACTGAGCCGGGCGCCAAGCAGGCTCATCGCCCCGCCGCTCCTGGCCTGGACGGTCTTGTTGTCGCAGCCATCGAGTTTTGACCGGGCTGAGTACCAGCCATGAAGACTCCTGCCCATCTCGGCGGCTCATAGAAATCTGGAATGCTAGAGTCGTCAGAACAGCCCCCAAGCATGCCCTCTTGGACCTGATACAAAGAATCTGTTGAACCGGAGGACGAATCGTCATCCGATGGGACGGCCGTCTCTTCGCCATCTTTAGATCCTTCAGAAAGTGCCTCTCCGTGAACACAGCCCACAAAGTCACGCTTCATGACTGGTTGAACTCGGGCGGATTTCGCACGCTGAGCCGTCTCGACGAGGTCGGTGCAGCTGTCCGGCTCCGGGCCCGGGTCTCCAATCCGGCCGATGAAGACGTGGATTCCGCCAAAGGGGACCCGGTACCTGTACTAAATTGAGTCGGCCTCGGGGCCCCAGCCTTTGTTGTCGATGTAGATCTTGCCACGACGACTCTTGGTCATCCGGCCCACTGTGTATCCCTTGAGCCCTTCGAAGCTGCCCTTCAAGAACTCAAATCCACCGTGCACTGGTCCCATGGTGGGCGCCAACTGTCGTGGAATTGTCACGGCAGATGTTCTCTTGCAAGGACTTAGTCGTGGAGCCATCGCAACTAGGAAGCTTAAAGGGGTTAATCGGGACAAAGGACACGAGAGGTTTTATACTAGTTCGGCCCCTTACGGTGAAGGTAAAGCCTACGTCTAGTTGGGTTGGTATTGCTTGAGGTTTCAATGACCAGTGAGCAAGATACGCTATGCCCGGTTCTCGATTGGTTGTCTCTTGCCCTAAGACGCCCGCAGGTCGTCCCCTTATATACACGGGTTGACGCCCGGCGGCCTACAGAGTCCCGGCCGGCTTATAAACAATGTACGGCTAGGTGACTAGTTAAATCTACCTTATGATACAAGTCATGCCATTATGGCGGTTTACTACAACGGGCCTTAAGTCGCCCGTGGGCCTTAAGCCCTTTATTGAACCGCCATCTTCATGCTTGGTCTCGGGCTTCTTTCTGGTGAATCCTCTTTGCATAACCCGGCCCCTCCTGGGCGGCTTACACAAATAGTTATATCCCCAACAGATAGCTTCATTTTCATGCCTAATCCATGCTAGATTTATTTCATCCCATGATATGCTATGTAGTGAGTTAATCAAGCTTGTTAACATGCCATCATGAATCTGTCTTGCCATGTCCTGAAATTTCACCAAGCCTCTCAGCGCCCTCCTCCTTCTATTTTTTCCCTTATCCTCGCGCTTTCCATTTATGGCAAGTCCCCGTGTTCCCTTTTGGGCAAGTCCATTTCTGGACGTTTCCAAACAAGGAAAATGCCATTTCGGTCATATTCCATTTAGGGCGGTTTTTAACTTATTGCACTTGTGAGGTTTTTTCTACAGCAACCCCAACATATTATATATGTTTTTGGGGTAGAAAAATCCCACCAACCCAGTGGTGGCATTAGTTTTCTGCATTTGAGCAAGTTCATAAACATGTCATTTTACATCATGATGTTGTCTTGTCATTTTTGTGTGGTTTAATTCAAGCATGCTATGAGGTTGTTTTACACAAGGATAGCTTCATTTTCATGCCTAATCCATGCTAGATTTATTTCATCCCATGATATGCTATGTACTGAGTTAATCAAGCTTGTTAACATGCCATCATGAATCTGTCTTGCCATGTCCTGAAATTTCACCAAGTCTGAATCTGTTTAAAAAACTTGTTATAGTTGCATGGGTGTAATAATGTTTTCTCTACCATTTTGGCTCCTGTTCAGTAAGGGAGTTTTGGTAGGTGAATTTATTTTAAGCATGTCATGCCTTTGTTTGCTATGTTATGTTCCTGTAGCATGTTGTTTGCTAGCTCTAAACATTGCTACCTGATGCTGTTTATGCCATGTTGGTATTTCCACTAAGTCTGTAAAACTGTTATCTTTTGCATTATTGCCATGTTGTTATAGTCATGCTCTAGTGGTTTATAGATTTAGCTCAGTGTTCATGCTTTGTAGAGCGTCTCATGTAAATCACTGCCATGCATTGTTTTCACATGTTTGGGTGTTGTAGCATAATTATACTTAGCATCCAAGTGGCCATGTTGCTGTTTTAAGAAGCTTGCATCATATCTTGTCTTGCTTGTCATTTGCAAACCGTGCATCCGAATCCGGTGATCTTTATATCGATTTCAACCGAAATCATCTCATCTTTCCAGCGGCATACTTGGTTTGCCAAGTTGTCGACTTGGTCATCTTTTCCCTTCCGGAGCACGCATATGCATTGCATATCACATCTTGCATATCATGCCATATTTTGCATCATGTTGCTTGTGCATTGCATCATGGTTGATAGTTGTTCCTTTTCTTGTGTTCTTGCTTTGGGTAGAGCCGGGAGACGAGTATGTGAACGAGGAACCTGTTGAGAATGCTTACGAGGATCAAGCCTTCGTCAACTCCGAGAACTTTGCAGGCAAGATGAGCATACCCTCGAAATCACTTCTATCTTTGCTTGCTAGTTGCTCGCTCTTTTGCTATGCCGCGATACCTACCACTTTCTATATCGTGCCTCCCATATTGCCATGCCAACCCTCTAACCCACCTTTCCTAGCGAACCGTTGTTTGGCTAAGTTACCGCTTTTGCTCAGCCCCTCTTATAGCGTTGCTAGTTGCAGGTGAAGTTGAAGTTGGTTCGATGTTGGAACATGGATATTTTGGGATATCACAATATCTCTTATTTATTTAATGCATCTATATACTTGGTAAAGGGTGGAAGGCTCGGCCATATGCCTGGTGTTTTGTTCCACTCTTGCCGCCTTAGTTTCCGTCATACCGGTGTTATGTTCCTTGATTTTGTGTCCCTTACGCGGTTGGGTGATTTATGGGACCCCCTTGACAGTTCGCCTTGAATAAAACTCCTCCAGCAAGGCCCAACCTTGGTTTTACATTTGCCTACCTAACCCTTTTTCCCTTGGGTTTTCGCGAGCCCGAGGGTCATCTTTATTTTAACCCCCCCGGGCCAGTGCTCCTCCGAGTGTTGGTCTAAACTAGAGCACCGTGCGGGACTGTCCCTTGGCAACTTGGGTTACGTTGGTACCTGTACGCTTATCTTATCCGGTGTGCCCTGACAACGAGATATGTGCAACTCCTATCAGGATTTGTCGGCATGGTCGGGTGGTCTTGCTGGTCTTGTTTTACCATTGTCGAAATGTCTTGTAAACCGGGATTCCAGGTCTGATTGGGTCTTCCCGGGAGAAGGAATATCCTTCGTTGACTTTGAGAGCTTGTGATGGGCTAAGTTGGGACACCCCTGCAGGGTATTATCTTTCGAAAGCCGTGCCCGTAGTTATGTGGCAGATGGGAATTTGTTAATGTCTGGTTGTAGAGAACTTGACACTTGACTTAATTAAAATATATCAACCGCGTGCGTAGCCGTGATGGTCTTTTTTCGGCGGAGCCCGGGAAGTGAACACGGTTTTGGTTATGTATGAATGTAAGTAGTTTCGGGATCGCTTCTTGATCACTTATAGGTTCGCGACCATGCGTTGCTTCTCTTCTCGCTCTCTTTTGCGTATGTTAGCCACCATATATGCTTAGTGCTTGCTGCAGCTCCACCCCATTACGCCATCCTTCTTATAAGCTTAAATAGTCTTGATCTTGCGGGTGTGATATTGCTGAGTCCTCATGACTCACAGATTCTACCAAAACAGTTGCGGGTGCCGATGATGCCAGTGCAGGTGACGCAACCGAGCTCAAGTGGGAGTTCGACGAGGAACGTGGTCAGTAGTGGAGCCCAGTCGAGACGATCGGGGATCTAGCATTTGGGGTTGTCTTCTTTATTTTGGTTCAGTAGTCGGACCTTGATTGTACTCTGGATGATGCAAGTTTAATTTACGTATTGTGTGAAGTGGCGATTGTAAGACAACTCTTTATCCCATTCTTGTTCATTACATGGGATTGTGTGAAGATGACCCTTCTTGCGACTAAACCACCATGCAGTTATGCCTCCAAGTCGTGCTTCGACACGTGGGAGATATAGCCGCATCGTGGGCGTTACAAATTGGTAATCAGAGCCATCCCCGACTTAGGAGCCCCCTGCTTGATCGAATCGCTGGCGTTGTGGAGTCTAGAAAAAAAATGTTTTGAGTCTTAGGATTATATATATCAAAGATTAGGATTCCTTTTACTCCTCGGTCCTTAAATGCGCTCTGGTGAGGCCCCCGGCGTAGAAGTTTTGACTCTCCTCTCCTCAAATTTCACTAAACAAAATTTAGGATCACGCGGGTATCTTTGAATCCTTCCGAGGGTTTAGTGACGAGAACATTGTTCTTGGTGCCTCCTGACATTTAGGGGTTGTGGCAGTGTCCCGGGGAGTTGAGCTCCGAGGTGTAGTCATCACAATTTTATCGTTGCAGTTCTGGAATACCTGAGTTTCGCCGACATCGGAAATCTCTTTTATGCAGTTGTTGGTGAGATCACCTTGACGCCACCCCAATACTGGGGCGGGAGTTCAGGAGTATTGCCATAACTCGTATAACGGATGCTTTTCGAAGGTTGAGGTACGCGATTTCCGAAGGTTTCTTGATTATGTGTTGACGGATGGATACAGCCGGATCTAGGTATTGTTAGTTTGGGTGATATATTTTGTGTCCCCTGTATCCCCAACACCAGATTGCATAACCAGAAAGTTTCGGGAGTTTATAGGTGGGATTCAAGTAGCTCTTAGCATTTCTTCCCGCAGATATTTGGTTTGTGATTGGGTAATCCTTACCACTTATTTGTTCCAGTCGTACCTTGTTATTTCATTCATCAACCCTTTATCAAGTGGCTTCTCACCTTAATGGACGTGTGATGTTAGCTTTGGAATTCATTCGTTCATCCTTGTTCGAATGTTTATTGTGAAGACTATATGTTACAATTTCTATCCGTTGATTCAACTTGCCTATCTGTCTATCAAGATGCTAACGGATGTCACCCTCTTCAGGATGGCTCCACCAACACGTCAGAATCCGGAACGCAATGATGGGAGTCAGTCGAACCCTCCACCTCCACCTCCGCCTCCGGAGGCATGGCAAGCTGTCATGGCAGCCACCAACGCCAATGCTTAGATGATTTTGCAACTCTTGCAAGAGCGCACCCAAGGGCAAGGCAACCAAGGAAATCAAGGCCAAGACAACAATCAACCTCACTTCTCTACCCTCAACCAGTTCCTTGCAATCAGCCGAAGTCTTTCAGCTTCTGTGTCGAAGCCACAGACGCCAATGATTGTCTCGTGGACATCAACAAGAATTTTGAATGTAGCAATGTTAGGCCTGAGGACTTTGTCAAGTTTGCTTCGTTTCAACTCAAGGACCAAGCTGCCGAGTGGTATCAACAATACAAAGATTCCAGAGGAGGTCGTGTGATTACCTGGGATGATTTCTGCCGAGACTTCAAAGCTCACCACATTCCACAAAGTGTTGTTGAGAGCAAGCGTGAGGAGTTCCGCAATCTCAAGCAAGGCAGCATGTCTGTGTGTCAATACAATATCCAGTTCCAGAAACTCGCTCGCTTTGCTAGGCAAGACGTCCCTGATGAAAAGAGCATGATTTATCAATTCAGAGGAGGACTCGGAGAAGATCTGCAATTAGCTCTCGTGCTTTTTGAGCCAAAAAAGTATGATGAATTCTACAACATGGCACTGAAACAAGAAGCTGCCCAGCTCAAGTGTGAGGCTTCTAAGAAGAGAGTCAGGGACGCAGTTCAGTCTTCTTCTTCCTCACTAGTGGCAGCTAAGCAACAGAAGTTCTGGTTGCCTCCTCCTCCTCCGTTCCGTCAGCCTTTCCAGCAGAAGAACAAAGGTGGCAATGGATCTTCCCACCCACCCAACCCTGGCTATCAGAACAAGTCTCAGTCTCAAGCTCCAAGGTCTAATGCTCCTTATCATCGTCCACTCTTAGAGGTGACTTGCAACAAGTGTCAGCAGAAAGGTCACTATGCTAACAAGTGCTTCAACCAAAGGCGCCTTCCGCCTCCTCCTCCTGTAAGATCTTCCAGCAATGCAGCGGTTAAGCATAATTCCAAGCATGCTAAGGTCAACATGATGAACGCAGCTCAGGCAGAGGATTCTTCAGAAGTGATCATGGGTAACCTCCCTGTTAATGATATTCCTGCAAAAGTCTTATTTGATACTGGTGCATCGCACTGTTTCATGTCGAGATCATTTGTTTCAAAGCATGACTTCATTTCGGAAATGTTGGGAAAACCCATGGGAGTTGTTTCTCCTGGCTTGTCTATGAGGGCTACCACGATGATCCCGGATGTTTCCATAAAGATGGGAAACTATAAATTTATGTCTTCTACAATTGTCCTTGGTGACTCAGATATTGATCTAATTCTCGGGATGGACTGGCTTTCTAAGCACAAGGCTCAACTTGATTGTGCTGCCAGGGAAATTCAATTGACACACTCTTCTGAGGATGTGATCATCTATGCTGCTCGTGACGAAACCATTCGGTTATTCTCTCTCAATGAGAAGGGCGAGCTAGACACAATCTCTCAGATTCTAGTCATTTGTGAGTACCAAGATGTCTTTCCAGAAGAGCTTCCGGGTATGCCTCCTCACTGGCCGGTTGAATTCGTCATCGATCTTGAGCCTGGCACGGAACCCGTTTGCAAGCGTCCTTGCAAGCTTGGTCCCAAGGAGCTGAAAGAATTGAAGAAACAACTCGATGAACAAGAGCGTCTGGGTCTGATCAGACCGAGTTCATCTCCAGCTGGTTGTGGAGTTCTTTTTGTCCAGAAGAAGGATGGCACAGACCGACTTTGCATCGATTACCATCCATTGAACATGAAGACAATCAAGAACAAGTATCCACTTCCCAACATCAATGAGCTATTCGAGCAACTCAAAGGTGCTAAAGTGTTCTCCAAGCTTGACCTTCGTATGGGGTATCATCAAATTCACATTCGTGAACAAGATATTCCCAAGACAGCATTAAGAACAAGCTTTGGTTCTTACGAATATACTGTCATGTCTTTCGTCCTTGTCAATGCTCCTCCAACATTCTCTCGAATGATGAACTTCATCTTCAACCCCTACACCAATGAATTCGTCTTGGTGTATCTCGATGATATCTTGGTCTTCTCCAAGAATAAGAAGGATCATGCCAAACATTTGCGATTGGTGCTCGACAAGCTCGAGAGTATCAATTACGTGCGAAGTTTTCCAAATGTGAGTTCTCGCTGATGAAGTTCTTTACCTTGGTCATATCATCTCGCCAAGGGCATCGTTGTTAATCCCGAGAAGGTGTCTGCAGTTATGAATTGGGAACCTCCTCGGAATGTCAAGCAGCTTAGCGATTTTCTTGGACTTGCAAGCTATTGCCGAAGATTCGTTGAGAATTTCTCTAAGATTGCAAAGCCTCTTTCAAACCTCCTCCAGAAGCATGTCAAGTATGTCTGGACTCCTGAGTGTGATATTGCTTTCAACACTCTCAAAGAGAAGCTCGTCACAGCTCATGTCTTAACTCCTCCTGATGAATCCAAGCCATTCGAAGTTTTCTGTGATGCTTCTCTTCAAGGTCTCGGTGCTATGTTAATGCAAGAGAAGAAAGTTGTGGCCTATACCTCTCGTCACTTGAATCCCAACGAAAAGAACTACCCCACTCATGATCTTGAGTTGGCGGCAGTTGTCCATGCATTAATAACATGGAGACATCTCTTCTTGGGAAAGAAAGTGGACATATTCACCGATCACAAGAGTCTCAAGTATATCTTCACTCAACCCAACCTCAACCTCAGGAAAACTCGATGGGTTGAAATGATTCAAGAGTACAATCCGAGTATTGAATATACGCCAGGCAAGGCCAATGTGATTACAGATGCTTTGAGCAGGAAGGCTTATTGCAACAGCTTAATCCTCAAGCCCTTCCAACCGGATCTTTGTGAAGCTTTCCGCAAACTGAATCTCCAAGTTGTTCCTCAAGGCTTTCTTGCCAACCTCCTAGTCTCTCCTACTTTGGAAGATCAGATTCGTGAGGCACAACTCCTGGATACCATGGTGAAGAAGGTTAAACGTGGTATTGACAAGGGCATTTCCAAATACAAGTGCTATCGCATTGATGACAGAGACACTTTATTCTTCGAGGACCGGATTGTGGTTCCTAAAGGTGATCTAAGGAAGGTCATAATGAACGAAGCGCACAATTCTCTTCTATCCATTCATCCTGGAAGTACGAAGATGTACCATGACCTCAAGCAGTCGTATTGGTGGACTCGAATGAAGCGGGAAATCGCTCAATTCGTGAACGAATGTGATGTCTGCAGAAGGGTGAAAGCAGAACACCAACGGCCAGCTGGTCTCCTCCAACCTCTTGCTATTCCAGAATGGAAGTTTGATCATATCGAAATGGACTTCATGACTGGATTTCCTAAGTCCAAGCGTGGAAATGATGTTATCTTCGTTGTCATCGACAAGCTTACTAAAGTGGCTCATTTTCTTCCTATCAAAGAATCCATCATAGCAGCTCAGTTGGCAGAGCTATACACCTCCAGAATTGTCTCCTTGCACGGCATTACACAATTGATTTCTTCAGATCGTGGAAGCATCTTCACTTATAAATTCTGGGACTCCTTCCAGAAGGCCATGGGCACCAACATTCGCTTCAGCACAGCTTTCCATCCTCAAACTAGTGGCCAAGTCGAGCGAGTCAACCAAATCCTTGAAGATATGCTCCGGGCTTGTGTCATCTCTTTCGGTATGAAGTGGGAAGATTGTCTTCCATATGCCGAGTTCTCCTACAACAACAGCTTCCAAGCGAGTTCAGGCAAGGCCCCATTTGAAATCCTCTAAGGCAGAAAGTGTCGTACTCCTCTAAATTGGCCAGAGACTGGTGAACGCCAACTTCTTGGCAACGACTTGATCACAGAGGCTGAAGAAATGTGTAAAGTCAACCGTGAAAATCTCAGAGCCGCGCAATCGCGTCAAAAGAGTTACTATGGTAGCAAGCACCGTGATTTGGCTTTCGAGATCGGAGACCATGTCTACCTCCGCGTCTCTCCAATGAAAGGCACTCACCGTTCGGTATCAAAGGGAAGCTTGGCCCTAGATACGTGGGTCCTTTCAAGATCATTGGCAAAAGAGGCGACCTCGCCTATCAACTTGAGCTTCCCTCCAACTTCGCAAACGTGCACGCTGTGTTTCACGTGTCACAGCTTCGCAAGTGCTTCAAGACGCCTGAACGCACTATCAACTTTGAAGAGATTGATCTTCAAGAAGATCTGTCCTATCATGAGCATCTCGTTGCTATTCTTGAAGAAACTGAGCGCAAGACTCGCAACAAGTCTATCAAATTCCTGAAAGTGAAGTGGTCACATCATTCCAACCGAGAAGCCACCTGGGAGCGCGAGAACCACCTCCGTTCTGAATATCCGGAGTTCTTTCAGTCCTAGATCTCGGGACGAGATCCTCTTGTAGTGGAGGAGAGTTGTAACACCCCAGATGTAAAACTTCCATATTTGGCAATATATCCATGTTGGTCTCCATCCAATTCCATTCGGGGTTCCATCCTTTGGTCTCATTTTGTTTTGTTATGTTGTTCTACTCATTTCATTGCCATGCTTACCTGGTCATTTTGCATTTGTGCTTCTTGTCATATTCCTTTTAGCCATCATATGTCATCAACATATAGTGCATATTCATCTCATGCCATCCTTGCCTTATTGCATCTTATTCTTACATGCTCAACATATGCCTCGAGATGCCCATAATTTTGTTCTATGCATCACCACCTCCTCCTTCCCTCTACTTCCTTCTTTTGACAAGTGCCACTTTCCCTTCTCTTTTAATGTTCATCTTCTCCCTGTAAATCTTGCACCATGCCTACATCCTCTCTACCAATTTTCAACTCATTTGAATATGTTTTGGTTAGGTTAAAAATTGACTCAAGTTTGAATTTAATTCAAACTTGATTTAATTTTCTTCCTTTAAAAATCCCCAAAGCAATTTATTCAAATGACCCATATTTACAGGAGCTTGCGGATATTTTTATATCTGCAAAACTCCTCTCCTAGCCCCTGGCCTTTTTATTTCCCTTGCCGCTTCTTATTAGTTTAACATCAAATAAAGGGAAGGGAAAAGGCCTTACCTGGGCCTCCCGCAGCTAGCAGCCCACCTAGGCACCGCAGCCAGGCACAGCCCAGCAGCCCATCCAGCCCACGCGTACAGAGGCGTCGTCAACCTCCTGTACGGCGCGCATCCAGCATGTCCACGTCGACAACCTCGTTGATTTGACGGCCGGAGAAGCTCCCTAGACCCCTATAAAGTTGTCCCCGGTGCCCTAGGGTCTCCCCTCAATCGACCCCCCTCCTCTCCTTCCCTCGACGCCGCCGGGTAAGCCTAGCCACGCCACGCAGTCGCCCTGCCCACCATGCTCCGGCCGAGCTTGAGCTCAAGCTTGGAGTAGCTCGTCGCCGCGCCTCCCACCCCATCGGCCACCGTGGAGAGGAACTCCAAGTACCTCTCCGTCTCCTACCTCGACGTACGTGACGCCACGGCCTCGGGATCGACCTCTTCGACCTGTCTTCTTCCTCTTCTTCACGGACAGCAAGTCCACCAGAGTTCTTCGTCTCCCCGTTGTCGATCTACTGCATCCATGGCCGTATCTTCTTGCCATAGGTATACTAGGTATATCCAACTCACTCCCTGCTCTTTTCTTGTCGCCGAACTGTCCCCGTAGTAGTCGCTAGGGTCGTGCCTTCGTCGTATTCCCGGTGCTCTGGCGAAGCCTGCATTTTTATTGTAGTTGTTGTTGCTGCCATAGCATGCCCGTGTGTCCCCGCTCTAGATCCCCTTTGTCGCGCCCGCGGCTTGCATGCCCAGCTTCGCCGCGTCTCCCACTGCATCTCTCCCGCGCCCGCATCGCTCACTGCCTCGCCAGTACCATCGTCGCCGTGGCCGCAAGCTCGGCGAGCTCCTACTCACACGCACAACCACACACGCCTCTTACGTTCCGCAAGCTCGTGCTCGAGCGTTTGCTCACGCACCCCCACACCCGCACTCCCTTGCACATCCCGCAAGCTCGCCACTATGTTGTAGTTCTAGTCGTAGCTTCCCTGCTCGCCTTCGTCGCTCGCCTCCAGCATTGGGCAACCATGGCCAAAGGTCCGGCCTTCTTGCTCTGGTTCAAAAGGAGCCAGCCGCCCATCTCAGTACACACACACAGTCTCTAGTGCAGTGATTGACCACGCATGCCCGTATCGGGGAGACACGGGTTAGAATCCCAGGCGCTCCCCCCTATTTATTCCCTCTGTTGGTAATTAACAGCTGTCTTTATGACATCAGGGTCCCACTAGTCAGCCTCTCAGCGCCCTCCTCCTTCTATTTTTTTCCCTTATCCCCACGCTTTCCATTTATGGCAAGTCCCCGTTTTCCCTTTCGGGCAAGTCCATTTCTGGACGTTTCCAAAGAAGGAAAATGCTATTTCTGTCATATTCCATTTAGGGCAGTTTTTAACTTATTACACTTGTGAGCATTTTTCTACAGCAACCCCAACATATTATATATGATTTTGGGGTAGAAAAATCCCACCAACGCAGTGGTGGCATTAGTTTCTGCATTTGAGCAAATTCATAAACATGTCATTTTACATCATGATGTTATCTTGTCATTTTTGTGTGGTTTAATTCAAGCATGCTATGAGGTTGTTTTGCACAAGGATAGCTTCACTTTCATGCCTACTCCATGCTAGATTTATTTAATCCCATGATATGCTACGTACTGAGTTAATCAAGCTTGTTAACATGCCATCATGAATCTGTCTTGCCATGTCCTGAAATTTCACCAAGTCTGAATCTGTTTAAAAAACTTGCTATAGTTGCATGGGTGTAATAATATTTTCTCTGCCCTTTTGGCTCATGTTTAGTAAGGGAGTTTTGTAAGTGCATTTATTTGAAGCATGCCATGCCTTTGTTTGCTATGTTATTTTCCTGTGGAATGTTGTTTGCTAGCTCTATACATTGCTACCTGATGCTGTTTATGCCATGTTGGTATTTCCACTGTCTGTAAAACTGTTATCTTTTGCATTATTGCCATGTTGTTTTAGTCATGCTCTAGTGGTTTATAGATTTAGCTCAGTGTTCATGCTTTGTAGAGCGTCTCATGTAAATCATTGGCATGCATTTTGTTCACATGTTTGGGTGCTGTAGCATAATTATACTTAGCATCCAAGTGGCCATGTTGCTGTTTTAAGCAACTTGCATCATATCTTGTCTTGCTTGTCATTTGCAAACCGTGCATCCGAATCCGGTGATCTTTATATCGATTTCAACCGAAATCATCTCATCTTTCCAGCGGCATACTTGGTTTGCCAAGTTGACGACTTGGTCATCTTTTCCCTTCCGGAGCACGCATATGCATTGCATATCACATCTTGCATATCATGCCATATTTTGCATCATGTTGCTTGTGCATTGCATCATGGTTGATAGTTGTTCCTTTTCTTGTGTTCTTGCTTTGGGTAGAGCCGGGAGACGAGTACGTGAATGAGGAACCTGTTGAGAATGCTTACGAGGATCAAGCCTTCGTCAACTCCGAGAACTTTGCAGGCAAGATGAGCATACCCTCGAAATCACTTCTATCTTTGCTTGCTAGTTGCTCGCTCTTTTGCTATGACGCGATACCTACCACTTTCTATATCGTGCCTCCCATATTGCCATGCCAACCCTCTAACCCACCTTTCCTAGCAAACCGTTGTTTGGCTAAGTTACCGCTTTTGCTCAGCCCCTCTTATAGCCTTGCTAGTTGCAGGTGAAGTTGAAGTTTGTTCGATGTTGGAACATGGATATTTTGGGATATCACAATATCTCTTATTTATTTAATGCATCTATATACTTGGTAAAGGGTGGAAGGCTCGGCCATATGCCTGGTGTTTTGTTCCACTCTTGCCGCCTTAGTTTCCGTCATACCGGTGTTATGTTCCTTGATTTTGCGTCCCTTGCGCGGCTGGGTGATTCATGGGAACCCCTTGATAGTTCGCCTTGAATAAAACTCCTCCAGCAAGGCACAACCTTGGCTTTACATTTGCCTACCTAAGCCTTTTTCCCTTGGGTTTTCGCGAGCCCGAGGGTCATCTTTATTTTAACCCCCCAGACCAGTGCTCCTCCGAGTGTTGGTCCAAACTAGAGCACCGTGCGGGACCGTCCCTTGGCAACTTGGGTTACGTTGGTACCTATACGCTTAGCTTATCCGGTGTGCCCTGAGAACGAGATATGTGCAGCTCCTATCAGGATTTGTCAGCACAGTCGGGTGGTCTTGCTGTTGTTGTTTTACCATTGTCGAAATGTCTTGTAAACCGGGATTTCGGGTCTGATCGGGTCTTCCCGAGAGAAGGAATATCCTTCTTTGACCGTGAGATCTTGTGATGTGCTAAGTTGGGACACCCCTGTAGTTTATTATCTTTCGAAAGCCATGCCCGCGGTTATGTGGCAGATGGGAATTTTTTAATGTCCGATTGGAGAGAACTTGACACTTGACTTAATTAAAATATATCAACCGCGTGTGTAGCCGTGATGGTCTTTTTTCGGCGGAGCCCGGGAAGTGAACACGGTTTGGGTTATGTATGAACGTAAGTAGTTTCAAGATCGCTTCTTGATCACCATGCATTGCTTCTTTTCTCGCTCTCTTTTGCATATGTTGGCCACCATATATGCTTAGTGCTTGCTGCAGCTCCACCCCATTAACCCATCCTTCCTATAAGCTTAAATAGTCTTGATCTCGCGGGTGTGAGATTGCTGAGTCCTCGTGACTCACAGATTCTACCAAAACAGTTGCAGGTGCCGATGATGCCAGTGCAGGTGACGCAACCGAGCTCAAGTGGGAGTTCGACGAGGAACGTGGTGGAGCCAACTTTATTTTGGTTCCGTGGTCGGACCTTGATTGTACTCTGGATTACGTGGTGGAGCCAACTTTATTTTGGTGTCGACGAGGAACGTTTCTTTCCCTGATGATCAGTAGTGGAGCCCAGTCGGGACGATCGGGGATCTAGCATTTGGGGTTGTCTTCTTTATTTTGGTTCTGTAGTCGGACCTTAATTGTAGTCTGGATGATGCATGTTTAATTTATGTATTGTGTGAAGGGGCGACTGTAAGCCAACTTTTTATCCAATTCTTGTTCATTACATGGGATTGTGTGAAGATGACCCTTCTTGCGACTAAACCACCATGCAGTTATGCCTCTAAGTTGTGCTTCGACACGTGGGAGATATAGCCGCATCGTGGGCGTTACAGCTGGTCATATGGTGAACATAAAACATAAACCTGGGCTAGACGGGCCACAACCCAGTTGAAACCTTGCTCCATCTCAACAATAACAAAAAAATACTGCTCGAGCAGCTACGTCCCAGGTGTCAGCCGATCTTGTGATGTTCTCTTGTCTATTCATTATATACGCTGACAATGTCATGGGTCCCAGATGTCAGGAAACCACTAGGAGGAAGCATTTTGTTTTTCCATACGCTAACAGTGGAGTATATATAACAAAAAATGAGGAACTTCCTTGCGTCCGGCCGTGGACATGGTGGGCCCATACTGTCATCCTCTCACGGTAAAGTCCTCTGCCAATTCCTGTTGTTTGTTGACCATGTTGACAACACGAGAGGGCGGCGCCACGGCGAGTGCACCATAGTGCGCGGAGGACGACGGCGAGACCACGGACGTCGGTGTTAACGATTTACGAGACGGTGGGACAGGGATGAGTGCGCTGAGGCACAGCCAACTCGAACACCCATGATGCGGCTATATCTCCCACGTGTCGAGGCACGACTTAGAGGAATAACTGCCACTTCACTTATTTGGCTTACAATCCCATGTACAAGAACAAGGACAGATAAATAGTTGGCTTACAGTCGCCACTTCACACGTTGAACAAATAATTCATACATCATCCAGGGTACACACATAGTCTGACTACGGACAAATCCAAAAGAAAAGAAGATAACCCCAAATGCTAGATCCTCGATCATCCCAACTGGGCTCCACTACTGATCATCAGGAAACGAAACATAGTAACGACCAAGGTCCTCCTCGGAATCCCACTTGAGTTCGGTAGCATCACCTGCACTGGTATCCTCGGCACCTGCAACTATGTTGGTAGTATCTGTGAGCCACGAGGACTCAGCAATCTCAAAACCCGCGAGATCAAGACTATTTAAGCTTATGGGTAGGATGTGGTAATGAGGTGGAGCTGCAGCAAGCGCGAAGCTAATATGGTAACTAACATACGTAAATAAGAGTAAGATGAGAAGCTACGCATCGGTCGTTAAGCTAGAAGTGATCAGGAAGTGATCTTGAAACTACTTACATTCATACATAACCCAAAACCTTGTTCACTTTCCGGACTCCGCCGAAAAGAGACCATCACGGCTACACACGCAGTTGATTCATTTTAATTAAGTTAAGTGTCAAGTTCTCTACAACCAGATATTATGAAATTCCCATCTGCCACATAACCGCGGGCACGACTCTCCAAAGTTTATACGCTGCAGGGGTCTCCCAACTTAGCCCATGACAAGCTCTCACGATCAACGAAAGATATTCCTTCTCTCGGAATAACCCGATCAGACTCGGAATCCCGGTTACAAGACCATTCGACAATGGTAAAACAAGACCAGCAAGACCGCCCGATGTGCCGACGAATCCCGATAGGAGTCGCATGTATCTCGTTCTCAGGGCAGACAAGATGGGCCAGACGTCGGGTTGGCATAGACCCTTGCTGCCCAGGGGGCACATGACATCGCCCAGTTTGGACCAACACTCAGAGGAGCACTGGCCCGGGGGAGTTAAAATAAAGATGACCCTCAGGTCTGTAGAACCCAAGGGAAAAGGCTTAGGTACGCAAATGTAAAAACCAAGGTTGGGCCTTGCTGGAGGAGTTTTATTCAAAGCAAACTGTAAGGGGGTCCCATAACCAAAACCGCTTAAGGAACACAACATCAAGGAACATAACACCGGTATGACGGAAACTAAGGCGGCAAGAGTGGAACAAAACACCAGGCATAAGGCCGAGCCTTCCACCCTTTGCCAAGTATATAGATGCATTAATTAAATAAGAGATATTGTGATATCCCAACATAATCATGTTCCAACATAGAGCAATCTTCAACTTCACCTACATCTAACAATGCTATAAGAGGGTCTGAGCAAAAGCGATAACATAGCCAAATAACGGTTTGCTAGGAAGCTGGGTTAGAGGCTTGACATGACAATATGGGAGGCATGATAAACAAGTGGTAGGTAGCGCGACATAGTGATAGAGCAAACAACTAGCAAGCAAAGATAGAAGTGACTTCGAGGGTAATGGTCATCTTACCTGAGATCCTGCAAGGAATAAGAATGAATCCAAGAAGTAGACGAACCAACGTAGTCGAACGAATCCTCACAATCGCAACGTAACCGGAACTATCAAGGAGAAGCACAATCAGAAAGAAGCAAACAACATGCTAAACAACCATCACATAAACATGGCACGATGCACAACCAAGTATGATGCATGTCCGTTTTAATGAGGTATGGCATGACAAAGTGCAACAAACAATACTACAAGTTAAGTGGAGCTCAATATGCAACGAGTGCATATTGACGAAACACCACATTCAATTATTTATTTCGCTCTTGTCTATTCTACTCATCAATATTAAATGTTATTAAACATGGCACGGTGGTGAAGCATATGAAAACTAACTATCTAGGCAAGTTTAAATGAGGCCGGAACAACAAACAACAATTCCGGAAAAACCTCATATGCATATTTTGAAATTGGTACTGTTCTTCCCTAAACCATATTTTAGAGTTGTTAAGCATGCAAACTAATGCCACCATGTTAAACTATGCATTTTTTCACCCATTTACATATAAAGTTTAATTAATTCGGAGCTACGGTTATTTAGTTATGAAGTAAATCATTTTAACATGTCATTTAGCAAATTAAATGCAAACAACATTTTAGACATTTTAAACATGGATGAGAGATGTAAAATATGAAACTAGATGAAATTCTAAGCACTTTTCATATTTGAATTTTTAACATAGGTGCATGCTAATTTAGTTATTAAATGCATGATTAGCAAGGGTTTTTCTGCAAAACTATAAGTCCTGGGATAATGACTAAATTCGCAGCAGGAAAAAGAACATCACGGGCGGAAACTGACTGGCCCAACAGCAGCATACAGAGGGCGGGGGCTGCTCACCATGGGCCAAAGGCCCAAGATGCCGAGGAGGGAGGCCGAGGCTGGATGGCTTCGGTTGGGCCTTGAGGCGCAGAAGTGGCCCAGGGCGTGGTCGCGGTCAACGTGTGCGAGCGGGTCGAGCAGGACTTGGCGCGATGCAGAGGACGGGCAGAGCAGAGGCAACGGCGTCAGCTTGGCGCAGCTGCAGACGGCGGCGGGGACGGGGAAACTGGCGGAGGTGGCCGGAGGAGCGGGAAACGGTGAAGATGGCTGGGGCTCAACGGATCTGGCCGGAGATTGGACTTGGCGGGAGGCGCAGGACTTGAGTAGCTCGGCGCGGGGCTCAACCATCCCTGGGAGAGTGAGAGATGTGAGAAAGAGAGAATCCAGAGGAGATGGATGAAAGCGCGAAGGCAAGGAGAGGGACGGCCTGGTGGTGCTGTCGGGGAGGCGACGTCGCGAGGAGGCGGGGTCCAGCAAGTCTGGCGAGGTGAGGTGGTCGTGGACGAGGAGGCTGCGGCCTCGGACGCTGGCGGGTGCAGGGGCGTGCGAAGCAGGCGACCTTAACGTAGGGGAGAGGTGGAGGCGTGGATTCGGCGAGGCGGCGGAGTTCCTTCGGCGGCCATGGTCACGGAAGCCTCGGGCGAGCCCCTCTCGCGCTCGAGGACGGAGGCTGCTACCTCAGTCCGATCCGGATCGAGCGGGCTGGCTGGATCCATGCAGTGGCCCGAGGAAGGAGATGGCCGAGGCGCTCGGAGCAGGGGAGGCGACTTCCTCGGGCGCGGCTGGAGGACGAAAATGCAGGAGACGCGCACGGGGAGTCGGCTGCTGCACGGAGGCTCGGCGAGGGGTGGATTGGGTGCTCGGGTCGGGGAGAAGGAGCTCGGTCTCCTGTTGGTGGGTGGAGGAAAACGAGGAGAAGGGGATCCGAGGTGGATCGAGACCGGGTGGCGGCGGCGACGAGGAGAAGGGTTAGCTTGATTTGGTAGGTCGTGGTTTATATATAGGATAATAGGAGTGGGTTTGGTCGGTTCGATCGTAATCGATCGGTCGAGAATAAATAGGTTAGGTAGCCCAAATGAGAAACCAAAGATGTTTTAGGGATGTTTGAGGTTGATCCGGATCCATCGGTCATGACAGTCCGGGTCGGGTTCGGGACAGCTTCCGATGCGCGCGAGGGGTTTGACGAAAGGCCAATGAAGACAAAGCGGTCAGAGAGAGGGTGACGAAGGCAAAGGGAGAAACGGCAATGAAGAACGAATGGAAGTTTTAAAACAATGACGGCAACAAGTGCCGATGCAATGCGGATGATGCGATGCAACAAACAAATAAACACACGGTGGCAAAAAAAACATGGAAGGTGCCTGGAGCGTCGGTCTCGGGGCATTACAACACTCGACCACTACAAGAGTATCTCGTCCCGAGATCTAGGATGGCACCAGAGAGAAGCAGAAGAGGAAGAGGTAAAACAAAGTTGCTTTTCTTGACAAACGAGTGAAACCAAGAGCCTGGAGAGGTTGAACAACTGAAAAAAGGAATACAATGCAGATGAACGAGATTGCAAATACTCCGTTAGCAAAGAGGAACAAGGAATATGACAAGAACCAAGAGATCAAGCAACAAATAATGATTGAATTTGGACAGCACTCCAGTATAAAAGAGAAAGAAAACTTGATAAGATGAGAGAACTTGAATGAGAACACAACACTTCGGTTAAATGGAAGGAATTAGCATGCATTTTACAAGATTGGGAAATCCTTGACAAAAGGATCAACACAACGCCTCCGGAAGAAACAAAAGAACGGTGAACAGAGAAGAACATAAAAACTCTCCCAATTAAAATTGAAAGTGCATCCTTACGAAGAAGGGTTGAACGGAGTTGTTGGAAAATCAACAACGAAAAGAACAAGCTTGTTGTGGGCTTATGAAAAACATCTCAAAATTATGAGGTGACTACCGGCCACTAACGGAAATAGTTGCTTGGATTGAGACCAACAAGGAGATGAAAACTTCTTCACCAAGATGGGAAGGAGAAAATTGGATCATTGATAAGCACCACAAATAGCTACATTCCTTAGGGAAGGTTGTAGGTGAAATATAACCCAATATAACTCCAAGGAAGAAAATGAGGGGTTTAAATATCTCAATTCTGACAACTTGTGAATCACGAAAAATTAAGGAAATTGTAAAAAACTGTCGTAACACAACCTCAAAGATAAGCTAGAAAGAATTTCACTTCGAAATGTAAGATGAAGAATACTTGAACTCCTCAAAACAAGACATGTGTTGAACACCATGTTTATCTTAGAGTATAGCTTGGCGGATCTTAACTCCGAGAGAAATTTTGTAGAACAATTGAAGAATGAAAAGAATCCTCGACGAACCACCATGTAGAGCCTCCATGAAGAACTCCGGTAACAAAAGGATGATAAAAAGAAAGATAAGTTGACAACACAAGGTGAAGCCTTGCGATGACTTAGATGGAGCTTCGCGACGAGATAATTGAGAAAGCTTGGAACTCTGAGAAGAAAAGATGAAGCATCTCGAACCGAGAATGTGATATGATGAACAACTCTGGAAAGAAAGATGAATCACTTGGATGAAAGAAGAATAAGAATTATGTTATGCTTATCCTTCATCAACTTAAATTGATGACAAGCAATGGATTTGTCATACTACTTATTCTCGTTAAAAGGATTAACAGAGATATAGCGCAAACTTGAGAAGGTCTTGATGGATCCACTGGTGGGATTAAAACAACAAATAAATTAATATGAGAACATAGGAAGAGTAATATTGAACAAACCGCCGTAAGAATTGAAAATGATAGTAGCAAAGGCACAATTCACCGGGAAGAATTGGAAAACGAATAAAGATACTTGAGGGGATTTAGATACATGAGAACGAAGAGATCATGAACTGATTAGAGGATATTTGAACGATGCACCAGTAAGATTTGGAGAACGATAGCTGAAAGCTGAGAATGAATAAACTCGAAATGATGGCCTTTGTAGGAATAAAACAGAAATAACTCATGAAATGCTCCGGATGGTATGAAAAGAATTGTCACAATCAAAAAAATTATGAGGATGGCATGAGCTAGAACTATGAATCTTCAACAGAACCTACAAGATTTAAGAGAAACTCTTCTTCGGTCTTCAGAATCCGAGAATGACAACGAGAAACACCACCATGAATTGTTGAGATACCCGGGAGAATGAAAAACAAAGAGGTTGAGCCAACAATGAAAGAATTTGATGATCTTGGAGAAAGACATATGACTGATGATAATTCATTCTTATGTCAAACTTGGAAAAGAATTTGAGAGTAACTCCGGGAAAATTAGAAGAGTCAAGTAAGATCCTGGGAAAGAACCTGTGGGTTAGGGCCCACTCAAGAGAAACACCGTTGGAATGATTTTGAAGAGAGATTGCCCCGGTTGAAGTAAGTGGCTTGAATGAGATAACAACCTCGAAATAACGTGAATGGATCGAGAATGGAAACATAATCTTCTGAGATATCTTCGGCACTTCGGATGTGAATAGAGAGAGATGAACAATTAAGAGGTGCACCGGCATGGGAAAGCATTTGAAACAAGGAAAGGAATGTGATCAACACTGAAGGATTGAATTTAGTCCATTGGAGAAGAAAGAATGAAGAATGATAAACTTGTAGAGCACCCTCCTGAGAACCACCGGGTAAGAACATTGACCGAAAAGAATGAATAGACTTCACATGAGTAAAATGGATAATTGATTAAGAAATCTGATTCATTGAAGGAAAAGGGTGGGAGGGCGGGAAAAACAAAGACAACTTTCACCGTTGAGAATAACTTAGAATTGATCTTGCGGATGGGGAGAATGATGGGATCATCTCGAAGAGAAGCATGCCGGTTGGAAAATAAATAACATGACAACCTCGATGATCGAAAGGATTAGTACTCCCATAGAAATATGAGAACATCGTTTAGAAAAGGTATGGAATCCACATTTGACTTTGAAGCAACTCGAATACCACAACTCAAAACAAAACAAAGGATTGGCTTAGGAAATAAGTCAGAACAAACATATGATAGACCCCATATCATATCATGTGTCTTTTGATAAGAATTCCTACGTGATACTTGAATCCCCACCTAAAAACTACTGAAACTTTCTAGTTATGCAATCTAGTGTTGGGGATACAGGGGAAGCATAATATCTCACTCAAACTAACAATCCCTACATCCAGCTATATCCATCCGTCAACACATAACCAAGAAAACTCCAAAAATCGTGTACCTCAACCTTCGAAAAGCATCTGTTATACGAGCTATGGCAATACTCCTGAACTCCCGCCCCAGTACTAGGTGGCATCGAGGTTATCTCACCAAAAACTGCATAAAAGAGATTTTCGATGTCAGCGAAACTCAGGCATTCCAGAACTACAACGATAAAATTGTGACGACAACACCTTGGAGCTCAACTCCCCCGGACACTGCCACAACCCCTAAATGTCAGGAGACACCAAGAACAATGTTCTTGTCACAAGAATATTGGAACAATCCCAAGACATCCGCGTGATCCTAAAAAAATTCATGAAATTTGAGGAGAGGAAAGTCAAAACATCTACGTCACGAGACCTCACCGGAGCAACGAAGGGACTGAGGAGTAAAAAGATTCCTATTCTCTGATATATATAATCCTAAGACTCAAAACAACGTCAACGATTCGATCAAGCAGGGGCCTCCTAAGTAAGAGTTGGCTCTGATTACCAACTTGTAACACCCACGATGCAGCTATATCTCCCACGTGTCGAGGCACGACTTAGAGGCATAACCGCAATGTGGTTTGGTTGCAAGAAGTGTCATCTTCACACAATCCCATGTACAAGAACGAGGATAGATAAATAGTTGGCTTACAATCGCCACTTCACACAATGAACAAATAATTCATACATCATCCAGGGTACACACATAGTCCGACTACGGACAAATCCAAAAGAAAAGAAGATTACCCCAAATGCTAGATCCCCGATCGTCCGAACTGGGCTCCACTACTGAACATCGGGAACCAAAACATAGTAACGACCAAGGTCCTCGTCGGACTCCCACTTGAGTTCGATAGCATCACCTGCACTGGTATCCTCGGCACCTGCAACTGTGTTGGTAGTATCTGTGAGTCACGAGGACTCAGCAATCTCAATACCCGCGAGATTAAGACTATTTAAGCTTATGGGTTGGATGTGGTAATGAGGTGGAGCTGCAGCAAGCGCTAAGCAAATATGGTGGCTAACATACGCAAATAAGAGTAAGATGAGAAGCTACGCATCGGTCGTGAAGCTAGAGGTGATCCTGAAACTACTTACGTTCATACATAACCCAAAACGGTGTTCAATTCCCGGACTCCGCCGAAAAGAGACCATCACGGCTAGACACGCGGTTGATTCATTTTAATTAAGTCAAGTGTCAAGTTCTCTACAACCGGATATTCACAAATTCCCATCTGCCATATAACCGCGGGCACGGCTCTCAAAAGTTTATATCCTGCGGGGGTGTCCCAACTTAGCCCATCACAGGCTCTCACGATCAACGAATGATATTCCTTCTCCCGAAATAACCCGATCAGACTAGGAATCCCAGTTACAAGACATTTCGACAATGGTAAAACAAGAACAGTAAGATAGCCCGATGTGCCGACAAATCCCGATAGTAGTCGCACGTATCTCAGTCTCAGGGCACATGGGAAGGGCCAGACGTCGGGTTGGCATAGACCCTAGTTGCCCAGGGGGCGCCGGACATCGGCCAGGTTGGACCAACACTCAGAGGAGCACTGGCCCGGGTGTTTAAAATAAAAATGACCCTCAGGTCTACAGAACCCAAGGGAAAAGGCTTAGGTAGGCAAATGTAAAACAAAGGTTGGGGCCTTGCTGGAGGAGTTTTATTCAAAGCAAACTGTCAAGGGGGTCCCATAACCCCAACTGTGTAAGGAACGCAAAATCAAGGAACACAACACCGGTATGACGGAAACTAAAGCGGAAAAAGTGGAACAAAACACCAGGCATAAGGCCGAGCCTTCCACCCTTTGCCAAGTATATAGATGCGTTAATTAAATAAGAGATATTGTGATATCCCAACATAATCATGTTCCAACATGGAGCAACCTTCTACTTTACCTACATCTAACAATGCTATAAGAGGGGCTGAGCAAAAGCGATAACATAGCCAAACAACGGTTTGCTAGGAAGGTGGGTTAGAGGCTTGACATGGCAATATGGGACGCATGATAAACAAGTGGTAGGTAGCGCCACATAGCGATAGAGCGAACAACTAGCAAGCAAAGATAGAAGTGATATCGAGGGTAACGGTCATCTTGCCTGAGATCCCGCAAGGAAGAAGAACGAATCCAAGAAGTAGACGAACCAACGTAGTTAAACGAATCCTCACAATCGCAACGTAACCGGAACTATCAAGGAGAAGGACAACCAGAAAGAAACAAACAACATGGTAAACAACCATTACATAAACATGGCACGATGCACAACTAAGTATGATGCATGTCCGGTTTAATGAGGCATGGGATGAGAAAGTGCAACAAACAACACTACCAGTTAAGTGGAGCTCAATATGCAACGAGTTGCATATTGACGAAACACCACATTCAATTATTTAGTTCACTCTTGTTTATGCTACTCATCGATATTAAATAATATTAAACATGGCAAGGGGGTGAAGTATATGACAACTACCTATCTAGGCAAGTTTAAATGAGGCCGGAACAACAAACAACAATTCTAGAAAAACCTCATATGCATATTTTGGAATTGGTACTGTTCTGCCCTAAACCATATCTAAGAGTTCTTAAACATGCAAAGTAATGCCACCATGTTAAACTATGCATTTTCCACCCCATATACACATAAAATTTGATTAATTCGGAGCTATGATTATTTAGTTATGAAATAAATCATTTTAACATGTCATTTAACAAATTAAATGCAAACAGCATTTTAAACATTTTAAACATGGATGAGAGTTGGAAAATATGAAACTAGATGAAATTCTGAGCTCTTTTCATATTTTAAGTTTTAACATATGGTGCATGGTTATTTATTTATTAAATGCATGAACAAAAGGGGTTTTTCTGCAAAACTATAAATCCTGGGATAATGATTAAAAACATCACGGTCCGAAACTGACTTGCCCAACATGAGCATACAATGGGCGGGGGCTGCTCACCATTGGCCAAAGGCCCAAGATGGCGAGGAGGGAGGCCGAGGCTGGCTGGCTTCGGCTGGGCCTTGAGGCGCAGAAGTGGCCCTGGGCGTGGTCGCGGTCAACGTGTGCGAGCGGGTCGAGCAGGACTTGGCGTGATGCAGAGGACACGCAGAGCAGAGGCAACAACATCAGCTTGGCGCAGCTGCAGAGGGCACCGTGGACGGTGTCGGCGTTCTGGGAACGGGGGTCCCCAGACCTGCCTGCATGCGGCCCATGGCGTGGCTAAGCCAGTAGGCCGTACGGCCCATCTTCATCAACAAGGCATCCAAGACAATCGCGAGGGGCCAAGCCTCGCGAGGCGGGCGAAGCAAGACCTCCTCAGGAGTGGCCTAGTCAGGCAGGCTCATGAGGAGCGGAGATATCAAGGCGGGGCAAACCTTACGAGGCTCTTGTGACGTGAGCCATGACGATCGGCACCGGGCGGGCGCCAGCGTGCGCAGCGTCCTTGTTTCCTCTTTGGTGCTAAGGAGGCCAGCGTAGCGAGGAGTATCGAGGTATCAGGCAAAGGTTGCTATATTGGTGCAATGAGACCAAGACCAGAAGGACGGCAAGGAGGAGGTCATCGTGGAGCCCAAGACGGCGTCACCACCAGAGCTTTCCGCAGGCGAACACCACTTTTGGTAGGATAGCTTGTACTAGCCGTCCCCCTTCAAATTTGCCCGCCGTTGTTGGATCCCTTCCCGCTCAATATTTGGGAAGAGGACCAGGGCCTATATAAGTAGAACTAGCCACCACAGTAGGGGCATCCCATCTTAGCTTGATCAAATCTGATCGAGAGCCTACCCTTGTACTGTTCTACCCTAGCCACCACAGGAACACCTCAACCTCAGGAGGCTGTTCTTCCCTTGTACTGTTCATCATCAGCCCTAGAGGCAATCCATCACCACCACACTGTAGTAGGGTATTACACCACAACAGTGGCCCGAACCAGTATAAAACTCGTGTCTCTTTGTGTTGCGAGTTTGTCGAGTTCGTCCGCAAGATCTTAGCGAGCTAGGGCGTAGATCGGTAGGAGGGGAAGACTTCATGCGCACCCCAGTGTTCGAACCTTAAGGGTTTGCCGGAACCCCACATTTGACCTTTGGCGCGCCAGGTAGGGGTGCGCCGTAGCCTCCCTCTCATTGATCAGTCGCTTCGTCGCTCCGTCGCCTCCATGGCGGACGCTCGCCGTGCTCGGGCTGAGTGTCAGGCTGCCCTCACCGCCCGCGTCGCTCAGACGGCTCCCGTCGGCGGGACACCTCATCGTTCTCCGTCTCCTGCCGCCAACTCTGCCACCGGCCTAGCGGGGAATGCGCAGCAGGTGTCCTCGCTGCACCCTTCTTTGCGGCAGGACGGCCACACCGCCACTCCATCGCTGACCCCGGCCGGTTCTTCATCTCACGCACGCCGCGCTCCTCGCCGCAGACGAACACCTGTGCTACCGCCCCGTCGACGACCTCTATGAGGAGTGGCTCGACCGCGTTGCCGAGCTCGTCCGCGCCGCAGGGGGGCCTCGGCACCGTCCCTCTCTCTACCTCCCCCTCAACTAGCCACCGGCGACGAGGCTCATGGAGTACCTCCACCACCTCTGCCTCAAGACGGTGCCTTGGCACCATGGCGCGCGGCTCCACGACATGATCCACCACGCCCGGTGCCTGCGCGCGAAGAGAGAAGCTGCCAAGAAATTCCTCGCCCGCGAGAAGCTGCACCCGCGCTTGCTGCGCCGCCTCGTCAAGATCGCGCACCACCCACAGCGGCGCCGCGCGGACCTCGTCAAGACCAAGCTCCACCTCCGAAGCGGGCCCCAGCAACCACGGCCGGCTGCCGCGCCTTCACCCCCGAGCTGCGTAGCATCGCCTGGCCCGACAAGTTCAAGCCGGATCTGCCTCCTCGCTACGACGGCACCGCCGACCCCGCGGAGTTCCTGCAGCTCTACAAGCTGAGCATCGAAGCAGCCAACGGCAATGAAAAAGTCATGGCGAACTGGTTTCCCATGGCTCTCAAGGATGGAGCTCGCTCCTGGCTCCTGAACCTGTAGCACGGCTCGATCTCCTCCTGGGACGAGATGCGCGACCGCTTTGTCGCCAACTTCCAGGGCACTCGCGACCGCCCGCCGGCCACGGGTGACCTGCGCCGCATCAAGCAAAAACCAAGAGAGACCCTCTAGAAGTACCTCCAGCGCTTCAACAACACCCGCCTCAAGATCCCCAAGGTCACGGATAAGGCCATCATCTCTGCATTCTCCGACGGTGTCTGTGACGTCAAGATGAAGGAAGAGCTCGCCATCCATGAGGAGCTCTGCACTTCTCAGGAGCTGTTCAACCTGGTGACCAAGTGCGCAAGAGCTGATGAGGGGCGCCTCTCTCTCCTTGAGCTGCCAGCTGCGGGCGCAAAGTAGAAGAAGGCCAAGGCCAAGGACGTGAAGCGCAAGGAGGCAGATGTGCTCGCAGCGGAGCCCGACACCAAGCGGGGCCGAGATCAGCCCGAGTCTTCCAAGAACAGCCGACCGTTCCGCGCCTTCCACAACCTGAACACCCAGAACACCAGCGACTGTCAAGAGCTCAGAACCATACGAGAAGGACGCTTCGGTCGACGCCCCGAGCTCAGCGACCGGGGCTACGTCCGCGGAGGAGGACGTGGAGGCGGACGCTGGGACGACCGTGGCCCGCGCCAGGAATGGCGCAACAGGCCTCGCGAGGACTGCTTGCAGGACCAACCTCACGAGGGTGCCTGGAGGGACCCGCCTGGTGAGGATCGCCCCAAGGCAACGCCCATCTTCCCCCGCTGCCGCCACCAAGAAGGAACGACGACCACCACCAAGACGAGGGGGCTGGAGGCTTCCAAGAGCCGCGCGCAATCGCCTGCATCTTGGGCGGCGCCCAGGACCTAGCCTCTCAGCGCATCTTCAAACAGTTCGCTCGTGAGGTGAACGCGGTGCTCCCCAAGCTCGAGGCCACGCGCCCGCTCAAGTGGTCCCAATGCGCCATCACTTTGAACTCAGCAGATCATCTCAAGTGCGCAGACACCGCCGGCGCCCTCCCGATGTTGTGTTCCCTAGTCATCAGCAATGTGCAGGTTACCAAGACCCTCATCGATGGCGGCGCAGGGCTCAATGTCCTGTCCGTCGACACGTTCGACAACCTCCAGGTGCCATATGACCAGCTCCAGCCCACCAAGCCCTTCTCAGGAGTGAATGACGGTTCCACCACACCGATAGGGCAGGTCCGCCTACCTGTCACCTTCGGGGAGCGCAAGAACTACCGCACCAAGCTCATCGACTTCGACGTCACAAGACATCCGTCAGCCAGACAACGCCATCCTCGGGTATCCAGCCCTGGCCAAGTTCATGGCAGTCACCCATCACGGCTACAACGTCCTCAAGATGCCGGGAAGCGGAGGAATCATCACGGTCCCATGAGAAGAGAGGGATGCGGTGTGCTCCCTCGACCACGCCTTCCAAGCTGCAGCAATCGACGACCCCGACAACAAAAGTGAAGGCCCTCTGGAGGCCATCCCCAAGAAGAAGCAGTTGCGCCGCGCAGGACCTCAATAGGATGGCGTCATGGGCAGAGTCTCATCAGAACAGCGTCCCCCCTGTGGGCGCCTCCCTCCATCGCATAGGAAGGCGCACGGCGCCTCCTCGGCAGGCTCGGGGCTCTTCCGAGGGCCTCGCACCTTGCCAACCTCATGAGAGAGGCGTTTGGGCACCACTTGAGGCGTGCTTGCAGACGCGTGTCCCTCAGGAGAGCACAGGGCAAGGAGTGCCCACCACTCAGGAGTTCATCACCAAGACCACTCAGGAACTGCAAGACGCAAGAGCCATGCGCGTCGGCAGCCGCTCACGAGGCGCAGCTCCCCATCCTAGCGAGGATGCTGGGCTGCGTGTCTGCATCGACGTCCCAGGGCTCAACAGGGCCGCATCTCAGGAGCGCTTCTGGCCTTCACGTGTGGGCCGCTGCGAGGGCCCGCCACACAGCTACGTTCGGGTTCCCTTCGGCTAGCCGAGCGTGTCGTCATCCTATCAGCGCAACATGCGGCGTGTCCTGGCGGCTCAGGAGGCCAGGTACCACACCGTCTTGGAGGAGATGGAGACGGTCTTCAGGGAACCTCCCAAACCCCCAGAGCCTCCCGAGGCTCAGGGCTCCGGTGGCTCATGAGGAGTCATTCTTCAACGCATGCCTTCAGCTGCACCAACTCTACTTCGTGTACAGAATCAAGTGACATCTTCCAAGCTCGTTTAGCTGGGAGTGCCCCTCGGGCTGCATCATTCCCAGGCTACATGGGTCCGTCCCTGTGGCATGTATCCCTTGGTTTATGTCTTTAGCTTACCTTGCTGGGGGCACCCCTCGGGCTGCATCATCCCCGAGCCGCTCGGGCCGAACCCAGTGGCATGTACCTTCCTGCATTTACCCAAGTTGAATTGCTCTCCATGTTTAGCCTGCCCACGGCTATCGCCTGCTTGATCGCCGCCCACCACGGGTTTGATCTTCCTATGCAATTCGCTTGCGCGTTAAAAGGGGGGCTCCTGAGCATCGCGACTCAGGAGCTCTTACTGGCTCTCCAGCCTTCACCCCCTGGCCTTGACCACGACATCGCGACCTGGCATACCAGCGGCCGAGCTCGCCGAGGGCCGAACCTCGAGGACGAGAGTGCTTGCATCTAACCGCCTTTGCAGGAACACACAGTCACCAAGACTCAAGACCAAAGCAACCCGCCTTGAGGTAGGGCCTCGTGAGTCCCTCACTGGCTCACGAAAGTGCCCAGATATACACCTCGCAGCCCTGCTGCAAGCTACGTGTCGTATGGGCTGTACACGCCCCGAGGGCTCCTCCCGGAGGGGGCCCCCATCCCACGCACAAGTGGAAGCACCATGCTCCGCGCTGGTCGTCGACACAGCCGAGGAGCGGCTATGCCCGTGCACAAGCGGAAGCACTATGCTCCGCGCTGGTGATAAACAACTGAGGGCCGCCCCACAGTCGTATCAACCTCAAGGAGCCCAGAGCTCAGTGTCCAGCCTCACCGCAACGCCTCTGTCAGCGTTCTGGGAACGGGGGTCCCCAAACTTGCCTGCCTGCGGCCTGCGGCCTGGCTCAAGTGGTGGCCTGATGACCCACAAGTATATGGAGTCTATCGTAGTCCTTTCGATAAGTAAGAGTGTCGAACCCAACGAGGAGCAGAAGGAAATGATAAGCACTTTCCAGCAAGGTATTCTCTGCAAGTACTGAAACAAGTGGTAACAGATAGTTGTGTGATAGGATAATTTGTAACGAGCAACAAGTAAAAAAAGTAAAAAAGTGCAGCAAGGTGGCCCAATCCTTTTGTAGCAAAGGACAAGCCTGGACAAACTCGTATAATAGGAAAAGCGCTCCCAAGGACACATGCGAATATCGTCAAGCTAGTTTTCATCACATTCATATGATTCGCGTTCGGTACTTTGATAATTTGGTATGTGGGTGGACCGGTGCTTGGGTGTTGTTCTTACTTGAACAATCATCCCACTTATGATTAACCTCTGTTTCAAGCATCCGCAACTACAACAAAAGTATTAAGGTAAACCTAACCATATCATGAAACATATGGATCCAAATCAGCCCCTTACGAAGCAACGCATAAACTAGGATTTAAGCTTCTGTCACTCTAGCAACCCATCATCTACTTATTACTTCCCAATGCCTTCCTCTAGGCCCAAATAATTGTGAAGTGTTATGTAGTCGACGTTCACATAACACCACTAGAGGCTAGATAACATGCATCTCATCAAAATATCGAACGAATCCCAAATTCACATGACTACTAATAGCAAGACTTCTCCCATGTCCTCAGGAACAAACGTAATTACTCACAAAGCATATTCATGTTCATAATCAGAGGGGTATTAATATGCATATAGGATCTGAACATATGATCTTCCACCAAATAAACCAACTAGCATCAACTACAAAGAGTAATCAACACTACTAGCAACCTACTAGTACCAATCCTGAACTTGGAGACAAGAATTGGATACAAGAGATGAACTAGGGTTTTGAGAGGAGATGGTGCTGGTGAAGATGTTGATGGTGATTGCCCTCTCCCGATGAGACGGCGTTGGTGATGATGATGACGATGATTTCCTCCCGGAGGGAAGTGTCCTCAAGCGTAACAGCTCTGCCGGAGCGCTAGATTGGTTCCGCCAAGGTTCCGCCTCGTGGCGGCGGAGTTTCGTCCCGAAAGGTTGGTTCTAATTTTTTTCTCGACGAAAGACCTCATATAGCAGAAGATGGTTATCAGAGAGCCAGCAGGGGGCCCATGAGGTTGGGGGGCGCGCCCTAGGAGGGGGGCGTGCCCCCCACCCTCGTGGACAGGGTGTGGGCCCCCTGGCCTTCATCTTTGGCAAGGATTTTTTATTATTTATTGTAAGATATTCCGTGGAGTTTCAGGACTTTTGGATTTGTGCAGAATAGGTCTCTAATATTTTCTCCTTTTCCAGCCCAGAATTCCAGCTACCGGCATTCTCCCTCCTTATGTAAACCTTGTAAAATAAGAGAGAATAGGCATAAGTATTGTGACATAACGTGTAATAACAGTCCATAATGCAATAAATATCGATATAAAAGCATGATGCACAATGGACGTATCAACTCCCCCAAGCTTAGACCTCGCTTGTCCTCAAGCGATAGCCGATAACGATAAATATGCCCCCATGTTTAGAGGTAGAGGCGTCGATAAAAATAATAATAAAATACGGACATGAAGGCATCATGATTATTCTCATAACAACAACATATATAGGTGTTGTCATATGATTTCTTATGTTCAAGTAATAATCCCTTCACAATGCAGAGTACGAATCATAAACTTTATTGAGAACAAACAAACTATAATCTCAGTCATTGAAGCAATTGTAGTTTATCATAACGTTGGAAAGAGTCTATGTCAGAGCTTAATGGCAAGTCCACATAATCAACTATCATTTAGTCTTTCATAATTGCTAACACTCACGCGATACTTGTGGTTACAGAGTTTTAGTCGGACACGGAGAAAGATAGGGTTTATAGTTTTGCCTCCCAACCTTTTACCTCAAGGGTAATGTCAACAATAATAATTCATGCCCCTTACACTCAATTAGATATATCAAATAAATATCAATATAAAAGCATGATGCAAAATGGACGTATCATGGCCCAGCGCGGCCCATCTTCATCAGCACAAGACTCAAGACCCTCGCGAGGGGCCAAGCCTCGCGGGGCGGACGACGCAAGGCTTCCTCAGGGATGGCCTCGCCATGCAGGCTTGCGAGGAGGCGGAGAGATCAAGGCAGGGTACTCGCGAGATGCTCGTGACGCAAGCCATGACGATCGAGACCAGGCGGGCGCCGGCCTGCGCAGTTTCCTTGTTCCCTCTTTGGTGCAGGGGGGGCAAACTCAGACGTGGAGTACCGAGGCATCAGGCAAAGGTTGCCATTCCAGTGCAAAGAGACCAAGACCAGCGGAGCGACAGGAAGGAGGTCTCCATGGAGCCCAAGACGGCGTCATCGCCAACGCTTTTGGCAGCCGAAGACCAACTTTAGTCAGGATAACTTGTACTAGATGTTCCCCTTCGAAATGGCCGTTGTTGGCGCCCTTCCCGCTCAATATTTGGGAAGAGGACCAGGGCCTCTAAAAATAGAGCTAGCCACCGCCGTAGAGGGCATGAGATAAAGCCCTAGCCAGAGAGAGAGAGGCGATCGAATTCACCCAAGCAGTTCATCGCACTAGCTCAAGAACGCCTCTCGCGAGGCTGTTCTTCCCCTGTACTGTTCATCATCAGCCCCTGAGGCAATCCACTACACCACACACTGGAGTAGGGTATTACACCACAACGGTGGCCCGAACCAGTATAAATCTTGTGTCCCTTGTGTTGTTCATCGTCTTTAGCTTAGATCTCACGAGGCGATCGGACGTAGATCGGTAGGGGAGAGATCTTCGGGCGCACCCCAGAGTTCAAACCTTAAGGGTCTGCCGGAACCCACCATCAGACATTTGGCGCGCCACGTAGGGGTGCGCCGGAATCTTTCTTCCGCCACTTCGCGTTCGATCTTCCGTCGTGTCCATGGCTGAAGCTCGCCGGGCTCGCGCCGAGAGTTGGGCTGCCCTCGCCGCCCGCGTCGCCCAGACAACACCCGTCGGCGGGTGTTCCCGTCGTTCCCCGTCGCCTGCCGCCAACGCCGCCATCGGCCCGGCAGGGAACGAGCAGCAGGCCTCATCTCTGCATCCTTCAGTGCGGCAGGAAGGCCGCACCGTCACCCCGTCGCTGACTCCGGCCGGTTCGTCATCCCATGCCCGTCGCGCCCCACTGACGCGCACGCAGCATTGCTCCTGGCGCGTGAGCTCCTGCACTACCGTCCCGTCGACGACCTCTACGAGGACTGGCTCGCCCGCATCACCGAGCTCGTGAGCGCGGCAGGGGGCTCTCCTACGTGGGGTGTTGCGTGGCGGTTGATTGGACGTGGGCGTCTCTGCTCCCCCACGCTGCCTCGGCAACCGCTCGACTTGACAAGTCCCTGCATGCAAAAAATGGGTCATGATTACCTGCGATCATGGAGGCCGATGTTTAGCCTTCTCCGGACTATAAGTACGGACGGGCGAGAGCCCCCGTAGTCCATCCCTTCCTGCTACTCTCTTTCCTCTTCTCCCTCGCCCTTGCTCCACCTTGCACCAATGGCGTGGATCCGCCGGTTTTCTGCGGAAGAGAATGGAAAGGCCCCCCAAGAGGGTCCTGGCCCGCTTCCGCTAAAGAAGCGACCTATCCCCGGCCGCCGCGACGTGGTCGCTTGGCAGGGGTCGTCACGGCCCTGGTATGAGCGGCCGCCGCCTGGGTTTTCGCTGCCTTGTACGCCCAAGTCGAGGGCCCTGGAGAAGAAGCCGCCGAGCAACATCGTCAGCGCCACAGGCGACGCCGACGAGTCATGGCAGTACGCGTCGTCACCCCTGGCGTCCATGCGGAGAGCTCTTCTCGTGAGCTCGTTCTTCACGCCGCCATGCCTCCGCGATCTTGGATTCGCCTTCCTCCCTCATTCGCCTTCGAGATGCCGCCGAGCGGGTCTTTGGAGCTCTGGCTGCAGCACGCCGACTGCAGCACCCTTGCAACCGAAGCGGAGGTTGCGGTCGTCGCTCCGGGCAAGGTCTTCATGACCCGGGGCTGGGGTGAGATTGCCCGGGTCTGCCAGACAAGGGGTGCCCCCGTAATCCATCTTGAATACGACGGCGCCTCCTTGATGTTCTTCAAGGTCTTCGACGAAGAAGGCCGCCGGCTGGAGTGCTGCCCCTGAGAAGGCGGCCGGGGCTCCGGCGTGGCGAGGGCCAGGCCAGCCAATCGCCTCCCCAGCAGTTCCTCAGGCAGTAGCGGAGGAGCCAGAGGATCCAGCGACTCCGCCGAGCTTCACGTGACCCCGGAGACAAGCAACGACAGCTATGATCCCCCAAGCTCACATCACGCTCGGAGAAGGGCAGCTACGTCAGGTCGTCGACGCAGCTGATCTGGATGGGGTTGGCATCGACGCCTGGCGGCCCACTGTTGATGATGGCGTCTCCTCCGGCGGCGCGCGTAGTTTGCGCTCCTTAGGATTAGCACCCTTTGTTCCCTGCGAGGAATCGAAATGACACCCCACTGGGGTATGTAAGGCGCCTGTCATGTCTTTTGTGATTTCTACGTCCTTATCATGAACCGATGCGAGATGCGTGTTCTGTCCCGGCTCAGCTCCCCCTTTCTTTCCTCACAAGGGCTTGGTGCTCTACGCTGACAGGTCCCGATCCCCAGGCAGGCTTCAGCCGTCGCTGGTATGCCAGGTCGCGATGCCGTGGTCAAGTCCAGGAGGTGAGCGGCCCAAGGTCCAGTAAGAGCCCCAGAGCCGCGATGCTCAGGAGGTCCCCCTTAGTGCTCAAGCAGCCTCCGCTGGGAGAGAAAGGAAGGCGGCATTGCCGTGACAGAGCTGCACTAGTCGTGGGATTAGCATCGTGTTGATTTAGCTTTTGTGCGACTTATCTCATAAGTTTGGAGTAGTTCTTCGAAGAGGTGTCGGGTCTTCGTGCCGGCAGCTGGAGTGTTGCTGGGTCAGGCCCTCGTGAGCTTCTCCCCTCTTCCCTACACTTTCCTTCATGCTCTACGTCCTCAGGTCCCGGCCCTCGAGCGAGCTCAGCCGCCGCAGGAATGACAGGTCGCGATGCCGTGGGTCAAGGCCAGGGGGTTGAAGGGGCGGCCGGAGAGTTAGCGCGGTCCGAGGCTCCCGAGGTGGAAGCCTCCGAGGCTCGGGCGAGCAGTCCTTAGGCGGGGGCTGAGGAACTGCCGTGGCCCGACGCTCCCGAGGTCACCACCCCAGGGCCCCCATGATGTCTACTACACAACCTTCTTCTTGTAGACGTTGTTGGGCCTCCAACTGCAGAGGTTTGTAGGATAGTAGCAAATTTCCCTCAAGTGGATGACCTAAGGTTTATCAATCCGTAGGAGGCATAGGATGAAGATGGTCTCTCTCAAGAGACCCTGCCACCAAATAACAAAGAGTCTCTTGTGTCCCCAGCACACCCAATACAATGGTAAATTGTATAGATGCACTAGTTCGGCGAAGAGATGGTGATAAAAGTGGTATATGGATAGTAGATAAAGATTTTTGTAATCTGAAAATATAAAAACAGCAAGGTAACAAGTGGTAAAATTGAGCGTAAACGGTATTGCAATGCTAGGAAACAAGGCCTAGGGTTCATACTTTCACTAGTGCAAGTTCTCTCAACAATAATAACATAATTGGATCATATAACAATCCCTCAATAGGCAACAAAGAGTCACTCCAAAGTCACTAATAGCGGAGAACAAACGAAGAGATTATGGTAGGGCACGAAACCACCTCAAAGTTATTCTTTCCAATCAATCCATTGGGCTATTCCTATAAGTGTCACAAACAGCCCTAGAGTTCGTACTAGAATAACACCTTAAGACACAAATCAACCAAAACCCTAATGTCACCTAGATACTCCAATGTCACCTCAAGTATCCGTGGGTATGATTATATGATCTGCATCACACAATCTCAAATTCATCTATTCAACCAAAACATAGAACCTCAAAGAGTGCCCCAAATTTTCTACCGGAGAGTCAAGAAGAAAACGTGTGCCAACCCCTATGCATAAGTTCATGGGCGGAACCCGCAAGTTGATCACCTAACATACATCAAGTGAATCACGTGATATCCCATTGTCACCACAGATACGCACGGCAAGACATACATCAAGTGTTCTCAAGTCATTAAAGACTCAATCCGATAAGATTACTTCAAAGGGAAAACTCAATCCATTACAAGAGAGTAGAGGGGGATAAGCAACATAAGATCCAACTGTAATAGCAAAGCTCGCGATACATCAAGATCGTGCCAAATCAAGAACACAAGAGAGAGATCAAACACATAGCTACTGGTACATACCCTCAGCCCCGAGGGTGAACTACTCCCTCCTCGTCATGGAGAGCGTCGGGATGATGAAGATGGCCACAGGTGAGGGTTCCCCCCTCCGGTAGGGTGCCGGAACAGGGTCCCGATTGGTTTTTGGCGGCTACAGAGGCTTGCAGCAGCGGAACTCCCGATCTATTCTGTTCCCCGAAGTTTTTAGGGTATATGGATATATATATATATAGGCGGAAGAAATACTTCGGTGGACGGCGCCCCCCCCCCCCATCCTCGTGGGCAGCCCGGGACTCCCATGGTGCAACTAAGGTACTCCGTGGGCTTCTTCTGGTCCAAAAATAAGTTTCGTGGAGTTTCAGGTCAATTGGACTCCGTTTGATATTCCTTTTTTTCGAAACACTAGAACAGGCAAAAAAAATAATTCTGGGCTGGGCCTCCGGTTAATAGGTTAGTCCCAAAAATAATATAAAAGTGGAAAATAAAGCCCAATAATGTCCAAAACAGTAGATAATATAGCATGGAGCAATAAAAAATTATAGATACGTTGGAGACGTATCAGGCATCCCCAAGCTTAATTCTTGCTCGTCCTCGAGTAGGTAAATGATAAAAACAGAATTTTTCATGCGGAGTGCTACTTGGCATAATTTCAATGTAATTCTTCTTAATTGTGGTATGAATATTCAGATCCGAAAGATCCAAGACAAAAGTTCATATTGACATAAAAATAATAATACTTCAAGCATGCTAACTGAGCAATCATGTCTTCTCAAAATAACATGGCCAAAGAAAGTTCATCCCTACAAAATCATACCATTTTCTTCACACAAGAATGCTCTCATCATGCACAACCCCGATGACAAGCCAAGAAATTGTTTCATACTTTAGTAATCTCAAACTCATAAACCATCACACAATACATGAGCGCGAGCCATGGATATAGCACTATGGGTGGAATAGAATATGATGATGGGGGTTATGTGGAGAATACAAAAAGGAGAAAGTCTCACATCTACGAGGCTAATCAATGAGCTATGGAGATGCCCATCGATTGATGTTAATGCAAGGAGTAGGGATTGCCATGCAATGGATGCACTAGAGCTATAAATGTATGAAAGCTCAACAATAGAACTAAGTGGGTGTGCATCCAACTTGCTTGCTTACGAAAACCTAGGGCACTTGAGGAGGCCCATTGTTGGAATATACAAGCCAAGTTTTATAATGAAAAATTCCCACTAGTATAAGAAAGTGACAAGACAAGAGACTCTCTATCATGAAGATTATGGTGCTACTTTGAAGCACAAGTGTGGCAAAGGATAATAGCATTGTCCCTTCTCGCTTTTTCTCTCATTTTTTTGGGCCTTCTCCATTTTTATGGCCTTTCTCTTTTTTTTGGGCCTTCTCCTTTTTTATGTCCATTCTTTTATTTTTATACCTCACTTGGGACAATGCTCTAGAAAATGATGATCATCACACTTCTATTTGTTTACAATTCAATGATTACAACTCGATACTAGAACAGAGTATGACTCTATATGAATGCCTCCGGCGGTGTACCGGGATATGCAATGAATGAAGAGTGACATGTATGAAAGAATTATGAATAGTGGCTTTGCCGCAAATACTATGTCAACTACATGATCATGCTAGCAATATGACAATGATGAACGTGTCATGATAAACGGAATGGTGGAAATTTGCATGGCAATATATCTCGGAATGGCTATGGAAATGCCATAATAGGTAGGTATGGTGGCTGTTTTGAGGAAGATATAAGGAGGTTCATGTGTGAAAGATCGTATCATATCACGGGGCTTGGATGCACCGGCGAAGTTTGCACCAACTCTCAATGTGAGAAAGAGCAATGCACGGTACCGAAGAGGCTAGCAATGACGGAAGGGTGAGAGTGCGTATAATCCATGGACTCAACATTAGTCATAAAGAACTCACATACTTATTGCAAAAATCTACAAGTCATCAAAAACCTCGGCACTAAGCGCATGCTCCTAGGGGGATAGATTGGTAGGAAAAGACCATCGCTCGTCCCCGACCGCCACTCATAAGGAAGACAATCAAATAACACCTCATGTTTCAAATTTGTTACACAACGTTTACCATACGTGCATGCTACGGGACTTGCAAAATTCAACACAAGTACTTCTCAAATTCACAATTACTCAACTAGCACGACTTTGATAATATTACCTCCATATCTCAAAACAATCATCAAGCATCAAACTTCTCTTAGTATTCAAAACAGTCATAGGAATTTTTTTACTAATCTTGAATACCTAGCATATTAGGATTATTTAAGAAAATTACCATGCTATTTAAGAGTCTCAATATAAGTGAAGCATGAGAGTTCATTTATTTCTACAAAATAAAACCACCACCGTGCTCTAAAAAGATATAAGTGAAGTAATAGAGCAAATGACAAACTACTCTGAAAGATATAAGTGAAGATCAATGAGTAGTCGAATAATTATGCAACTATGTGAAGACTCTCTAACATTTAATAATTTCAGATCTTGGTATTTTATCCAAACAACAAGCAAAACTAAATAAAATAAAATTATGCTCCAAGCAAAAAACATATCATTTGGCGAATAAAAATATAGCTCCAAGTAAAGTTACCGATGAACGAAGACGAAAGAGGGGATGCCTTCCGGGGCATCCACAAGCTTAGGCTCTTGGTTGTCCTTGAATATTTCCTTGGGGTTTCTTGGGCATCCCCAAGCTTAGGCTCTTGCCACTGCTTATTCCATAGTCCATCGAATCTTTACCCAAAACTTGAAAACTTCACAACACAAAACTTAACAGAAAACTCGTGAGCTCCGTTAGAGAAAGAAAACAAAACACCACTTCAAGGTACTGTAATGAACTCATTATTTATTTATATTGGTGTTAAACCTAATGTATTCCAACTTCTCTATGGTTTATAAACTCTTTTACTAGCCATAGATTCATCAAAATAAGCAAACAACAAACGAAAAACAGAATCTGTTAAAACAATATGTAGTAATCTGGATCAAACGTATACTTCTGGAACTCATAAAATTCTCAAATAAATTGCTGGACGTGAGGAATTTATCTATTAATCATCTGCAAAAAGAAACAACTAAATAGCACTCTCCAGTAAAAAAATTAGATAATCTCGTGAGCGCTAAAGTTTCTGTGTTTTTACAGCATGAACATAAAGACTTCACCCAAGTCTTCCCAAAGGTTCTACTTGGCACAAACACTAATTAAAACACAAAACCACATCTAGACAGAAGCTAGATGGATTATTTATTCCTAAACAGAACCAAAAATCAAGAAACTAAAATAAAATTGGTTTGCCTCCCAACAAGCGCTATCGTTTAATGCCCCTAGCTAGGCATGATGATTTCAATGATGCTCACATAAGACATAAGAATTGAAACATAAAGAGAGAATCATGAAGAATATGACTAGCAAATTCAAGTATAACCCACTTCCTATGCATAGGGATTTTGTGAGCAAACAACTTATGGGAACAATAATCAACTAGCATAGGAAGGCAAAACAAGCATAACTTCAAGATTTTAAGCACATAGAGAGGAAACTTGATATTATTGCAATTCCTACAAGCATATATTCCTCCCTCATAATAATTTTCGGTAGCATCATGAATGAATTCAACAATATAACCAGCACCTAAAGCATTTTTTTCATGATCTACAAGCATAGAAATTTTACTACTCTCCACGTAAGCAAAATTCTTCTCATTCGGAATAGTGGGAGTATCATAAGAGACTTGAATACTATAAATTGTTTCCACATTAAAAGAGTAATGTTCAGAAAAAGAGGAATCATAATCATGACAAGTTTTATAAATATAATCATCACTACTCTTTATAGCATAAGTTTCATCACAATGATCATCATAAGTAGGAGGCATTCTATCATTATTATAAATTTGCATATCAAAACTTGGGAGACTAAAAATATCATCTTCATTAAACGTAGCCTCCCCAAGCTTGGGACAAACATTAATTGCAGCAAATATATTCTCAAAAACATCATCTTCATAAAACATAGCATCCCCAAGATTGGGCCTTTTCATATCATAAGCATAGTCACTCTCATCATTAATAATATGGATAGCACCAATAGTATAGCAATTATCATATTCTTCCAAGCAAGTTCCAAAAAGATTTTCAAGATCAAAAGAAGTATCATTATTTTCCCAATCATAGTCACAACAAGCAATAGGCATAACGAGATCATCATCAAGTGCATCAGCTTCCACAATTATTTTTGATTCATTTTCATGAGGCACAACAATAATAGGAGCAACATTATTTGGGAGGGATACCTTTTTACATCTCTTGCTTTTTCTTTTCTTCTTCTTCACCTCATGTGTGGGTTCAATCCTCTTTTTGGAGCTCCTTATTAATGAGATTGGTTGAATAGAATGCTCCTCCTCGTTTCCTGATTCATCATAAGAAATAATAGGAGAATATTAAAGTCTCTTCCTTTCGTTAGTTTTCTCTTCATCTTCTATTTGTTTTCTTCTCTTTATGTAATTGGCAATATAAGGATTTTCAATGCAATTCACTGCATAATACATATAAATTTCTTCTAGATCAATATCGAGGAATTTCTTGAGGTTATATTCTGGAATATGCTTAGTTTGACGTTTCAATTCTTCATAACCCAAAAGCAAACTTAGTTCATTATAATGCGCAAGGGAAATCAAGTCATCACAATTTTTGGACACGATTCGATCATGAAACAAGTTGCATTTGATATTTAAATGACCATGTTCATTGCAAAGTTCACAAGTACGGCTAAGATATCTTAAATTTTCAGCACTAACATTTAGCCTTTCTTGCAACCATTTAGTTTCTAAGTACTTATGCCTCTCGCAATATCTATCTTCCCTATTTGGTGTGTACTTGCAAACCCAATGCACTCCACAAAATATGACATGTTTATAGGAGGCATTTTCATCATAACTAGTGCAATCATCATTAGTACCATGGATGTTTCAAGGAGTTCATACTAAGAACATTGCAATGATGATCAACATTCAAAGATTTAGTGCCAAACATTTTAATGCATTCTTCTTCTAACACTTTGGCCAATTTTCCTTTCCATCATACTCACGAAAGATATTAAAAAGATGAAGCGTATGAGATAAACTCAATTCCATTTTTTGTAGTTTTCTTTTATAAACTAAACTAGTGCTAAAACAAGAAACAAAAATATTTGAATGCAAGATCTAAAGATATATCTTCAAGCACTCACCTCCCCGGCAACGGCGCCAGAAAAGAGCTTGATGTCTACTACGCAACCTTCTTCTTGTAGACGTTTTTGGGCCTCTAAGTGCAGAGGTTTGTAGGACAGTAGCAAATTTCCCTCAAGTGGATGACCTAAGGTTTATCAATCCGTAGGAGGCGTAGGATGAAGATGGTCTCTCTCAAGCAACCCTGCAACCAAATAACAAAGAGTCTCTTGTGTCCCAAGCACACCCAATACAATGGTAAATTGTATAGGTGCACTAGTTCGGTGAAGAGATGGTGATACAAGTGGTATATGGATAGTAGATAAAGGTTTTTATAATCTGAAAATATAAAAACAGCAAGGTAACAAGTGGTAAAAGTGAGCGTAAACGGTATTGCAATGCTAGGAAACAAGGCCTAGGGTTCAAACTTTCACTAGTGCAAGTTCTCTCAATAATAATAACATAATTGGATCATATAACTATCCCTCAACATGCAACAAAGAGTCACTCCAAAGTCACTAATAGCGGAGAACAAACGAAGAGATTATGGTAGGGCACGAAACCAGCTCAAAGTTATTCTTTCCAATCAATCCGTTGGGCTATTCCTATAAGTGTCACAAACAGCCCTAGAGTTCGTACTAGAATAACACCTTAAGACACAAATCAACCAAAACCCTAATGTCACCTAGATACTCGAATGTCACCTTAATTATCCGTTGGTATGATTATACGATATGCATCACACAATCTCAAATTCATCTATTCAACCAACACATAGAACCTCATAGAGTGCCCCAAAGTTTCTACCGGAGAATCAAGACGAAAACGTGTGCCAACCCCTATGCATAAGTTCATGGGCGGAACCCGCAAGTTGATCACCAAAACATACATCAAGTGAATCACATGATATCCCATTATCACCACAGATACGCTCGGCAAGAAATACATCAAGTGTTTTCAAGTCATTAAAGACTCAATCCGATAAGATTACTTCAAAGGGAAAACTCAATCCATTACAAGAGAGTAGAGGGGGAGAAGCAACATAAGATCCAACTATAATAGCAAAGCTCGCGATACATCAAGATCGTACCAAATCAAGAACACGAGAGAGAGATCAAACACATAGCTACTGGTACATACCCTCAGCCCCGAGGGTGAACTACTCCCTCCTCATCATGGAGAGCGCTGTGATGATGAAGATGGCCACCAGTGAGGATTCACCCCTCCGGCAGGGTGACGGAACAGGGTCCCAGTTGGTTTTTTGTGGCTACAGAGGCTTGCGGTGGCGGAACTCCCGATCTATTCTGTTCCCCGAAGTTTTTAGGGTATATGGATATATATAGGCGGAAGAAGTACGTTGGTGGACCTCCGGGCTGTCCACGAGGCAGGGGGGCGCGGCCTAGGGTTGTGGGCGCGCCCCTACCCTCGTGGGAAGCCCGGGACTCCCATGGTGCAACTCAGGTACTCCGTGGGCTTCTTCTGGTCCAAAAATAAGTTTCGTGGAGTTTCAGGTCAATTGGACTTCGTTTGATATTCCTTTTCTTCGAAACACTGAAATAGGCAAAAAAACAACAATTCTGGGCTGGGCCTCTGGTTAATAGGTTAGTCCCAAAAATAATATAAAAGTTGAAAATAAAGCCCAATAATGTCCAAAACAGTAGATAATATAGCATGGAGCAATCAAAAATTATAGATACGTTGGAGACGTATCACCCCACCAAATGCATCGGGTACTAACGGTCGCGCTCCGGTCTTCGGCCAGCTTCGCCTGAACTTTGTAACACTCCGCAAGAGGAAGGGATCTCCAAGCTGCAGTGGTGACGCCTAGCGGCCGCTGAAGTAGAGGAAGTATATAGCCATAAACGAGTAAGTACCTTATCTCCACGATTACCTGAGTGTTGCATCCTTTCTAGAGCATGGCTCTTCAAGATCCCTTCGGTTGGAGCAGAGATATATCCCGAGGAGCGGCCTCCGCAAGTCATTGGCTCGCCATTGATCTTGGGCACTCCTTGCCGGACCTCCGAGCGTGGCTAGGGGCCTGCTCAAGAGGCGGATGCGCCGACAGTGGGATCCTGCGTTCTTGTCGTCCGTCCTTCGCGGTCCTGTCTGGGGTGCAGAGGGCGTGCCGAGGGCTCCTCCATTGGTCATTGCCCGCAGCTGGGTGAGCAAAGCCCTGGCTTCATCTTCAAGCAGCGGGGCCTCGCCCTGCAGCGCCTCTATCGAGGCCCGAAAGGCGGCGGTGAAGGCGCCGGCTTCCCGCCCCCTACTAGGAGCAGGCGAGCCACCTCGAGCTTCCCCGACGATTCCTGGCGCGGAGGGCGGCGTCAACCATGCGTTTGAGCTCGCCCGCGGGCGTGTTGTTGTCCACCATGAGCTTTTCTAGGAGGTGATGGGTGCGCTAAGCCGGCTCGGAGAAGAGCTCGTCAACGTTAACGGTGCCTTGAGATGGAGGGCCTTCGGCTAGCGACGAGTGGAATCAGTTGAAGGTGGATATCAAATTCGGGCACCTTCAGCATGAGCGTGCCAATGCGAAGGCGAGGTGTCCCTCGCGACCTCACGCGACGCCTGCGCCCGGGCTTTGGAGGAGGCCAGGGTAGACGATCTCCATCGTGAAGCTGCGAAAGAGCCTGAGCAGGAGCTCCTGGCCTTGACTGATAACCTTGAGCAGCAGGTGAGGTGCGTAAGGCCGTCTTGGTGTCAATGAGGGGAGTGCCTTCCGAAGAGAAGGAGATACAGAAGCGCGAGGAGGCGCTGATGCTGGAGATTTCGGAGCAGATCCTGGAACTCAAGCGACTGGAGGTGAGGCAGCGCCAGGTGACCATGGTTGAGGACGCCGTCTCCGCGCGAGAAGCTGACATCCAGGAGGAGGTTGACCGGAGAGTGGTGAAGGCTCGTGCAGACCTTGCCGACGAACAGCAGCTGGCGCTGGTGTTCGTGGAAGCTGAGGCTAAGGGCAGGTCCGTCGCCCTTAGGATAAGACTGGATGAGGCAGAGCAGCGGGAAAGGGTCACCAAGGTAGACCAGACCTCTGCCCTGGCTAACTTGGCCTCCACCCGTGCCGACTTGCTCTCACTTAAGGAGCAGATCGATGTTGCTGCGTCCCTTGCAAAGAAGAACGCCCATGATGCATGTCGTCGGTAGACATTGCAGCGCGAGCATGCTTCTATGCTCCAGGCCCTCAGGGCGAGGGCCAAACGAGCCTTGAGTACCATTTGCGAGCAGAGCGCACCTCATCCGTGCAAGGAAGACTACGCCACCCACCTCCGCTTCTTCACTATGATCATGACGCGCCTGGAGGACCGGGCCACAAGGGCTCGCGAGCTCGTGCGGAGAGGAGCTGGGGCCTCCTGGGGCGCGCATTCTCGCGCGTCTTTAGTTACCTCTAGAGCCTTGATACCCATTTCGACTTTGACACCTCCATAGCCCCCGTGCCTTGGGTCATCCACAACGACCTATCGAACTGGGTGAACGACCATGTGGAAGCGTTGGTCGAGGAGTTCGCCTCTGAAAACGATGTAGCTGTGATGGAGGCTAAAGAAGGCGGCGTGGACGGCGATGATGAAGACGACGGAAGCAACAACTTGGGTGGTGAAGATGAAGACAATGGGACCAGTGTGGGGGGTAGCGCCTCTGGCTAATCCTGCATTTCCTTCGCCTTAACTTGTGTAACGGAGAGAACCTCCGGCCGCGGCCCTGTGGAGTGTGAAAGCTTTTTGAAGGGGGGGGCTTGTAATGTATGAAATAAAAAGTATGAAGTGATGACGCGCCTCTTAAGGATGGGGCTTCAGATGCAATATCGCACGCCCGCTAGGCTCCCGAACGGGGCATTTGTTACGTCTTACCTTGATTCCGCAAGTCCCGGGCCAGTTCCGATATCCTAGTCGTACCTTCCTACTGAGGTCGGCCCCTCAGGGCTCACGAGGTTTTAAATCTCCCGAGGAGCCTCCTGGCCCGCCCGAGAGGGCCTCGCGAGGAGCGAATGCCGGACTACGCAGCGTGTCTGCGCAGTGGTCCTGCGGCGATTGTACCCTTGACCCCTGGGGCTTTGTCGCTGCCCAGCCTCACCCAAGCATGGTTGGCGTGCGCATACTACACCCAGCCCCCGCTCGTGAGGTGCTCGCTAGGGGTGGGGTAGCAGGCGTGAATCTCAAAATAAAACACGCAACCGGAACGCAAGAGATCCACACGAACAAGAGAAGATCCCCCCCCCCCCCATTTTTAACAACAAAAAGAACTTCAAGTCTCAGTTCAAAAGGCGGTGAATCGAGTTACAGAAAAAGGGATGAAAGCAAATAGATGCGTCCAGCACCTAGCTAGTCTTCTTTTCTTCCCACCAGCGCAGAGATAAGTGCTTTCACTGGATGTGAGCATAGTCATTGGGGGACAGTGTCGACAGCCAGCGCGGAGCATGGTGCTTCCACTTCGACGTGGGCGGGAGCCCCCGAGGCCCGAGGGGGCACTCCGCAGACTCCGGGGCGTGTACAACCCCACTCATTATTACGTGAGAGTGTCACGAGCGGAGACCTTCATAGGCACAAGCCTTGCTTCATATCGCCAGACGAGGGCCCCGCCCTGCGCCACCCCCGACCACCATTGGGGCGTCCGGAAACTAGGACGAGAGCAAGGGGCAAGGGGGATACTAGCGGTGCCCTCGGCGACCACGGGGCCTCTACCGGGAGGGAAGGGATCACCGACACCTCCCCCGGTAGAGGACCTGCTCCATGCATCGCCTAGCTCCGTGCGGCGCGGGGGAGGCCCTAGCTCCGGGCCCCTCCCACAGCTCCCCAAATGTGCCACTTCCGCCGGGAGCGGAGCCGCCGACCTGGGGTCTCCGGCCGCTACTGCGGCCTGGTTCACCTGCAGCCCATGGTTAGCGTAAGCATGCCCCCGAGGTATCGGTTGTACCCTGTTGTCGTCGTCACTGAAGGGGTCGGCGAAGCCTCTGGGCAGCTCATGGAAGGCCCCAGCCTTCGGCGTTCCGCCTTCCCATCCTGGCTCGGGGAACAAGTTGGGGCCTTCTTCCATAGGCGTCCATAGTTGCCGCGCCGGAGCCGTCGCCTGGGTGCCCCTCGCCTTGGGCTGTTGGCCGCGGCGCCTGGCCCTGGTGGTAGCTGGGTTGCATCCCAGCATGGCCCCACAGGGGACCGCAAGCGCTTATTCCTCCTGGATGTGGCGCAGTTTTGGTCGGACGCGCAGCGCCGTGAGCCATGTTGTTGTTGTTGAGCCCCCTAACACTCCGGGAGGCGCGCGAGCTCGTCGGGGCCCTGCGCGCGCCTCTACCAGAACCTGAGGCGTGGGCAAGGAGCAGAAGGGCGCCGCACCTCTACAGGCTGCGTCAAGTAGTTTGGCGACGCGCTCCAGCAGTGCGTCGCGGCCTCCCTCCGCCAACCTGCACCGCAGAAGCTCCCGTTCCACGATGAGTGCGGCTCGCATGTTCCCCTTCTCCCATAGGGTGTGTGGTGCCGTTGCCGCAGCTTAGCCTGAAGATCGTGTGGTGGCGCGCGTGCACCGCGGTGTGAGGTCAGACGGCGCCGACATGCGCCGCCCGCGTCCGGCGGTGTTGGGCGGTGTGCATGCTGCCTGGCGCGCGGAGTTGAGGTCTTCTTGAGCGGACGGCGTTGCCCGGGCGGGCTAAGCAGCCCAGTGCACGGAATGAGCCCTTGAAGCGTCATCCATCGGAACCGCAGGGTAATGGCAGGCCGATCGACGGAAGAGAGGCTTCGGCACACCCCTACCTGGCGCGCCAAATGTTGGATTCGGGGTTCCGCAGACCCTTAAGAGGTTTGAACTCTGGGGTGCGTGCGAAGAACTCTCTCTTCCCAGTATGCCCGCTCAACGATCCCACGGCCTAGCTCGACGAAGCCAAAGAACAAGAGACACAGGGATTTATTCTGGTTCGGGCCACCTTGCGGTGTAATACCCTACTCCAACTTTGTGGTGGATTGCCTAGAGGGGCTGAGGATGAACTAGTACAGTGGTGGAACAGCCTCGGGAGGTGAGGTGTTCTTGGGCTCGATGAGCTGGTGAGATGGTCAGGGTGGAATGGATCCCCCCAGATGGTGGTGTGTAAGTCATATTTATAGTGGCCTTGGTCCTCTTCCCAAATGTAGGCGGGAATTGATCCCACAACGACCAAATTTGAAGGGAGACAACTAGTACAAGCTGCCCTGACGAAAGTAGTCTTCGCCTGCAAAAGGCTGTGGCGGTGATGCTGCAGTGGGCTCCGTGATGACCTCCATCCTACCGTCCTGGCGGTCTTGGTCTTGTTGCACCGATACGGAAACCTTTGCTTGATTCCTCGGGACTCCGCGCCTGCGCTTGCCTCCTTAGAACCAAAGAGGAAACTGGTACACTGCGCCTGCTGGCGCCCACTTGGCCTTGGTCGTTGAGGGAGTCCCGGATTAGGGGGTGTCCGGATAGCCGAACTATCACCGTTGGCTGGACTCCTGGACTATGAAGATACAAGATTGAAGACTTCGTCCCGTGTCCGGATGGGACTTTCCTTGGCGTGGAAGGCAAGCTTGGCGATACGGATATGTAGATCTCCTACCATTGTAACCGACTCTGTGTAACCGTAACCTATCCGGTGTCTATATAAACCGAAGGGTTTTAGTCCGTAGGACGAACAACAATCACACCATAGGCTAGCTTCTAGGGTTTAGCCTCCTTGATCTCATGGTAGATCTACTCTTGTACTACCCATATCATCAATATTAATCAAGCAAGAGTACGGTATTACCTCCATCGAGAGGGCCCGAACCTGGGTAAAAACATCGTGTCCCTTGTCTCCTGTTACCATCCGCCTAGATGCACAGTTCGGGACCCCTACCCGAGATCCACCGGTTTGACACCGACATTGGTGCTTTCATTGAGAGTTCCTCTGTGTCGCCGCCACGTAGGATGCCTCATCCCGCCTTTAAAGACGATATCGCCGCCAAAGGAGCCTTGGCCGCTGGTCGACTCTTCGCTAGGTGGTTTTCTTATGACCGCCGCTCGCCATCGCACCGGACGATGACCTCTTGAGTCATCGAAACCAATCTCCATGTTAATTCGAACTTGCCGAACAGTTAGATCCGATCGAGCTCTCCTCCGTAAACGAAGCTCTTGGATCGCATCGCCTCCCCGAGTCGCCACAGACTACGACCAGATCGGGCCTAAAACCGATCCGAGAGAGATCAATTCTCCCTGTGCTACCCATCATGTTGCTGTGATAGAGGAGCAATGTGGCGATTCTTCTTCTATCTTAAGGACTAGCTACGTCCGGATTCCCGATCCCTCCATGCCGGATTCCCGCGGAGGGACGGATGTCGATCAAGCCATGAACTTAAAGTCAGGCAGCGGGTTGGACTCATTGGATAACACTCAAAAATCCAAAATTTTGAGTTTGGAAACTTCTCGGCCCCTGAGTCCTAAATTGGACGGGGTTCCGGATCTAGTTCCACCGGCCCACCCAAACATTAGCGATCTCTCTCGAATTCGGCAAGAGCCCGTCAAACAAGACATCATTATCGGGCCGATTCCTCCTAGTTATGAACAGGATAAAGGATCGCCGAGAGGAGGACGATTCCTAATTTTCTGCAATAATTGCATGGACAAGGGAATCCTAAACGCCATAAGTCGCCATAAATTACACGCTTTGCTGACTTGGTGACCATAGTACAAAAGTACTGTGCGATGGAGAGTGCCTGGAAAACCGAAAGTAAATTTTGGGATAATCCGGCCCCGAATACATCCCTAGTCCGAAATAAAAGGGTGCATCATTATCAAGCACATGTGTTAAATTACAAAAAACCAAAACCCCCTAAAGGGTATGGAACCGTACTGGAGGGTTGGCTAAACGGACCCTGCAAAATTCAAAGCACGGAGGGCGCCACTCCAACTCATAGCCTTCGAGCATGTTGGATACTACGGCAGGTGGCCAAAAGTGGCGAAGAGCTTCTAGCTTCGGAATCCCAGCCCAGCAACACCAGTACGGTGTTAACAGTCTTCGAGACTTTCGCATCAAATAACATGCGAAAACGAACACTACGCAACCTTGCCGAAGTCTACCAAGTAGCAACAATAAATCCATGGAGTGACACGGCTATTAACTTTAATGCTAGTGACGAACCTAAATTCCGAACAGCCCGAGCACCAGCCGGTCCTCAGTCCGATAGTGGACGACCTTCGCCTTACTAAGGTACTCATGGATGGCGGCAGCGGACTAAACTTCATCTATGAGGAAACTCTCCGAAAAATGGAAATAGACTGGAACCGCATTGAGCGAAGCAGCACAACCTTTAGAGGAATTATCCCTAGCCGGGAAGCATGCTGCACAGAAAAATCACATCAGACGTAGTGTTCGGCTCGCCGGACAATTACAGGTCCGAGGAGGTCACATTTCAAGTGGCCTCGTTCAACAGCGGATATCATGCTTTGTTAGGACGAGAGGCATTCACAATTTTTCAAGCTATACCCCATTATGGGTACATGACGCTTAAAATGCCCGGACCTAACGGAATCATCACTCTCGCTAGTGATCCGAACATAGCACTCCGCGTCGAAAACAAGACAGTCGCACTAGCCCTCGAGGCACTATCCGAAGCCCTAGCGGCCGAAGAACTCACTGCGATGCGCTCCACGGTGAACAGGGACGATGTGATACTTGATAAAAGATCCAAGTCCACCTCTTTTAAACCTGCGGATGAAATAGTCAAATTCCAAGTCCACCCAACGGACCTCGCAAAGACGGCCTCCATTGGGGTACAATTAAACCCTGATGTAGACGCCGACTACAAGAATTTCTCTACGAGAAAACTGGGACATCTTTGCTCGCACCCTTCAGACATGCCAGGAATCCCACGTCGGTTGGCCGAGCACAGCCTAAATATCCTAAAAGGATTCAAGCCAGTAAAACAGGCTCTTCGGCGCTTTTCCGAACCCAAGAGACGGGACATGGGAGAGGAGCTAGCCAAACTTTTGGAAGCCGGATTCATCAGAGATATAAAACATCCGGACTAGCTAGCAAACCTGGTGATGGTACCAAAGAAGGATAAATTCTGGCGCCTATGTGTTGACTTTAAAGACCTTAACAAGGCTTGCCAAAGGATCCCTTCCCCCTCCCTCGAATTGATCAAATTATTGACGCTACAGCAGGACACGACTCATTGTGCTTCCTCGACGCGTACTCCAGCTACCACCAAATCAAGATGGCGGAGCCAGACCAAGCTGCAATAGCATTCATCACTCCATACGGCCCGTTCTGCTTCAACACAATGCCCTTTGGGCTCAAAAACGCCAAGCAACATATCAACAAGATGATTCGTATATGTCCGCAAACCAGATCGGCAAAACAGTGGAAGCATATGTAGATGACGTGGTCGTCAAAACCAAGCACGACTTGAGGTTCACATTCGACAATCTTCAAAAATATGACATCAAGCTCAATCCGGAAATATGCGTCTTCGGTGTTCCAGCCGGAAAGCTTCTGGGCTTCATTGTGTCCGGTAGAGGAATTGAAGCAAACACAGCCAAGATCCGAGCTCTGTCACAATTGGATATTCCAAAAGACCTCAAACAAATACAAAAATTGACGGGATGTGTAGCGGCTCTAAGCCGCTTTATTTCCGCTTGGGGAGAAAAGGCGTTACCCCTTTACCGCCTCCTCCGCCGCACCGAACACTTCGAGTGGACTCGAAGAAATAAAGGCCATTTTGGCAACAAATCCGGCCCTGGCCGCGCCCAACATGGGCGAACCAATGCTATTATATATCGCTGCAACACAACAATTTGACAGCGTGGTGCACGTTGTCGAACGAGAACGGACGGACACCAGTTCCCTCTTCAAAAACCGGTTTACTATGTGTCCACCGTCCTAACTCCATGCAAGTCCCGGTACCCACACTATCAAAAGATAGCATACGCGGTGTTCATGGCATCCCGGAAGCTGCGACACTACTTTCAAGAGTGTTCAATAACGGTAGCCTCCGAAGTACCTCTTAACGACATTATAAACAACCGTGATGCGACAGGCCGGATTGCTAAATGGGCCATAGAGCTCCTTCCATTCGACATAACTTCTAAGCCACGACGAGCTATTAAGTCGCAGGTTTTGGCCGACTTCGTGGCCGAATGGACTGAAGCCGCACTCCCTAAAGAGTACGGCGCATACTCCAATTGGATCATGCACTTTGACGGCTCCAAAATGTTGGCCGGCCTGGGGGCTGGCATCTTCTTGACGTCCCCAACTGGGGACACAGTCCAATACGTCCTTCAGATAATGTATACAGACTCCAACAACGCAGCTGAATACGAGGCCCTTCTGCACGGCCTCCGGATGGCAGTCTCCATGGGCATTCAACGCCTACAGGTGCGCGGGGATTCGAACCTTGCAATATCTCAAATAAACGGGGACTTTGATGCCAAAGATCCGAAAATGGCAGCATACCGCAATGCGGTCCTAAAAATGTCAACCCGGTTCGAAGGGCTCGAATTTCATCATATAGCCCGGGATAACAACCAGGCGGCGGATATATTGGCACGCATCGGTGCAAAACGCGATGCCGCCCCACCCAATATCTTTTACGGAATGGCTATTCAAGCCATCCGTATTATGGGAAGGGAGTCCGCAATAACAATCCGGACCCAACCGCATCGCCGACGCCGAACACTCGACACAACCGGAGGCTCGCTTCGAGATAACACCCTCCGCTCACGAAATAATGGCGGTTGTCGCCCCGTGGACGGAACCATTCCTAGCCTACCTAACTAGGCAGGAACTACCCAAAGACCAAAATGAAGCTCGCTGCATAGTGCGGCGATCTAAAGCCTGTAAAGTCCATGAGGGAGAGCTTTATAAGAAAAGAATTACCGGAGTCCTTCAAAGGTGTATCTCCGAAGAGGAAGGGCGAAACCTCCTGGCTAAAATTCATGCCGGACTGGGTGGGCACCACGCTGCAGGCCGGGCCCTTGTAGGCAAGGCCTTCCATACAGGATTTTATTGGCCGATGGCCCGGGCAGATGCGCAGGACTTAGTCCAACGATGCGTCGGTTGCCAGCTTTTTGCTAACCAGAGCCACATGCCACCCACCGCCCTTAAAATTATACCATCGCTCGGGCCGTCATGTCCTGGGGCTTGACATGGTTGGACCCCTTAAGGGAGGAACCCACAAGCAAAAATACCTATTGGTCATGGTGGATAAATTCACCAAATGGATAGAGGCCAAGCTCGTTAAAAGCGGCCGACTCCGGACCGGTGATAGACTTCATATCAGGGGTAGTGCACAGTTACGTTGTCCCTCAAAATATCATCACTGATAACCGCACAAACTTCACGGACGATGAAGTAAAATTCTGGTGCAAAAACATGTGCATCAAGCTCGACACGCCTCAGTCTATCACCCTCAAACCAACGGCCAAGTCGAAAGAGCAAATGGTCTAATCATGAGCGGCATTAAACCCAGACTAGTGCGGTCCCTCAAGGAATCTAACACGCACTGGGTTGAGGAGCTCGACTCCGTACTATGGGGGCTGCGGACCACGCTGAATCGTACTACCAGATTCACACCATTCTTTATGGTGTACGGCGCAGAGGCAGTCTTGCCTGCATGACATAATACATGACTCACCTTATGCGTGCGCATGTATGAAGAAAGAGAAGCCGAGCTCGATCGGCGGCAGGACAGTTTGATGCATTGGAGGAGGAGCGCGATGTGGCAAAAAGCTCGTTCCGCATTCTATCAACAAAGAAGCTCGAAGATATCAAAGCAGGGAAATGCGGGCCAAGGCTTATAACGCGTTGGCGAACTAGTTCTACGCTCACGGACAAGAAAAGGACAAACTCAAGCCCAAATGGGAAGGTCCCTTCATCATCAACCAGGTCCTGACCGTCGGAGCATACCGTCTACGAAACGCAACGGATAACCGACTCGAGCCGAATCCATGGAACGCAGCCCGTCTACGAAGATTCTACGCTTAAGCCGCCGGACTCGTGTTCATCTCCTTCCTCCGTCCACATTTTCTATTTTTGTTGTCTTTTATTTCTCTCCTTCCTCCTCCTTCTTCTTGAAGCCTCTAGAGGCTCGTTTACGCTTTTTCAAGATACTTGACGCTACCGTCTGCTCATTATACCTGGGGGCTTCTTTAACAGAAGCTTATTTGTACGGGCTTCATGCCCAACACATGCGTTAAGCTTCCGCATGTACCTTTTATTCACCATTATATGCATCGATATGACTTAAGTTTTGTCCAAGCTGGGTTGCGTGGCTCCTGTGCTTACCCCTACGTTCCCGATTGTTCGGCTAGGTGGTAAAGGGAGCACCTCTGCGATTGTTACCGCTGGTCAGCCGGATGTGTACCTTAGACTGGGTGAAGCCGAAGCTAGCATTCTTAAGGGAATATTCGTCGGTGAACTGAAAGATGATTTTTAATTATTTACCCATCTGCCCCCAGATGATTTTTCGCTTTCATAGCAGCTTTGACATGCACTTTAGGGCATGCATCCCAAATAAAGGAACCCTTAATGGAACTATTCTCCCTGGAAGATGTTTCTTACTACCCATGTAATATAACATAACTAGTTGGGCACTTGTCTGATACAGCAACAATGACCCTACGCCTTGTCTCCATGCATACCCCGGTTCTTATATAACCACGAAGGTATTCGGACACACTCCAGACTATTGGGTCCTGAGGTCGAAGCGAAAAGGTCCCCTATGACAAACGATCTACAATCCGGCTAGAAGACATTTTTTTTTCATGTCATATTTTTACATAGTCAACTCGACTCATTGTAATCCTCCTCAATGCCATCTAATAGGCTATCTAATTTACAATCTTTCTGGGAATACTTGGCGGCCAATTCTACTTGGCCGTACACTAAGCTTACAGGGATCTCCATCCCATCAGGCCCCACAGGTCCGATCTCGGCCATGTGGTTTGGGTTAGCCTTCGTGTACCGCGTCTTTACCATGGCCCAGGCCTCCCTGGCGCCTTGACGGCAGGCCGATATCTTCCATAGCCGGAAGCGCCGCCGTGCTCCTTGAAGCAGCTCTACCAGCTCCCCAATGCCTTCGGGCAGGGAGATAGATGGCCACAAGGCCTGGCCGATGCCTTTCATCACCTGCCGGACTCGTTCGTGCAGCTGACGCAATTCGGGAAGAAGATAACCCAAAGAACTGGGCATCTCCTCCTCAGGATGACCTGTGAGCAAACCTACATACATGTTTATGTTAGTCGCCTTCCTTGCCGAACTCTTTCAAAGTTCGCTCAAGCACTTACTGAAAATGCCACGACGAAGCCGCCGATTCTCCTTTATGGAGTCAGACAACTGGGCACGAACATCCTTTAGTTCCTCACCCAGCTTGGTGTTGGCATCTTGGAGGTTATTTTTCTCCTGCTGCACCCTTGTAAGCACGCCTCGCTGCCTTTAGCTGGCGCAAGAGCTTTTGCTTGTCCGGATCTAGTCCGGCGCCATCTGCAATGTTTTTGTCAGATTTACACACCCGCCGCACTTCATAAACTATTTATCTTTTGAAGCGTATATTACCAGAGGGGGTCTCTATAGCTCCCCCTGTAGTGGCTAGTGCGGCCTCAAGTTGGGCCTTGCACTCTTCAAGCTCCTGGGACAGTCGGGTACTCTTTTACAGAAGATCCTGCATAACAAATGATCCTTAAATCAGTTATTCTAACTATTTTAAGTCTCGGAGGCTACTTGGCATATATAATCACAAATTTCCTTACCCGTATGTCCTTTACATACTGCTCCGTGGCTCTGGCTAGACCATCTTGAGCGGCACGGAGGTGCGCATCTCCCGAATTGAAGGCATTCAAGGCCTCTTGGGAGAAACATGTCTCACGAAGAACTGTCCGGCGGTGCCTATGATTCAAGGCGCTCTCCACCTCGGAGTTGGTGGCAGACAATCTGTCGGCATCCTCTGGCGGAGGAGCATCCGACGTACGCCTCGTGTTCGCCTCCGCTTCTGGACCCGGCTTTGGAGCCTGGCCGGCGGAGGTTCGATTAATAACCTCTCCGGACTCGGTCCGCGAGCGCTTTTTCCCCGAGAAGAGCGTCGGCGTTAGTACGCCTTCTAGGAATTAATCCTAGGAACATGGTGACACGCCATACCGCTATGTGGAGTTTCGATCCGGACCGCACTCCTTTTTTTCATGCGGTCAGATGTTCTTGTTGGCCAGCCGCCGCGGGCTCGGCTTCCTGCCTCGAAGGTACCCCCTGCGAACCACCATTGGTATACGGTGATGGGTCATTATCAGAATATTGGGACCTTGGTCTCAGTTACCTGTGAGGCTGGAAGTATTCCGGGGTAATCGGCCGTGACGGCAACCAAAGCATTGTCGATGCTAAGTTGGTGGAATACCCCGTCGATCAACTCCACCTCTATATCGGATCCTCTTCGGAGGTCGGATTGAGGGACCGTTCCGGATCCTCGGGTTATGGGGGCGGGCTGTGTATCTTCTCCATAGTCCGGCGCAGTTCCTGCGCAGAAAACTATGAAATGGGATATTTAACCATGGGAACATGGATCGGACAGGTCACAAAGATGTTTGCTTACCCAGCTTCGAGGATTATTCGAAGAAACATCCTTCAGTGGATTGATGCGGAGGAAATCCTCCTCCTCCCCTTTATACATGGCAGACAAGATCTTCACCAGTTTGGTGACCGATCCTGGCCCTTTGCGGCCATGGCGGGTGGCATCGTCCTCTCCGTTGAAATCCCACATGGGGTGGCCCCTATATTGGAGCGGCTGCACTCCCCTCATAATGCAGATTGCCATGACTCCAATCATGGTCAACCCGGCATGAGCCAGTAACCTTATTCGGCTCATCAGATAGAGGACATCCCGGTCATTTTCCCTCCGGGCGCTCTGAGGGCGCCAACTTAGGCGCTTCTTCAGAGGAGCATTGCTGGACTCCGGAAGGCCGATCCGAACAGGATCCGGCAGCGGGACGTCCTCCATGTAAAACCATTCCGAAGGCCAGTCTTCGGACGCCTTCTTGGGGTCCCGGTGATGCGCCATAGCTCGGCTCCGCCCACTTGATATATTGACCCCTCGTGAGAATGGGATACTAGGCAGAATAATCTCTTCCACAGCCCGAAATGAGCCTCGACGCCCAAGAACAGTTCGCAAAGGGCCACGAAGCCCGCGATGTGCAAGATGGAGGCAGGAGTTAGGTGGTGCAACTTGAGGCCGTAGAACTCCAAGAGCCCCCGGAGAAACGGATGGATTGGAAATCCGAGTCCTCTTACTAGATAAGAGATGAAGCATACCTGCTCTCCTTTAGAGGGATCGGGGACACTCTCCGCTTGCTTTCCGCCCTTGTAGGTGGCAAGTCCGCTCGAACCGGAACCATGAAGGCCGGGGAACAAATCCCTTGGCTTGGAGTATAACTAGCTCGCTATCTGGGACTGAGCATCTCTCCCAATTTCCAGGTGAAGGCTGGGAGCGCGAGAGGAGGAGCCGTCGACCGTCCATGATGGAATGGCCTTTGGTCGAGGCGCCCAATGAAAGCTCACAAGGGGGGATGGTGTGACTCAGATCTAGAACCTCGCCTTTTATAGGCAGCTCATTTGCGCAGCTAGGGGGGTAATTGTAAAAATACCCTGGCTTTTCACATTCATTCAAACACGTGGAAGATGGCCATTATTGGGCGTAGAAGCCAAGGAGCGAAACATTTATCAGAAGCCGGACACTATTCGACAAGTATATGGATTTTGGAGAAGAACCCGCCTCGCAATGCCGAAGACAATCAACGCGCCGGACTCATCGTCATTGAAGCCTGGTTCGGGGCTACTGAGGGAGTCCCGGATTAGGGGGTGTCCGGATAGCCGAACTATCACCGTTGGCCGGACTCCTGGACTATGAAGATACAAGATTGAAGACTTCGTCCCGTGTCCGGATGGGACTTTCCTTGGCGTGGAAGGCAAGCTTGGCGATACGATATGTAGGTCTCCTACCATGGTAACCGACTCTGTGTAACCTTAACCTATCCGGTGTCTATATAAACCGGAGGGTTTTAGTCCATAGGACGAACAACAATCATACCATAGGCTAGCTTCTAGGGTTTAGCCTCGTTGATCTCGTGGTAGATCTACTCTTGTACTACCCATATCATCAATATTAATCAAGCAGGAGTAGGGTATTACCTCCATCGAGAGGGCCCGAACCTGGGTAAAAACATGGTGTCCCTTGTCTCCTGTTACCATCCGCCTAGACGCACAGTTCGGGACCCCCTACCCGAGATCCGCCGGTTTTGACACCGACAGTCGTCATGGCTCACGTCATGTGAACCTCGCGAGGTGCACCTTGCATAGATATCTCCGCTCCTTGGGAGCCCGCCTAGTGAGGCCGCCCCCAGGGTGGTCTTGGTGTCGTCCGCCTCGCGAGGTTTGGCCCCTCGCGAGAGTCTTGAGTTGTTGCTGCCGAAGCTGGGGCGTACCAGACTATCGATGGAGCCATGCCACGGGCCACAGGCAGGCAAGTCTGGGCACCCTAGTTCCTAGGACACTGACAATTAAAATTTAGAGGACCAAACTGTTAGCTGAACATCAGATTGCATATTAACATTATAGAGGACAATTCACTAGAAAATAGCACAAACTATATTTTAATGTAGGAAACCACGTGGCGGTGTCAACGGTGGCCTCGAAGACGAGGTGCTCCACCAAGATCTGGAGCTCGGCACGCACGGCAGCCATAGCGACCTCGTGTGCACGTGCGGTCGCATGCTATTGAGCTCCACGTTATACATCATGCAAAATGGCTATGGGCGGCGCTTAATTGGAGGAGGGGGACAATGATTACGGTGGAAGGTGTAGCACCGTCGGTCGAGGCATGTGGGATGGAAAAGGAGGAGTATGGTGTGGGTGGGGTGTGGATTACCTGACCATATCGACGAGGCTGCGCAGCAAGAAGAAGTGTCGGTGGCGAGGAGGCCACGCAGCAAGAAGAAGGGTCACTGGCGAGGAGGCGGCGCTGCAAGAAGAAGGGTTGCCGGTGAGGAGGCAGCAATGCAAGAAGAAGGGAAGGCGATGAGGAGGCGGTGCTGCAAGAAGAAGGGTCGCTAGCGAGGAGGCTGAGCTGCCAGTAAGCATAAGTGAAGGTTTGAACTTGGAAAGCAAGGAGGAAAAATGGAAATGTGGCTTTTGGTGGGACGGAGGGGGCGGGGAGATAGATATTTCCACGGTGGCAAAAAAATCGCTCGGTGCTCCGAGAAACTTGCGCGCAAGTGTGGTTCAAGCGGGGTCACTTGATTGTAGACGACGAAGCTTCCTGCATAAGCCATACAAGACGGTGTGCCAAGATATTTTATATCGCATCCCACACGATTCTTTCTAGTAAACTGATTGTGTTATACCTGATTTTTTTCATTATATTTTGAAAGACAAAATTGTGTTATGGAGGGAAAGGACGGTGTTTGAATTTCTAGAGCATTTACGTACACTGAACATGCAACTAGTACATGAGTGTCATATTTAAATTTGGAATTATTCCGGGTTCGTTTGGCATTATTATGCATTAATTGAGTTTCTGGGCATTTAATGTGCATAATTCAAATTTGAACTACAAGCACATGCACCAGTTGTCGGCGTTCTGGGAACGGGGGTCCCCAGACTTGCTCGCCTGCGGGCCCACAAGATGGTTACAAAGCAGTCAGACGGCCCATCTTTATCAGCAAGACACCCAAGACCCTCGCGAGGGTCCAAGCCTTGCGAGGCGGACGACGCAAGACCTCCTCTGGAGTAGCCTAGCCAGGAAGGCTCACGAGGAGCGGATATATCAAGGCGAGGCAAACCTCACGAGGCTCTCGTGACGTGAGCCATGACGAGCAGTACCAAAGCGGGTGCCGGTGGCGCCAAGCGTGCAGCGTCCTTATTTCCTCTTTGGTGCTAAGGAGGCCCGCAGGCGAAGAGTACCCAGGCATCAGGCAAAGGTTGACATATTGGTGCAACGAGACCAAGACCAGGAGGACGGCCAGGTGGAGGTCATCGTGGAGCCCAAGACGGCGTCACCCAGGGCTTTTCGCAGGCGAAGACCGCTTTTGTCAGGACAGCTTGTACTAGTTGTCCCCATTCATATTTGCCCGTCGTTGTTGGCTCCCTTCCCGCTCGATATTTGGGAAGAGGACCAGGGCCTATATAAGTAGAGCTAGCCACCACAGTAGAGGCAGGTTGAACTGATCGAATCCTCACGCCACAAGTTCACAAGCACAAGAACACCTCAACCTCAGGAGGCTGTTCTTCCCTTGTACTGTTCATCATCAGCCCAAGAGGCAATCCACCACCACCACACTGGAGTAGGGTATTACACCGCAATGGTGGCCCGAACCAGTATAAACCTCGTGTCTTTCTATGTTGCGAGTTCGTCGAGTTCGCCCGCAATATCTTAGCGAGCTAGAGCGTAGATCGGTAGGAGGGAGAGACTTCGCGCGCACCCCAGTGTTTGAATCTTAAGGGTTTGCCGGAACCCCACATCCGACACCAGTGCATCAAAGTTTGTTGAAAAATCACATGTGTCTCTTTGGGTGAATTTATAGGTCCCATGCAAGTAATGGGAATGAAATTCAAACATTTTGGCGTCGTGGCTCCGCCAGAAAGATTGAGAAACTTGGTTTTTTAATTCCTGTAAATCCAAAACATGCCTAAAATTCATGAAACTTGGCATGGTGTCATGACATGGCACCAACATGCTGCGGTAAATTTTTGGGCCGAATTGGGACAAGCTTTGGTATAAGCTTATTGCAAACGGGAGCTTCCCTCAAGAAGGGTTGTGGTTTCGAGAGGGAACGTGTCACCTCCGTGTGTGAAATGACATACGTACACTGCCCCTTCCCGCCTTAATTTTTTTACACTGGCAGATTAGACCAAATAGAAGTATTGTGCTAAATTTTAGAATTATTCCGGGTTCATTTGGCCTTTTTTATACATTAATTGAGTTTCTAGGCATTTAATGTGCACAATTCAAATTTGAACTACAAGCACATGCTCCAGTGCACCAAAGTTGGTTGAAAAATTGCATGTGTGTCCTTGGGTGAATTTCTAGGTCCCATGCAAGAAATGGGAATGAAATTCAAAGATCTGGGCGTCATGGCTCGGCCGGAAAGATAGAGAAACTTGGTGTTTTAATTCCTGTAAATCCAAAACACGCCTGAAAATCATGAAACTTGGCATGGTGTCATGACATGGCAACAACCTGTTGCGGTATTTTTTTTGGCCGAATTGGGACAAGCTTTGGTGTAAGCTTCTTGCAAACCGGAGCTTCTCTCAAGAAGGCTCGTGGTTCCGAGAGGGAACGTGTCACCTCCGTGTGCAAAACGACATACGTACACTGCCTTCTCCCACCTTAATTTTTTTACACAGGTAAATTAGACCAAATAGAAGTATCGTGCTAAATTTTGGAATTATTCCAGGTTCATTTGGCCTTTTTTATAAATTAATTGAATTTCTAGGCATTTAATGTGCATAACTCAAATTTGAACTACAAGCACATGCTCCAGTGCACCAAAGTTGGTTGAAAAATCACATGTGTGTCCTTGGGTGAATTTCTAGGTCCCATGGAAGAAATGGGAATGAAATTGAAATATCTGGGCGTCGTGGCTCAGCCGGAAAGATTGAGAAACTTGGTTTTTTAATTCATGTAAATCCAAAACATGTCTGAAAATCATGAAACTTGGCATAGTGTCATTTTGGAACAAGTGATGTCACATTACAAATTGGAAAAACAAGTATTCTTAAAACCGTGGGCGTTCTCCTTACCAATTATGTGCCGCCACGCGTCCCCTTTTTTTTATTGTCTAGGAGGTGTCGTGCGGGGTAGCTATTTGAGTACGTGAGGCATGAGATCAGACCCCTGCAATTGCTCATCAGGAGGCGAACCGTTTGAACTCTACCCGCCGCACACCTCCCTCCCAACATCTCCATTAATGGCGCCCGAGCCCCTGTTCTACGGCGTGGCTATGTCTCACTGGACTGAGATTTAAGAGAGAAAACTGAAAATCTGAAAAGATAGTTTTGCATGGATCTTGATGTAAGATCCGACAGACCATCGACTACGACTTATAGCAAGCATGATGAATATAAGGACGATGATAGTGGATAATAATTGTCTTACATATTTAGGAATATAATTAAAAAATCCACATGCTGCAACGCGCAAAATACACAAGGGCAAAAGAAAAAGGAAGACAACGATCTGGCTCGCTGATCTCTACTTTCGTGATGCGTTGCTGCAGGCCGCGAGAACTAGTATCCGCGGCGAGTGGCGATGAGCTATTTCTTGTCCTCAAGATGCTGCTTGGGAGCATCCACGGATTCCTCCACCAGCCTTCTATGCTCGATGCGCAGCATGGTATTCTCGTCCATAAGTTTCTCGACGATGACGCCGGTCCTCTTCAACAAGGCAGTGGTCTCCTCCTGCTGCTCCGCACTTCCAACGATCTTCGCCCTCATCAGGTTGCCCTTAGCCAAGAGCTTCGCATTGCTCTCCTTTAGTTGATGGATGACGCCGGTAGTCTGTTCAATAGAGGCTTTCATGTCGTCCCGCAACCTCGCCCAGGTGGAGATCTGATCCATTTGGCTATGTACGATCACACTCATGCGCTTGTAAGAGTCCTCGCCTGCCCGCGAGACATTTTCCTAGGCCGCCGTGGCACGGGAGGACATCTCTGCTGCATTCGTGGCGCGACAGGACATCCCTTCTGCTTCCACGGCGCGGCCGGACCAGCCTGCAGCATCGACAGCGCGGCGGGACCTCCATGTTGCTTCGGCGGTGCGGCGGGACCTCTGTGCTACTACGGACGTGCGGCGGGACATGCCGGCTCCTTTTGCAGCGAGGCGGGACATCTCTCGTGCTTCCGCTTCCATGGTCGCATCTCCCTGGTGGCAATCTCTCGACCCAGAACTCACGCTGGCCATGGCAGACGCAAGGGAACGGTGATGAATGACTTGTTTGATTTTGTGGATGAGGAGTTGAGGAGGAATGTGCAGTCATCTTGGAGTAGTGGTATTTATAAACGAGTACTAATACGCTCCTAAGTGTGAAACCGTTTAGGTATTGATCAGTGTGAATAGGGTTGCAATTAAATATAGCATGGCAGTAATTTGGAATGTGACGGGACGCAGGCTCAAAATTTATTTACGGTTATAAGCGCAACACTATTCCCGGAAGGCATAACGTGGGCACGCCTTCTCGGCCGGGTACGTGGCGTTTGCACCATAGGGTGGGCAATGTTAGCACACGTCTTGTTCCAACAACCATGTGCGCTCATTAGTACCATCACACACACTTCTTTTAATAAGAACGTGTGTGCCCGTCTAGCGCACGCACGTTGATCTATCTAATTGTTTCTGTTTGTTGTGGCTAATCGCATATAGTTCATCCGTGTGAAGTGTATGCCATCAATCGCAGGCACTTTGATCTGGCTGACCCATTTTTGTTCTATTGCCTAATCGCAAACAGTTAATCCTTCTAAAGTGTATGCCCTCAATCGCACACACCTTTATCTAGCTGCCTATTTCTATTGTTCCTCCTCATCACAAACAGTTCATCTGAGTGAACCGTAGCTGTATATCACACATGCCTTCATCTGGCTGCCCATTTCTATTGTTCTGCCTCATCGCAAATAGTTCATTGAACTAAACCGTATGCCCTGCATCGCACACGCATTTAAAATCAGAATCGTGTTTGATGCATCCGGAATCGCAAACAATTTGCATCCTTTTTAACGGTTCTTTTACACCATCGTTTACTATTATTGCATCGCACATAGATTCGTCGAAGGGTCTCTGATCGTAGTGTCGCGTTAGCAGCAACCTCCAGTAGTGTATGTTCTCCAAAGTTCAATTAGACAAGCATTGATGTTGACAAGAAGAAGTGCCATAGTGAACGCCAACAATATTGCTTGGTGAATAGCCCAGAAAAACGTAGTATTAGTCTTTGGCCCCAACTTGTGCCTTTTGGGTATCGGCATATATGGTAGCAAACTGTATGGCATGGAGTCTAAAGATTCCAGACAAGTTGGTTGACGCCTATATTCACCTGGTACTTAATCAGTCTGCACGGCAGGGATGCTCCATTTCAGTTGAACTGCACAAAAAATTTGGGTGTTCATTTTATCGACCGCCTCATTTCTTGTTGGCAATGTAGAATTTTGGTGAGCTACAGGACAAAGATAAGCCAGTAAAGTAGTTGGATGAAAGTAGTGGCCAAGTTGCTCAAACCTCCCTTGGCATCGAGGCCAATATCTCGAGGATAAACCTACAAGCAAAGTTCAGATTGTCTGTGCTGCCTCTTATGTACTCGAAAGTTTACTCGTACAAGCATTAATTTTAGGAAGAAGCACCACCAAGTGAACACCATTTACCAGTCTGTACCCTAGGTAATTAAAGTTTGTCCATGGATGATATTGGTTGTGATCTCAATCATTTGGATGCATAAACATACTGAACATGTGTATATCTAAATCTTTTTGTGAATTATCTATGAATATTGTCTTGTGATCTATCAATCATTTGGATGCATAGACATGTTGAACTTGTGTATATATGAATCTTTTGAGTTGTTTATTGTGAATGTTGACTATGAATATGAACGTGTCCTGTGAATCTGAGTTTGATACGAATGTTTAGCTTTTCTGTTGTACTTGTGTGTGAACTTGTTAGAATGTGTACTATGGGATTGTGACGTGTGGGTGTCAATGGCACACCTTCTTCTCGATAAGAATCGCACCTGCTTGTTTGGGTAGCAATGGCAAATCAGCTCTTTTTTATCTTTTTGTTCCGTCTTCCCCCCTCCCCTGCTCAACCCCTGCCATAATGTTTTCGGCCTAAAAAAACATAGTACTATGTTATTTTTGGGCCTTGATGAAAAATCAAGTGTTGCTTTCTATAGGTTGGTCCCCCCAGCAAATGGGCTACTGGTCCACCATGGACTGGGAGGCTAAAAATACAAGTTGTATGATGTAGAGGCAAGTATAAAAACGCCATCGAGAGCCATCCACTGAAAAAAATCGCGTCTGATGTGCTTCTTCAGTCGCGCCACCGACCCCCTCTTTAATGCAGTTCGCTCCATTCCCCAACCGGCAGCACGGGACGGAAGTTTATTTCCCCCTCGTGCTGCCGGGGGATTGAAGAAGTGCGGATCGAATCCAACATCGGTAATGGCTGCTTCTCCAAGTGATTTTCAGATAAGAAACTACATGTATAGCACATCTTCATATGACGCAAAGTAAAAAAAGAATGCTATTTTCAAAATGGCAAGACAATGTTTAGTGTGCGAAAAACTGGGTAACTAGGGACGAAATTTTGGCAAGTGTTAGATATTTTTCAACTGCACCAGCAGGAATTGAACCCGGGAAGTACAACTTTTGGGTGAGAGGGCTGCATCCACCGGGCTAGTGCGTTATCTTCGAAAGAATGAAGGTATCTTCCCCTGCTCCGATTTTTTCCCGTCCGTGTGCACTCGTCGTGGAGCCGCCGTATGCCTTTGTCAACATGCTCAACAAACGAGAGGATTTCAGAGAGGACTGTACACCAAGAGGCTGACAGTGGGGACCCACCAGGTCCAAGCCGTACGCAAGCAAGTGCCTCATTGGAAAAAAGCTTCCTCCTAATTGTATACTGACGTTGGGGCCCACAGGTTTGTCAACCTAGTCAATAAACGAAATAAATTTCCAACGATGACTGTGATCAGGAAGCTTTTTTTAGGGGTATCGGGGATCGTTTCTTTGTGTTGGGGGAAAGGAGTATCGGGGATCTAGCTGGTATCATTTTTTTCCAGAGGGCAAACAAGTATCAGCTAGGCCTAGGTTTTGATTTCTAACATGCATAGCCCACGACATACCGAGACAATGGTTGTTGGATATATGCCCTAGAGGCAATTATGTATGACGATATTTCTTATGTGTTTTTGAATAAAGATAGTCCTTGGACATTATTAATGATGTGCATCAGAAAGTACGTGACTTGTTTGTGGGACTATACATTGTATGATGGCTGTCCTAAAAGGTCCCTAGTCGAAAGGGTTGTGTGGACACGGTCGATGGCTTGGTATCACTAGCCATGGAGCAATGGATGCTAACCGGATAATATGGTCTTGGAAGGATCTGGTCGGATTTGACGTAGTCAGATCCGAGTCGAGATAAGGTCCGAGTCGGACAGACCCAACTATGAGACCCAGCGATATGTCATCTGTGAGTCTCTAGTACAACATGCTGTCGGTGGAAACGACACCTGTGGAATCACTGGGATCCCTTCTACGGTTGGCGGGTGCGGGGTTCGGTGCGTAATACCCTAGTCCTGCTTTGGCGTATATTTGAGTGTTCTTGAGCTCTCAAACTAGCTATGGTGCATGCGTAGTCCAAAAGATCCGAATCCTTCTCCAATACGCCTCGGGCCACCTTTTATAGTCAAAAGGGGTCGCCACAGTGGCACACAGGAGGTGGAAAGGTATACGGTGTACAAGCTTATCGCCTGTCATTACGGGACAAGGCGCATTAACTGTGCTCCTTAGGTGGCCCATTGCTTTATTGGGGGCGGCAACGAGGCACGTCCCGTCCGTCGCCGCTCCGCCTCGCTCCGACACGCGTCCAGGCCAACGAGGCATGCGGTGCCACGTAGGCTGGCAGGCCGCTGAGATGGCGTGGTGGTGTGGTCTTTACGAAGATCTGCATGCCACCATGCAGGTGCTTCCTGAGTTGTCCTGGAGGCCGCACGTTGCCACACAGGTGCCTGCCCAGCTGGTTGGCTGGCAGCTGTATGGGAACGGCGGTGGAGTCTTGGCAGACGTGGGTCTGGCTGTGGCCCCGCAGGCATCCTCTGCAAGGGTCTTGTCGGGCCCCGGCAAGGGTCTTGCTGTGGCATCGCGGTCGCCCCTGGCAAGGATCTTGCCGGGGGTCTCGTGGATTTCCTCGGCAAGGATCTTGCCGAGGATGGTCGTCTTCTGGTCTTCATCTGATCTCGTGTGGCCGGCGGTTTCTCGTTGCCCTTAAAGAGCAACTTCCAGACACCTTTGTGAGGTGGTTTCGAAGAGCCTCTCCAGAGTTTGGTGCTTCTTCGGATTGAACTCCCACAGAGGGCGACTTCTACGCTGGCACGGGAGGATCCGGTGAACTAGAATCACCTGGATTACATCAACAAGCTTGACGTTGTTGGCTATCATACTTTGAACACGCGTTTGCAGCGCTATCAGCTCATCGGGCGGGCACCAGTTCGGACTCTTCTCGACCCAGGAGTTGAGTCGCATGGGAGCACCGGAGCGGAATTCGGCAGCTGCGGCCTAGGTGGTGCTGCGGGGTTCTATGATGTAGAACCATTGTTTGAGCCACTCTTTTACTGTCTCCACGAAAGTACCTTTCGGCCAGGAGACGTTTGACAGCTTACTCACCATGGCTCCCCCGCACTCCGCGTGCTAGCCATGCACCACCTTCGGCTTCACATTGAAGACTTTGAGCCATAGCCCGAAGTGGGGTTGGATGCGGAGGAAGGCCTCATACACGACGATAAACGCCGATATGTTGAGGAAGGAGTTCGGGGACAGATCGTGGAAATCTATCCCGTAATGATACATCAGCCCGCGGATGAAAGGGTGGAGTGGGAACCCTAGTCCGCAAAAGAAATGAGGGAGGAATACCAGCCTCTCGTTGGGCTCCGGCGTGGGGATGACTTGTCCCTCGGCCGGCAGATGATGGGCGATTCCCTTCGCCAAGTATCCAGCTGTCCGAAGCTAAGTAATGTCCTCCTCCTTGACGAAGGCGACCATCCACTTGCCCTGACCTCTAGATCCGGACATGGTTGAGTGCTAGCTCGAGGGGAAAGGAGTTAAGAACTTGGGCGCTAGAGCTCGAGATTGGGAGGGCAGAGATGGAGAGAAGGCATGGGAGAGGAAGAGGGGATCCTTATCCCCTTATAAAGGCAGTAAATATCGAACGCCTCCCCACTCGCCTTAGAATTCGCCTATTCCCAAGGGCTGTATAAACGGCGCAGTTGGATTACCCATGCCCGCATTGATGAGAATCCCACTATAAGGGGGCACGATCTTTGCTTCGACAAGATGTGCCAATGGCAACCGCGTCTCGGGACGTGGAACGTCGAACACTAAACGGTCCGGAATTATGACCGGTCAGACGTGGTGTCATGCTACTAAAATTTATCAGCGGATTGGACTCGTGCAAAATTATATTCTCTCTGTGGTTGTGTATGGTGTGTGTGACAGGTCCGGATACTATCATCGCGTCCGAAGACTATCTTGGAGTTCGGATAGAAGGGAACCCGCCTTGTAATGCCGAAGACAATCTGCGCGCTGGACTCCTTGTCATTGAAGCTAGGTTCAGCGGCTACTGAGGGAGTCCTGGACTAAGGGGTCCCCGGCGTCCAGCCTGTTATCTATGGGCCGGACTGGTGGGCTGTGAAGACATGAAGCCGAAGACTGTACCCGCGTCCGGATTGGACTCTCCTTTGCGTGGAAGGCAAGCTTGGCAACCGACTATGAAGATTCCCTCTTATGTAACCAACTCTATGTAACCCTAGATCCCCGCGGTGTCTATATATACCGGATGGAGTAGTCCGGAAAGGATACACTCATTATCATAGTCATACAGGCTAGACTTCTCGCGGTAGATAAACTCTTGTAACACTCATATTCACCAAGATCAATCAAGCAGGAAGTAGGGTATTACCTCCATAGAGAGGGCCCGAACCTGGGTAAACATCGTGTCCCCTGTCTCATGTAACCATCGACCTTAGACGCACAGTTCGGAATCCCCTACCCGAGATCCGCCGATTTTGACACCGACAGTCGCCCGAATAGACATGACGTTACGGAGCCAGCCAGAAACCAGCTCCAGACGCCCGGCCGCCAGGAGGGGTCGGCGCCTTGAAGATCTTCTCACAGCCGGGTCATCTCCAGAAGGGCGTGCTCCAAAATGTAAGGGGAGGCAGAAGGACTTGGGATCAGCGGCGCAGCAGGAGGCGGAAGAGAAGGTATTGTCACCACCACCTGGAGGACCAGGGGCTCCTGCGGCTTGGAGGCTTCAGCAGCCGAGCCGGATGCCGGCGCCTCCGGAGCCCGCGATGTCACGGGGGCTGACTCCTCCTGAAGGTTCTCCCCCATACCTCGTGAGGACGACCAAGACGGAGAGACATGAGCACCAATGCTACCCTTCTCCATGGAGGGAGAATCCGACGGAGCAGGTGGGTTGGTCTCGGGCAGCACCACCGCCCCCTCCTCCCTCTTCTTCGTCACAGGCGTCGGCCTAATCGCGCAGCAGAGAAGCGTCAAGAATCAGCAGCATAATCAAGAACAAGAAGGGGCACGAATACTTACTGGTCCACCGCGGTGTAGTCCACCTTCCTCTTGCTGAGCATGAAGCCCAAGAGCCTCCCGGACCGGAGCGCAGGCGCGCAAGCCCTAGGAGCAGAAGAAGGGGCAAGAGGAGGGCCGAAAGCGGCTCCAGGCGACGCCGGACAGAAGCAACATTCCGGGGGATCAGCGCTGATCGGCCCCTCATCGAGATTGCCGGCGCCTCTCCCTTCTCCTGGCGGGTGTCGGCCTCGTCGTCGTCAGGAAGGGTGCGGAGGATGTCATCTTTGCTCAAGGGGGAGGTCTCCCCCGTCCCTTCAGGGGTCACCTTCGAGTCTTCCTACTCCTCCTCTTCCTCCCCGCGGGACTCATCAGAAGACATCTCCACAGGCTTCGGCGCCTCGGCGCCGCAGGGGCCCCGGCAGGCGCCAACGGCACCAGCCTGCGCCCGCAACCATGACCTGCGCCCCGTCCTCACGGTGAAACAAGGGTGTGAAGATGCTCGGCTGGTACTCCTGGTCGTCCCCAACCAGGAGGCGGAGAACCACGACAAGCTCACCGTCGGACAAAGCCTTCGGACTTAGGCGGCTCCCACAAGGGGCGCGTACGGGCCTGAAGCGGGGCTACACGCAGCATCAGGAATTCCCTGAGGAGCATGGCCCCTGTCACCTTTGCCGCCTTCGTGTTGCCCGGTTTCAGGTTGGTCTTCATCTGCTCTAGCACCAACGCCGCCGCTCATCGGTGAGCTTCACGCAAGACCACCCCTTGTCAGACGGGGGCATCTCCTTCGGCTGCGTCAAGCGTGGGTGGACCCATTTAGTGTCCGTCATGGCCCACTTGCTCCAGAAGCCGTCGGCCTTCTTCCCCGTCTTCGAGATCGAGTTGGCCTTGCTAGCCGCGATGAAGTTGGCACACCCAGAGGTGTGATCCTCTTTGACGCAGAGGAAGAAGAAGTGGCGCAGAAGAGCCACGGATGGCATCACGCCGTGCTACGCCTCGCAGTAGTAGGCGAAGCTCGACAAGAGAAGGATGGAGTTGGGATGAAGATGCAGCGCCTGCAGCCCATAGTGGCGGAGGACCTCATAGAAGAAGTCAGAGAAGGGGGGAACCAGCCCTGCAATGATGCTGCTCGTGAAGAAGGGGAAGAAGATGCTCCCCTCCGGCTCTGGCACTTCGGAGGCGACCCGGAGCTCCGTCTTCCCCCTCTCGTTGCTTTCCCCCGCCGTCAGCAAGCGCGTGGCGGCGAGGCTTTTGTCTGAGACATTGGGCGCATCAAGAGCAGGCTCGTACCATGCCGGCGACGAGGTAGGATTGAACTTCCGGGGCGCCATTGGTCGCTGATGCGTAAGGGGGAGAGAGCAGATCTGGAGATTTCGGAAATAGGGTGCAAGAAAGGGGATCTGAGCAAGGCGAAAGGAAGCAGTGAAGGCAAGCGCTGTCTACGCCAGCCTTTTGACAGTCGGGCAGTTGCCGAGGTAGCGTGGGGAAACGGAGACGCCCACGTCCTATCAACCGCCACGCATCGTCCAAGGCCCCATGCTTTTGGGGCCCGCGGCGCTCCGCACTTGCCCTTTGGCTTCGCCTCGAAGCCAAGCCCGAGCGCGCCTTGGGCCCGGGGGGCTACTGTCGGCGTTCTAGGAACGGGCGTCCCCAAACTTGCCTGCCTGCGGCTCACGGCGTGGCTCTGCGAGCGGGCCCATATGGCCCATCTTCACCAACAAGCATTCAAGACCCTCGTGAGGGGCCAAGCCTCGCGAGATGGACGATGCAAGACCTCCTCGGGAGCGGCCTCACCAGGCTAGCTCGTGAGGGGCGGAGAGATCAAGGCAAGGAAAACCTCGCGAGGTTCCAGTGACGTGAGCCATGACGACCAAGGCTAGGCGGGCGCCAGCGCGCACAGTGTCCTTGTTTCCTCTTTGGTGCTAAAGAGGCAAGCGCAGGCGAGGAGTACCGAGGCGTCAACCAAAGGTTTCCATATCGGTGCAACGAGACCAAGACCGGCAGGACGGCAGGATGGAGGTCACCGTGGAACCCAAGGCGGCGTCACCACCAGAACCTTTTGCAAGCGAAGGCCACCTATAGTCAGGATAAGATGTACTAGTTGTCCCCTTTCAAATTGGCTGTTTTTGGCTCCCTTCCCGCTCAATATTTGGGGAGAGGACCAGGGCCTCTATAAATAGCGCTAGGCACCACCATAGGAGGCAACTGATTGAGATCATCCTCACCCTCGCAAGTTCGCGAAGCACCTCACCTTAGGAAGTTGTTCTTCCCCTTGTACTGTTCATCCTCAGCCCAAGAGGTAATCCACCACCACACACTGGAGTAGGGTATTACACCACAACGATGGCCCAAACCAGTATAAATCTTGTGTCCCTTGTGTTGCGAGTTCGTCGAGCTTGCCTTTGAGATCGTAGCGAGGCTAGGGCATGATTCAGTAGGGGGAGATCTTCACGCGCACCCCAGTGTTCGAACCTTGATGGTTTAGCTGGAACCCGAGATCTGACAGCCGCACGACGTTCCTCCTGCACACGCGGATACCATTAGAGGTGGTCCACTTGCACCGGTCCGGCGAACCGGTACGTGGGAACCGACGACCGGCTGTTCGAGGGAGTTCGGAAGAGGAGGAGACGATCCACACGGACGCGCTGCCCCAATTATTCTTCCGCTTCACAGCACTGCGCGTCTAGTGGTAACAAACTGTGATCCATCTCCCGTAGCATGTTCTTGGTTGTTCTGCGCGTACAAAAATTTAATTTGCAGTCGACGCACCCTACCGTATATGCCAACAGTGGTTTCAACTTATTCTTTGAGGTCCATCATGTACATACCGGCCTATGGGCCTCCTAGTGTAGGTTTTACTTTTTCTTAAACATCGGCAGCCCGATGTATTTTTTTAATAAAACACAGATCTCTGTTCTATTTATCTATATATAAGAATAATAATGCAGTGTATTGATATGTCTCCAACGTATCTATAATTTCTGATTGTTCCATGCAATTATATTATCTATCCTGGATGTTTTATATGCATTTATATGCTATTTTATATGATTTTTGCGACTAACATATTAACCTAGAGCCCAGTGCCAGTTTCTGTTTTTCCTTGTTTTTGGGTTTCGTGGAAAAGGAATATCAAATGGAGTCCAATTGACCTGAAAATCTACGGATATTATGTTTGGAAAATATACAAAATACTGGAACAAATAGATACCGGAGAAGAGTCCCGTGGCCACCACAAGGGTGGCGGGCGTGCCCACCACCCTAGGGCGCGCCCCTGACCTTGTGGCTACCTCATGGGTCACCCTGACTTGTTCCCGATGCCAACACCTCTTATAAATCCCAAAAACTCAAGAACAGAACCTAGATTGGGAGTTCCGCCGCCGCAAGCCTCTGGAGCCAAGAAAAACCAATCGAGAGCCCATTCCAGCACCCTACCGGAGGGGGAAATCAGCACCGATGGCCATCTTCATCATCCTGGCGCTCTCCATGATGACGATGGAGTAGTTCACCCTTTGGGATGAGGGTATGTACCAGTAGCTATGTGTTTGATCACTCTCTCACTCGTGTTCTTGATTTTGCACGATCTTAATGTACCAACAGAGCGACTCGCACCGAATGGATCTAGTGCTCGTGCTCGATGTCATCCCGGATCGATAATGCTGACACCACACAAGACTTCAAGGATTTATAGCAGAGTAGCAATCACACACTTATTACATCGTTGTCCACAAGGGAACTTAATACAATAATATGGCTTAAGGCCATCTAATAATAACAGCGGAAGGCTTGGAAGACAAGTGAGTCCATCAACTCCATCGGCATCACTGAGTATAGAACCACGACCTAACACCTTACTCATCGTCTGAAAAGTCTGCAACGTGAAAAGTTGCAGCCAACGGGTCAAGACATGGAATATCTTTGGCAATGTAACACATAGAGAACAATGAAGCAACAAGCCTATACTACATGCATATATGGCTGGTGGTAAGGCTCTCACGGTTACATTTTTGCATAAAGCTGGTTTTTCCCTACATCAAAGGAATAATTTTATTTAACTATCATGGTGGTTGTTAAACAGTGTGAATGGTTGACAGCATCCTCAATCCCAATTAAAAATACTCATTAAACCCAAACAAATTATATTAAGTAACATGATGAGATTCACATGATATTCAAGTACTAGATACCCAAGATGTCCATAACCGGGGACACGGCTAATCATGATTAGTTTTTTTTACACTCTACAGAGGTTTGCGCACTTTTCCCCACAAGACTCGATCGCCTCCGTTTGGTTCTCGCACTACATGGTGTTTGAGAGACGGATGACCGAGACATAGTCTTTCGTAAGCGCTTAGCACCTTACATGTGGGTAGACCGTACCAACCTACATCCCCTACATCAGCTAGCCTACCCGTAAGAGTTCGCACAACTTAGTCAACTACGCCATGAGCCCATAATTGGCTTGTGGCTGCACACGGAAGTTTCCAGTTTGAATAATCTTATGATCCCTTTGAGCACAGGTGGCGGTCCAAGAAATACAGGCAAGTCCTGATAGAAAACAGGTGCCTCAATCCAACCAGATGTGTGTTAAGGTTGCCACCTTAAATAAACCATTAATTAACAATCTCACATCTGTCATGGATATTCACTCACCCAATCCACGTCTACTAGCATAGCATAGCATAATCAAGCAAACGTAGAAGTAACTCCCAAGGTTTCATAAGTAAAACAGGTGATAGGTACTACCTCAATCTACTTCCCATCCCACAATTTAATTAGATCCTAAACATGCAAGTGTTTGAGGGTTTGATCTAATGCAATAAAACTGGGTAGTAGAAAAGGCATGATCAAAGTGTTACTTGCCTTGCTGATGATCCATGAGTCCTAGAGATTCAAGTAACAAGCGGCGCACTCCGGGTGATCTAACGCAGACAAACAACAAGCATACAATAAGTACTCATCTAATGCACAGGAAATCTCGAATAAAAGATCTAACCAGATAGTTTAACTTAAGAACCCTGGTTGCAAAAGAATCGAATCAAATAAAGCATCGAAAGTCGGAACTCGAGAGAGAACGACTCGGTTCCAAACAATCTGATATTAAGTCATAATTTTACATTAGCAAAACTCTGTGTTAGTAGGTTAGTCGGAACTTCGGTTTCGTTACGAAACTCCAGGCGCTTGAATCACCTGATTACGATAAACGAGCAAGAAATAAAACAGATTTGAAAATCGGATAATAAATCGAATCTGAAAAATAACGGATTAAATCCGATTTAAAAGAAAACGACGAACGGATTAAATAGCGGACGTTCGTTAACAGAACTAATCCAACGAACGCGTTCATTGAAACGAACGGGTCGGTGAACGTTCACTAAATAAGAAAACCGAAAAAAATAAAAACCATCTAGGTTTTAAAAAAAAACCGAACATCGCAAAAAAAAACCGGATCGGTCTTTTTTAAAAAACCGGATCGGATCGGATCAAGCGGTGGCTACCTCCGGCGGGTTCGCCAGGGCTCCTGCTGGCCTCGGGCGACGGGCGGCGAGGTCGGGAGGCGGCGAGGGGGCTCGGGGTCCCGCGTCAGGGGCGGCGAGGGCGACGGCGGCTTCGGCGGCGGCGGCTCGGGTGGAGGGCGGCGACGCGGGCGTGTTGAGGGGAGAGGAGGGGCGGCGGGGTTAAATAGGAGGGGGGGGCGTTGCCTTGGGAAGGGGCACCGGGCGCCTGGAGGCGGACTCCGGCGGGCGGGCAAAGCGGGCGGCGGAGACCCGCTGGGAGGAGAGGGAGGTGGGCAGGCGGCTGGGCCGGGCTGGTGGCTGGGCAGCTGGGCCTGGCCTTGGCCCAGAAGCGTTTTTTAAACAAAACAAAACGGATTAAAAAATATCAAACGAACTCCGATTTTAATAAAATTAATTTTCCCGACTCCTAAAAATGAGTCGAACAAAATGAACTTTAAAACGGCAAACATGCATAAATTTTTAAAATGCTCATTTTGCCTAAGCAAAACAAATCTTCCAAAACCAAATTTGATTTATTTATAATATCTTCATTTTTCCTAAATATTGGGAAATTCATATTATTCCCTCTCTTGAGATTTTATAGGAAAAACTTTATGAAGATAATTAAATAAATCCAATGATCCTATTTTCAAGATTTGAGAAATCCCAAATATGAAAATAATGAAACTTCCAACTCTCTCCGAGGGTCCTTGAGTTGCGTGAAATTTTCTAGGATCGGAAAAATGCGAGAAAATATGATATGCATGATGACCTAATGTATAACATTCCAAATTGAAAATTTGGGATGTTACAAACCTACCCTTTAAGACGAATCTCGCCCTCGAGATTCGGGTTGGCTAGAAAATAGGTGAGGGTGGTCCTTGAGCAAAACTTCCTCTCTTTCCTGTGTGGCTTCATCCTCGGTGTGGTGGCTCCACCGAACTTTACAAAACTTGATAACCTTGCTGCGGGTAACTCTGCGGCATAATCGAGAATCTTAACCGGTTTTCCTCATATGTCAAATCATCCTTCAACTGAATTGCTTCCAAAGTGCACCGTGTCTCTTAACGGTACCTCTCGCTATCTCGGGTGACATTTCTTCAATCGAGAAACATGGAATACATCATGAACTCCGACAGTCCTTCCGTAATTCCAACTTATAAGCAACTTCTCCCATGCGTTGCAAAATCTTATACGGTCCAACGAAACGTGGTGCTAACTTTCCTTTAACTCCAAAACGCTTAACTCCTCAAGCGGGGATACTCTTAGATATACTGTCTCCAACTTCATACTCAATCGCTTTGGCGCTTTGAATCGGCATAGCTCTTTTGTCCGGACTGGGCTACCTTGAGCCTGTCTCGAATCAACTTAACTTTCTGCTCAGACTCCTTAATCAAATCTGGTCCAAACAACTGACGATCTCCGCTTAGATCCCATAACAACGGTGTCCTGCACCTTCTTCCATACAAAGCCTCGAAGGTGCCATCTTCAAGCTGGTTTGGTAACTGTTGTTGTAGGAAAATTCTGCATACGGCAAATTGTCATCCCAGCTAGATCCATAATCTAGGGCACAAGCTCTCAGCATGTCCTCCAAAATCTGATTGACTCTCTCGGTCTGTCCATCGGTCTGTGGGTGGAAAGTTGTACTGAATTCCAATCGGGTTCCCAATGTTTCATGCAACTGGTTCCAAAATTTCGAGGTAAACTGGGTTCCTCTATCTGATACGATGCTCCTCGGAACTCCGTGTAAGCACACAATTCTGGTCATGTATATCTTTGCCAACTTAGCACTGCTATAGGTGGTCTTGATCGAATAAAATGAGCTACCTTTTGTTAAACGGTCGACTATAACCCAAATCGAGTCATATCCTGAACGAAGTCTTTGGCAATCCCGTGATAAAATCCATGCCTAGTTTATCCCACTTCCATTCGGGTATCGGCAATGGTTGTAACAATCCTGCTGGCTTCTGATGTTCTGCCTTTACTTTCTGACATACGTCACAAACTGCTACATACTCCGCAATATCCTTCTTCATTCCGGTCCACCAGAAAGTATTCTTCAAATCCAAGTACATCTTGGTATTTCCTGGGTGAATCGAATAGGGTGAATCATGAGCTTCTTGTAAAATCAACTTCCGATCTCTCGGGTCATTGGGCACATAAACACGGTCTTCAAACCATAGGGTATCGTGCTCATCCTCACGAAATCCTTTAGCTTTTCCTTTGCTCATTTTCTCCTTTATAGAGGCAACTTCCTTATCCGCCTTTTGGGCTTCTCTCGATTTTGTCCATCAGCGTTGGATCGAATCTCCAATGCTGCTACATAGCCTCTCGGAACTATTTCCAAACATAGCTCTCGAAGGTCCTCGGCTAACTCATTGGGTATTCCTCCCATCATTAGGGTATTGACGTGGCTCTTACGGCTCAATGCGTCTGCTACGACATTAGCCTTCCCGGGCTGATAATGCAATCTCATGTCATAATCCTTGATAAGCTCTAACCATCTCCTTTGTCTGAGATTCAATTCCTTCTGTGTGAAGATGTACTTCAAACTCTTGTGATCCATATATACTTCACAATGATTTCCAATGAGAAAATGTCTCCACGTCTTCAGGGCATGCACAACGGCTGCTAGCTCCAAATCATGAGTGGCATAATTCAACTCATGGGGCTTAAGTTGTCGTGAAGCATACGAAACAACTCTTCCTTCCTGCATAAGCACTGCTCCAAGTCCTCGACGTGAAGCGTCGCAATACACCTCATAATCCTTAGTCTGATCTGCAATATCAAACCGTGAGGTAACCAATCTTTTCTTCAACTCCTGAAAACTAGCCTCACAGTCCTCGGTCCATATAAATTTGTTTTCCTTCTTCAACAATTCTGTCATAGGCTTAGCAATCCTTGAGAAATTCTCAATGAACCTTCGTAGTATCCTGCGAGTCCAAGGAAACTCCGAATCTCTCCGACTGTCGTTGGTGCTTCCCATTTGGTTACGGTCTCAACTTTTGTGGGGTCAATCGCTATTCCTTCTCCGGATATAACATGTCCGAAATCCAACTTCCTTTAGCCAAAACTCACATTTGCTGAACTTGGCATACAACTGGTGTTCCCTCGCTTCTCCAAAACCAATCGCAAATGTTCCTTGTGTTCCTCTTCATTCTTCGAGAAAATCAAAATGTCATCAATGAACACCACGATTTAACTTATCCGAGAACTCCATAAACACTTTGTTCATCGTGTTCATGAAATAGGCTGGTGCGTTAGTCATCCAAATGACATAACGGTATACTCAGATAGTCCATATCTCGTGGTAAATGTTGTCTTGGGTATGTCCTGCTCCCGAATCTTCAATCGATGGTACCACGATCGCAAGTCGATCTTGGAAAACACCTTGGCTCCTTGCAAGCGATCAAACAGATCATTTATCATAGGTAGTGGGTACTTGTTCTTGATTGTTACTTCATTCAATCCATGATAATCAACAACCATTCTTAACGATCCATCCTTCTTCTCCACTAGCAAACGGGTGATCCCCAAGGTGAAGAACTTGGGCGTATAAAACCTTTACCCAAAAGCTCCTTAATCGCTTCTTGATTTCCGCCAAACTCGTGGCCGGGCATCCTATATGGTCGCTTCGATATTGGGCCTGTTCTCGCAAAAGTTCTATCAAAAACTCAATGTCTCTATCCGGTGGCATTCACAGCAACTCTTCCGTAAATACCTCGTGAAAATCCTTCACCATGGTACTTCTTCCGCACCATTCTCGATAAGCAATTAACTTGCGCTCTTCTCTACCGATGCCGTGATACATACTTAATCCTTCTTCCTTCCGTGTGGTGAGCAAAATTGACTTTGTGGTGCAATCTATGTTTCCTCCATACCTTGATAACCAATTCATACCTAATATCACATCCAATCCTTGGGATTCCGTAACTATTAGGTCCGAGGGGAAAACATAGTGTCCAATCCTTAATGGCGCCGATCACACCATTTACTAGCCATGTACTCGCCTCCCGTGAGGTTACTAGCATGGGTGACCTAAGGGCTTGGGTTGGTAACTTGTACTTATCCACAAATCCCTTGATATGTATGAATGCCATGCACCAAAGATTTAAAAGAACAACCGCAAGAAATGACTTAACCAAAAACTTACCGACATCGTGCATCGGGTTGATCTTCAACCTCCTCCACTTGTATGTGGTTCACCTGTCGCCTGTTGGAAGGGTTGGGTTTCTTTCCGAGCTTCCATTGCCATTTCCATTCTCGCCTTCGGATACCATTGGCATAATGCCCAGTCTTATGCACTTAAAGCAAGTAATATGACTCAGTCTACTTTGGATGGTGTTGACGGGTTGGTGCGATTACGTCTGCATTTCCTCCATTCCTGCTCCCATTCTTGGTGCTGTTATGGTTATGCTAATTACCTCCTCCATGGGTATGCTGAAACTGAATTCCTGATTTAGGGTATAACGAGGTTTCTGCTGAGCTCCAGAGTTATACTTCCCTTGCCCATACTTCCGCTTGCGGTTCTCAATTTGCTGCTGCTTTCCTTCAATCATGAGGGCTCGGTCTACTAACTCCTGGTAGCAACGGCATGCTGAACTCATCATTCAGTCCTTCTAGAAACTTCTCCGCTTAGTCAGCATCAAGAGTAACGCTATCCGGGGCATAACGTGCTAGTTTACTAAAGTCATCCACGCATCGCCAACAGTCCTTCCTCCTTGGCGTAAGTTATAAACTCACGCTTCTTCATGGCCATAGCTCCTGCTGAAACATGGGCGGTCTGAAGCTTGCTGAAATTGATCCCATGTGACAAAGGTGTCTACAGGTAAGTGGTCGTGAAATTCTCCCACCATGTCAGCTGGGTCCTTCAAGCCGATGTGCCGCAAACTTCACTCTTTCTCCATCCGTGCATCCTGCAGTGGTCAGCTCCTTCCTATCTTGCGGAGCCACCATCTGCTACAATTGGCTCGGTGCTACATGGAATACACCGCGGGTTTAGTCTAAGGAAACGAGTCGATGATCCGCAGTGGTGGTGGTGGTGGGTTGTTGTTGTTGTGGTTGTTGCCTCGGTTCTCGCACCAATGTTTGAATCAGGTATTCTGCTGCCGGATCGGTTGGGTGATCTCTGGCGGAAAAGCGAATCCGGGTCGCGTCTCGGAGGCATCCGATGGGTTTAGAAAAGATGAGAATTTAGAATAGAATGAGGTCTAAGGGGAATCACTACCCAAATGCACATGAGCAAATACACACAAAATCACTTCATTCAATCAAACAAGGCTTACAACGATCTAACTATCGCAAAAGTGCGTGTACTATAATGTTTACATGGAGGAATACTACTAATATGTGGGGAATTCTAATAATTTGAACCGTGGAAGACTCCATAATGTCCGCTCCAAATTCGTCTTCAAAGTCGGGTTCACTTGGATCCGAATCGGTGTCGTCGATGTTGATGTAGTCGCTTGGGCAATCGACATACCGGTCTTCATTCCTGAGCGCCAACTTCTTCTTCGCTTCTTCAATCTCGCATTTAAGATCGTTATTGTGTCTTGCTAGAGCTACGATCTCGCCCATATAGTCCTTGCGAGTTGTCTTTAGTTCTTCTTCAAGTTCGATGATCCTTCCCTTTGCATTCTGCAACTCCAACATATCATTGCACATCTGGTTCTCCTGGCGTCGAATGTGCTGGTTTAACTCCTAGATGAATGCTGCAATGGATCTATCCTTCTTGGTGCTGACGACGTCCCAATTGTCATCTCGGCGTCCGCAAATCTGGTAGATTGTGTCCTTGAGGTCTTCTTGATAAACTTCTCCAATGCGTCCCATGGTGATGTGAGCTGCCATGCTCTTTCCTGCACTCCAAGTTGGTGCAATCAAAACACTATCTATAGGCTTGGTGATTGGGGTGAATGTCCTTCCCGAACGTGAGCGTGAATCTTCCAAATAGCTCCTCTTCAGCAGTAGTGGCGTTGAAAATCCCGGTGAAGCTTGGTAGTCCAATGTTCGTGTACTTGGTAACTTCCTTCAAGTGAAATCCAAAAGGTGTGCCTTCATCCGGTTGGGTGTACTTGATCTTCGCCCTTCATCCTAAAGAGAGTAGAAAAGATGAGGAGTTAGAAAATGGGAAGAGAATAGTGTTCTATGGCTTTATCTTAGTGGTCGTGTCCTACAGTCAACTTTGGCTCGATACCATTCTCTCAGAGCGACTGCACCGAATGGATCTAGTGCTCTGTGCTCGTTGTCATCCCCGGATCAAGAATGTCGACACCACACAAGACTTTGAAGGATTTATAGCAGAGTAGCAATCACACACTTATTACATCGTTGTCCACAAGGGAACTTAATACAATAATATGGCTTAAGGCCATCTAATAATAACAGCGGAAGGCTTGGAAGACAAGTGAGTCCATCAACTCCATCGGCATCACCGAAGTATAGAACCACGACCTAACACCTTACTCATCGTTCGAAAAGTCTCAGAACGTGAAAAGTTGCAGCCGAAAATGGGTCAAAGACATGGAATATGCCGGCAATGTAACACATAGAGAACAATGAAGCAACAAGCCTATACTACATGCATATATGGCTGGTGGTAAGGCTCTACGGTTACATTTTTGCATAAAGCTGGTTTTTCCCTACATCAAAGGAATAATTTTATTTGACTATCATGGTGGTTGTTAAACATTGAGAATGGTTGAGATCCTCAATCCCAATTAAAAATACTCATTAAACCCAAACAAATTATATTAAGTAATGTGATGAGATTCACATGATATTCAAGTACTAGATACTCAAGATGTCCATAACCGGGGACATGGCTAATCATGATTAGTTTTTTTACACTCTGCAGAGGTTTATGACTTTTCCCCACAAGACTCGATCGCCTCCGCTTGGTTCTCGTGACTACATGGTGTTTGAGAGACGGATGACCGAGACATAGTCATTCAGAAGCGCTAGCACCTTACATGTGGGTAGACCGTACCAACCTACATCCCCTACATCAGCTAGCCTACCCGTAAGAGTTCGCACAACTTAGTCAACTACGCCAGAGCCCATAATTGGCTTGTGGCTGCACACGGAAGTTTCCAGTTTGAATAATCTTATGATCCCTTTGAGCCTGGGTGGCGGTCCGAAGAAATACAGCAAGTCCTGATAGAAACCACGTGCCTCAATCCACCCAGATGTGTGTTTAGGTTGCCACCTTAAATAAACCATTAATTAACAATCTCACATCTGTCATGGATATTCACTCACCCAATCCACGTCTACTAGCATAGCATAGCATAATCAAGCAAACATAGAAGTAACTCCCAAGGTTTCATAAGTAAAATAGGTGATAGGTACTACCTCAATCTACTTCCCATCCCACAATTTAATTAGATCCTAAACATGCAAGTGTTTGAGGGTTTGATCTAATGCAATAAAACTGGGTAGTAGAAAAGGCATGATCAAAGTGTTACTTGCCTTGCTGATCCATGAGTCCTAGAGATTCAAGTAACAAGCGGCGCACCGGTGATCTAACGCAGACAAACAACAAGCATACAATAAGTACTCATCTAATGCACAGGGAAATCTCGAATAAAAGATCTAACCAAATAGTTCAACTTAAGAACCCTGGTTGCAAAAGAATCGAATCAAATAAAGCATCGAAAGTCGGAACTCGAGAGAGAACGACTCGGTTCCAGCAATCTGAAATTAAGTCAAAATTTTACAGTAGCAAAACTCTGTGTAAGTAGGTTAGTCGGAACGGCGGTTTCATAACGAAACTCGAGGCGCTTGAATCACCTGATTCCGATAAACGAGCAAGAAATAAAACAGACTTGAAAATCGGATCAGAAATCGAATCTGAAAAATAATGGATTAAATCCGATTTAAAAGAAAACGACGAACGGATTAAATAACGGACGTTAGATTATCAGAACTAATCCAACGAACACGTTCATTGAAACGAACGGGTCGGTGAACGTTCACTAAATAAGAAAACCGAAAAAATAAAAACCATCTAGGTTTTTAAAAAAACCAAACTTCATAAAAAAACCGGATCGGTCTTTTAAAAAAACCGGATCGGATCGGATCGGGCGGCGGCTACCTCCGGTGGTCTTCGCCGCTGGGCTCGGCTGGGCTCCGCGGCGGGCAGGCGAGGTCGGAAGGCGGCGAGGGGCTCGGGGTTCCGGCGTCGGCGAGGGGCGGCGAGATGGCGGCGGCCTTGAGGCAAGCTCGGGTGGAGGGCGGCGACGGCAATGGGCGGGTTGAGGGAGAGGAGGCGTGGCGGGGTTAAATAGGAGGGGGTCCGTTGCCTTGGGAAGGGGCAACGGGCGCCTGGGTCGAGGCGGACTCCCGGCAAGGCGGCGGCGTGTGGCGGGAGACCCAAGCGTGGAGGGAGAGGGAGGTGGGCCGGGGCGGCTGGGCCGGGGCCTGGCTGGCTGGGCCGGCTGGGCCTTGGCCCAGGGGGGGGGCGCGTTTTTTTTAAACAAAACAAAACGGATTAAAAAAATATCAAACGAACTCCGATTTTAATAAAATTAATTTTCCCCGACTCCTAAAAATGAGTCGAACAAAATGAACTTTAAAAACGGCAAACATGCATAAATTTTTAAAATGCTCATTTTTGCCTAAGCAAAACAAATCTTCCAAAACCAAATTTGATTTATTTATAATATCTTCATTTTTCCTAAATATTGGGAAAGTCATATTATTCCCTCTCTTGAGATTTTTATAGGAAAAACTTTATGAAGATAATTAAATAAATCCAATGATCCTATTTTCAAGATTTGAGAAATCCCAAATATGAAAATAATGAAACTTCCAACTCTCTCCGAGGGTCCTTGAGTTGCGTGAAATTTTCTAGGATCGGAAAAATGCGAGAAAATATGATATGCATGATGACCTAATGTATAACATTCTAAATTGAAAATTTGGGATGTTACAACCGCGAGCTTTGCTATTATAGTTGTATATTATGATGTTTCTCCCCCTCTACCTTCTAATAATGGATTGAGTTTTCCCTTTGAAGTTATCTTATCGGATTGAGTCTTTAAGGATTGGAGAACACTTGATGTATGTCTTGCATGTGCTTATCTGTGGTGACAATGGGATATTCACGTGATCTACTTGATGTATGTTCTGGTGATCAACTTGCGAGTTCTTTGACCTTGTGAACTTATGCATAAGGGTTGGCACACTTTTTCCTCTTGACTCTCCGGTAGAAACTTTGGGGCACTCTTGAAGTTCTTCATGTTGGTTTGAATAGATGGTTCTGAGATTGTGTAATGCATATCGTATAATCAAACCCGTGGATACTTGTGCTGACATTGGAGTATCTAGGCGACATTAGGGTTTTGGTTGATGTGTGTCTTAAGGTGTTATTTTAGTACGAACTCTAGGGCTGTTTGTGACACTTATAGGAATAGCCCTATAGATCGATTAGAAAGAATAAATTTGAGGTGGTTTCGTAACCTACAATAAACTCTTCGTTGTTCTCCACTATTAGTGACTTTGGAGTCACTCTTTGTTTCAGGTTGAGGGATTGTTATATGATCCAGTTATGTTATCATTGTTGAGAGAACTTGCACTAGCGAAAGTATGATCCCTAGTCCTTGTTTCGAAGCATTCTCCAATACCGTTTTCGCTCACTTTTACCACTTGGTACCTTTCTGTTTTTATATTTTTAGATTACAAAAACTTATATTTACAATCCATATTGCACTTGTATAACCATCTATTCACCGAAGTAGTGCACCTATACAATTTACCATTGTATTGGGTGTGTTGGGGACACAAGAGACTCTTTGTTATTTGGTTGCAGGGTTGTTTGAGAGAGACAACCTTCGTCCTATGCCTCTCATGGATTGATAAACCTTAGGTCATCTACTTGAGGGAAATTTTCTACTTCCCAACAAACTTCTGCACTTGAAGGCCCAACAATGTCTACAAGAAGAAGGTTGCATAGTAGACATGATGCTCTTTTCTGGCGCCGTTGCCTGGGAAGTTAGTGCTTGAAGGTATATCTTAAGATCTTGCAATCATATCTTTTAGTTTCTTGTTTTATTACTAGTTTAGTCTATAAAAGAAAACTACAAAAAATGGAATTGAGGTTGCCTCATATGCTTCATCTTTTTTAATGTCTTCCGTGAAAATGATGGAAAGGGAAATTGTGCTCAAGTGCTACAAGAAGAAGTTTATAAGATGTTTGGCACTAAATTTTTGAATGATGAGCATGATTGCAATGTTGTTAGCACGAATTCTTTGAATATCCATGATGTTAATGATATGCAAAGCCACAAGCTTGGGGATGTTATGTTTGATGAAGATGATATTTTTTGTCCCCCAGGTTTTGATGAGCAAATTTACTATGATGAAAGCATGCCTCCTATCTATGATGATTATTGTGACGAGATGTATTCTATAAAGAATGATGATAACCAAAGTTGTCATCTTGATTTTAATATTCAATCCCATGATAGTTATTTTGTTGAGTTTGCTCCCACTACTATTCATGAGAATAAATTTGCTTATGTGGAGAGTAATAAAATTTCTATGCTTGTTGATCATGAAAAGAATGATTTATGTGATGGTTATATTGTTGAATTCATTCATGATGCTACTGAAAATTATTATGAGGGTGGAGTATATGCTTGTAGGAATTGCAATGATATCAAGTTTCCTCTTTATGTGCTTAAAATCTTAAAGTTTTGCTTGTTTTACCTTCGTATGCAAGTTGATTATTGCTCCAATAAGTTGTTTGCTCACAAAATCACTATGCATAGGAAGTGGGTTAGACATAAATGTGCTTGTCATATGCTTGATGATGCTCTCTTTGCATTTCAATTCTTATCTTTTATATGAGCATCATTGAAATCATCATGCCTAGCTAAAAGGCATTAAAGAAAAGCGCTTTTTGGGAGGCAACCCAACAGTTACCCTATTGTTTTTGTGTGTTCACATGATTTGGCTACTGTAGTAATCATGTTTTATAGCGTTTGTTTCAATAAAGTGCCAAGTAAAGCCTTTGGGATGGTATGGATGATAGTTTACTTGAGTTTTTGCAAAAACAGAAACTTTTGCTTCCAGTCCAGGAATTTTGAAATTTCACCCAAACGTGCTTTTGATTTGAATTTTTTACACAACATTGATACACAAATTTCTAGATTTTCCTAATTTTATAGAATTTTTGGAGTTACATAAGTATGATTTCAATTCAGATTACTAAAGACTGCTCTGTTTTTGACAAATTCTGTTTTCGATGCATAGTTGGCTTGTTTTCTAGTTTCTGTGGCTTATATTGCTTAATATAAATTGTAGAAATGATAGGATACAGTAGGCATCATGTGAGAAAAATTATTAATCTTGTCCTGACAGTACCAAAGTGAATGATTTGTTTTCTTATACTAACGGAGATTGCGAGTTTTCTGTTAAATTTTGTGTTGTGAAGTTTTCATGTTTTCGGTAAAGTCTTGATGGACTACGGAATAAGGAGTGGCAAGAGCCTAATCTTGGGGATGCCCAAGGCACCCCAAGGTAATATTCAAGGAATACCCAAGCAACTAAGCTTGGGGATGCCCCGGATGGCATCCCTCTTTCGTCTTCGTCTATCGGTAACTTTACTTGGGGCTATATTTTTATTCACCACATGATATGTGCTTTGCTTGGACCGTCATTTTCTTTTATTAGTATTTTATTGATGTTATTTATAGTAATGTTTTGCATCTTTTAGTTCAATAAAAATGTCAAGTATAGCCTTTACCACGCTTATTTTGCAAGCCTATATGTTGTTGTTTGGCAATAGAAAGTTTGCTCTTATGTTTTGAATATTTGTGAATAGTCAGGACATGATAAAATCTTGAAATTTTTACACAATGAGTAACAACAAATTATTTATAGTGTGTTAAGTTTTCAGAATTTTTGGAGTTAGGGAAGTATGATTCCTCTTGCATTCTTTACAAACTGTTATGTTTAGACAGATTGCTGTTATGTTTGAATTGTTGGCATATCTTTGCTTGTATAATGATTCTATTTGAGGATAGGACTATGCAATATGTAGAGGCATATAGTATGCAATGTGAAATTATAATTTTAGTGATTTTCTATAGTAGAGAATGATAAGGTTTTGCATGGATTTATACTAACTTATCTCACGAGTTCTTGTTGAGTCTTGTGTGGATGAAGTTTTTAAGATTTAGGGAAACCGCAATATGAAAGGAATTCAGGAGACACAAAAGCACAAGCTTGGGGATTCCAAGGCATCCCTAGTCAATATTTAAAGAAGTCTCAAGCATCTAAGCTTGGGGATGCCCCGGTTGGAATCCCACCTTTCTTCTTCAATAGTGATCTGTCAGTTTTGGTAGAACCTAAGTTGTTGCTTCTTCACATGATATGTCCTATCCTTGCAATGTCATTTTATTTTGTTTTGCTTGCTGTCTGAATAAAGTACTTAAGATCACAATTTATTTATTAGAGAGAGTCTTCACATAGTCACATAATTATTCAACTACTCATTGATCTTCACTTATATCTTTTGGAGTAGTTTGTCATTTGCTCTAGTGCTTCACTTATATCTTTTCAGAGCACAATGGTATTTTTATTTTTTAGAAATTGTTGAACTCTCATGCTTCACTTATATTATTTTGAGAGTCTTTAAACAGCATGGTAATTTGATTTGGTTATAAATTTAGTCCTAATATGATAGGCATCCAAGAGGGATATAATAAAAACTTTCATATACGGTGCATTGAGTACTATGAGAAGTTTGATTCCTTATGATTGTTTTGAGATATGAAGATGGTGATATTAGAGTCATGCTAGTGAGTAATTGTGAATTTGAGAAATACTTGTGTTAAGGTTTGTGAGTCCCGTAGCATGCACGTATGGTGAACCGTTATGTAACAAAGTTGGAGCATGAGATATTTGTCGATTGTCTTCCTTATGTGTGGCGGTCGGGGACGAGCAATGGTCTTTTCCTACCAATCTATCCCCCTAGGAGCATGCGCGTAGTACTTTTTTTCGATGACTAATAGAATTTTGCAGTAAGTATGTGAGTTCTTTATGACTAATGTTGAGTCCATGGATTATATGCACTCCACCCTTCCACCATTGCTAGCCTTTCTTGTACCGCGCAACTATCGCGGGTACCATAAACCCACCACATATCCTTCCTCAAGACAGCCACCATACCTACCTATTATAGCATTTCCATAGCCATTCCGAGATATATTGCCATGAAACGGTCCACCATTCTATTTATTATAACACGCATCATCATTGTCATATTGCTTTGCATGATCATGTAGTTGACATCGTATTTGTGGCAAACCACCGTTCATAATTATTTCAAACATGTCACTCCTGATTCATTACACACCCTGGTACACTACCGGAGGCATTCATATAGAGTCATATTTTGTTCTAAGTATCGAGTTGTAATTCTTTAGTTGTAAGTAAATAGAAGTGTGATGATCATCATTATTAGAGCATTGTCCCAGTGAGGAAAGGATGATGGAGACTATGATTCCCCCACAAGTCAGGATGAGACTCCGGGCAAAAAATAAAAAAATAATAATAATAAGATGCCAAAAAACGAGAAGGCCCAAAAAGCAAAAAACAAAAAAATGAGAGAAAAAGAGAGAAGGGGCAATGCTACTATCCTTTTACCACACTTATTCTTCAAAGTAGCACCATGATCTTCATGATAGAGAGTCTCCAATGATCTCACTTTCATATACTAGTGGGAATTTTCATTATAGAACTTGGCTTGTATATTCCAGTGATGGGCTTCATCAATTTGCCCTAGGTCTTCGTGGGCAAGTGTGTTGGACGCACACCCACTTAGTTTCTTTTTGAGCTTTCGTAAACTTATAGCTCTAGTGCATCCGTTGCATGGCAATCCCTACTCACTCACATTGATATCTATTGATGGGAATCTCCATAGCCCGTTGATACACCTAGTTGATGTGAGACTATCTCCTTATTTTTGTCTTCTCCACAACCACCATATTCTATTCCACCTATAGTGCTATGTCCATGGCTCACGCTCATGTATTGCGTGAAAGTTGTAAAGGTTTGAGAACATCAAAAAGATGAAACAATTGCTTGGCTTGTCATTGGGGTTGTGCATGATTTGAATATTTTGTGTGATGAAGATGGAGCATAGCCAGACTATATGATTTTGTAGGGATACCTTGCTTTGGCCATGTTATTTTGAGAAGACATGATTGTATGCTTGAAGTATTATTGTTTTTATGTCAATATTAAGCTTTTGTTTTGAATCTTATGGATCTGAACATTCATGCCACGATAAAGAAAATTACATGGATAAATATGTTAGGTAGCATTCAACATCAAAAATTCTGTTTTTATCATTTACCTACTCGAGGACGAGCAGGAATTGAGCTAGGGGATGCTTGATACGTCTCCAACGTATCTATAAATTTTTATTGTTCCATGCTATTATATTATCTATCTTGCATGTTTTATATGATATTTTATATGATTTTTGGGACTAACCTATTAACCTAGAGCCCAGTGCCAGTTTCTATATTTTCCTTGTTTCTGTGTTTCCCAGAAAAGGAATATCAAACGGAGTCCAATTGACTTGAAAATATACGGAGATTATTTTCGGAAAATATAAAAAATACTGGAACAAAAAATACCGGAGAAGAGTTCCGAGGCCACCACAAGGGTGGAGGGCGCACCCACCACCCTAGGGCATGCCCCTGACCTTATGGTTGCCTCGTGGGTCCCCCTGACTTGTTCCCAATGCCAACGCCTCTTATAAATCCCAAAAACCCCATAACAGAACCTCGATCGGGAGTTCCGACACCACAAGCCTCTTTAGCCACGAAAAACAAATCGGGAGCCCGTTCTGGCAACCTGCCGGAGGGGCAAATCATCACCGGTGGCCATCTTCATCATCCCGGCGCTCTCCATGACGAGGAGGGAGTAGTTCACCCTTGGGGCTGAGTAGCTATGTGTTTGATCTCTCTCTCTCTCTCTCTCTCTCTCTCTCTCTCTCGTGTTCTTGATTTGGCACGATCTTGATGTACCGCGAGCTTTGCTATTATAATTGGATCTTATGATGTTTCTCCCCCTCTACCTTCTTGTAATGGATTGAGTTTTCCCTTTGAAGTTATCCTATCGGATTGAGTCTTTAAGGATTTGAGAACACTTTATGTATGTATTGCATGTGCTTATCTATGGTGTCAACGGGATATTCACGTGATCTACTTGATGTACTTTTTGGTGATCAACTTGCGGGTTATGTGACGTTGTGAACTTATGCATAGGGTTGGCACACGTTGTCGTCCTGACTCTCCAGTAGAAACTTTGGGGCACTCTTGAAGTTCTTCATGTCGGTTTGAATACATGAATCTGAGATTGTGTGATGCATATCGGATAATCAATCCCGCGGATACTTGTGGTGACATTCGAGTATCTAGGTGACATTAGGGATTTTGTTGATGTGGGTCTTAAGGTGTTATTTTAGTACGAACTCTAGGGCTGTTTGTGACACTTATAGGAATAGCCCAATAGATCGTTAGAAAGAATCACCTTGAGGTGGTCTCGTACCCTACTCTTTGTTGCACATTGAGAGATTGTTATATGATCCAATTATGTTATCATTGTTGAGAGAACTTGCACTAGTTTAAGTACGAACCCTAGGCCTTGTTTCGAAGCATTGCAATACCGTTTTTGCTCACTTTTACCACTTGCTACCTTGCTGTTTTTATATTTTCAGATTACAAAAACCTATATCTACCATCCATATTGCACTTGTATCACCATCTCTTCCCCGAAGTAGTGCACCCATACAATTTACCATTGTATTGGATGTGTTGGGGACACAAGAGACTCTTTGTTATTTGGTTGGAGGGTTGTTTGAGATAAACCTTAGGTCATCCACTTGAGGGAAATTTGCTACTGTCCTACAAACCTCTACACTTGGAGGCCCAACAACGTCTACAAGAATAAGGTTGCGTAGTAGACATCATGTCCAACTTATGTTTTCCCTTCTAACCACATTATATATATTTATATTATTTCTATTATCGTATATTTAATAGAGGCTTTTATATACATTATAAAAATATCCCACGTCTTATTAACAAATAAAAGTAAATGTTTTACAGAAGTTGGCAAGGAAAATCCTGGTTGTTTTTGACTCACAGGCAAGGAAAATCCTGGTGATTGCGTAAAAAAGCTTGCGAAGATTTTAAGTACCAATGTAATAATAATGTGCTCATTTTTCTTTTGTGCAATAACTCGCTAATTTGTTAATTTTATATATAAAAAATGTGTCACTCTGGTTTATTTTTTGATATTAATTGCTCCTTCTAACCTAATATTAAATATAGAATAACCCAGCTAATTCGTGTATTTCAAGAATGTACAAATGGGCTAGGATTCATTAAAAATATTAAATGTGCCACATTGAGGCGAAATTATTTGTAAACCCAACCAAGCAAATGGACTGTAAATTATGGAAAACATGGGTTAATACATATGCCACATTTTTGCAGGCTGACATGTGGGCCAATAGGTCGAAGCCTACGCAAGGCATTGTCAACTTAGTCAACAAATGTTTCTGACATCCACAACCTTTGGATTTATATCCAACGGCCAGCATGCACCTTCAATCTCTCGTCTTCTTCCTCCAACGTCGCCGGGACCGCCTGCTCCGACCTCCGGCGGCTAGGGGCTCTGCTTAGCATGCATCGCTGCGAAGCGCTACCCCACCGCTGGCCAGGCTATCCCTCCACCCCTCAACACCTCCTGTTCTTCTCCACCAACTGTCGCCCCATGCCTCACCAGAACCACTTATAACCCTTGTACTCCTCTCAATCTGTGACTCCACAACCGCGTCTTCCCATCTCCAGGTTGTTGCCATCCTGGGCCATGGTGTTGTCCACCGCCTTGCTGCGCTCGGCTCGGCGTGGTCCACAAACAAGAGTCATTGGAAAATGATTTTACGTGGAGAGCCTGACAGCTGGGACCCACGAGGTCCATGGTCGCACGCATGGAAAGTTCCTCCTTATTAAGCTGGAAAAATATGTTTCCTCCCCCTCACAGCTGGGACCCACCGGTTGTATCTTCGCACGGAAGGAAGTGCCTTCTTGTTATGCGAAAAAAACTATTCCTCCTGATGTCAGGTGGGACCCGACATATTTGGTGGCTGACTTGTTGGCCTTCTAAGCTGACGCGTACGTAGGGCTTTGTCAACTTAATCAACAAATGATTCTAGCAGCTGGACCGCTGGATATTAATCCAACAGTTGTGCTGCTTCTTGAACCTCTTTTCTTGCTCCTGTCTCCCATGGGCGGTAGTGCAGCTGCGCACCTGAACCAGTCCAGTTTCCCACTCCTCTTCATCTGCGACTCCACTGTCGCGTCTTTCCCATCTCTGGGTCATTCTAGTCTGGGGCCTCGCCGTCGTCCACCGACCTTGGTGCGCTCGGCATGGTGTGGTCAACATAGTCAACAAAGGAGAGTCGTTAGAAGATGACTGTACGTGAGAGGCTGACAGTGGGGACGCACCACGACCATGGACGCATGCATGCAACTGCATCCTTTTTACCCTGAAAAATAATGTTTTCTCCCCCTGACAGCTAGGACCCACCAGGTACATCTTTGCACGCAAGGAAGTGCATTCTTATTAGAAGGAAAAAATTGATTCCCCCCTCATAGCTGGGACCCAGTAGATATATCTTGGCACGCAAGAAAGTGTGTCCTTATCCTCCCTGACAGCTGGGACTCACCCGGTCGAAGCGTACGTAGCGTTGTTTGTCTTGTCGCGAACGTGTACGTACATACTAGTCGACCAGTCGATCTGCAACGATGAACCATGGCCGAGTAAGTAGCAACGCATGTCATAGTAGAGCCCCCCATGTAGCACTTGAAGTTGTCCCGTCTAAACAGTGTACATGTACATACAGCCACACGCCAAAAAATACGGCCACATACGTACATACGAGCAGGGTCTCAATATGCGTACTCGCGCATTTGGACGGCCAAGGCTAGTGTAAATGGAGAGGCAACGAACGGCAATGATGGTGTCCTGTTCCTCGACAGCTAACTGGCTGGGTCGGAATGGAGGAAACATCGCCGTGGTCACCGGGAGCCAAGTGACTGGGTCGTAACATGCCCTATTCATCGGGAGGCAACAGACTGGGTCGGAATGGGTCCTGTTCAATGGGAGCCAACTGGCTTGGATGGAACACCCAGAACGGTGTCTGGAATACCGCAAAACGGAGGAAAGCGGCCTTTTGTTTGACCGCGTACGATCAAAACGGGGTCCTGTTCATCGGGAAGGGTCTGGTGTACCGCAATACATAGGAAAAAGACTTGTGTTCGAGCTCCTACGGTCGAAACGGGGTGCTGTTGATTGAGAGGTGTGTGGCGCACCGCAAAACAGAGGAAACATACTTGTGTTGAAATGCATGTGGTCGAAATGGGCATCCTGTTCATCGGGAGGGTTGTGGCATACCGCAAAATGGGACTCCATGGGCTACTGTTCACCCAACGTCTACTGCCTTGCTCCAGCCTCCACGGGCTACTATTCATCCATCGTCGACTTCCTCCAGCCTCCACCAGCTATTGTTCATCCCCCGTCGACTTCTTCCAGCCTCCACAAGCTACTGTTCACCACGGGGTCCTGTTCATCCAGCCTCCACCGGCTACCGTTCAAGCAGACCTCCACACGTGGTCCTATTCAACCAGCCCTCCACGGGGTCATGTTCATCCAGCCCCAATTGGCTCGGGTGTGTGGCGGCCTCCTCTCGATCGGAATCATGTTCATCCAACAGCAAGGGCCTCTACTACAACGGGGTCCTGTTCATCCAACCCCTATTGGGAACTGTTCATCCAACCCCCAACAACGCTCACTGTTCGTCAAGAGGTAGCAGGTTTGATCGGCTTCAGTTAGCAGCAGTAGAGAAGGAATCCCTCGATCGGGTTCAGTTAACGACCAAGGATCGATCAATCGCTCAGGTTCAGTAACGCGTAGCCAATGCAATCACTCAGATTCACTAAGCGAACACCTCACTCGGGTTTAGTTAGAGCCCAACGCTGCGCACAGGCATGCGTACATATATGAGAGAAACGTGCAATCCCTCCGTGCGTCGCTCGGCCCCGACCACCCACCATAACCGAGAACTCTCCGACATTTTTCTAGCCCTTGCTTCTACCACGATTTTTTCCATCATGGACGGCCCAAAGAATGTCATGCATGTGCATCCCCAACCTGCCCAGGACGAAAAGCCCATTTTCTGTTCTGATTTTTTGTCATAGAAGTAGGAGCCCACCACATCTATGATGATACTGGGTTTTTTCACAATTATCATTATAGAAGTGTCATAAGCATGATAGAAATAATTTTTTGACTATCTGATAGAAATAATTTTCGTTCGGCCCAAAATGTCACAGATGTGTCTTTTTTTGTAGTGCTCGAAGTCGCCATCAACTTCTGTCGCCTACAGCGTCAGCATGCCCTGGAGGAGGCCCGAGCCGCAGATCGCCGGCGCGAGGCGGCGTGTCACACCATGATTTTCATGCCACAACACTTAAGCTAATAAATCATGATAAAACGTGGTTTTGCAAAAACTTTTGAGTGTTTTGGTCTTTGCTCGGATTGGATTTTTGTGTCCTGTTTGCAAGTGCTCAAAAATCAAATAAATCCTACAACTCCTATAGTTCTTTCTCTTGACATGAATCTTTACCCAATGATCATGCCATCTGTATAGGACATAAAAGTATTTTCTTACAAAAAATAATTTGGCCAAAAGGTATTTTCTAAATTAGGTTTTTCAAAACCCCGTGACTTTAGGCTTGAACTACAAAGTACCTAAGTTAGGATGAAAAAAATCTTTCAAAGATTATATTTGAATCCTACTAGATATAGGACCCCTTAAAACCACAAAAATATTATTTTAAATGTTATTTTGCTATTTTATTTAAAGGCTTTTTCTTCAGGCCAGAAATGGTCTTTAATAGGTTAAAATTGTTTTAATGTTTCAAAAATATTTGGGAAAATTTAGGAAAACTCAGTGGACAACCTTCCAAATTTTCATATATATGAGTTTCAACACATGGTCATGTTCAAAATGTTGGAAAAACCCTCCAAAACCATTTCTGTCCATTTCGAATATTTGATATATTTCTATAAGAAATATTTTCAAATAAATCCAAGAAAAATCTAGGAAGTCACATATGTATAATATGATGATCTTGCAAAATTTCATCTGAATAAAAATAGTTTTGATTCACAAAAGTTCCTCAAAACCCTTCCTCTACATATCCAAATTTGAGCAGCTCTACATTAACAACTTTCTCCATCTCATCTCAAACTTTGTGGATATGCTCAAATACCCAAATGATGACACTACACTAAGTGGTTCACCAAGGAGAAGAGTTTAGCTTAGCTAGATCTAAGCAAGTCCATTTCTGTTGATTTCTAGGGTTTACCAATGTTACATTGTGAAATTTTCTCAAATGAGCTCAAACTTGGTGATCTGGCTCATTTTCATATGCCATTTGATCCTGTTAAGTCTCATGCCAAATGGAATCCATCTGATAGCCAAAACCAACATCAAACACCTTCTGCAAATTTTCCAAAAGCATTACTTTGACCTCTTCCACTAATCTCCATGGGATCAACTTTTTACCACAGCTACTCCTGACCCTCTTCTACCTCCAGTAATTTTCCCCTGGCCTCAAATCAATGATTGAGGGGTGAAACCTCCTCATTTACCCCTCTGGACAACCCCTTTCTCTCTCCCTCTCAACCCCACTCCTCTCCTACTGGCTGTCTAGGGCATCCAATGCCCCTCCCCTCTTCTTTACTGCCCCTAGAGCAGCCAGACATCAGTAGCCGTGCCAACAAGGCATATAAAATGCCATGGCATGGCATTGGCACGCTCCAGAGCGCGCTACAATGCGCTCCCGCACTATAGCCGCCCTCTGCCCAACGCCTCCGGCCACCTCGGGCCTCCCCAGCACGTCTGATGAGGTGCCTCGGCATCTGCAACACGGCAGTTGGTCGGCCCCCTCCTCCTTCTCCCTCCACCTGCCCCTCATCGCACGCGCGCCGGCCGCCCGAGTGCACCAGTGAGCAAGCTCACACGCGTGGTGCCCCTGGCCACCCCTTCTCTCTCTCTTCTCTCCCCTAGCTCTGGACCGAACCCACGAGCAACCTAGACACTCCCACAAGTGACCCCGTTGTTGGTGTCAAAACCGGTGGATCTTGGGTAGGGGGTCCCGAACTGTGCGTCTAAGATTGATGGTAACAGGAGACAGGGGAGGCGATGTTTACCTAGGTTCGGGCCCTCTCTATGGAGGTAATACCCTACTTCCTGCTTGATTGATCTTGATGAATATGAGTATTACAAGAGTTGATCTACTACGAGATCGTAATGAATAAAACCCTAGAAGTCTAGCATATCTGACTATGATAAGAACGATTGGCCTCTACGGACCCAGCCCTCTGGTTTATACAGACACCGGAGGGATCTAGGGTTACATAAGGTCGGTTATACAGAAAGGAGTCTTCATATTCGGACGCCAAGCTTGCCCTCCACGCCAAGGAGAGTCCCATCCGGACATGGGTAAGAGTCTTCGGTCTTTGTATCTTCACAACCCATCAGTCTGGCCCATAGCGAACAGGTCGGACGCCCGAGGACCCCTTAGTCCAGGACTCCCTCAGTAGCCCCTGAACCAGGCTTGAATGACGAGGTGTCTGGCGCGCAGATTGTCTTCGGCATTGCAAGGAGGGTTCCCTTTTCTGAATAATCCAAAATAGTGTTCGGATGATGTATCCGGATCTGCAACACAAAATACCACACACAACCGCAGAGAGTATAATATTTCACGAGTCCAATCCGCTGACAACTTTTTGTAATGTGACATCACGTCTACCCGGTCATTATTTCGAACCATTTTTTGTCCTGCCGTTCCATGTTTCGAGGCGCAGTTTTTATTGGCACGTCTTGTCGAGAAAGAGATCATGTCCCCTTAATATGGAATTCTCATCAATACGGGCGTGGGTAACCCAACCGTCCGTTGGCATGATTCCTTAGGAATAGGCAGGTTTCCAGGTTTAGGAGGAGGCGTTCGATATCTATTGCCTTTATAAAGGAGCCAAGGGCCGTCTCTTTCTTTTACGCTGAGCCCTTCCAACCTCGAGTTCCAGCACCCAAGCTTCGACTTCATTGCTTCCAGCTTCCCAGTCATGTCCGTACCCAGCCCACAGGGCCGATGGGTGGCTTCCTCTGTTATCGAGGAGGACATCGCGAAGCTCCGGGAGGCCAGATACCTAACTGCGGAGATCCCCCACAGGCTTCCTTGCTCAAGGACAGGTTATTCCAACTCCCAGATCCGGCGAGAGGGTCGTATTCATCTCTCACTTCCTCCGAGGGCTAGGATTCGCTCTTCATCCCTTCATCACTTATTACGGACTAGATTTTCACGATCTAGCCCTAGATTCTTTCCTGCATGTCTCGCCGTTTATCATCACGTGTGAGGCCTTCCTCCGTATTCCCCCACACTTTGGCTTATGGCTCAAGACCTTTAGTGTGAAGCCGAAGGTAGTCGACAGGAAACATGCGGAGTGCGGCGGTGCTACAGTGAGCAAGCTTACCAATGCTCTCTGGCCAAAAGGCTCCTTCACCGAAACATCCAACCTAAGGCAGTGGGAGTGGTTTTACATCACTGAACACTGCGGCACCAAGTGGACAGCTATACCTACGTTCCGATCTGGCCCTCCGTTACAGCTTGCATCATGGATTAATAAGGGGCTGGACTGGGGATCAATTGACGAAGTGCAGACTCTACAGAGCCCCATCCGGAGCCTCCTCGAGAAGGACATCGATCTTATCAACGTGATTCAGGTAATGCTGGTCCGCCGGGTCATTCCATGCCAGCGACGGCCTCTCCGTATGTGGGAGTTTAATCCGGAAGGACGACGGACCCTCCAACACGTCTTCGACACTACACACAAAGGAATGTGAAGTTGTTTTTCCATAAACGAAAACAGTGGCCGGACACCACCGAGGACATCGGTCTGGACTGCAACCATCCGGATACCTCGGTAAGCGCTTGAATCCCGAACAATTTTTAGCCGTGTATGCTGTAATACGATACTGAGCAAACTATCTTCTTCCAGGGCTGGATAAAGGAACCGGAGCGAATTAGGTGTTCGCCTCCCCTTCCCAAAGACTCAGCGGATCCCGTACTAACAAGGATGCTGGCCCCGGCACCATAACAGATGCCTGTGAAGGAGGACAAGGCGGGGAGCGAGAGGACCAAAGGTGGCCTCCATCCCGAAGGTATATCAGACACTGTGTCCGTGGAGATCAAAATCCTATCGCCCGAAGACAAAAGTGAAGGAGAAGCAAACATCCCTTTTCCCCATGGTAAGAAAAGGGCCTCCTCCGAAGGTTGGGAGGAAAAGGCTCCTAAGCGAGGCAAGATTCCCCTGTCGGGCGGCTCGGGCTTGGAGGATGACGTCATCGCACCATCCCACAGTGAGGACAAGCCTCTAGCCAAATCGGAAGTGAACAAGGGTGTTTTTAAACATAACTCGTTCCTTTCATGTTACCAAGGTAACATCTAGAATATATGTTTTTGCAGCTCGGCACACAGTCTTCTTCACCAATCCTCTTCCTCGGGGGATCTTCTCCCGGAGATGATGGAAAGCGAGACACCTCCGCCAGTCTCCTCGCCCAATAGGGCGGACGACTTTGAGGTGTCGTCCCGGAGGGTCTCTCCTGATCAACAAGTGGTGCAAGGGGTGATGAAGACACTACCCAAAGATGATACTTCGGTAGCCCAGGGTCCGGGGGCCAACAATAAAGGCCCCGGATTGTCCGGCTTACACTCGGAGGTGACTCTAGGGATGAATAAACGGATCCCTTTGAAGGGAGGCCGTACTACTACAGCAGCTTCCAGAGATCCGGAGGCGCTGGATATATTAACGAACATGCTGTGACAGGCGTCTGTCTCAGAGGAACATCGTACCTTGATGGGTATGGTGGTTGAAAAGGTTCTGTCCACGAAAAGCGGATTGAATGAAGCCTTCACGAGCCTGCTAAGAGGCTTCGAGGTTTGTACTGTAATATTTTTGATTGTGTTTTATTCACAAAATGCACCTGTGTATAGATAGTAGCCCCTTAGACTCTGATTGGCTTCCCAAGGGAGGCGATCAGAGGATCAAAAAGATATGCCCAGGAAATAATCTAATAAATTGGAACATAGGCTGTTACCTCCCTGGCTACTACCCGAACTACAGAGGTTGCAGATCTGAAGAGGAAGATTGATGAGGCGGATGATGAAATCACACTTATCAACAGGCAGCTTGACGAGGCGCAAGGTAGGTTTGTGGGGTAGTCATTATATGCACGTGCTTATAATATAAGCATGATGCCAAGAATTGTATACTGAGATATGCATGACTGCAGATGGTGCCGCCACAGTTGAGATCCTTCAGGCTGAGCTAACACAGGCCAAGGAGCAGGCACGGATTAGTAATGCGGCTGTTGAAGAGGCATCTGCCGAGTTAAAAGCCGAAAAGGCTGCTTGGCGTCAATACGAGGAGACAATATCCACGATGGCGCTTGAGCTAAAGGATGCCGCTAGCCGCTGCGAATTTCTCAAGAAGGATAATAAAGACAGAATGGCTGGCCTTGACAAGGCCTTACGAGAGGCGAAAGATCGGCGGTCCGAGTCTAGAGCGGCCCGGGAGGTAAGCCCTTTTTGTTACAAACTAAGTTCGGCGATCCGAATTATGCCCCTCTTAATCAAGTGTGGAGTTCTCCAGACGCATTGTTGGTCTTGTCAAAGAGTGTCTCCGACGAAACGCGGTTTTTCCAAGCGCAAGAAGGACCTGCAACAGAAAAGTTGTTCTGGTCGCAGTTTAGCATGCCGAAGCGTCCGCTGTTGCTGAACAAACAGATGGCCCAGTGGGCAGAGCTCCATAAGATATCTGGATCTGCCATGAAGGACGTCGTGGTCCGGCTGTGGCCGACCTAGCCAATTCTGCATATTTTTTTGGTTGGGTGCAGCGACTTCTTGATCCGGTGCCGCATATCGACGCCGTTAAGCGGTCAACATGCATTGAAGGTGCACGGATGGCCTTTTCCCGTGTCAAGACATACTGGGCGAAAATGATGGCCACCGACATTGCAGCGAAGAGTCCACCCAAGGGCAAGGACCACAACGCACCAGAGCATTATTTCGAGGATGTCTTAGAGGGTGCCCGCTTGATAGAGGGTCAGTGCTCGAAAGACATGATATTCGACTGAAATGTATTCAAATTGTAAAAGACAATATTATGATATAATAAAGCTATTTCTCATTTTAGTGTCGCCTAAAAGCATTGGTTCCTCCTGTGTGGCCATTTTTGTATAATCTGAAAGTTTTCCTATCGTCTGCTTCAGCCCCCTCGTAGAAAATACAGGGGTGTTCGAAAAAGCATTTGATCACTCTTAACCCAACGTCTCGGTTCATGAAGGAGGTGCCAATGCGGCGAACTAGGCAATTGGACTATACAGCATTAACCCTTTCACTTAGCCATAGGAGTTTTATGGTGGGTCTACGATATAGACCCTGGTATGCATGCGGTTATCCTAATACAGTCCGCTACATGTATGACCTGAAGAAAGGTCCTTCGTGTAATACGATGCGAATCGCCAAAGATTCTGATAAGACATTGAGTGGTGGACCAGCTCTCGCCGCATCATGACAGTCAGTTTTCGGCTTTCTCTACTTAGGTGTTTGACCAGATGAACCGGAAACACAATTGCAGTAGTTCTCCCTTTACTACCCTAGCCGATAGAGCGGAACGTAAGGTAGTAAGCTCAAGAGCCGGGCAACCCAACTATTGACCCAAGACATGATTCGGAGCTGATGCATATAAGGCCAAACTCGCAACGCCGAAGTATGCTATAAAGCTTTTCGGACTTGTTGGCAACACATTTTGTTTCCATACCGAGCCCCTGGCAAGTTTATGTCGGGTTGCGTGTGTGAAACAACCAAAGGAGAAAAATTCGGTTCTTTAGAGAAAAGTGAATACTGGATACGGATTATGTTCACTGGAACCTGAGTGATATGCTGATCGTCAATTTATAGATAATAACGCCACAACCACGGCTATTTGACATGCCAGGGGTCGACGGCTGAGGGAACAGGCACTTTACAGGCTCGCAAAGTAGAGAGTGCGGTCCACAAAAAGTTGTTTTGGACCTCCTGTCGCACGTCTGCGCCACCTTTCCTTGGTGGAGGGGCTCCTTAACAGGAGTAGCCTTTGGGTGAATGTATGAACCATGGAATCCGATAGAGTCCATGAGATGACCAGCCTTTGAGCCACCTGTGGTAAAGGATATTGAAAAATAAAGAGTAGTTAGAAAAGAAAAGAAGGAGGTTATGGGAGTACTTGTAGGCCCGTCCGTATTGTGCGTCCGCCAATGCCCAGGGAATTTTAAGTGCATAGTTATGTATGCGTGGTACATATTTCGCAGGTATATGAGGCGTACGTCGGAAGCCGAACTCCTAGTCCAGATCCAAAATTAGTCAGTCCTGTTGAATGGAGACCGGTGGCTTAATGGCCGACAAGGTATGCGGTTTAATAAGACCACTTTGTACTTCAGCTGAAGTAACTATGGTATGATCCTCTGTCTGGAGGGAGCGCTTCTACTGCTCCCCTGTAGAGGTGTGTGTCACATATACCATGTTCACTGTTTTTACTTTGGGGGGAAATTGTTTCTGACCCCCGGTATTTGTTTGTTGAGTCTCTTTGTTGTCGCTATCATCGGGCGGCCTCTTCCCCTTGTGTTCGGCGTTGAGCTTGCCTGCCTGTTTGAAAACCCAACAACTTCTGTTGGTGTGATTAGCTGGTTTATCTGGGTTACCATGAATCTGGCAGGGCCGATCCAATATCTTGTCTAAATTGGATGGACCGTCCCTGTTTGCCTTGAATGGCTTTTTCCATTGACCGGATTTGGGGCCGCTGAATCCGGCGTTGACCACTGTGTCGTGCGTTCCTTCATTATCATTGCGACATTTGTGTTTACTGTGTTGTGGCTTGCCGTTGCCGTCTCGGACTTCGGAAGTGCCCGGATCGCTGGCGTTGTTGCTTCTACGAGCGAGCCAGTTGTCTTCTCCCGCGCAAAAGCGCGTCATTAGAGCGGTAAGGGCTAACATAGATTTTGGTTTTTCTTGACCGAGGTGGCGGGCGAGCAACTCGTCCCGGACGCTGTGTTTGAAGGCTGCTAGGGCTTCCGCGTCCGGACAGTCGACGATTTGGTTCTTTTTAACTAAGAACCTAGTCCAGAGCTTCCTGGCTGACTCTCCGGGCTGCTGGACGATGTGACTTAAGTCATCAGCAGCTGGTGGCCGGACATATGTAGCTTGGAAGTTGTCGCGGAAGGCGTCTTCCAAATCCTCCCAGCTGCCAATAGAATTTTCAGGAAGACTGTTTAACCAGTGCCGAGTTGGCCCTTTGAGTTTTAGTGGGAGGTATTTGATGGCATGAAGGTCCTCTCCGTGGGCCATATGGATATGGAGAAGGAAATCCTCGATCCGTACCGCGGAATCAGTTGTTCCATCATATGATTCGATATTCACGGGTTTAAACCCTTTTGGGAATTCGTGCTCCATTACTTCGTCTGTATAGAAAAGAGGGTGTGTGGTGCCTCTATATCGGGCCGCATTGCGACATAGCTCCGAAGGAGTCCATCTGCGGTTCTCGGCCCGGCCATGACTAGGCTTGTCACGTCCGAATAGATAGCCATCATTGCGTGTCGGGGCGCGTCCTCGCGATCCGTAGATCGATCTAGTATGTCCTGCTCTACTTTCCAAGTCCTGCCGAAGGTCATATGTATAACCTCGAGCTGTTTTATCTCTGCCTTTACGGTGAGGTGGGGTCGGCTGGTGTTCTACGTGATTTGCCGCTTTGTCTCGACCGCGTAGTGGTCAGTTAGCCACATTGTGCGATGATGGTATGGGCTCTGGCGCATCATCATCGAACTGAGGTAACAATTTGCGCTTCGGGTAACTTTTGGCTGTCCGCTTGAGGTTGTATTCCTCGGCTGCCAGGACCTCAGTCCATCTATCGTTGAGCAGGTCTTGATCATCTTGAAGCTGCTGCTACTTCTTTTTCAGGCTCCTTGAAGTGGCTATAAGCTGGCGCTTAAAGCGCTCCTACTCGAGAGGTTCCTCAGGCACGATAAAATCCTTGTTGCCAAGGCTCACCTCATCCTCGGACTGCGGAAGATAATTACTATCCTCCGAGTCATTGTTTATGGCCTGTTCGTCAGGGATGACTTGCCCGTCTTCCCGTTCGTCGTATTCAGAAGTTGCCTCAACGGGGTCTTCATTATCTTGGGCATCGTCCGGAGTATTGTTCTCTCCCATGCCAGTTTCTGTATTTTCTACGACTAGACTTAGAGCGGAGCCGCTGACTCCGGCGCTTTGGCTGTGTCTCAGGAGGTTTATCCTCGACTGGATTTTCTTTGTCATCATTGTTAGTTTCTTTAGGTGTATCCACCATGTACACGCCGTATGAAGAGGTGGCCGTCTAGAGTCCGGTAAACGGCGGGTTTTGGCCCTGCTCCTCATCGGCATCGTCATCCATACCGTCGATGTTTTTGGAGTCGTAATCGAGCATGTAGGTTAAGTCTTCGACAGTGGCTATGAAGTGGGAGGTGGGTGGGAAGCGAAATTCTCCGTCATCAGCCTCCCGTTCGAACCGGATATAATTCGGCTGTGGGCCCCCCGCTAAGGATACATGTCCGTGTCAAAACCGGGGGATCTCGGGTAGGGGGTCCCGAACTGTGCGTCTAGGCGGATGGTAATAGGAGACAACGGACACGGCGTTTTTACCCAGGTTCGGGCCCTCTCGATGGAGGTAAAACCCTACTCATGCTGGATTAATATTGGTGATATGGGTAGTACAAGAGTAGATCTACCACGAGATCAGAGAGGCTAAACCCTAGAAGCTAGCCTATGGTATGATTGTTGTTTGTCCTACGGACTAAAACCCTCCGGTTTATATTGACATCAGAGAGGGCTAGGGTTACACAGCGTCGGTTACAATGGGAGGAGATCTACATATCCGTGTCGCCAAGCTTGCCTTCCACGCCAAGGAAAGTCCCATCCGGACACGGGACGAAGTCTTCACTCTTGTTTCTTCATAGTCCAGAGTCCGCCAAAGGCTATAGTCCGCCATCCGGACACCCTAATCCAGGACTCCTCAAGGTAGCCCCTGAACCAGGCTTCAATGACGCATTTAGTCCGGCGCAGATTGTCTTCGGCATTGCAAGGCGGGTTCCTCCTCCAAATACTTCATAGAAGATTTTGAACGCAAGGATAGTGTCCGCTCGCAAAATAAGTTCCACATACCACCGTGAGAGAATAATATTTACACAAATCCAATCACGACGTATTCCGCGGTGTGACATGACACCACGGCCAAGCCTTTATTCGAATTGATTTTACTGTCCCACCTCAGCGCACTTAGCGAGGCGGTTTCCTTGGCACGTCTTGTCGAAGCAGAGATCGTGTCCCCTTATTCCGGGATTCTCATCAATACGGGCGTGGGTACCCCAACCGTGCCCGTTGGTATATTTCCTCAATCGAAGGCGAGTCCCAAACGGTCACGAGGAGGGCTCTTGGTATTCAATCTCTTTATAAAGAGACCAAGGCTCTGCTCCTTTCTTTCAAACTCAATCGAATCCGCCTCTCGCCTCGAGTTCCAACACCCAAAGCTCCAGATTCAGGCGCTTCGGACCTTCGATGATGTCCGGCTCCGGCCTTCATGGCCGGTGGATGCCTTCCTCCGTTACGGAAGAAGACGTGCTAAAGCTGAGTGATGCCAGGTATCTAATCGGTGAAATCTCGCATAGGCTGCCTGCTCAAGGGCACGTTATTCCCACTCCCAAGCCTGGTGAGAGCGTGGTGTTCGCATCTCACTTCCTTCGGGGGCTAGGTTTCCTGACGGACCCCTTCGTAAGGGGGCTCATGTTTTATTATGGGCTGGAATTTCACGACTTGGCTCCGAAGTCCATCCTCCACATCTCATCGTTCATCGTCGTGTGCGAAGCCTTCCTCCGCATTACTCCTCACTTCAGATTGTGGCTTAAGACCTTCAAAGTAGAGCCGAAGATGATCTAGGGGCAGCACGCGGAGTGCGGAGGCGCTGTTATAAGAAAGAATGCTGACGCTCCATGGCCCGAGGGCTCTTTTCAAGAGGAGTTCAGCTTATGGCAACGAGAGTGGTTTTATATCACAGCTCCCAGGGGCACCAAGTGGGTGGAGCCACCTGCCTTTCACTCCGGTCCCCCACAACAGCTAGCGTCATGGGTCAATAAAGGGTTTAACTGGGGGCCGTCCAAGGACGTGCCCTTGTTGCAGGGCTGCATTCCAGATCTCCTAGAGAGAGACATCAATCTGGTCGCGGTGATGCAGGTCATGTTGATTCGCCGCACCTTCCCCTACAAATGTCGCCCCCTCCACCCGTGGGAGTTTAATCCGGAGGGACCACGAGCTCTGCAACATTTTACGGGCGCGACGCCCATGGAGATGTACAAATTGTTCTTCGGATCACAAGCAATGTGTCCGGACTTGACCGAAGACGCAGGTCTGAGCTGCAATCGCCCGGATACTCAAGTAAGTAGTCCTATACCCGGACACGCCATCCGTATATTTATCATAAAATTGCCCTTAAAAGAGTTGTCCCTTAAACAGGAGTGGATAGTGAAAGCAAAGCTAATCAGGTGTCCGGCCCCCCTCCCTGAGACCACGCTGGATCCCGTGTTAACCAGGATGCTGAAGGTTGCGCCTTTGGAAGAAGGCAAAGGGGGGAACAAGGAAGCTACCGCCTCCCTGAAGGAGGCTGTCAGGAAAGGAGGAATCGAGAATCCCTCCATCCAGGGGAAGAAGAGGACCGCCTCTGAAGACCCGGAGACCATGGTCTCAAAGCGGGGAAGAAATCTTCGTCAGAGGGTCCTGCAAGGAGATGCCTTGGCTGCCTGTGCCCCCAAGGGATCAGCCCTCCAATGAGCCGTAAGTAGAGAGGGGAGTTTTAAAATAAGAAACATCCCTGTTCTATTTCTGAGGAAGATAACCGACATTTTACCTTGTAGTTCGGATCTCAGCCCTTCTCAGCAGAGATCATCTTCAGGGGATCTTCGTCCGGAGATGATGGAGAGCGGAACGCCTCCCCCTGCCGTACCGCCTGGCGAGGCGGGCGACCCTGAGGTGTCGTCACAGGTGGTTTCTCCGAATCCGGCATGGCCAGAAAGCAGTCGTATGGCTCCCCAAAGCCCTCCGTGTCCGGCCTTTGAAAAAGGCCATCGGACGAGTCCGGCACTGTCTGGTGCATGGTCGGAGGAGCTGAAGGATCTGATCGGGCGAGCGTCTGTCTCAGAAGAACACCATGCATTGATGGGCACGGTGATTGAAAGGATTTCATCCGTGGAGAGCGGGTTGCATGAGGCCATCAGGAGTTTACTGACAGGTTTTGAGGTACGCGAAATGATGTACCTCTTGACAGTTCCGCATATAAAAGATGCGCCCTATATAGATAGTAGCCCCTGAGACTCGGTGCGTTGTCAAAAATGACGGTGCGCCGAGGATCATAATCCCAGGTATGATATGCCGCTTTTCCTATGTAGGTGGCGAAGTGTCCGGTGGCTAGACGGACTGATGAATTTGCCCAGCTAAAGCGGAAACTTGACGTGGCAGATGCCAACATCGCGCTTGTCAACAAGCGGCTTGACGAGTCCCAAGGTATGCGATTTCTCCGCGGACACCTGGTAAGGGGGCTTGATGCCCATGCCTTACAACATGTATGCTTGATGCAGATGGTGCCGCTACCATGGAGAACCTTCGGGCAGAACTCGCCCGAGCCAAGGAGCAGGCCAGGAAAAGTGATGCGGTTGTTTTAAAGGCGGCCAAGAGCCGAAAGCCGAACAGGCTGCTCACCGCCAAGCAAGAAGGAAATGGCCGAGATGGCTGTGAAGTTGAAGAATGCTGCCGACCACCGCAAGCTTCTTGAAAAAGAAGATCGGGCGAACAGGAAGGACTGGAGAAGGCCACTACCGAGGCCAATGATGCTCGCTTCGCAATGAGAGCTATGAAGGAGGAGCTACGTCAGCCGGAGATATCGCGGCCGGAAAGCCCTTTATGCTGCAGATGAAGTTCGGGATCCTAAATATGCTCAATTGGACCCGGTTGTGGAGTGCGGCGGATACTTACCTCGACTTGGTGGCTAGTGCCGCATGACGCGCCGAACACTTCCGAGATCAAAAGGATCACGAAGTGGAAAAGCTTTTTTGGTCGCAGTTCCACAATCCAGAGTGCCCACTTCCATTAACCGATCGTTTGGCCGCATGGGCGGAGCTGAATAGGTTATCCGGACTCACCATGAAGTATGTCGTGGGTCATCTGTGGCTGGAATGGCCCGAGCCCAAGAGTTATTTTAGCTTGGTGCAGCAATTCCTTGGTGCGGTGCCGCATGTCAATGCAATGAAGAGGTCAGCGTGCATAGAGGGTGCGCGGATGGCTCTTGCCCATGTCAAGACATACTGGGCGGAGATGAAGGCCACCGATGTTGTATCCCAAGATTAGGACGGGAGCCGAGTACCTGTCGAGCACTATTTTCAGGAAGTTCTGCAGGGCGCTCGTTTAATAGAAACATAGTGCTCGAAGGATATTATGTTCGAATAACATGTATTATTGTAAAACAATGTTTCGAGGGAATATAAAAGCTTTTTATGCTTGTGCTTTCAAGAATTAAAATACCTCATGTGCGGCCGTTAATGTATATGTATATATAACCTGAAAGATGGGAGTCGTCGGCTTCAGCCCCCATGCATATAATGCGGGGGTGTTCGCAGAAGGTGCATTTTCACACTTGATCCAACGTCTTGGTCCTATAAAGGAGGTGATAGTGCAGCGAACTAGGCAACCAGACTATAATGCTTTATCACTTTCACTTAGCCATAGGAGTTTGACAGTGGGGCTACTATATAGCCCCTGGGGGCACCGTGCTCGCCCGAATTTGGGGCGCGTGTGTGCCTGGCCGGGAAACGGCCCTTCGTTAATGCGGAGGAATCCTAAAGATTCCGGTAGTTCATCGAGTGGTTGACCAGTCTCAAGCTATATCATGACAGTCAGTTTTCGGCTTCCTCTACTAAGGTGCTCGCCTGGCAGAACCGGGGCACAATCGCAGTAGTTCTCCTGGTGCCGCCTTAGCCAATAGAGCGAAAGGTAAGGCAGCAAAACACAGGAGCCGGGCAAACCCAACATTTGACCAAAGACATGATTCGGAGCTGATGCATATAAGGACAAACTCGCGACGCCAAACACTCCCTAAGGTATTCGGTCTTTATAAAAACGGGCTGAAGAACGCCCTTAGTAATAAGCCCCTGGTGTCCAGGTACGCGCAAAATTCTGACGTGGCCACATGCCAAGACGCCAGCCTCCACCTCGGTTATGGCAAGAAACCGGGGGATGTGTATCAACAAGAGACAGTAAAAAAGGTTTACGCAGGGTCTTAATCTGAAAAGAATCCTTGGAACGGGTCCCTACTGCACGTCTGCGCCTGTGTCTCCGTTGTGCCGTATCCTGGACGGGTGTAGCACGGTGTTCATCTGTAAAAGAGAGGAACTTAGTTGAAAGAGATCATGCGAAAATGTACGTTATATTAAATAAACAAAGTACAATTCAAAAAATGAATAAAATTGAGCTTTATTGTCTCTTGTTGTACATGCGGGGAGCCCCTTGTACAGGGGTATGCGGCTAGTAAGCCCTTGTATGTTTACGCCGGACTCGTCTAGCCATGTCCGGGGTCTGAACGACCTGTTCAGGTGCTTTGATTAGTGAAGCCGGTTTAGTGTGTGGCTGTCAAGGCAGCCGCACAATCTTCCGCGCTCGAGGAACACTCGATATTTCCGTTTAATGAGATGATGCCTCGCGGACCGAGCATTTTAAGTATAAGAGATGCATAATGCGGTACTGCGTTAAAGCGAGCGAAAGCTTTGTGTCCCAGTAGTGCTTGATAGCTACTTGTAAATGGGGCGATGTGGAAGGTTAGCCTTTCACGGCGGAAGTTGTCGGGTGAGCCGAACATAACTTCTAGCAGGAGAGAGCCCGTACAATGGGCATCTGGGCCTGGCGTTACCCCTTGAAAGGAAGTGTTTCTATGGCGAATTGTTGTTGGGTCTATCCCCATTTGGCGGATTGTGTCCTGATGTAGCAGGTTTAGATCACTGCCGCCGTCCATTAGGACTTGTGTAAAGTGGAGTCCGTCAATTGTCGAGTCTAATACCAAGGCAGTCCAGCCTGCGTTCCGGATACTTCTAGAGTAATCCTGTTGGTCGAAGGTGATTGGTTTTAACAACCAGTGGCGGGACTCCTCTGGGATAGGCCGTATGGCGTGTATCTCTATAGGCGCCACTATGTTTTTCCCTTTTGTCACGTGAAGTGAGTTTACTGTTTTGACTTCTTGTGGGAAATTCTTTTGTTTTCCGGTGCTCTGCTTGTGGGGTTCGTCATCGTCCTCGCTTGGTGTGTCGAGCCCCTTTTGTTCGGCATTGAGTTTGCCGGATTGCTTGATGACCCAACAATCTCTGTGGGTATGGTTTGCAGGCTTCCCGGGAGTACTGTGGATTTGGCATATCTTGTCCAAGATTTTGTTTAAGTTAGATAGCTCGTCCCTGTTATCCTTGAGGGGCAGCTTTTTCTGATTCTGCCGAGAGCTTTTGTATCCGGCCTTAACTGCCGTGCTCTTCGGGCTGTTTCCCTTGGTCCGGCGCTGGTCCTTAATGCATCACGGTTTCCCGTTTCCATCCCTAACTTCGGATGTACTTGGGTCGTTAGTATTGCATCTTGCCAACCAGCTATCCTCTCCTGTGCAAAAGTGGGTCATGATGCTTGTTAATGCGGCCATTGTTCTGGGCTTTTCTTGGCCGAGGTGTCTGGCGAGCCATTCGTCTCGAACACTGTGTTTGAAAGATGCTAAGGCTTCAGCGTCCGGACAGTCGACTATCTGGTTCTTTTTAGTAAGAAATCTGTTCCAGAGTTTCCAGGCTGACTCTCCGGGTTGTTGAGTTATATGACTTAAATCGTCTGCATCCGGAGGTCGAACATAGGTCCCTTGAAAATTTGCCCGAAAAGCATCCTCGAGCTCTTCCCAAGTTCCAATGGTGTTTTCGGGAAGGCTTTTAAGCCAATGCCGGGCTGGCCCTTTGAGCTTGAGGGGTAAGTATTTTATGGCATGGAGATCATCTCCTCTAGCCATGTGTATGTGGAGGATGTAATCCTCAAACCGCACTCGAGGTCTGTTGTTCGACGTATGCCTCTATGTTTACGGGCTTGAATCCCCGAAATTCATGATCCAGCACCTCATCGGTGAAACATAGGGGGTGTGTGGCACCCCTATATTTGGGTGTACTGTGATGTTCGGATACTTGATGCGTTGCATTGCTTACTAGAGCTTGCTTTCTTGGCCCGTAGATAGATCTGGCTGGGCCATCTTTTTGATGCGAATCCTTGTGCGGATCGTGTGCCAGCTTGTGTGTGGCGCCATTTGCCGCACTATGTTGGCCATGGGTTCGTTTATCAGGCCGGGTGGCTTCCTTATTTTTTGATTGGGGAGGTTCTAAGGCCTTTTCATCAAATTCCGGCAGTAATTTTTGCTTCGGATAGCTCTTTGTGCGGCGACTGTCGCCGTATTTGTGTGCGGTGTTGAGTACTTTGCTCCATCTAATTCTAAGTGCATCTTCCGCTCTTTTGAGCTTCCGTTTCTGCTTTTTCAGGCTACGCGCAGTGGCAATGAGCCTTTTTTGGAGGTTCTTCTGCTCCAGCAATCTGTCCGGCATGAGGTCGTCTGGACTGTTATCTTCGCCGGGGACGGGTTGTTTATCCAAGTTGCCCTGTTCGGGCGGTTGCTCGATGGCATGTTAAATCCGCCCGGTTCGCCCTGCTCTATGGCTGGGTCTGTATGGCTGCTGTCTCTGTCGAGGTGGGGTTTGGAGCGGCGCTTACGCCGCCGCTTTGACTGCTTTTCGAGGGAACGATCCCTCGTTGCGTCCCTTTGTTCCTCGTCGTCATTTCTTTTAGGTGTGTCCACCATGTATACATCGTGGGATGAGGTGGTTGTCTAGTGCCCTATAGGTGCTGGCTCCTGTTCGTCTCCTACATCGTCGTCCATACCGTCGATGTCTTCGGAGTCGAAGTCGAGCATGTCGGTTAAATCATCGGCGATTAGCTCTGAAGTGGGTGGTGGGTGGGATTTGAATTTCTTCGTCGTCCGCATTCCAACCTTGCTGACCATAGTCCGGCCAGGGCTCTCCTGATAAAGAGAGAGACTTTAGTGAATTCAGAATGTCGCCGAAGGGCGAGTGCTGAAAGATGTCCGCGGCGGTGAACTCCATGACCGGCGCCCAATCGGATTCGATTGGCAGGGGCGCGGAGGCTCGGAGTCCGGAGGGGAGTCCGGCACCTTGGAGTCACAAGATTTGCGAAGGACAAGGCTGGTGCTCGGCTCGATCGCCGTAGATATTGCAGCCCCCGAGGCGGTGTCCAGCCACCCGTCCTCGATTGGCGCAGTTGGCTCCGAGTTGAGGGTCGGAGCAGACACTAGTGCGGCCTCCAGGGCACTGTTCGGCGGCAGAGCTAGATCATGCCCATCGTGACAAAGGCGGCGCTTGGCTGCTCTCGAATCCGTCGAAGATCATGTCTTCGCGGACGTCACCGTGTAGTTCAAACTTCCAAATCTGACCTGATGGCGAGGCGTAGCTTTCGATCTGCTCTAGATGGCCAAGCTTAATTGGCCCGCAGGTAAAGCCACCAAATACGAAGATCTATCCGGGAGAAAAATCTCACCTGGACCGCGCGTCGTTGTTGATGATCGGAGGAGCCATCAGGCCTAAAGATGACGACACGAGGAACTCTCAATGAAAGCACCAATGTCGGTGTCAAAACCGCGGATCTCGGGTAGGGTGTCCCGAACTGTGCGTCTAGGCGGATGGTAACAGGAGACAAGGGACACGATGTTTTTACCTGTGTTCGGGCCCTCTCGATGGAGGTAAAACCCTACTCCCGCTTGATTAATATTGATGATATGGGTAGTACAAGAGTAGATCTACCACGAGATCGGAGAGGCTAAACCCTAGAAGCTAGCCTATGGTATGATTGTTGTTCGTCCTACGGACTAAAACCCTCCGGTTTATATAGACACCGGAGAGGGCTAGGGTTACACAGAGTCGGTTACAATGGGAGGAGATCTACATATCCGTATCGCCAAGCTTGCCTTCCACACCAAGGAAAGTCCCATCCGGACACGGGACGAAGTCTTCAATCTTGTATCTTCATAGTCCAGGAGTCCGGCCAAAGGCTATAGTCCGGCCATCCGGACACCCCCTAATCCAGGACTCCCTCAATAGAGCTTTAGACGAATTTAACACGTCGCCCAAAGGCGAGTGCCGAAAAATGTCCACAGAGCTGAATTCAACGATCGATGACTGATCGAGCTCGACAAATGTGGATGCAGATGGTTCAGAACCTGTGGCCTGAAACGAGTCCGAGGCTCTGGTGACACAGATCCCTCTCGAGGTTGGGTCTCTGTGCGGCTCTAACGCCGCTAAGACTACGACATCCGTGGCGGGGTTGAGCTTCCCGCCTTCGGATGGTGCGATCTGCTCCATATCTAAGGCCAGAGCAGTTATAGATGCTATCTCCTGGGTATAGTCTGATGAGAGATTTAAGTCATGTTCATCATGGTGACGGGGAGCGGCTGCCGTGGTCTCGAATCCGTCGAAGATCAAGTCTCCACGGATATCCGCGACGTAGTTCAAACTCCCAAATCTGACCTGACGACCAGGGGCGTAGCTATCGATCTGCTCCATATGGTCAAGCGAGTTGGCCCGCAGTGCGAAGCCACCGAACACAAAGATCTGTCCGGAGAGGAGGACTTCTCCTTGGACAGCATTGTTGTAGATGATTGAAGGAGCCATCAAACCTTTTGAGGACGACATAGTGGAACTCTCAATGAAAGCACCAATATCGGTGTCAAAACCGGCGGATCTCGGGTAGGGGGTCCCGAACTGTTCATCTAAGGTTGATGGTAACAGGAGATAGGGGACACGATGTTTACCCAGGTCCGGGCCCTCTCTATGGAGGTAATACCCTACTTCCTGCTGGATTGATCTTGATGAATATGAGTATTACAAGAGTTGATCTACCATGAGATCATAATGGCTAAAACCCTAGAAGTCAAGCCTATCTGACTATGATAAGAACGATTGGCCTCCATGGACCTAGCCCTATGGTTTATACAGACACCAGAGAGATCTAGGGTTACATAAGGTCGGTTAAAAAGAAAGGAGTCTTCATATTCGGACGCCAAGCTTGAACCTCCACGCCAAGGAGAGTCCTATCCAGACACGGATAAGAGTCTTCGGTATTTGTATCTTCACAGCCCATCAGTCCTTCCCATAGCTAACAGGCCGGACGCCCGAGGACCCCTTAGTCCAGGACTCCCTCACCCGTGACCCACAGCAACAACAATGACCTCGCCGGCGCACTAGTCTATGGTGAGCCGTTGATCGTCTACTTAAGGCCACCCCCGAGCCCCCTCCCTAGTCCCTTGGCTCTCTCTCTCTCTCTCTCTCTCTCTCTCCCGTACGCTCCCCAGGCTGACCCATTCCTCCTCTAGTGCCCCCAGTCACCTCCATGGCCGGAAACCTTGCCACCGGCCATCGCTCAAATTTGAGCTCTCTGGTGCTCCTTTCTCCCTCCTACCTGCACTAGAGCATCACCCACTACCCCACGACCCTCTCCCGGGCTCCATTTCTTCTTTTCTGCGGCCGCGACACCGTGCCCCAACCTCACCGTCAGCCTCGTCCGCCGCGGCCGATGCCCTACTCAACCCGGTGGCCCTGGGCGACTGTGCCACCCACGGTTGGACGCGTCCGGGAGCCCTGAGCACGCCGGTGGCCAGCTCATCGGAAACAGTGGCCTATAGCGCCGGCAAGCCGTCATCGACACCGCCCCTGCCTCTGCTCTGTTTGAGTGGGAGGTTGGGGATGAACCCGATAGGTGGGCCCCGCGTGTCGACGACCTTGAGGGCCGGGCCCGCGGGATCACTGGACACGGCTTCTTCTGGAGTCATCTGCCCGTGGCCAAGACGTATTCCGTGCAGGCGCCATCGACGTCACGTCCTATGCCCTCGCAGCCGAGCCGCTGGGCCGGCCCACTGCTATCTCCCGCCCAGCGGGCAAGACAAGGGTAAAGCCCATTTCCTTTTCTTTTTCTTTTCTAGTGCGTTTCAAAATCCATAAACAATTCAAATAGACTCCAAATTTGATTATTCAAATTTCTACTAGTTCATAAATTCATTCTCTATCACATGGTGCAATTTTCACATTTGTCCAGAAACTTTTTCTTCACAAATAATTATCAAATTCCATTTTCCATTCCTGTGATGAACTTTAGAAAATCACAGAGAGCTCAAATTTAATCCAAATGCCATGATTCAAGTTCCTAGATACTTATAGGTTCAAAACTTAGTTTTTGAACATTTTTTCCAATACTTTCTGTGCTACATGAAATATTGGTCATTTCTCCATATATTGCCAACCTTGCAAATTCATAGGAAAACCTTTTGAACTCCAAATCCAGTGAAACCAACTCCTAGATGCTTCTAAAATCATTCCTTGTTAGATGGGTGCCTTTGCTCATATTTCAAAATAATTCTTCTATACACTTCTTCCAAGTCCACTACTCTCTTGATTCCATCATATTGAAATGTTCAAAGGAATCCATAGATCCACTTCCTATGAAACCACTTTGGTCATTCCTCATATGACCAAAGATGTCCTAGAAAAGTCAAATTAATATTTTTAGAGCACTTTTATGTTTGCCTTGTTGTGTTGCTTATTGTGTTGTTTCCGACGTCAGTTGGCGAAGTAGACGGAATACTTGGAGTTGGGCCAGAGACATTTGAAGACCTCGAAGACTTTGTTAAAACAGGAAAGCAACCCTTTGACCATGATATGAAACCCCTTTTTGTGCATAGCATATAGCACCTATTTTTAATGCATTAGGATCATGTTGAGTTGGTGACCACTTTGGTTATTGCCTTTGTTACCTTCCTATTGAAAGTTGCATCAAGCGTGACCCTACCTTCCTATGAGGGTTATGCGGGTGGGAGTAGATAGGATGCTATAGTAGTAGCTACGCAAATGGGACGGGGATATGCATGGTGATGGAGGCAGAGTACTTTTAAAAATACTTCTCGAAAACCCCGTCTGGTGCCACTTATGCCCCAGGGATATGATGAGTTGGGTAGGCACTTGATGACAAAGTGGTGTACCAAGGCAAGTGTGTGTGTGTGTGTTTTTTTTTTCAAAATGGATTGGTTTAAGTTGAGACCGTTATTCCAACCTTACATGCACAACCACTCTACCCTTATAAGGGAAAGCGCTTTGTTGATTACTTTGGTCAATACTAGCAGGGAGCCCGCATTACTAGTGGCGGGAGTGTATTACTCTCTTGATACGGAGTCGTGCCAGGTAGGGCGACTGTGGCTGTTTTTACAGGCACCGGACACACCGTTGCGTCCCCTCTTGGATAGTACGATCTCGAGTAAGTCTTGCATGATGTACATCATGAGGACAAGGGCCAACGAGTTGACTCTTTGTTAGTGTTTTCAAGGGAAAGATAATGTCTGGGTGCTTACCCCGGGAACTTGAGGTACCGCGGGTCGTGGATGACACGGAAGTTCCCCGGTTCTTGTGGGTAAAGTGTGCAACCTCTGCAGAGTGTCAAACTGTTCGAATAGCCATGCCCACGGTCAAGGATAGTTGGGTAACCACTCTTGGGCTATGTCGATTGTTTACAAAACATGGGGTGTGTCTGAGGCAAACAACACGGTTTGGTAATATTGTTGAAGAAGTCACGGTGAGCTTGAGCTCGAGTTGTTCATAACTCTTACTCAATGTTGATGTCTGTAACCTCCTGATACTTGTTGCAGACGCATTCATGTCCTTGATAAATGTTTATCATACTTGCATGAGAAAAACTAGCTTTCCGCAAAAATGCCAATTTAGCGGTAGTGCCTTGCATAATTATTCTGCTATCACCCTTGGGTTACTTGCGAGTACATTCAAAGTACTCATTGGCTTGCCACTGGTTATTTTATTGGCCAGACATGAAAGAAGATGATATGAAGAAGAGCTCTTTGGTGACGATCGTGCGAGCTAGGACGCTTCCCAGTCAGAATGCATGTAGGGTTAAGGCAGATGGCATGGGTCCAAGTTATCGACGAAGATTTCCCCTGCGATGTTATACTCAAGACATGACCATAATAGTCATACTTTATGTAAGATGGTATGTATGGATGTAAGACTCTTGTTATTCAGCTTCTATATGTTCAATGAGCATTGATCTCTGGGATCACTGTACATGTGCAGTCAGTGATCACGACTTGTGAGTCGGGGTCCCCACACGGCGGAGGGGCGCGAGAGGGAGCTACAAGCTTCAAATGCCATCCTCGAGCAACAAGTGCCGGCATGCACGACCGCGCTCACCGCCCCGTTGGTCGGGCTGCCGCAAGCGAGGCGAAGCCCCGCACGCTCAAGGACACACTAGCACTAGAGGCGCTAGAGCAAAGCCTGGAGCGAGAGCAGCTGGAAGTGATGGAGCGCCAAGTGGCCGCTACCGAGAATTCCCTCACCTCTCAGGAGGTGAAGATCCAGTGAGGGTCGACGAGAAGGTGGCGGGGATCCGCAGGACCCTTGCCAAGGAATACCGCCGGAAGCTGGAGCTCTAGGAGGCTCACTTCTGCATGCGGCGTGAAGAGCTTCAGGGCGAGGTCGACGCCCTCAAGGAGAAGCTAGCTGCAGCGGAGCAGCACGAGAAAGACGCTAGGGAAGGTAGGTCCACTACCGAGGTCGAGCTGTCCGTCCTCTACGAGCAGGTAGAAGTCGTTTGTTCCCTCATGGAGAAAGCTTCATACGATGCGAGCCGAGCCCGGGCACTGCAGCGCGAGCACTCCCAAATGTTCCAGGCCACTGGGCTAAGTGCCAACCGGGCCCTGAGCAGCATTTGTGATGAGAATGTCTCCACCCCGCTCATTGCCGGTGACACCGGTTATCTCAGCTTCTTAACAAAGGTCGTGGCCTGCCTTGAAGGCGGGGCCAGGACGGCACACTGGCTCGACGAGGAAAGGAGCCGCGAACTTCTTGCGCGTGCGTTCTCGTGCGTCTTCAGCCACTTTCTTCGCTCTGACCCTGTCTTCGACTTTGATGCCGCGATAGCTCCCGTACCGGGAGCGAGCCAAGTCCCCCTGGCGGGCCTGGTGGAAGATCATGTGGACGACCTGATCATGGAGCTCACCCCTACCGAGGATGTGGGCATGCCTGTGGTCGAAGAACGCGGGGCCGACGATGCCGAAGATTATAGCAAGGTAATGGCTTGTATCTCCTAGTTTTCCTGCCAAGACTTTGAGTGTGACCCCGCGGGGATGCGAAAGCACTTTTTTGGAAGAACTTTCTCTATGATGTATTAAATAGTATTGTAGTCCCTGATGTCGCCTTTCCTTTACTTTTCGCCCGCCGGCGACCCCTGAGCAAGGGTGGACGTCATTGTCATGCTGTGTCACGGTGCCCGATCAAGGTCCAAAGGTGGGCGCCTGTCAAGAGCCCTGGGCAATAAACACCTGCCAGCTCGCTCGAGAGCGCCCCGCGAGGATCCGGACGCCGAGGCCCCGGAGAGGTGTGCGCGTGGGCAAGGTTGCGGCTGGTATGGCCTGGGCCCTTAAGGCATCTTCAGCACCACTGGGCCGACCCAAGCGTGCGTACAGCGCCCAGCCCCCGCTCGCGGGTGCGATGGAGGGAGCCACGGGTGCTCGCCAAAGACGGAAATCAAGTGAAGGAAAAACGGCTAGAAGAAGAAGAGCCAGGAACTCCCCCCTTTTTTCGAACAAAAATGCAGGAGTCACAAGTTTATTCCAAGAAGCAGCAAATTCGGTTACAAGAAAAGTAAAGAAAAGCCATGTCCTGCACCTATGCTAGTCTTCTAGTCTTCCCGCCAATGCGAAGCATGGGGCTTCCATTGGGTGTGGGCATAGTCATTGGCGGAGCATTGGGCTTCCACTGGGTGCAGGTCAGACCATCCACTTCGAATACGACGGAGCTTCGACGCTCTCCTTCAAGGTCTTCGGCGAGGACGGCCGGCGCCTGGGGTGCTGCCCGGAGAGCGACAACGACGACGACGAGGAAGGCCAGAGGGGCGGCACTGTCGCTGGTGGTGAGCTTGCTCTTGATGATGGCCATGCCGTCTCCAGTAGCAGCAACTCCTCTTCTGGGAGAGTACCAGCGATGGCGACTACGATGAGCCGCCACGCCGCTGGGCTTGGACCAGGGAACGCGATGAGCCGCCTCGCCGCCGTGCCCCGTTGAAGCAGGAGGGGGACTCCGACTGAGCTTGGTCGTTGTCAGAGACAATTCTCAGGAGACGTTGTAGTCACGCGTCCGTTTGTGTTTCTTTCTTTCTACTGCATCAAAAAAGAGTGGAAGGCCCCGTCGGGGCGTGTAATGAACCATGGTGTTTGCACCATTATGCTATGTTTATCGTTTTTATATTGTGTCATGATATCCGTGCTGCTGCTGGTTGTGGTTAGAATGACTTAGCTTGTAGTGCTTGCAGTAGACTTCCCGTGCTACGAGGGCGTGCCTTTCTAGGGCTTGGATTTCCCTAGCTTTAGCTTTGCTTGTGGACTAGTCTGGGTTGTTGCATCATGTTTAAATTTTGCTTAAACTTGCAATGGGGATGTTCAAACCCTAGCACCAAATGAAATGCAACTAGGATCAAAATAAAAATATTTTCAAAGAATCCAAAATGCCCTTCTTAAATATTCATCATTTTTGAATTGGTTTAGAACCTCTGCCAAAAATGGTTCACACTTTTCTAGGACACTCTGGATTTTTGAATTAAATCATAAGTATTTGAATTTGGACATTTAGATTCTAAAAAATATTTTAAATGTCCAAATAATATTGAAAGCATTTGAGGGCTGTTGGAAATATTTTCAAAAGTGCCCACAATTATTTTCTGGATTTTACAAAATTAATTAGTATTTTTACTAATTCAAAACAGAGAAATAAAATAGAAAATTGAAACAGAATAAAGGAGGGTGAGAGAGAGAAACCCACCTGGGCCTCACCTGTGCTGGCCCAGCCCACCTGGCCGGGTCCCAGTCATCCCTAACCTCTGCTAGTAGGCAGAGGCGGGACAACGCACGCACGCGCGAGGCGCCACGCCTCCTCCTGCTTGCCACCGACCGCCTGGAGCTGGTTAGGGACTGCATGCACGTCCCCAAACCCCACCTTCTCGCTCTCATCCTCGTTCCCCGCCTCTGTCTCTCGTTCCGCACCTCGGACCCGAACGTGTCCGTCACCGCCGCTCACTGCCACCGCGCCACCGCTGTCCCCTTGCCCCGTTGCCATTTCCTCTAGCTCCTCCGTTGACGCCGTGAAGCTCCAAGCCGAAGAACATGACCTCTGATGCCTGGATCCGTCGCCCTCGAGCTCGTCACCGCCGCATCTGGCTGCCGGAGGTCGTCGTCGATACGTGCGCTAGAGGTCGTCCCCGAGCCCGCTGAGACTGCAGTCGACCCTACCGTGAGCTCCTCTTCGATTCCCCTCTCTCCCCGCGCGCTTTTGCTAGCTCTAGCCATGACAACCAACGGACCTGAGAGCTCCGTGCCGCCGGCCATGGCACCGCCGTGGCCAGAGCCCGAACCAGCCACTCCCACACGCGTCATCATTCTCCTAGCCTCTCCGGGAGCCCAGAGCAACCACCAGATCCTCCCCACGTACCCTACAACCATCGCCCGAGCTCACCCGAGCTGTGGCCGCCGCCGCGAGCTCCGTTCCGGCGAGCTCCGGCGCCCCCGCGGCCACCCACCTACCTCCCTGGATCCGGGGGAGCGCGGGCTACCTTCTGGTGGCATTTGCGCGCCTAGCCGCCGCCTGTAGCGCAAACCCGGCGAACATATGCCGCGTTTTGGGTCGCCGCCGGCCGAACTCCGGTGGCTGGTGACGTGGCACGTCATTAGCCACTGATGACCCCACTAATTAACCTCTAGTGAGACTGACAGCCAGGCCCCACAACCTAACTAACTGGCTAACTAAACTAGATTAAGTTTAATCTAATTACCCCGACCCACGCCACAAGATTGATCTTGGCCGACGTGTCCGCTGACTGCACCCACATCATTGACATCAGATAGCGCTGGGTCACTAACCAGTGGACCCCACTGGTCAAGTTTGACCTGGACCGCTCCTGTTGACCTGCCGAGTTCAGCATGACGTAGTGCTGACATAGTAAACATTTTCTGGGATTTTAAATAAATCAGGAATGATTTATTTATTTCAGAAAATATCCCAAACTTCTGAAAATCATAGAAAATAACATATAACTCAGATTGAAAAGATTTATATATGAAAAATGATCAGAAAAATCCAATCTATCCATCTGTACTGGTTTCATGCATGCTAGAGCAACTTAACCTTGCTGTTTAGGACAAAGATGTTAATGCACTTATATTAACCCATAACTTGAGTTTGTATTTGAATCCTTGGTTCAAATAAGCTCAAATCCATCTGGTTGTAGTTGCATTAGCCCAACACACTCATATTGCCATGTCATGATCATGCATAATATTGTGCATTACATTGATTGTTTTTCCTCTCTGTTGCCGGTATTTGTTCCCCCTCAGTAGACGTTGATCCAGAGATGAGTTCGATGACACCGATGTAGAGCTATACTATCTTCAGATGTGCCAGGCAAGCAAAAACCCCTTGTTCATTCTGATACAATCCCACTCTCTTGCTCCTGCTCTCTTTTACTGCATTAGGACAACAACGATTCATCTGTTACTTGCTACGGTAGTTGAACCCCTTTTCCTCTGCATGACCTGTCATTGCCACAATAAATAGATGAAACCCACTAGCATGAGCAGGAGTTGTTTGAGCCCTGATGTGCTTACTCATTCATGCTTGTTTGTCATCCCTGCTACTGCTTAGAGTTGAGTCGGGTCTGGTTCATCTGGAATGAATTGGAATGGTGATGAACATGTCCTACTGTGTGTGAGCTAAGTGCGTGAACACGATTTGGTAAAGGTAGTGGTGAGAGGCCATGTAGGAGTACATGGTGGGTTGTCTCATTGAAACCGTCCTCAGGAACCGAGTTCTGTGTTGGTGATCCATGAAACAGCTACTACCATGCATTGGGCCCTAAAATATGACCACGCTCGACTTCTTAACCACCCTAGTCCTCTGTCAAGGAGTTACAAGTAGTTTTTGGTGTTTGTAGTATGCTGGAGGCCATGCGCACCGCTGACCCAAGGGGTGGGCTATGATGCGGTAGGCACGTGGCCGGGTATGCCGGGTTCACACCCTGATTTGCATGGCACAACACTTAAGATGATAAATCATGATAAAATGTGGTTTGACAAAAACTTTTGCATTATTTGACTTTTTATTTGGAGTTGGTTTTCTCTCTGTGTTTTTCAAGTGCCCTTTTAAAGTCAACACAACTCCACCTTCTATAATTCATCTCCTTGCCCCAAACTTCTGCCCAATGATCATGCCATGTGTATAGTGCAATATAGAATTTTCTTACAAAAATAATTTGGCCAAATAGTATTTTCAAAAATTAGTTTTCCAAAAACCCCTGAATGGAGGTTTGCACTTCAAGTACTAGATTTGGGGTATGAAAAATATTTCAAAAAGTATATTTGAAACCTATTAGACATAGGATTCCCATAAACCACAAAAATATAATTTTAAAAGTTATTTTCCTATTTGTTTTAAAAGCTTTTTATTAAGGCCAGAAATGGTCTTTAATAGGGAAAATTTGTTTTATTGGTTTAAAAATATTTGAAAAAATCAGGGAAACTCAGTGGACATATGTTTCCCATATATGAGAGTTTAAAAACATGGTCATGTTCAAAATATTGGACAAAACCTCCCAAAACCATCTCTGCCCATTTCAAGGATTTGAAATATTTCTACAGGAAATATTTTCATAAAAATCCAAGGAAAATCCAGCAAGTCACAAATGCATATTGTGATCACCTTGCAAAGCCTCATGTTAATTAAACTCCTTTTGGTTCACCAAAATACCCCAAAACCCTCTCTGACCAGAATCAAATATGAACAACTTTGTACTACCAACTTTCTCTCCTTGACCCCAACTTTTGTGAGCATGTTCACATGACCAAATGAGGCCACTACACCAAGTGGTTCATCAAGGAGAAGTGATTTGCTCAACTAGATCTACACAAGTTCATTTCTGCTAATTTATAGGGTTTACTAAAGTTGCATTGGCAACTTTGCACAAATAAAGTTGTATTAGACGAAATTGCTGAAGAAGAAGAAGAAGGAGAAGGATTTGAAAAACTTGAAGACCAAGCCAATCAAGGCAAGCAGCCCTTTGACCATGTCACCCCTCTTGTTCACCGGTACCCTTTTTCTGATTGCATGATGATGAAATATGACGGTGGTAAAACTTGTTGTGAACCACCCCATGATGCATACCCCTACTCATGACCTTACCTTGTTCATGATTGCATTTTCAAGAGACTATTTGATGCATAATGATGCATGTGTACCATGAACTATTCATGGTTACATTCTTTCGAAAACCCCATCGGGTGCCCCTAATGCCCTTGGGAGATGTTGAATTAATGTCACCACTTGAGGATGAAGTGGTGTACCGGAGAGAGCTTTTGGTGTGTGTGTGTAAAATGATGGATTAGATTTATGTGTGATTGCCGTCCCAACCAAACATGTGCAACCACTCTACCCCTTTAGGGGACGGGGCATTATTGATTACTTAGGCTGATACTAGCATGGTGCCCACATTACTAGTGACGGGGGTGACTTGAGGTCACTCGGGACGGGGTCGTGCTTGGATAGGCGGCCATGACTGTTTTCACAGGGCACCGGACACATCGTTGGTCCCTTCATGTATCCGTAATAATATGAAAAGGGCAGAGTCCCACGATCTTTTGCTTATACACGAGGGCCGTGTATCAACGAGTGGACCCTATGTTAGTATCGTCTAGGGAAAGGTAATGATCGGGTGCTTCCCCCGAGTACTTGAGGTACTGCGGGATCATGGATGACATGAAAGCTTCCCGGATCTTGTGGGTAAAGTGCACAACCTCTGCAGAGTGTCAAACTATTCGAATAGCCATGTCCATGGTCATGGACAGTTGGGAGGTGCTACTTAAACTATCTCCAGGAATTTTACAATCTCGGTGCATGTGTGTGTGGAAGAGAACTATTTGTGTCAAGGTGGTGACTTGACATGTTGAATGAAATGGCATTTATCCAAACCCTATTTATGTTGATATCTGTAACATGTTCTCAAGGTTACCCATGTTCATTGATGCATATCACCAGTCGATAAGACATCTCGACTAGCTTGAAGCTAGGTTTCTTACTTGTTGTACAGTTGCATTGTTACTTTGAACCAAATCATGGGTTGCTTGCGAGTACATTCAAAGTACTCATTGGCTTGCCACTGGTTATTTAATTGGCCAGGCATGGAAGAGCAGGAGTTCGAAGAAGAGTTCTTTGGAGACGAACATGCGAACTAGGACGTTTCCTAGTCAGAATGCCTATAGGGTTAAGGCAGATGGCATGGGTTCTACTTACCGACGAAGATTTCCGCCGCTTAAGTTTATTTGGTATTCAGCCCTGGTGGCTTTATCTATGTAAGACTTGACCATAATGGTCATAATTTGTGTGAGACGGTATGTAAGGATGTAAGACTCTTGTTATTCAGCTTCTGTGTGTGTTCAGTGAGCATTGATCTCTGGGATCACTGTACACGTGCATTCAGTGATCACGACTTGTGAGTCGGGGTCCCCACAGAGCTGGTATCAGAGCCATCCTGACTGTAGGAAGCCTTAGTTAGCATGGGCGTTAGATAGGACAAAACCCGTTTTGCAAAACCCTTTATACTCCTCTTCTTTTCTGAGATTTCCCAAACCTAAGGGATATTTTTCCTTAATCACCTCTCCTATTCAACTTTTGTAGATGGCCGCCGCCCCCTTGAGACTCCTTATGACAGGGTTTCCATCACTCCTAAAAGACTGCCTCCAACAATGCCACTATCCCTTACTGTCCATATACACCCTGCACGAACTAGAAAATGATGTGTTCGAGAAGGAGTTCTACGCCAAGGTTTTTGTGCCTGCCAAGACCTCGCCTCAGGGGTGGTTCTTTGTTGGACCACCGACGCCAACAGGAGACCTATCCATTCAGCAAGTGGCATACGAAGCACTCCTCCGTCTTCAAGACCTCCTCCCATAAATGAAAGAAGAACATGCCACCCGCTACCTGCCTGGCAAGAGCGGATTTGGAGCTCCGACTCAAGTGATGATTTACCTAGAAGACGAGGATCCAGCCCTCAAGTACCAGATCCGTTTCGTCAACGCAGGAGACTACCTTCTACGCCACCTTACCGAAGCATTTCTCAAGGCTCGCCAAGATCTCCCTTCACTTCTGCACCTCCACTGCCTCGAGAAGAAGAAGGTGGTCGAGCAGGAACAGCAAATCACTGCCCTAGAAACCACATTTCTAATCAGGAGCAGAAAATCAAGGAACTTCAGAAAGCTCGCAACCAAACCCCACGCAAAAGGCATATGAATGGATTTCCATATCCACCTCATAGAGGATCATCGTTAGGCCCCCGACGACAATACCGAAGACTGAATAGCAACCCTTTTGCTTTCGTCACATGTCACGGGTGTGGTGAACTCAGGCATATTAATAGGATGTGTCCCAACAAGCAGCCGACTGTCGCATGTCCATTGGCACCCAGGAGAACCTAGAAGCTGAAGACCCAACGCCTTTCTCTCAAAGTGATGAAGCAAGCACGACTACTGAATCGGAGGACCCCTAGGGTAGGATGAGTCATGTACCCCCTATGCGCAGTCGAGTCCATATGATGGTTCAAATGAAACCATGTTGAGTGTTGCTTGTTCTTATCTGTTTGTGTTTCGATATAGTTCGCACTTATGCCTTACGCAGCATGTATGCGATATATCACCTATCTTATCTTAATGGAATTGTGTGTGGCCTTTTTACACCTGTTTGTTTGCACTTGCACTATAGAAACCCTTTAGGCATCCCCCTCCTCTATGCTACTTTTCCCTCTCATCTATCTCCTCAACTGAAGACTGGCAAGGCAAGATACACCAATGATTCTAATTCGGCAACCAGCTAGCACTGAAGGCCTTTTCTACAACCTCCTCGACCAAGTGCAACCCTGGAGAGTTATGTTTATCCCTCAACACTGGAAACCCATCCCTAGACCCTTTGAGACTTCACGAGATAACCCAGCTCGAATCCCTAACCAAGTTCTTAACCCACAAAATTGCAAGAGAACCAGCTAAACCTCCGTAACCTTGCACTGATTCATTATGGAACTAGTGGACATAATGAACGAGCACATTATCATCCTAAGGTAGTACCAGGACTGGCGATGCCATAGGGTAGACCTATTTGAGGATACTGATATAGGACAAATGACTTGATGAGTTTATATCAGAGACCTTGAGGAATTATCCGAGACTTTTGGTGGATTATGAGGTTTTCATGTTAGTTGATGAACTTGGTGGGATCATGTGGATAGAGTAGCGTAGCATTCATTTACCGTGGAGTAAATTGGATTTTGTAGGATAATTATGATCGCACGATGAAATTCTTGGAAGTATAAGGATTTGTCTTAGCCAGGAGATATTGATAGAAGATAGCTTACCATGATATTTTGATTAAATGGGTAATCCTAATGGAGTCTAGATGCTGAGTAAGTCTACATGGTTCGGATTAAATTGGATTTATACTAACGATCTCAATAATGATACCATGTTTCTCGGTGGATAATAAACTAGGAGATTGGATTAATTGTCGGGGTTGATTTAGGGATCTATATAAGCCTGACCTCGGGGTTTACTTGACAATGATAAATGGAAATTGGTGGACTGACTATAGTAAAGATAACCCTTTTCAAGTATTTGAGGATTATAGGACATTAGGAGATCATGGGGAACACCATAATCATTGGGTTTGTAGAATTAAATGGATTATGTAGTGATTGATGGAATTTAATGGGCTGTTGGAGTTGATTCATAGGAAGGAAACAATATCTTGGAGTGGCTTACGACGTGTTTCCTTAGGATAGAGGTGCTTTATCTTAGGCCTTGGAAGAATAGGCTGAGCACTTGGATTGTCACGTTCAAGCTTCGCAGCTTCTACCCATAGATTTTTAGGGGTAGACATACATATGAGTTTGGGGATTGTAGACATATATGATTTTGTTAGACCTCCTCTCGAGAATCATGAGGATATGAATCACATGACTGATGATTGAAGTTGACCTATACGAAATGATGCTATCAGTGATATGATGTGATTTGTTTAAAGGACTAGATAGCACAATTGGCATCTCACGAACTGTGCTCAAGGATGGGATGATAAACATTCACTCGCACACTAGAATCCTTGAAACCCTTACACCCTACGAAGCCACAACATGGTCGCATCCTGACCTTGGGCTTTGGCTCTAGATCGATAAGACCTTGGCCAATGCTCAACCATGACCATCACCAATGCCTCCGCCCACTTTACATACCCCATAGACTTCATGGAATGCTTGGACAAGTTAGTTGTCATCTTTCTTTGATTACATACTTGTCTACCCGAAGACGGAAGAAGAATCGTTGAGTTGGTCAAGGAACATCTGAAGATCGTCATGTCTAGGAGGAAGAACTACACCAACCACCACCTTCAAGAAGTATACTTCCACGTCAAAGACCATGTGTATCTACAAGCCACTCCTCTCTAAGGAACCAAGCATTTCCATGACAAGGAGACCCACACCAAGATTCATCGACCCCCTTCAAGATCACTCCAAAAATTTAACAACCCCCTCTGAGATCACTACGAGACGAAGAGAAGACAGTTACCAGCTGGAGTTGCCACCTGAGTTACCTGATGTGCACAACGCTTTCCGTGCATCACAACCCCGGAAGTGTTTCCAACTTCCTAACTTGCCTGATCTCTACGAGGGCATTAGCCACCGAGCCATCGACCCCTAGCTCAATCTAACCTACCGCGAGCTACCCATTAGCAACCTGGATCAAGAAGAGCGTCATACACGAAGCCACACTATCAAGTACTTCAAGCTCAATGGAGCACTACACGGAAGCAGAAGCAACATGAGGACTTGAAGACTACCCCAGATCCAAGTTTGTGTATCCCTTTCCGCGCCTAGTTTGGGAATCTCGGGGACGAGATTGTTGTAAGGGGGTAGGTGCATCACACGCCCGATTTCCATGGCACAACACTTAAGATGATAAATCATGATAAAATGTGGTTTGGCAAAAACTTTTGCATTATTTGACTTTTTATTTGGAGTTGGTTTTCTCTATGTGTTTTTCAAGTGCCCTTTTAAAGTCAACACAACTCCACCTTCTATACTTCATCTCGTTGCACCAAAATTCTGCCCAATGATCATGCCATGTGTATAGTGCAATATAGTATTTTCTTACAAAAATAATTTGGCCATTTTAAAAAATTAGTTTTCCAAAAACCCCTGAATGGAGGTTTGCATTGCAAGTACTTGATTTGGGTTATGAAAAATATTTCAAAAAGTATATTTGAAACCTATTAGACATAGGATTCCCATAAACCACAAAAATATAATTTTAAAAGTTATTTTCATATTTTCTAAAAAAGCTTTTTCTTAAGGCCAGAAATGGTCTTTAATAGGGAAAAATCATTTTATTGTTTTAAAAATATTTGACAAAAATCAAGGAAGCTCAGTGGACATATATTTCCCATATATGAGAGTTTCAACACATGGTCATGTTCAAAATATTGGACAAAACCTCCCAAAACCATTTCTTCCCATTTCAAGGATTTGAAATATTTCTACAGGAAATATTTTCATAAAGATCCAAGGAAAATCCAGCAAGTCACAAATGCATATTGTGATCACCTTACAAAGCCTCATGTCAATTAAAGTCATTTTGGTTCACCAAAATGCCCCAAAACCCTCTCTGACCAGAATCAAAATTGAACAACTTTGTACTGCCAACTTTCTCTCCTTGACCCCAACTTTTGTGAGCATGTTCACATGACCAAATGAGGCCACTACACCAAGTAGTTCATCAAGGAGAAGTGATTTGCTCAACTAGATCTACACAAGTTCATTTCTACTAATTTCTAGGGTTTACTAAAGTTGCATTGGAAACTTTGCCCAAATAAGCTCCAAATTGGTGGAAGGCCCTAATTATATGTGTCATTTCACCCTGTGGAGTCTCATGGCAAATGGAAATCATCTACTTGCCCAAACCATTATCAAACACCTTCTGACACCTTTCCAAAATGCCATTTTTGACCTCTTCCACTAATCTCCGTGGGCTCAACTTTCTGCCACGATCCCTCCTAGTCCCCCTCTAGCACCTGTGTGCTTTGCTGCCCGAGGAAGCAATGGTGAAGGGGGGGAGAACCCCATTTTTCTTCTCTGGATAGTGGACTCCTCCCTCTCTCTCAGCCTCCTTCTCTCCTCTCAGCTTTCCAGAGCATCCAAGGCTCTCCCCAGCTTTTGCCCATGCCCCCTTCAGCTGCCAGACGCAAGTGGACACGCGCGGACGCAGGAAAGCCGCAGATGCCGGCCAAAGTCGCGCTCTGGAGCGCCTGGCAGGGCACCCGACCGTTGACGCCGCGTCTCCCGGCCACCTCGAGCCTCCCCCGCGCGCCAGTCGTTGCCCCTCGACGTCCGCTCCACGGCAGCAGGCCGCCCACTATCTCCCGCGCCCTCCTCTCCCTCCTGCAGCTCGTGCCAGAGCGCCGTCCCGCTCGGCCAATGCTCGCGCCGCTCCTATGGCCCGCTCACAGCTTGCCCCGCTCCTCCTATCTCTCCCTGGCACCCTAGACCACCCCCAGGAACACCCCCGAGCCCTCCATTCCCTCTCTAGAGGCCACCCGCCGATCCCACGGGCACCCGTAGGCCGCGCCTACGGTGAACCTCGGCCAGCCTATAAAAGGCAACCCCGAGCCCCTCTCTCACTTCCTGTCGCTCCCCCACACTCCTAATCCACCTCTCGCACCACTCATTTGTCTCCAGAGCCGCCCAAGCTCGAGCTCGAGCTCCGCCGCCTCGGCTCGTCGGCGTTCGCGCGGTACAGGCCTCCTCCGCCCCCATTTTCTCTCGATCTGGAACCGCGCGGCATCGCTGACCCTTTCCCCTCTCTTCCCCGCTCTTTTTGCAGTCGGGAACGGCCAGAACCATCGATGCCAGAAGCACCTCCGCCGCGTGACCTCGTCTCCGGCGAACCACTACTCCCCTCCGGCCAACTCCGGCACCACCCGAACGGCGACTCCACGCCGAGTCCAACCGTGCCGTCAGCTCGACCCACCATGCCCTGCTTCGCCGCCGGTGAGCACGCCGACCCTCTGGTCGCAAGGTCAGAGATGACAGGCGGGCCCCGCCTGTCATCCTCACCTCTCTCTCGCCCCTCTCTCCCACTGGCAGCTGGGTCCCGTCCGTCGGGTTTAAAACTTTGGCAGCGTGCTTGCTCACCGGGCCTCTTTTCCCCTCCGGGCTCACAGACTTTGTGGCCTTTCGGCCTAGTGGCACATTCCCACTCTTCTTTTTCTTTTTCTGTGAAGTTTCCAAAAATTCCACAGGATAAAATATTTGTCCAAATAAATTAATTCCAACTCCTAAATTCCTAAAGTATTGCAACCTATTTAATGGTGCAACTTTCATTCAAATCCAACAACCTCCCCTTCACTGTAAATATTTAAATCTGATTTTAAGCATTCAAATATATCTTTGTAAATCCATTTCCCCTATTATGCCACTCCAAATCCAAAACTAGGAATTTCACCCTTCTTAGATTTGCCCCTAGTATTTATCAAAAATAAGTTGACATTTTTCTAAGCACTTTGGTTTTTTCTATTTTACTATTGCCTTATTTTCTCATTATTTTCTTGCGACGATTAGATCCCGTATTAGACGAAATTGCTGAAGCAGAAGAAGAAGGAGAAGGATTTGAAGAACTTAAAGACCAAGCTAATCAAGGCAAGCAGCCCTTTGACCATGTCACCCCTCTTGTTCATCGGTACCCTTTTTCCGATTGCATGGTGATGAAATATGACGGTGGTAAAACTTGTTGTGAACCACCCCATGATGCATACCCCTACTCCTGACCTTACCTTGTTCATGATTGCATTTTCAAGAGACTATTTGATGCATAATGATGCATGTGTACCATGAACTCTTCATGGTTACATTCTTTCGAAAACCCCATCGGGTGCCCCTAATGCCCTTGGGAGATGTTGAACTAAGGTCACCACTTGAGGATGAAGTGGTGTACCGGAGAGAGCTTTTGGTGTGTGTGTGTGTAAAATGATGGATTAGATTTATGTGTGATTACCGTCCCAACCAAACATGTGCAACCACTCTACCCCTTTATGGGACGGGGCTTTATTGATTACTTAGGCTGATACTAGCATGATGCCCACATTACTAGTGACGGGGGTGACTTGAGGTCACTCTCGGGACGGGGTCGTGCTTGGATAGGCGGCCATGACTGTTTTCACAGGGCACCGGACACACCATTGGTCCCTTCGTGTATGCGTAATAATTTGAAAAGGGCAGAGTCCCACGATCTTTTGCTTATACATGAGGGCCGTGTATCAACGAGTGGACCCTATGTTAGTGTCGTCTAGGGAAAGGTAATGATCGTGTGCTTCCCCGAGTATTTGAGGTACTGCGGGATCGTGGATGACACGAAAGCTTCCCGGATCTTGTGGGTAAAGTGCACAACCTCTGCAGAGTGTCAAACTATTCGAATAGCCGTGTCCACGGTCATGGACAGTTGGGAGGTGCTACTTAAACTATGTCCAGGAATTTTACAATCTCGGTGCATGTGTGTGTGGAAGAGAACTATTTGTGTCAAGGTGGTGACTTGACATGTTGAATGAAATGGCATTTATCCAAACCCTATTTATGTTGGTATCTATAACATGTTCTCAAGGTTACCCATGTTCATTGATGCATATCTCACCAGTCGATAAGACATCTCGACTAGCTCGAAGCTAGGTTGCTTACTTGTTGTACAGTTGCATTGTTACTTTGAACCAAATCATGGGTTGCTTGCGAGTACATTCAAAGTACTCATTGGCTTGCCACTAGTTATTTAATTGGCCAGGCATGGAAGAGCAGGAGTTCGAAAAAGAGTTCTTTGGAGACGAACATGCAAACTAGGACGTTTCCCAGTCAGAATGCATGTAAGGTTAAGGCAGATGGCATGGGTTCTACTTATCGATGAAGATTTCCGCTGCTTAAGTTTATTTGGTATTCAGCCCTTGTGGCTTTATCTATGTAAGGCATGACCATAATGATCATAATTTGTGTAAGACAGTATGTAAGGATGTAAGACTCTTGTTATTTAGCTTCTGTGTGTGTTCAGTGAGCATTGATCTCTGGGATCACTATACACGTGCATTCGGTGATCACGACTTGTGAGTCGGGGTCCCCACAGCCGGGCGCCCGTTTTGTGTCGCGGAACACTGTACATATTGTTCGGGGTTGTATGTGGAAACCTCGGCCGGACTCCCTGCGGATGGAACCTGAATAGGTGATAAACCTGGACTAGAGACTTGAGTGTTTAGGTAGCTCGTGGTCTACACCCACGTCGGCTTTTGCTTAAAGTCTGCCGAGGACATGTCGTGTGCAGACGCTAAGTGGTGGAAACATGTGTGAAGAAGTACACCCCTGCAGGGTTATAAATGATCTATACGAATAGCCGCGTCCGTGGTAATGGACTTCTGTGTTGCCTATAACAGTTCATAGACAAGTGAAAGTGGATACTGTAAAATGCGCAAGATAAGCGTGAGTGCTATGGATGGCCTTGTCGTAGGGAGACGGGAGCAGATCTATAGTGGTGTATTGATATGGTGAATATGTGGACTCGTGTGCGCCACCTCAAAGAGTTACTTGCATTCGTAGTTCAGGATAGCCACCGAGTCAAAGCTGGCTTGCTGCAGTTAAACTCCACCACCCCCTTTGTTGATACCGATGCATACGTAGTTAGTTCTGATGTAAGTCTTGCTGGTACATTTGTACTCACGTTTGCCTATTTTATGTTTTTGCAGAGAGACGTCAGTCTCGCTAGTAGTTCCGCGTGGACTTCGACGTTTAGCTTGTTACCTCAGCTATGATCTTGTGCCCTCGGCAGGGTCTTGTAGATAGTCAGGCTTCTCAGCCTTCTTCATTTGTAGTTGTCTGTACTCAGACAAGTTAAGCTTCCGCATGTGCTTGTTGTTTGTATGCTCTGTATGTTGGGGTCATGATACCCATGTTTGTAATACTTGGCTCCTCGAAGCCTATTGAATAAATACTTGAGTCGTAGAGTTATCTTGTGATGACATGTTGTATTTACACATATCGAGCATATTGTGTGTATGATTGAAATGCTGGGTATGTGTGGGATCCGACAACCTAGTTGTTTATCCTTGGTAGCCTCTCTTATGGGGAAATATAGTCTTGTGCTTCCATGAGCCATAGTAGTCCGCTACAGCCCGGCTCATCGGAGTCCTGCTAGCCCAGCACAACTGCTCCGGAACACTTGACTGACCGGCATGTGATTCACTTCGTTCTTGTGTCTGTTCCTTCGGGGAAATGTCACGGGGTGACATCCGGAGTCCTGCCTAGCCTGCTACTGCCCGGGTTCCCAAAGTCCTGTTAGCCCAGTGCTACAGCCCGGATTCGCATGCTGCTGACCAACATGCTCGATGTTGATTCATGTATGCCTGTCCCCGTAAATTAGTGCCACTTTGGGTTCACGACTAGTCATGTCGGCCCGGGTTCTCTGTCATATGGATGCTAGCGACACTATCATATACGTGAGCTAAAAGGCGCAAACGGTCCCGGGCCATGGAAAGGCGACACCCGTGGGAATACCGTGCGTGAGGCCGCAAAGTGATATGAGGTGTTATAGGCTAGATCGGTGTGACTTAGAATCAGGGTCCTGACAGCTTCCTTATTGAAGATTCAAAAAGTCGTCAAGCCTTAGGACGCATCATGTGGCTGTAGGGTTAGGGGACCTCATGAGGTGTCACACCTCGCGTGAGCCCTCGAGCACGGGCTGGTCGCCACTAGTACGTCATGTTGCAAAGCCTGGAGGCACGGACTTAAAAGGACGTGCGTGCCCATGATCTCGTTTTAGAGCGTCGCGTGAGGATTAAGACGCCAAAGGCTAGGGCACCAAGGCTTTGGTGAGGTGCGTTCGTGGGCGAGCCCAAGCGCAAGCACCGTGCCGAGCCCCCATGCAAAGGGCGCGCGAGGGAGAGCGACGGGCAACCATCACTCTCCCTAGGACAAGATCGGAGATAACGAGCGCTGCGGGGGAAAAAATTCCCAACCCTTGCAAATAAAATACGTGAAAGCTCCGGATTTCATTTCAAGAAGTTGCAAATCAGCTACAGAAAGCAAGCAAATGAATAGCCGTGTTCGACACCTACACTTGTCTTCTGGTCTTCCCACCAGCGCGGAGCATGGGGCCTCCACTAGGAGGTGGGTGGGAGCACCCATGAGGACCAGGGGTGGCACTCAGGAGACTCCAGGGCATGCATGGCCCCAACTCATTATTACGTGAGAGTGTCACGAGCGGAGACTTGAGAGGTGCATGGCCTTGATCGTAGATGCTGGATGTTCAAGACGTTCTGGATGGGGACCCCGTCCTGCGTCTCGAGGCACGCAGCGCCAGGCCTAGAGACACGGGCGATCCTGAACGGGCCCTCCCACATAGGCGAGAGCTTGTGAAGCCCCTCCCTTGAGAGCACCCGCCTCAGGACGAGGTCACCCACCTCTAGGCTCCTGGAGCGGACGCTATACGGGAGTGATACCACCACAGTGCCTGCTGGTACCTCACGGAGCGGAGCGGGGCCTGGTGGCGGCCCTCCTCCCACAGCATGAGGTCCATTCCCCGCAAGGCATCCTGGCATGCCTCGTCAACCGCCAAGACACGCGGGGAGCGATGTCTGACCTCATGAGGGAGGACGCCTCAGCCCCGTGGGCTTGGTCGCGGTGGTGCGGATGGACCACAGCACACTAGTGCTCAGCGAGCCAGCCCCTGCCGTGGGCCTCGAGTTTCTTATTGAAGCTCCTCACCTTGAGGCCCCTTAGGACCTCCGTGTTGGGGCGCTCAGCTTGGTCGTTGCTCCATGGGTGTGCCACCAAAGCGTAACATATCTACGTTTCAAGCTTAGGAAAATATATTTTGAAATGGTTGCTCGTGAACTGAGAGCCATTGTCAGTGATGATACGATTGGGGACCCCAAAACGCTTCACGAGGCCCTTGATGAACTTGACGGCCAAGCCAGCTGGAATGGTGCGCACGGCCTCCAGCTGGAATGGTGAACTTGTCGATGGCGACGTAGAGGTAGCGATAGCCCTGGGCGCTCAGGAAACGGGCCCAAGATATCCAGCCCCTAGACCGCGAATGGCCACGAGTGTGGAATGGTCTGGAGGCCCTGAGCGGGCTGGTGCATTTGCTTGGCATGGAACTAACATGCCTCACAAGATCTCACCAACTTAGTGGCGTCATTGAGCGCCGTGGGCCAGTAGAAACCAATTTGGAACGCCTTTCCCATGATGGTGCGCGATGAGGAGTGATGCCTGTAGTATCCACTGAGGATGTCGGCTAGCAGCTCGCACCACTGCTCCTTGGAGATGCACTGCAGAGAGACATTGTTCGGGCGCCTTCGGTAGAGCTCGCCGTCCTGGATGCAGTACGCGGTGGCCTAGCGGGCCACATGTTCTACATATTCCTCCTTCTCCGGCAGGGTGCCTCGGAGTAGGTACGCCTTGAACTCATCGGTCCAAAACCCCTCTTGAGGTTCGAGCGCGGGAAGCAGGCGGGCCCCCAAGGAGGGTGCCATGGGAAGCTCCTCCCGAGGCAGCGCTGATCCTGTAGTGGGGGAGCCGCTAATGGCTTGAAGAGCCATTCCTCAAAGACGCCAGGATCCTGAGGGTGGCATCGGGATGCCCTCTTGGCAATGCCGTCCGCCTTCTTATTCGTCCCACGTGTGTCGGCGTCCTGGGATCGGGGGTACCTAGACTTGCCTGCCTGCTGCCTAGGGTGCGTCTCGGCCAGCGGCCTAGTACGGCCCACCTTCAGCAGCAACGACTCAAGACTCGCAAGGCGGACGACACCAAGACCTCCTCAGGGGTAGCCTCGCTAGGCTGGCTCCCGAGGAGTGAAGATATCTATGCAAGGGGCACCTCGCGGGGTTCACGTGATGTGTGCCGTGACAACCAGGGTCAGGCGGGCGCCAGCGGGCGCAGTGTGCCAGTTTCCTCTTTGGTGCTAAAGGGGCAAGCGCATGTGAGGAGTCTCGAGGGATCAACCAAAGGTTTCCATATCAGTGCAACAAGACCAAGACCAACAGGACCGCAGGACGGAGGTCATTGTGGAGCCCATGACGGCGTCACTACCAGAGCCTTTGGCAGGCGAAGACCACCTTTTGTCAGGATAGCTTGTACTAGTTGTCTCCCTTCAAAATTGGCTGTTGTGGGATCCCTTCCCACCTAACATTTGGGAAGAGGACCAGGGCCTCTATAAATAGGACTAGCCACCACCCTAGCAGAGGGGGGATCATTCAGACCATCCTCGCACACACAAGCTCACCGAGGTCAAGAACATCTCTCCTCAGGAGGTTGTTCATCCCTTGTACTAGTTCATCCTCAGCCTACAAGGCAATCCACCACACCACACTGGAGTAGGGTATTACACCACAATGGTGGCCTGAACCAGTATAAACTCTCGTGTCTCTTGTTCTTTGGGTTCGACGAGCTTGTCCTTGAGATCGTTGCAAGAGTGATTTAGGGAGAGAGAGATCTTCGTGCGCACCCAGTGTTCGAACCTCAAGGGTTTGCCGGAACCCATAATCTGACATTTCGCGCGCTAGGTAGGGGTGTGTTGAAGCCTTTCTTCCGTCAATCCATGCTCCACCGCTCCACCATGTCCATGGCTGACGCTCGCCGAGCCCGTGCTGAGCGCCGGGCCGCCCTCGCCACCCGCCTCACTCAGACGGCGCCCATTGGCGGACCTCTTTGTTGTTCTCCATCACCCGCTGCCAACACTGCCACCGGCCCAGCTGGGAACAAGCAGCAAGCTTCATTGGTGCACCCTTCCATGTGGCGGGATGTACGCACCGCCACCCCGTTGTTGACTCCGGCCGGTTCGTTGTCCCACGCTTGTCGCGCGCCCACGGACACCCATGGCACGTGAGCTCCTGCGTTATCGCCCGGTCGACGGCCTCGACGACAGGCTGGACCCATCGCCGAGCTTGTCAGCGCTGCCGGGGGCTCTCCTGCGTCGTCCCTCTCGCTACCTCGCCCGTCTCTAGCTGCGGGCGATGTAGCCCACGGAGCGCCTCCACCACCTCCGCATCAAGAAGCCGCCCTCGCACCAAGACGCGTAGCCCCGTGGCGCGACCTACCGCGCAGGGCGCCCGCGCACGAAGAAGGAAGCTCCCAAGAAGTCCCTCGGCTGCAAGAAAACGCTCCTACGCTCCCAGCTCCACTACGTCAAGACCGTGTGCCGCCTGTGGCGGCGGCGCGTGGATACCAGGACCAGGCTCCACCTCCACGACGGGCTCAGGTGACTACAGCAGGCTGTCGTGCCTTCACCCCCGAGCTGCACAGCGTCGTCTGGCCCGGCAAGTTCAAGCCAGACATGCCTCCGCTCTACGACGGCACCCCGATCCTGCGGAGTTCCTGCAGCTCTACGAACTGAGCATCGAGGCAGCCAACGGAGCCGAGAAGGTCATGGCGAATTGGTTCCCCATGTCCCTCAAAGATGGCGCGCACTCGTGGCTCCTGAACCTGCCCGTGGGATCGATCTCCTCCTGGGGCGAGATGCGCGAGCGTTTCGTCGCCAACTTCCAGGGCACTCGCGACCGCCTGCTGGCCACAGGCGACCTGTAGCGCATCCAGCAGCAGCCGGGGGAAACCATGCGAAAGTACATCCAACGCTTCAACAGCGTCTGGATCAAGATCCCCATGGTGACGGACGAAGCCATCATCTCCGCGTTCTCCGACGGCGTCCGCGACGTCAAGATGAAGGAGGAGCTCGCCATCCACGAGGAACTATGCACGGCCCTAGAGATGTTCAACATGGCGACCAAGTGCGCGAGGGCTGAGGAAGGGCGCCTTTCCCTCCTCCATCTCCCAGCTGCCGACCAGGAGGACAAGAAGGCCAAGATCAAGGACGTGAAGCGCAAGGGAACTGTCGTGCTCGTGGCAGAGCCGGAGATGAAGCGCGGTCGCGACCACCCTGAGTCATCCAAGGCCAACCGCCCATTTTGCGCCTTCCACAACGTTCACAGCCACAACACCAGCGACTGTCAGTAGCTCAGGGCCATCTGCGATGGGTGCTTCGGTCGACGTCCGAGCTCAACGATCGAGGCTACGGCCGAGGAGGAGGACGAAGTGGAGGACGCTAGGACGACTGCGACCCTCGCCAGGAGTGGCGCGACCGGCCTAGTGAGGACCGCTGGCAGGACCAGCCTCACGAGGGCGCCTGGAGAGACCAACCTCGTGAGGACCGCCCTAAGGGAAACACCAGCCTCCCTTCGTTGCCACCTCCACCAAAAAGGAACGAGGAACATCATTAGGACGAGGGGGCTGGGGCCTTCTAGGAGCCACGCGCCATTGCTTGTATCTTGGGCGGCGCTCAAGCCCCAGCTTCTCAGTGTATCTTCAAGAAGTTTTCTCGCGAGGTGAAAGCAGCTCTCCCCAGGCTCGAGGCCACGCGCCTGCTCAGGTGGTCCAAGTGCGCCATCACCTTCAGCTCGTCAGACCAACTCAAGTGTGCAGCGACTGCCGGCGCCCTCCCGATGCTCTGCTCACCCATCATCAGCAACGTCCAAGTCACCAAGACCCTCATCGACGGCGGTGCAGGGCTCAACGTCTTGTCCGTCGAGACATTCGATAGCCTCCAAGTGCCATACGATCTGCTACAGCCTACCAAGCCTTTCTCAAGGGTAACCGATGGCTCCACCACCCCGATAGGGCAGGTCCGCCTCGCTGTCTCATTCGGCCAGCGTGCAAACTACCGCACTGAGCTCATCGACTTTGACGTCGCCCACATCCGCCTGCCGTACAACGCCATCCTTGGGAATCCAGTCTTAGCCAAGTTTATGGCAGTAACCCACCACGGCTACAACGTTCTCAAAATGCCAGGGAGCGGCGGCATCATCACGGTTCCTTATGAAGAAAGGGATGCGGTGTGTTCCCTCGAGCGCGCTTACCAAGCTGCAGCGGCCGAAGACCCCGACAATGAAGGCACCCTGTACTCTCTTGAGGCCATCCCCAAGAAGAAGATGTCGGCGTTCTGGGAACGGGGGTACCCAGACTTGCCTGCCTGCGGCCTGCGGCGTGGCTCAAGGGGTGGCCCAGCACGACCCGTCTTCATCTGCACAAGCTCAAGACCCTCGCGAGGGGTCAAGCCTCGCGGGGCGGACGATAGGAAGTTTCCTCAGGCACGGCCTCGTTAGGCTGGCTCGCGAGGAGGCGGAGAGATCAAGGCAGGGTACCTCACGAGGTGCCCATGATGCAAGCCATGACGACCAAGAGGCGCCCGGTGGGCGCCCAGCCAGTTGTCCTCATTTCCTCTTTGGTGCAAAGGAGGCAAGCGTAGGCGAGAGCATCAAGCAAAGGCAACCGTTTCGATGCAACAAGACCAAGACTATCACAACGGCAGGAAGGAGGTCATCGTGGAGCCCAAGCCGGCGTCACCGCCAGAGCCTTTGACAGGCGAGGACCAACTTTAGTCAGGATAAGTGTACTAGATGTTCCCCTTCAAAATGGCCAATTGTTGGCGCCCTTCCCGCTCAATATTTGGGAAGAGGCCCAGGGCCTCTGCCTATAAATAGGACTGGCCTCCCACATGGTAGGGGGCGGTGAAAAAGGATCCGGAATCCAAAACAGAGCGAGACGTCAAGCAATCTAGAGAGAGAGAGAGAGAGAGAGAGAGAGAGAGAGAGCGACCAAACTCCCCCTAGCAGTTTGTCGCACCGGCCAAGAACAGACCCTCACGAGGCTGTTCTTCCTTGTATTGTTCATCATGAGCCCTTGAGGCAATCCACCACAACACACACTGGAGTAGGGTATTACACCACAACGGTGGCCGGAACCAGTATAAACCTTGTGTCCCTTGTGTTGCTCTTTGTGTAGTTTAGATCATTGCAAGGCGACGAGGCGCAGGTAGGTAGGGGGTGAGATCTCCGCGTGCACCCCAGAGTTCGAACCTAGAGGGTCTGCCAGAACCCGAAATCCGACAGAAGAAATAGCTTGTAACACCCACGATGCAGCTATATCTCCCACGTGTCGAGGCATGACTTAGAGGCATAACCGCATGGTGGTTTTGTCGCAAGAAGGGTCATCTTCACACAATCCCATGTAATGAACAAGAATGGGATAAATAGTTGGCTTACAAACACCACTTAACACAATACATTAATTAAACATACATCATTTAGAGCACACACATAGTCCGACTACAGACTATTACAAATGAAAAGGAAGACAACCCCAAATGCTAGATCCCCGATCATCCAAACTGGGCACCACTACTGATCATCAGGAAACGAAACACAGTAACGACCAAGTACCTCGTCGAACTCCCACTAGAGCTCGGTTGCGTCACCTGCACTGGTATCATCGGCACCTGCAACTGTTGTGGCAGTATCTGTGAATCACGAGGACTCAGCAATCTCAAAACACGTGAGATCAAGACTATTTAAGCTTATGGGTAGGATGGGGTAATGAGGTGGAGCTACAACAAGCACTAAGCAAATATGGTGGCTAACATACGCAAGTAAGAGCGAGAAGAGAAGCTATGCAACGCTCGTGAAGCTAGCAATGATCAAGAAGTGTTCCTGAAACTACTTACGTTCACACATAACCCAAACCGTGTTCACTTCCCGGACTCCTCCGAGAAGAGACCATCACGGCTAAACACACGGTTGATGCATTTTAATTAAGTCAACTGTTAAGTTCTCTACAACCGGACATTAACAAATTCCCATCTGCCACATAACCACGGGCATGGCTTTCGAAAGATAATACCCTGCAGGGGTGTCCCAACTTAGCCCATCACAAGCTCTCATGATCAGTGAAGGATATTCCTTCTCCCGGAAAGACCCGATCAGTCTCGCAATCCCGGTTAATAGACATTTTGACAATGGTAAAACAAGACCAGCAAGACCACCCGACTGTGCCGACAAATCCCGATAGGAGCTGCACATATCTCGTTCTCAGGGCACACCGGATTGACCAAACTTCCGTTAGGCCAGCCCAGAGTTGCCCCTGGTGGCCACCGGTGGTTGACAGGTTGGACCACCGCTCACGACGAGCACTGGCCTGGGGGGGGGGGGGTAAAATAAGATGACCCTCGGGCTCGCGAAAACCCAAGGGAAAGGCTTAGGTGAGGCAAATGTAAAACCAAGGTTGGGCCTTGCTGGAGGAGTTGTATTCAAAGCGAATTGTCAAGGGGTTCCCATAACCCCGACCATGTAAGGAACGCAAAATCAAGGAACATAACACCGGTATGACGGAAACTAGGGCGGCAAGAGTGGAAGAAAACACCAGGCAAAAGGCCGAGACTTCCACCCTTTACCAAGTATATAGATGCATTAATTAAATAAGAGATATTGTGAAATCCCAAAATATCCATGTTCCAACATGGAACCAACTTCATCTTCACCTGCAACTAGCAATGCTATAAGAAGGGCTGAGCAAAAGCGGGAACTTAGCCAAACAACGGTTTGCTAAGAAAGGATGGTTAGAGGCTTGACATGGCAATATGGGAGGCATGATAAACAAGTGGTAGGTTGCGCGACAGCGATAGAGCGAACAATTAGCAAGCAAAGATAGAAGTGATATCGAGGGTAATGGTCATCTTGCCTGAAATCCCGCTAGGAAGAACAACAAGTCCATGAAGAAGACAAACGGACGTAGTCAAACGGATCCTCACAATCGCAACGTAACCGGAACTATCAAGGAGAAGCGCAACCGGAAAGAAGCAAACAACATGGTAAACCAACAAGCATGATCATGGAAATATGCACAACCAAGTATGATGCATGTCCGGTTTAATAAGGCATGGCATGGCAAAGTGCAACAACAATACTACAAATTAGGTGGAGCTCAATATGCAACGAGTTGCATATCTACGAAACACCACATTCATTTATTTAGTTCTCTCCCGTTTATGTACCTAACAATATTAAATGTTGTTAAACATGGCAAGAGGTAAAGCATACGAAAACTACCTATCTAGGCAAGTTTAAATGAGGCCGGAACAACAAACAACAATTCCGGAAAATCCCCAGGTCCATTTTTCGAATTAGCTACTGTTCTGCCCTAAAACATATTTTAATGTTGTTAAACAGGAAAATAAAGTGCACCATGTTAATCTATGAATTTTTCTGCCCCATTTACATATAAAGTTTATTAAATTTGAAGCTACGGTTATTTAGTTATGAAATAAATCATTTTAGCATGGCATTTATGCAAATTTAAACAAACAACAAGTTTAAACATTTTTAACATGGATGAAAACAGCATATTATGGAACTAGATGGAATTCTAAGCATTTCCATATTAAGTTTGTTCAATTATGACGCATGGTTGTGAAGTTATTATATGCATGAACAACAGGTGATTTTCTGCAAAGCCGTTTTCTCTGGAAATTAGACAAATTCGCATAACTGCAAAAAAACATGAACGGGCCGAAACAGAGGCTGGTCCAACAGTGCTCAGTGGGCGGGGGCTGCTCACCAGGCCTCATGGGCCAGTCGATGGAGGAGGCCGGGCAGGCCGGATCTGGCTTGGGCTGGAGAAGCGCTGGGCCTGCTGCGTCGTGGTCGACGACTCGACCAGATCGAGCCAGGAGATAGTAGACGGAGGGACCTCCTAATCGGCGCTGCAAGCGCTAGCTAGCGCTTCAGGCGCTCACACGCAGTGTGTAGCGGGCCGGACCAATCAACCTTTGGAGAAAACAAATGCAAAGGAAAACGTTCACGTTAATTCGAGAAAAGAGGGGATCGATCTGTGCTTGCCTAAGTAGATGGGTTCGAGTGTTCCACTAGACCAGGCTCAATTTGTTGCTTATTGTCAGGAAATAATCCTATTTGAGCCCGCTTTTAGTACAAACATTAACATAAAGATAACTTTCCTCACGTTGATTAATATGAAAAATAAAAAATCACAAACAAGAAAAAGTTTACAAATTCAAAAATACTCACGGTTTTGAGCAAAAGTTCATGAGTTTTTAAAAAATTCATCAAATTTGAAAAAAGGTTCATCAAACCCAAAAAAAGTTCATTGATTTTGAAAAAAGTTAATTGTTTTTAAAAAAAGTTCATCGAATCCGAAAAAAAGTTCACTGAATCTGAAAAATAGTTCATTGATTTTGAAAAAAATTCATAGAATTTGAAAAAGGTTCATCATTTTTTCAAAAAATGAACATCGAATTGGAAAAAGTTCACCGAATGTGAAAGAAAGTTCACAAATCTGAATAAAAGTTCAATGAGTTGAAAAAAAAGTTCATCAAATTAAAAAAAAGTTCAATGATTTAAAGAAAATTTCACATATTCATCGATTTAAATAAAATTTCCACCAACAAATCAACTTTTAGAAATAGTTCATCAAATTTTAATTAAACATTATTGATTTGGAAAAAGTGCCCGCATTTAGGAAAAGTAAAAAAATGAAAATCGTTAAGGGAAGAAACCAAGAAGAAGAAAAAAAAGAAAAACAAAAAATGAAAGTGGAAAAAAGAGAAACGAAAAAAAAGAGAAGAAAGTAATAAATAAAAGAGAGGAAAGGTTGAGGCTTATCAGATCCTGGTCCATGGCAGGGTGGTTATTCGTACGAATCTCGACTCGTTGGGGAAGGGCGCTATGTTTAACCCCATTGAAAGCGGTTTTTTTAGGAATGAAATACAGTCTAATGGGCCGGCCCAGCACGGGGCGCTACTGGCGCCAGTTTGCGAATTGCATGCAAACGGGCGCCTGCAGCGCTAAATAGGAAACCCCGTCAACGAAAGCGGAACTTGGCGCGGGGCGAAGCAGAAAGAGGACCCCGGTTCAGGTGAAGCTGAGTCAGCGGCAGCGGGGTGCTCTCCGGTGAGGGACTTGGGTGATGGGGAGGACCCAGAATGGCGGAGATGGCCGGGACTCGACGGATCTAGCCAGAGATGCGGTGGCGTCGGATGGAGACGAGACGGGCAGCGCTTGAAGCTTCGGCTATGGCTCCTATGAAGGATCAGAGAGAGGGAGAGAACTATGTGAGAGGGAGAAAAAACAGATGGAGGAAGGAGAAAATAAGGGGAGGCGGAGGTGCTCATCTGCCGGTCACCGGCCACGCGAGGCAGAGCAACACAGGGGTTCGGGCATGCAGCGCACGGGCGGTCCTGGCATCCACGGCGGGGACCTGCGGAGGAACAAGAGAGGAATAAGGGGGATACAAGAGAAGAGAAGGGAGATGGAGATGAAAAGGAGCAGGGGATGGTCGGCGGGACCTGCTGGTGCTGCCGTAGGTGAGGTGGATCGAACGGCACGGCTGCCGGCGGCGCCGGCGTTGCGATAGCCGACGAGGACGAACAGCAGAAGGCCGGCCTTGGAGCGCTGGTGCTCGAGGCGAGGAGAAGTAGGGCGCCATGGTGTACTGCTGCTCCTGCGTGAAGAACACAGGGAAAGGGAGAGAGTTTAGCAATGCGAGATAGAGGGATGGCGAGGGGGAGGCAAGGGACGGCAAGGTTTGGCCTGGTTGTGGTCGCCGGAGGGCGCGTTGGATCGGAAGGAGCAGCGAGCACGAGGGAGCGAGAGGTTCGCGGGGCCTCTGCTTGCGGGAGGCTGGGAGCGAGTCTTCGGGCGTGAACGACGCCGGGGATGGGGATGGCGGGGGCATGGCGACAGACAGCCGGATCTGCGGGCGCGCCCAGAGTCGGTGAGGGAGGTGGAGGGATTGGGTTTGCCTGCGTGAAAATTGCGGGAGGCGGTCGGAGGCTGCGGTGGCGACTGTGGTTGGTGGTTCGATCGGGAGGGGATCGAGAGGTGGAGGCCGGGCGCTGGATCGGATCTAGGAGGATCCCGAGAGTGAAGGGAGTTGGTCTAGTGGCGGCGGAGGGAATGGAAGGATGGAACATCTCCTAGGATCTAGGGTTTGACAATTTAAATAGCTTGGTGGACTAGTTTAGGGGCAAAACGGACCCTCCGGTCAAAATCGAACGGTCGAGAATAAATAAGTAGGGAGTCCAAATAAGAAAACGGAGATGCTTTATAGATGTTTGGGGATGGTCCAAATCCAACGGTGATGACTGAGCGGTTCGAGTTCGGGGCAGCTTTCGGATAAGCGAGGGGGCCGAGAGAGGTCGATGAAGACAAGATGGTTTGAAGGGCTTAGACAAGAGAGAGAAGAGAGCGGTTCGGTTGATCTAAGAGGAGGTCAACGAAGACAAGGAAGAAGTGGTGACTACGACGGGTGCAAGTTTTATGAAAACATTATGACAACGAAATGTCGATGCAATGCGAATGATGCGATGATGAATGCAACAAACAAATAAATAACACAGCTGACACGCAAAACATGGAAGGCGTCTGGAGCGTCGGTCTCGGGGCGTCACACAACTACTCCGCCAAGGGCCTCAGGAGAGCGGTATTTCTAGCGGCACCACCTCCGGACCTGCGCCCGCAGCCGGGGCGCCTCCCTCCCTCGCATAGGAAGGCGCGCCTGGCGCCCTCCTCAGCCTGGGCTCGGGCACCATGTGGAGGCGTGCTTCACGACATGTTTCCCTCAAGAGGGCACAAGGAGTGGAGCGCCTAGTGCTCAGGAGTTCATCACCAAGGCGACCCAGGAGCTTCAAGAGGCAATGACCATACGCGACGACCACCGCCCACCACCCGGCGCAGCCCCCCATCCTTGCGAGGACGGCGGGCTACGCGTCTGCGTCGACATTCCAGGGCTCAGGGCCGCATCCCAGGGACGTTTAGGGCCTTCGCACGTTGGGCAGTGCAAGGGTCCACATCACAGCTATGTTCGCATGCCATTTGGCCTGCCGAACGTGGCTGCCACCTTCAAGTGCCACTTGCGGAGCATTCTGGCGGCTCAGGGGGCCAGGCATCACGCTTTCCTAGTGGAGATGGCCATAGTTCTTTAGGAGCCACCTGGGCCTATGGAGCCTCCTGAGGCTTAGGACCCTGGCAGCTCGTGAGGAGTAGCTTCTCCACCGCGCATCTTGAACTACTCCAAGACCACTCCAACTACGATATCAGGGGACTCTTTCTAGTTCATTCAGTTGGGGGTGCCCCTTGGGCAGCATTATCCCCAAGTCGTACAGGCCTGTCCCTGCGACGTGTATCCTTTTGCATCTTTAGCATTTCTGTTGGGAGCACCTCTCGGGCTGCATTACCCCCAGGCGCTCGGGTCCATCCCAGTGGCATGTATCATTCTTGCATCTATCTGAGCTAACCCACCTCATTGCTTGAGTCATTTCATGATTATCACCTGCTTACCTGTAGCACCTCGCGGCCACCCCCATTGCTGACCGGGCTCCTGCTCATCCCGCAACGGGGGCTACACATGCTGGCACGGTGTTTGTGCTCGGGTTCGTCCCCGTAACTGTAGGACCTTGAAGTATGTCTAGAGGGGGGGGGGGGTGATTAGACTACTTGACCAATAAAAACTTAACCTTTTCCCAATTTTAGAGTTTGGCAGATTTTAGCTATTTTAGGACAAGTCAAGCAATCATCACACAATTCAAGCAAGCATGCAAAGAGTGTATAGGCAGCGGAAATTAAAGCATGCAACTTGCAAGAAAGTAAAGGGAAGGGTTTGGAGGATTCAAACGCAATTGGAACCACAGATGTTTTTGGCGTGCTTCCGATAGGTGGTGCTATCGTACATCCACGTTGATGGAGACTTCAACCCACGAAGGGTAACTACTGCTGAGTCCATGAAGGGCTCCACCCATGAAGGGTCCACGAAGAAGCAACCTTGTCTATCCCACCATGGCCGTCGCCCACGAAGGACTTGCCTCACTAGCGGTAGATCTTCACGAAGTAGGCGATCTCCTTGCCCCTACAGCCTCAGTGCCACCAGCTCCAGCATCTACATCAGCTCCAGCTCCATCTACTTCAACTGAAGCTTTCGTCCTCGGCGTTATCCGGACTCCACCACCAGAAGATCAAGCCTGAGAGTCGATCTAGCACTATGCATTTTCTATGAACTTTTTGGTAACTTGTTGCCAAAGGGGGAGAAAAATGTATAGATCATAGGCTTCGAGAGAGAGAGAGTGTTGCTTTTGTTCTCTCTTGCTTTATTTAGTGGTTTTTCAATCTTTGTTTGCTTTTGGTTGAGATACTATGCTTGTGAGACATTGATGATCATGTGTTTGATCATAAGCTACACATATGCATGCTTGATATTATCCTATCTATCTTATGTGATCACTCACTATGCTTGGTGATGAGTGCATGTATTCATTGTTTATTATTTTGAGCGCTCCACCAAGATGTATGTGACATGGAAGAGTAACCCATGAGCCTAATTCATTGTGCATTTGCAGTGCAAAGAAAATCTAAAACTATGCACAAATTTAGGGGAGCTCTTGCTTATCACATACTTCTCAAAGCGACGATGTTATTTAAATTTTATTATCATTTGTCGAAGCTTTGATCTATATGTTGTCATCAATTACCAAAAGGGGAGATTGAAAGTGCAACTATCCCTAGGTGGTTTTGGTAATTCATAACAACATATAGCTCATTGAGCTAATGCTATTCCAAGACTATTGTTTCAGAAAGCTCAATGAATGGCATGGCATGGATGATGAAAGTCGATCCCTCAAAATCGAGGACAAAGGATTGGCTCAAGCTCAAAAGCTCAAGACTCTTCATTTTACATTTTAGTGATCCAAGATCACATTGAGTCTATAGGAAAAGCCAATACTATCAAGAAGGGATGAGGTGTTGCTTAATGAGCCTGTTGCTTCATGTGCTTAGTGATATGCTCCAAAACCCTCAACTACTTTCCCACATCCACAAATGACCTAAACCTAAAGCCAAAATCGGTCACACCGATTCTTTCTATCCGCGCCACCGATTCAAAGTCATAGCCACTGCCACAAACCCTAAGCAAATCGGTCTTACCGATAGGGATATCCGTCTCACCGAGATGGGGTTGCAATCTCTCTGTTTCCCTTCATAACGTTTCGGTCCAACCGAAGTGAGCGATCGGTCCCACCGAGATTGCAATGTAAACTCTCTGTTTCCTTTTTGTAACATTTCGGTCTCACCGAAAAGAGCAAACCGGTCCCACCGAGTTTACCTGACCAACTCTCTTGAAAGCTTATTACCAAATCGGTCTCACCGAGTTTGTGTAATCGGTCTCACCGAGATTACGTTATGCCCAAACCCTAACCGAATCGGCCTCACCGAGATGCATGTCAGTCCCACCGAAAATCACTAACGGTCACTAGGTTTACTAAATCGGTCCGACCGAGTTTAACGATTCGGTCCCACCAAGTTTGGTAAATTGTGTGTAGCGGTTAGATTTTGTGTGGAGGCTATATATACCTCCACCTCCTCTTCATTCATGGAGAGAGCCATCAGAACCGAACCTACACTTCCAACTTACCATTTCTGAGAGAGAACCACCTACTCATGTGTTGAGGCCAAGATATTCCATTCCTACCATATGAATCTTGATCTCTAGCCTTCCCCAAGTTGCTTTCCACTCAAACCCTGTTTCCAAGTTGCTTTCCATCAGAAGTCCGTCCAACTTGGGGAAGGCTAGAGATCAAGATTCATATGGTAGGAATGGAATATCTTGGCCTCAACACATGAGTAGGTGGTTCTCTCTCAGAAATGGTAAGTTGGAAGTGTAGGTTCGTTCTGATGGCTCTCTCCACTAATGAGGAGGAGGTGGAGGGTATATATAGCCTCCACACAAAATCTAACTGCTACATAATACAATTTACTAATCTCGGGACCTGATCAACAAACTCGGTCAGACCGATTTTAGTAAACCTAGTGACCGTTAGGGTTTTCGGTGGGACTGACTTGCATCTCGGTAGGACCGATATGGTTAGGGTTAGGGCATAACGTAATCTCGGTGAGACCGATTACCAAGTGTTTCGTCGAGATAATCATAAAATGGTCTTTACTAGTGTGCGTAGAGGTGATCTATACATTGTTGATTTCACTAAAAAGGCTCAACCTAAAACTTGCTTCATTACTAAATCCTCAAAAGGCTGGTTATGGCATAGACGATTAGGTCATGTTGGTATGCGAAACCTTGACAAACTTATTAAGGGGAATCATATCCTTGGAGTTAATGATGTCATATTTGATAAGGATAGACTTTGCAGTGCTTGTCAAGTAGGTAAACAGGTTGGAGGAAGGCATCCCGTGAAGAACATCATGACCACGAAGAGGCCACTCAAGCTACTTCACATGGATCTCTTTGGTCCCAACTCTTATAAGAGTCTCGGTGGAAATTCTTTTTGTCTAGTTATAGTTGATGATTTTTCCAGATTTACATGGGTGTTCTTTCTCGATGATAAATCGCAGGTCCAAAAGATCTTCAAAAACTTCGCTAGGAAGGCCCAAAACCAATTTGAAGTGAAGATCAAGAAGGTTCGCAGCGATAACGGAACGGAGTTCAAGAACGCAAATGTGGACACCTTTCTTGACGAAGAAGGGATTTCACACGAGTTCTCAGCTACGTACACACCTCAACAAAATGGAGTTGTTGAGAGGAAGAACCGGACGCTCATCAAAATGGCGAGAACGATGCTTGATGAGTACAAGACGCCAAGCACTTTTTTTGGGCGAAGCGGTTGAGACAGCTTGTCATGCAACAAATCGCTTGTATCTTCACAAGCTACTCGGCAAGACGGCATACGAGCTACTCACCGTAACAAACCCCAAGTTGGATACTTTCGAGTATTCGCTCAAAGTGCTACATTCTTGATAAGCATCGTCGTTCTAAATTTGCTCCTAAGTCTCATGAAGGTTTCCTACTAGGTTATGGCTCAAACTCTCACACTTACCGTGTCTACAACAATTTCACCCGAAAGGTTGAAGAGACGGTAGATGTGAAGTTTGATGAATCTAACGGCTCGCAAGTAGAGCAATTGTCAATTGATGTAGGAGACAAAGATCCTTCGGAAGCAATCCAAGACTTGTCTATTGGCAAGGTCCGTCCAACGGAGGTGAAGGAGAGTACCTCGTCCTTCCAAGTGGAAGCTTCTACTTCACGACAAGGTGAACCAAGAGTTGATACGGAAGCATCCACAAGTGGGACACACCAAGATGAAGAAAACGAGGAAGTGCATAAAAATGAACGTCAACAACCTCCTTCTCCACCACGACAAGAGAATGACAACGCCAACAATGAAGAAGGCCAAGAATAAGAACAAGATGAAGAAGATGTTCAACGAATACCCAAGCAAAAGCTTTCACGAGTTCGAGCAAGAATTGCTAAAGACCATCCCGTCGAGCAAATCTACAATGATATTCAAACCGGGAGAATCACTCGCTCTAAAACTCATTTAGCTAACTTTTGTGAAAACTATTCTTTCATCTCTAGCATTGAACCTGTTGGGGATATAACTACTGAGTGTGAACCGCCCCGGAAGGGCCGGTTCACGCTCGTTCATGATCCAGGCCCATGTGGACGCATGGAGCCCAGAGGCGAATTAAGGTCCATGTATGTAAACCGCCTTAGCGTTATAGCTTGTGTTGTAAGACAGGAAAGGAGAGATCAAGCGGACTCTTGTATGAGCCGGATTGGGACTCTGTAAGCCGATCGAGGCGTCCATCCGTGTATATAAGGGGACGACCACGGCGAGTTAGGGACAGAGATTTCGAGGCTAAGGCAAAGCTATTGCTCCCTAGTCGCCGAAACCATATCAATCACATCACAACTGGACGTAGGTTTTTACCTTCATTGAAGGGGCCGAACCAGTATAATTCCCGTGTCTTGTGTCCGCTTTAACCTCTCTAGGTAAACCCGTACGATGGCCCTAGGACTAAGTCCTTTCATGGGGACTTCTGCCGTGACAAGTCCACGACAGCTTGGCGCCCACCGTGGGGCTATCGCACGATGGTTTGATGATCTTAGAGGGCAAGTTGAAGGACTCGAAGGCTATGCAAAGGGCGGATGACTAAGAGTCGTCGCGGCAAGCTCTACATCGACGATGCGGACTGGGGCCCCGAGGCCGGCTCGGTTGAGTACGGGTACCGGGTCCCCTTTGGCGGCATACACGTGTTTATCGGCAAGATCGGCGAGCCAGAGCCTGGGCTGGACGTCTGCACTGACCTCGTCGAGACGGCTCAACGGGCGAAGAAGAGTCCTGCCCTGGCTAAACCGGCGGTCAAGCATGTTTTCGTGGGAGTCGTCCACGGAGACTACGAGGACGGATCAGCATCTGGTGACGAAACTGTTGTCTACTCTGGCGACGAATCGTCGGCCGGAGAAACTGAGTCTCTATACCAGCTACGAGATGGCCAGATCGGGGGTTGTTCCGACGGAGAGAGTATTCCGGACCCCTTCGATCTACCCCACCGGGTTGGGATCTTCATGGCGACGCAGCGCGGCGCTTCACTCTTCGACCATGGCGCCCCGGTCGCCGGTTCAACAGCGGTGATGGCAGCCGAAGGAGGCCCTGTCGCCCGCCGGCTCAAGTTTTGTCGAGCTCTTGACGCGTTAGGCTGTGCTCTTGGCGGAAGCTAATCCGCCGGATCGGGACCCGCACAACGCGGAGATTGCAAAGGTGAGGGAACAGATCACTAATGCTAAAGCGGACTGGCAGCCGCGGGCGCAAGGATGGCAGCCGAACGGCCGCTTTGGATGCGCAGCTTATAGGCTCGAGCCGACCAGAGCGCGTCACAGGAAGTCATGAAAAGGAAGTACAGGTCCCGTTTACCTTCCGTTTTTGAGGGAAGGGAGCTTTTCAATACCCCAGGGGCAGGGACCAGTAATCCGCCGCCATTGGTAAGCCGGCCGGAAGCACCTGGGGCGGCTGCACCGGTTCAGCCCCGTATGATAGATCTATCTCGCCATCATACCGGTGCGCCCTGCACCGTCTGCACCTCCGGTCACTACTCAACCCGATGGATAACCTCGTGGCGGCGGCGGCGGCACGGTTGGAGGCGATTCCAATTGAAGGCGATTCACCGCAGGCGGTGGAGACACGCCGGGTTAAGGAGCTCCTCAGGACGGCCTTGGCTCAGCAAGAAGCGTACTCGTACAGTCGAGATCGGATCCACTCCACCCCCCGCCCGAGCCGGAGCTACAACCGACGCGTCGATGAACCGGCCGTATCGAGCAATGCGCAGCGTGGTCCGCCTCGCGGCAACAATCCGGCAGGCGGCTTTGAAGATGCTCAAGTGGTAGTGGACCGCGCCAGGCACGTAGGGAGGCCGAGTTAGTAGCACAAGCGGAGGATCATCCGCCGCGCCCGGTTTGACCGACCACCTTCGAACCAGGGTCACGTCCGGCTCTTTGGGGTGCCTTGCCTTGTCCCCGCTTTACGCAACGTCACGATTGCCCAAGGACTTCAAGGCCACGCAAGGTGCCGAATTATACCGCCGACTTGGCTCCAGAGGCGTGGATAGAAAGCTACGAGATGGCCATGGAGATGCTAGACGTGGATGAAGCCGCATGTGCGAAGTACTTCACAATGATGCTAGAAGGTACGGCCCGGACTTGGTTAAAAAACTTGCCGCCCAACTCCATCAGCTCGTGGACCCAGTTGCGGACCCGGTTCATCCAAAATTTCAAAGACACCTGTAAGCAGCCCATGTCGGTGGTGGATCTGGCAGCTTGTGTCCAGCGGAGGGAGAGTCTACAACCCATTGGGTGCGCCGCGTTTCGAAGTTTTACATTCTTCGCACCGGATCAACCCTGATTCCGCGATCTTGACCTTAGAAGCCAATTGCCGGTTCGAGCCATTGAAATTGAAGCTGGGTCGCATGAAGCATTTTTGCCATGACATGGGCACTCTAATGGGCGTGTTGGTAAAATACGCTGATTCTGATAGTACCAAGGATCCCGAATCTGATAATGATGAAGTGGGGAAGGGAAAAGCGAATCTATGTACCTCCAGTGGTCCAAAGAAGACCATTTGGCGAGCAATGGAGGGAACAAAGCGCAGTTTAACGACAACACGGGTTTCAGAGCCAACACCAATGCGCAGGACAAGGGTCAGCAGGCGCGAGGGCAGGCAATCAAACCGGGCGGTCACAATCCGGATCGTTTGAACTTCATATTAAATCAACCTTGTCCGAAGCACGGGACGAAGGAGGTACCAAATAACCACCTTTGGAAGGATTGTTATATTATGCAGGAGTTTAAAACTCCAACTCTTTCCGGTATGATCAAGGGACCGCGGCGGTTCCGGATCCGCCCGGTTACGATGGAGGAAATTCCGCCCGGATTCGTGGTAATCCGGCGGGCAAGGCAATCAGAATAATCAAGGTAATCAGAGCAGTCAGAACCAAGGGGGCTACAATCAACAGCAGCAGCAGTCGGGTTATCAGAGCAACCCAAAGCAGTTGAATGGGGGGCAGTACCACGTCTTTACCACCAGTTTGGACCGACGGGACCGAAAACTTCAGAGGCGGGCGGTCAGTGTTGTTGAACCGGCTGCGCCGCATTACCTACGCTGGTCCGAGCAGCCGATTGTGTGGAGCAGAGAGGATCATCCTCCCCGGGTTTACAATCCGGTCGATTAGCCTTGGTGGTGGCACCCCGTAGGAGGGTACAAGTTTACCAAGGTTCTTATGGATGGAGGAAGCAGCATCAACATCCCGTACTACGAGACTTTCCGCGTATGGGGTTAACAGATAGGCATCTTAGGCCGTCCAAAGACGGTGTTCCACGGAGTGGTGCACTGTAAGTCAGCGTACCGGTCGGTAAGATAGTTCTGGAGGTGACCTTTGGGGACCGAACATGACTCTAATAGAAACGTTGACGTTTGAGGTGGTAAAATTCAAAGCCCTTACCACGCCCTCTTTGGGCGGCCGCTTATGCTAAATTTATGGCACGGCCCTGTTATGTTTACTTACAGCTGAAAATGCCGGGTCACAAAGGAACGATAACGGTTCATGGAGCCGCCGGATCGCTCTAGAGTGCGAGGAAGGTGATGCGGCTTACGCAGAGTCGGTTTGTGCCACGGAAGAGTTAAAGTATTATAAAGATAATGTTGATCCGGCGGATATGACCCCTTTGAAGAAGCCAACTACAGAGCATGATCCGGACTTGAAGTTCAAATCGGCGGCTGAGACGAAGCTTGTTGATTTTGTCCGATTCGTCCAAACAGTTCACCATCAGTGCCAACCTGGATCCGAAATAGGAAAGCGCGCTCATCGAGTTCATCCGTGAGAATCGGGACATTTTTGCATGGAAGCCGTCGACATGCGGGTGTACCGAGGGAGCTCGCCGAGCACACTCTTAATGTTGACCGAAATACAGACCGGTAAAACAGTTTCTTCGCCCGGTTTAATGAGGAAAGGCGCAAGGCCATCGGAGAAGAAGTTGCTAGGCTGTTGGCAGCAGGGTTTATCATCGAAGTCTTTCATCCAGAGTGGCTCGCCAACCCGGTTCTGGTCCTTAAAAGAATGGCACTTGGCGACATGTGCGTAGATTACACAGATCTTAACAAAGCTTGTCCAGAGATCCTTTCGCCTCCCCCGCATTGATCAGATTATTGATGCGACGGCGGGTTGTGAGCGTTTGAGCTTTCTGGATGCGTATTCCGGTTATCATCAGATTAAGATGGCGGTTAAAGACCAGGAGAAAACGGCGTTTATCACCCCTTTTGGAGCCTTCTGCTATGTGTCCATGCCTTTTGGGCTCAAGAGCGCCCGAGCAACTTATCGGCGTTAAATGCATGTAATTGTTTACATAAACAGATCGGCCGTAATGTGCACGCTTACGTGGATGATATCGTGCTGAAATCAAGGCAGAAGGAAACGTTGATTGAGGATTTAAGGGAAACCTTCGACAACTTGCGGGTGTACAAGATGATGCTCAACCTCGCCAAGTGCGTCTTTGGTGTTCCAAAGCAGCAAATTGTTGGGTTTTCTCGTGTCTAGCGGGGATTGAGGCTAATCCGGAGAAAATTACAGCTATCACCTCCTTAGCCAAGCCAAAATGCATCAACGATGTCCAACGCTGGCAGGCCGGATTGCCGCGCTTAAGCCGGTTTATCGATCGCCTAGGTGAGAAGGCCATCCCTTTGTACCGAGATCTTTGAAGAAGACGGATCAATTAAATGCAGAGTTCAGGCCGATGAGGCATTGGAGGACTTAAGCGGCAGGTGGCCAACCCGCTTTGTTCTTGCTGCCCCTATTGACGAGGAGCCGCTCTGTTATATGTTGTCGCCAATGCTAGGGCAGTGAGTGTGGCCATTGTTGTGGATTGCAAGGAGGCAGGGAAGGAGTATCCGGTTCAGCGTCCATTTTAATAAATAAGTGAGGTTCTCATTGAATCTAATCAAAGATATACACATTGGCGAGAATTTGGTATATGGGGTTTTTATGGCAAGCGGAAGCTGAAGCAATATTTCCAAGGGCACCCCATCACGGTGGTCGATTCGGCTCCTTTAGGCGATATCATCTTGAACCAGGAAGCAACCGGCGGATTGCTAAGTGGGCTATAGAGCTTGGGCATACGGTTTAAAGTATGTGCCCCGGACGGCTATAAAGTCTCGAGCACTTGTGGATTTCATTAATGATTGGACGGAGTTGCAAGCACCCGTAAGAGAAGCCGGATCACACCTATTGGACCATCCATTTTGATGGATCCAGCAATTGGAGGGCTCGGGGCTGGAGTCGTATTAACTTCCCCACGAGGTGATAAGTTCTGTTATGTTGTCCTCCTTATGTTCGATTGTACTAACAATGCAGCTGAGTATGAGGCTTTGCTCCATGGCCTCCGGATGGCCAGAGAAATGAACCTCAGCCGGGTTTAATGCTTTGGTGATTCGGACTTAGTGGCCCAGCAGGTATCCGGCACTTGGGACTCCAAAGATCCACTCATGGCTGCATATCGTCGGGAAGTGGACGTTGTTGCGTGACATTTTAAGGGGTACCAGGTGGACCATGTGGATCGTCGGAAGAACGAGGCGGCCGATGCTTTGAGCCGGCCGGGTCCCAGCCAGAACCGGTCCCGCCCAACGTTTTCCTTGACGTGTTGCATAAGCCGTCAGTTAAGCTGCCTGATGAAATTGATTTGGCTATCCCTGATCCGGAGGCTCAATTGGTGGCGGCCTTGCACATCATTCCGGATTGGACGCTCCCTTATTTGGCGTACATGAATCGGGCGAAGTTACGGAGGATGAGACGTTGGCCGGCAGATAGTTCGGCGGTCTAAGTCTATGACCATTGTTAATGGCGAGTTGCACCGTCGCGGCGTGTCGAGGCGTTTCAGCGTTGTGTGTCCCCTCAAGAGGGCCGTGAGATATTGCGAGAGATTCATGAAGGGGATTGTGGTCACCACGCGGTTCAAAATCCTCGTGGCCAAAGCTGTTCGCCATGGCTTCTATTGGTTGACCGCCCATGCCGATGCGGAGGATCTGGTCGACGGTGTGATGGTTGCCAAAAGTTCTCCGGCGTGCTCATGTGCCAGCCCAAGAATTGAGGATGATTCCAATTACTTGGCCGTTTGCGACTTTGGGGGCTGGATATGGTTGGACCTTTCAAACGATCCAAGGACAAAAGACCCACCTGTTGGTAGCGGTGGATAAATTTACCAAGTGGGTCGAGGCGAGCCTGTTAGCAGGTGTGATGCGCCACGGCGGTTCAGTTCATCAAGAGGGTGATTTTCCGGTTTGGGTTTCCGCAAGATCATCACGCATAATGGCACCAATTTGTCCAAAGGAGCTATGAAGGAATTTTGTGAACAGGAGCACATCCGCTTGATGTTTCTTCCGTAGCCCACCCGCAATCCAATGGTCAAGCGGAACGAGCTAATCAGAAATTTTGAAAGGTGTCAAACCCGGCTTATGGTCCCTTTAGAAAGGACGCCGGTGTTGGGTGGAAGAGCTACCATCGGTGATATGGAGTATAAATACTACCCCAACCGATCCACCGGATACACGCCGTTCTTTATGGTCTATGGAGCGGAGGCGGTCCTTCCCGATGATATCCGCCACGACTCGCCCGATAGCAGCTTATGTTGAGGCAGATAGCGAGGCAGCACGGCAAGATGATTTGGATCGACCGGACGAAGAGCGCGATATGGCAGCAAACGCTCGGTGGTCTACCAGCAGGACCTTCGTCGGTATCACAGCCGGCGGGTTAAAACCAGAACCTTTCAGGAAGGAGACTTGGTGCTGCGGCTCATTCAAGATCAGACAGATATGCACAAGCTATCCCCACCTTGGGAAGGGCCTTTTGTGGTAAGTAAGGCTCTATACAACGGGTCCTACTATCTGATTGATGTTCGAGAGCGAAAAGACTCACGCACGCCGAGGAGGAGACCAACAGGCCATGGAACATAGCTCATCTTGACCTTATTATACTTGAGCCATTGGCTCCACTTATGTACATATCAAGGCGATGTATATATTATGAATAAAAGCAATAAACCGGATCCTCGGCTAAAGCGGGTATCTGCTCTGCATAAAGGACCGGTTTGGGTACATGGAGATGATAAATGTAAAGCGGCCTCCGGTTTAACCCTTGGCCTTGTTTTTAGAAATTTTTGTCATTTGGGGGCTTGGTCGTGTCCAGAACCAATGCAACACCTCTTGGCAAAGCGAAAGCCACCGGATCATTTGGGGGCATGGTCACGTCTGAACCAGTCACACCTCTTGGTCGGCCTAAGGCCATAGAATCACTTGGGGCTTTGGTCGAACCCGAACCATCGCAATGCCATTTGATCGGCGTCATGCCACGAGTTCGATTGGGGACTGGCTGACTTGAACCACCGCTACACCGTATAGGGGCTTGGTCATGTCCGACCATGGTAGCGCCATCTGATCCGCTCAAGGCAGCCTTTCCTTGCAAAGTGATTTTCCTCATTGATTTTGCTTCCATGGGGTCTTTATGCCTGTCATTTGGTTTTGTTGGCCTTCTTAAACCGACAAAATTCTTTAAACCGGATTTATGTTCCGCATTCAATACCTTTTTAAAGTTGGCGATTTTTGTTCCGGTTTGATTTTGCTGTTAACATCCCATTATGGAGTAACAGGGGCTTATCATGCAGACACGATTTACACGGTAAATCGGTTTTATACTGTGAAGGACTGTTCTCCGTGATGTTGATGGTTTATAAGGCCTTCACTTCGGGTTTGACTAAAGCCAACTGTGTGCCTAATACTGGCAGGTATGTTCGTATCACATAGCTTTATTCATATACCTCGGTATTATCTCATATCAATATATTGGTATCAGTTTGGCTAGCGGCGTAAACCGCCAAGGCGGTTTAAGAACTTGTGATTGCAGGCAAAATATGTTGCGTGATTTACTACGAAAATAGCGGGTCCCGTCTTGCCATGCAAAAGTTTACAGACTGAGATTGTGCCGGAATTGTTCAAAGAAAGACACTTGCTATCCTATTACAAAGCCTTTTGAGGCCCGGCGTTTCACGCGAAGTTATGCCTTGAAAATTTGAATATGTCGCCCGGCTTGGCGGATTACGCTGCTTCACCGGGTTGGCGCGAGGTGGAGGGCACGGCGCTGGCGTCGGTTCAGCTTCCTCTTCTTCTTCACCCAAAGCCCGGAAGTCATTGGTAGACCGGTCAATCCGGGTTAAGGCACGAAAGACAGCTTCTTCACTTATCAGCTCAGCGGATCAACGTCGAGGCGTAAGTGTGCTTACGGATTGAGGAATCAGGCTCTGCACTTCCGGATGACAAAATCCACCCGTTTGTTGTTTGCGTCATAAAAGATCGGTGAACTTCCAGATTGGCTTCAGCCGCCGATTGACTCGCCAATGACACACTTCCTTTGTAATCCGTTTGAGGGCATCGTTATCGAAGGCTTCGCCGTTCTCTTGGCGCTGGGAAAACCTTTAGCTATGTCACCGGATCAAGATCCGCTATCCATGCCTTGGCACGATCGAGCCAGGGCGCCAGCCCGGGCTGCGGATCGCTTCATCTCTTCAAGCTGTCCCGGAATCATGGACAGCCAGTCCAACATCTCTCTGATCAGGGACGGCGCCGTGTTGTCGTATGAAGTGGCGCATATGGCCCGCTGGGCGCCGGTATATAGCTGTTCAATCAGGGTGTACGAAGCCTTGAGCTTTTTTCGCACGTCAGAGCCCAGATGAGCAATACGCTTGCCTGCACCAGGTTTAGACAGCCCAAGTTAAACCGGCGGAAGCGTTAACACAGGCATATTCAGTATAAATTTACTTACCAAAGACGGCAGAGGTCATGGCATGCACTTGGCGTTTGAGTCCGGTAAGCTCTTCAGTCACCGGTTTAAGGGCCGCCTCCGCTTCCTCCGCCTGTTTTATTAAACCGGCTTTCTCGGTGTCCCAGCTTGACCCGCTTCGGATTTGTACCACTCCTTCAGCTGCTCCATGGTGGTCGTGGCGGTCTTTAGCTCATCCTTGGTTTTGTTGGCTTCGCTATTTGGGTTTCAGTTGGTTCGGAGGTCCTTGAGTTGCACAGCTTCTTTGGTGTATTTCATTACGATGACAAATAAAGCATGTTAGTGGTTTCATTATACAAGTCCCAAGCTTAATACAAGTATTCAACTTGGCACTTGGGGGCTAATGGCTAGTTGATCTCAATTTGCTAAGGAGACGCAACTTAAGTCCCGTTTAACTTTGCAAAATTAAACCGACCCTTGGGGCTACTATGCGATGAAAAGATGAGAAAGGTCAAATTATTACCTCATAGCGGTCCTTCATGCGATTTACTAGACCGGCTTCAAGGTCACGGCTTGTGTAAAGCCGGTTGAAGCCGGAATGAAGTTCTTAGGCGGAGAAATTGTCGTAGCAGACATGTCAGTCTTCCCTTGTCTTTGCCGATAGTAGTGGAACTTTCTTTGATGCTATGCTTGGCTAAAGCGACCGGTTGGCTAGGAGCGGTGTAGCCAAGACTGTCCACAAGAACATCGTCATTTTCAGCGGTCTTGTTTGGGCTTGATGTCATCTTGCTTCGCTCGGCGGTTCAACGGTCACGATCCGCTCGGTGGGCCAGGTTTGGTGGAGCGGCTGTGAGGTTTCCACTTGGACCTCCGGTTCAACTTCTCAAGGGTCAGCAGTATCATCCTTGTACAACTCGCCAGAGCTTTCCTTGGCGGCTTCAGGATTTTCATGTGGCTGTTCTGGGGTTTTTTCCGGATCACCATCCGGAGTAGGATCAAGAGTTTTCGCTTTCTTGCTCAAACGCGCCTTGGTGCTGCAATATTCAGAGTTGGATCAAGACAAATTGACCAAATTAATAGGGAATCGAATTGACAGACAGTAATTACATACCCTGCGGCGATGTTCAGCGGAGGCAGTTGTGTGGTGGATGAACCGCCAGACGAGTTGGAAGAGGCCTGATAATTCGAGTCAGACGGATTGAGAGAACATCGGAAGAAACCTTTTTAGGGATAACGCTTTTCAGGAGAGCAAGTCACCTCTGGGCGGCGCTTCGGATTAAGTGTCTGGTAAACCGGTGAGGTAACCTGTTGACCCTTGTCTTGCGGGTTGTCTGGCGCTCTTCATCTGCTGTGTCTTCAAGAAAAGATTTGGATTCAAATAAGCACAGGAATGGTATTTTTCACTTTCCGGACGGCGCGACGAATTCTCTTAACAGCGCAAGCTCAGATTCGGAAGAAAGAAGGATTACCTCAACAAGCATCGGCATGATCGGGCTTCGACATCATCACAGGAAGAAAAAGTGTCGGTAAAAAGAAGGTAAAGAGGCCAAGCATATGCAAGAAGAAATACAAAGCGGAAAGCCGGTTTATAAGCGGCTCCCTCGTAAATGGCAAAGTTTTACCTCGGCTCGATTCTTCGTCCTCCGCGGTTCGAGAGGACTCGGTGGTCTTTTTCTTGCCAGTTTTCTTAGTGGCCTTGGACTTTGCACGTGGCGCCGGACCGGTCCAGTGCGTTTCCGTATGAGCTTTCAGCACAGGAAGCAGCAAGCATTAGCATATGTCAACAGTATTACGAGCTTGAAAGACAAGAAGAAGAGCTTACCGCCCGGCGGTTTGTTGGCGGCACAAAATGGAGCCAACCCGGTGAGGCTGCAGACGGAGATTGGCTCATCGAGCATCTTCTTGACGATCTCGGTGGTCTCTGTTCGGTTATGGGTAGCTCGTGGCGCCTTTGAGGATCTTTGAGGCTGCCGGTGTACTCGTGCATCAATCCGGCCGGCGGCTCAAGGCAACACGCCCAAGAGACCCAAAGAACGCACAAGATCCACGCCGGTTAGGCCATTGGCCATTAGAGCCCGGAGCTTGATTATTTGTGGCGCGAAGTTTTTCCGTTCCGCGGCGGTTAAGCGTGAAGGCGATGGATGATGGTTCTTGAGCCGGTGAGGACGGTAACTTCGGCAAGGGGTTTTCGTTGGCGGTAGCGGTGTTACAGCGGTAGAACCAAGTTTGGTTCCAATCCTTTGGATGGCTGTGGTGCTTGGCGTGAGGGAAATCGGCTTCCTTCCTCTTACGAATTGAAGCGCCGCCCAGCTCCGTGTTGGGACCATCGAGAAAATTACGTGCGACGGTTCAAATGGAAAAAATCCCGGAACAACTCCACGAGCGGTTCTTCTTGAAGATAGACTTCACAGAAGACTTGAAAGTTGCATATGTTCAAACGGAATTCGGGCCGATATCCTGCGGATGGAGTTGCAACCGGCAAGGGCGCCCCGAAAAACTTTGAACCGGGCGGCGTAACCCCGGTCTAGGTGCTGCATAAACACAATTACTTCCCCGCTCGCGGCTCGGGAGGAAACTTCGCCCTCCGAATACGCCAATGGAGGACGTCTTTTGGAGCCAAACCGCCCGGTGGTAGCGTAGCCGTTGAGCTGCGTCTCGGTGATTTTGGACGGACCCGATTGCAAGCAGCAAATTGAGGAGCCATTCCGGAAGATTAAGGCTGCGAAAGAAAGGAAAACGGTTCACCATTGAACAGGTCAGAGTTACGAGATAATGTTAAACCGGCAATCCGATGAACTGGAAATTCCGGCTTAACTAAGGACTAATGGAGTGACGGATTAGATATCAGTAGTTAAACCGCCAGAGGAGGCAGAGCTGAAAAAAGTTGCTAAGTATAGATGTAAACAGGTTTCCCATGCAAAAGGAAATAATCTAGATCTACCGGGTTCAAGAAGGAAAATTTAGCGACCTATGCGAGACCACCTACAGCGCAGGAAGGTTCGGGCATGTTAAGCGAAGGATCTGAACAAAGGGGAAGATGCCTAGAGTCGGGTAAACGCGAAAGCAGCCGTTTGCATATGAGGAGCGGTACGCTAAGCCGTCTGGCCATGGTGGAACTGGTATGAAGAATCGGCATGAACAGCTCACGAGCTATGAGACGAACCGAAGTTTCGAGATGAGATCTAGGGTTTAAAGAAAACCTTACCGACGGCGGGAACCACGGAGGAGCGCTAAAACTCTGGTAAGATCAGGTTGATGCAGCGGCCGGCCCGGGAAGCGTCGGTCGAAGGTTGAGGGCGACGGCAAGAGCTTCGTGGTCGGCGGGTCGCGAGGAAGAAGAAGAGAGGAAGAAGAAGAAGAGAATGGCCCGACCGGTCTATTTATAAGGGACCGGAGCAATCAACGGGCGCGAGAATCGAGGAGTCAAAAGCGGCGGAAGGTGCAGTGCCGCCTCGATTTCCGGAATGGCATTAAATGCAGGGAATCTTACTGTTTGGATTTCTTTTATTAAGGATGACGTCGGGGCCCTCGACACGCCGAATCGGAAGATGACATCCACGGCGGTTCAAGCATTTGGCGGTTCTGAAAGGAGGAAAGAGATCAAGAGTTTCTTGAGGGTGTGAAGATTAACATGAACCGGTTCAAGTCAATCTGGGCCTAATGTTGGGGATATAACTATCGAGTGTGAACCGCCCGGAGGGCCGGTTCACGCTGCTCATGATCCAGCCCATGTGGGCCTTTGGAGCCCAGGCTAATTAAGGTCCATGTATGTAAACCGCCTTAGCGTTATAGCTTGTGTTGTAAGACAGGAAAGGAGAGATCAAGCGGACTCTTGTATGAGCCGGATTGGGACTCTGTAAGCCGCCAAGGCGTCCATCCGTGTATATAAGGGGACGACCCGTGGCGAAGTTAGGGACAGAGATTTCGAGGCTCGAGCAAAGCTATTGCTCCCTAGTCGCCAAACCATATCAATCACATCACAATCGGACGTAGGTTTTACCTTCATTGAAGGGGCCGAACCAGTATAATTCCCGTGTCTTGTGTCCGCTTTAACCTCTCTAGGTAAACCCGTACAATGGCCCTACGACTAAGTCCTTTCATGAGGACATCTGCCGTGACAAGTCCACGACAGAACCTATGAAGGTCGAAGAAGCATTGGAAGATCCGGATTGGATAAATGCTATGCATGAGCTACACAACTTTGAGAGGAACCAAGTTTGGACATTGGTTGAGAAGCCCGACAACAACCACAACATCATCGGTACCAAATGGGTGTTTCGCAACAAGCAAGATGAAGATGGACAAGTAGTTCGCAAAAAAGCACGTCTCGTCGCCCAAGGCTACACACAAGTCGAAGGTATGGACTATGGTGAGACTTACGCCCCCGTTGCTAGACTTGAGTCCATTCGCATCTTACTTGCCTATGCTAATCACCATGATATGTAGCGACCCGACCCGAATGGATCAAGTTTCTGTGCTTAAGTGTCATCCCTGGATCGGTATGCTGACACACACAGTACTCGAGGATTTATAACAGAGGTAAATCACATGTATAAAGTAACGTAAATACTATTACCTCAATCCAAATAGCGAAAGTAACAAGGTTGTGGATTCCCATCAACACCAACGGCAAAGTTGAGTGTAAAAATCGTAACCCTAACGTATCACTTACTCGTCGTCTGAAAAGTCTGAAACATGAAACGTTGCAGCCCGAAAATGGGTCAGCACATGGAATATGCTGGCAATGTAACACATAGAGACTAATGAAAGAATAAGCCTATACTATATGCATATATGGCTGGTGGAAAGCTCTATGGTTACAGTTTTGCGTAAAGCCAGTTTTTCCCTACTGTAAAGGAATAAATTTATTTGACTATCATGGTGGTTGTTAAACATTGAGAATGGTTGACATCATCCTCAATCCCAATTAAAAGTACTCATTAACAACCCAACAATATTAATTAGAGTAACATGATGAGATTCACTTGATAATCCAAGTACTAGATACTCAAGATGTCCATAACCGGGGACACGGCTAATCATGATTAGTTTATACACTCTGCAGAGGTTTGTGCACTTTTCCCCACAAGACTCGATCTCCTCCGTTTGGTTTCTCGCACTACATGGTGTTTGAGAAACAGATGACCGACACATAGTCTTTCAGAAGTGCTAGCACCTTACATGTGGGTAGACCGTACCAACCTACAACCCCTACATCAGCTAGTCCACCCGTAAGAGTTCGCACAACTTAGTCAACTATGCTAGAGCCCATAGTAGCATGTGGCTGCACACGGAAGTTTCTAGCATGAATAATCTCATGATCCCTTTGAGCCACAGGTGGCGGTCCGAAGAAAAGCAGGCAAGTCTGATGGAAACCAGGTGCCTCAATCCACCCAGGATGTGTGTTTAAGTTGCCACCTTAAATAAACCATTAATTTAACAATCTCACCTGTCATGGAATACACTCACCCAATCCACGTCTACTAGCATAGCATGTCATAATAAGCAAACGTAGAAGTAACTCCCAAGGGTTTGAAAATAAACAGGTAATAGGTACTACCTCAAACTACTTTTCCCAAACCCACAATTTAATTAGATCCTAATCAATGCAATGTTTGAGGATTGATCTAATGCAATAAAACTGGGTAGTAAAAAAAGTATGATCAAAGTTTTACTTGCCTGCAATGTTGATGAAGATGATTCACACTCAAAACTCTTGACGTTTCTACTCGTCACACTCCGGTCAATCTATCGTAAGCAAGCAATAGTAACCACACATAAGCAATCACTCAAAAGATCGGAAAGAACAAAGAAAACAATTCGGAAAACATCAAAACCAAGCAAATAACTCTTGCAACGTAAAACAGTTTCTAACAGTAACCAAATTATGTGAATTTGGCCTTATCAGAAAGTTTATGTCAAGAGCTTTAATTTGCAAAAAGAATCAATTAAATCGGAGTTACGAAACTCAAGTTATGATCAAACGAAGTTCAATTTCAAATCTGTTTGAATTCAAATTTTAAACATGTTTAAGGTGTTTTACTGAATAGAGGAGATCATAACGAAGAAGTGGGCGTTGGTTTCGTTGAATTTGGACCTACGAGTAAAAAGTTATAGCCGTTCGAAGTACAGGGGCTAAATTGTAAATAAAACATCTACAAAGAAGTCCCTGATTAAAACTAACAGAAAAAGAAAAGAACTAAATAACGAACGTTCGCTGCCGAACGTTTAACTAACGAATCCGTTCGCTGTGAAGACCTAACCAGCGAACGTTCTCGAAATAACTATGCTAAAAAGAAAAACCGATCTAATAAAATTAAACCGAACTAAAAGGAAAAAAACCTAAAAAATAAAACAAACCGGGTCGGTTTCTACCGGTTCATGGTGGGTTGCCGTCGAAAACCAGCGGCGGCGTTTAGCGACGGACTCCGGCGAGGGCGGTGCGGCTCCGGCGAACTCGGGGACGGTGGCCCCCGGGTCGGTGACGAGGGCCGGAGACGGCGGCGAGGGGCGGAGACGGCGGCAAGGGGCGAAGGTGGCGGTGGTGGCGGAGTGCGGTGGAGCAGCGACTTCGGCGGCGGTGGCGAGATCCAGTGGCGGCGGCGCTGCGGAGCTGCGGGACGAGGAGGAGAAGGAAGCAGGCCCGGCTCCAGATTTAAGGCGGCGAGACGTGGAGGAGGCGGGGTAAGGCGGCGGCGGTGCAGAATCGAGGCGGACTTCGCCAGTCTTGGCGGCGGGAGTCGTTCCGCATCAGGGACGAGGCGGTCGGGGCGCTGGCTGGGCTGGGCCTTGGCCTGGCCCGATTGGAGCTGGGCCGGCCCAGTCGGCGGAAGAGAGATTTTTTTTATAAACATTTTTTTCCAAACAAACCAAAATAATAAAAACAAAATAAATAATAATCTTATATAGGCATATAATATATCAAAATTTTCAGAAAATGATTTCCTACATGATGAACATTATTCTAGTTTAAAATAAAATCCACAAAAATTCTAATAATTCAAACAGTGCTACTGACCTATTTAAAACCCAATAAAATCATTTTCAAAATACCAAAATGGTTTCAAATTAATTTCTCTCCAATTTTCTGATGTAGGGAATCATGTTACCCTATTTTCCATATATTTTATTTTTGGAGAAAAATATTTTGAATAAAACTCAAATAACTCCAAATTGAAAATAAATTCAAAATAACTTTGAATTTAATTCTTTGAAACTCCCAACTCATATTTCATATGTTTTGAAGAAGTCATTTTATCTTCGCTCGTGAAAATCATTGAGTTGCATAGAGTTTTAGAATTCGAAATATTTTCCGAATGAAATTCAAATATTTTCAACACCCCTTATCATTTAAATAAATGGAAGAAGTCATGTCATCTTCTCTCCAGGGTTTTGTGGAGAAAAAATTTGAATTCACAGAGATCATAAAATGCAAAAATGAAAGTTTGGGAAAGTCCTTTTATTCCCTCTCATTTAACTTTCAAAAAGTTTCGAATTCACTCACTTTCAGTAAATCAATCAAACAATCAATCAAATCTATCTATTTATTATAACATTCCAAAATTTAGAATTTTGGGATGTTACATGATATCACCCTGTACCAAATGGACATTAAAAGTGCTTTTCTAAATGGTGAAATAAAGGAGGAAGTTTATGTTAAACAACCTCCCGGCTTTGTCAATCCTAAGAAACCCAATCATGTTTACAAACTTCACAAAGCTCTTTATGGACTTAAACAAGCTCCTAGATCATGGTATAAATGCTTGACCAAGTTTCTTATTGAAAAAGGCTTTGAAATTTGGAAAATTGATTCTACTCTTTTTACTAAAAGGGTTAATGGTGAACTGTTTGTGTGCCAAATTTATGTTGATGATATTATATTTGGTTCAACTAACCCTCATTTTAGTGAAAAGTTTGGGAAGCTAATGTCAGAGAAGTTTGAGATGTCTATGATGAGTGAACTCAAATTCTTTCTTGGTTTGCAAATCAAGCAAACTAAGGAAGGTACTTTTGTCTCGCAAACAAAGTACACCAAGGACTTATTCAAGAATTTCAATATGCAAGAATGCAAAGGTATTACTACACCCATGCCTACTAGTGGACATCTTGACTTAACCAAAGATGGTGAACCGGTTGATCAAAAGGTTTATCGCTCTATGATTGGTTCATTGTTATATCTATGTGCTTCACGTCCCGATATTATGCTAAGTGTCTGCATGTGTGCATGATATCAAGCTGCCCCTAAAGAATGTCATCTTAAGGCCGTGAAAAGGATAGTGAGATACTTAATCCATACACCAAATTTTGGCATTTGGTATCCTAAGAGGGCCTCTTTCGATCTTGTTGGCTATTCCGACTGGACTATGCCGAGACAAGGTTGATAGAAAGTCCACTTGGTACTTGCCAATTTCTTGGTAGATCTCTTGTGTCTTGGTCCTCCAAGAAACAAAACTCGATATCCTTATCCACCTTGAAGCTGAATATATTGCCGCTGGTTCATGTTGTGCTCAATTACTTTGGATGACCCAAACTCTTAAAGATTATGGGATATATGTGAGACATGTTCCATTGCTTTGTGATAATGAAAGTGCTATCAAAATTGGTCATAATCCTATGCAGCATTCTCGAACTAAGCATATTGAAGTTCGTCATCAATTCATTCGAGATCATGTTGCTAAGGGTGACATTGATCTTAAGCATGTTCGCACCGAAAAGCAATTAGCGGATATATTCACTAAACCTCTTGAAGAGAAAGTGTTTTGTAGGATAAGAGGAGAATTGAACATCATTGATGTTTCAAACTTGGAGTAGAAACTCCATTGTATACATGCAAGACATGAGCTTATGACTAATCCTTGATATTTCTCTTATGATGAAAAACTTATGTCTTGGATATATTTGTATCTTGCATGTTATCTAACCCATGTAGGTAGATGGATTCAAATTCCAAGTGGTGATCCAAATTCTTGATGAGCTACATCAACCTTGAGGAACCCACGCAAGTTCAACTACATGGACAACACCACCAACCAAGGTACGTTATTCCATATTAGAGAAGCTTTACTCCGAGTCATGAGTTAAAGCAACTCGACAAGATGTGAATACATCAAGATGCTTAAACGAAAAATGGCAACCCCATTTTGAGCTTAAGCGATGAGTATGGCCTATGATCAAGTGATCTCACTTGACTCCTAAGTCAATATACTCTAGCATAGGTGATGTCACGACCATCTCTAGATGAAGTTCTCCTGTGTTCTTTTCTGAGTTTTTGCATTTGTCTCATGCATTTGTGTTTCCCCTTTCAAAAAAACTTCATCTAGATTTCTTTCTGTTTTCTCTGCATTTTCCGCATCTAATTCTTTTGCATATCTTTCAGTTAATTCCTTGCAAATCTTTGAGAGATCTTACTAGTCTAGTGAGCTGAGGTGACAAGTGTTCTCTCTCGATGAACTCGGTTACACCAATTTGTTACTTTCGGTCCAACGAATCTTTTCGCATACGACCAAAGCATACCACTCGGTGCCACCGATTTCATAACAGGAAAAACTCTTTGCCACATATTCTGTGTTTCTTCTGATCCAGCTCCACTCAATGAATCTTGTCCTCTACAAGCATCACATTTTCATCATTGCTTTGTTCTGTGTCTCAAGGACCAAACCCATTCGATGCACTCGAAGACCCTTCTTGGAAATTGATGTCAAAGGGGAGAGATAGAACATCAAAGCTTATCATTTGGAGATAGAGAGAAAGAACATCAAAACTTATCACCTTTCTTCTTAAGGGAGAGAGAGACCTTCTAGGGGAGAGACCCTCAAAAGACGAGAGAGATCTCCAGGGGGAGAGGATACTTAAGTAGAAAGTATTTCTCAATGATCCCAGATGCTTGGTGTTCAAGAGGAGAGATGTCCACATGTATTCATGAGGGGAGAGACATGTTCATATGATCTGTTGTGCTCAATTTTGCATTAGCACACATTAGCTCTGAACTTTAGCTCTGATCATCATTCATATCTTTTAGCTCTGTTTTCCTTCAGCTCTGATTTTCTGTTCCCTATCTTCTCCCAGTATCCCATGTTAGATTCAGGGGGAGCAAGACATCTAAGGGAAAGAGATCATTTAAATTCATTTCATATCTTTACTCTTGGGGACATGTCTAATCCAATGTGGTACTCAGTACTCACTCTCTACATGTCATCCCAGTTTTGGTATTCTTGTGGTTTCTTCTGTTTACTCTGGCGAGTAGATGCATCTGTGTTACCTAACCTTGTTTACGCAGGTTCATTCCATCCTAAGACAACTCAAGACCACAAGGTAAGTATATGCATCACAATCATGTGTATGAGGAATTCTTGCTGATGTACATACTGTTTGCAAGAAGGACTCATGGGCATGAAGGTATTCGCTTTAATACTTTTTATGCTGATGCATATAGCCAAGATACATGTAACACATTGCCTGCTCTATCATGGTTATGCTATCACATGCTTCTATATTTCATATTCACATGATTGCATACATGTAGGGGGAGCCTATGCTTGTTACATGTCTTTCCAAAGCTTTACTTGCTATTCTTTCTATCTTTATCTTAAGCTTTGTTGTATGTTGCCATCAATTACCAACAAGGGGGAGTTTGAAAGCACAAGTGCTCCCTAGGTGGTTTTGGTAATTAATGACAACATATCTCTTGTTGGACTAACACTTTTATCTAGTATGTTTCAGATAAGTTCAACAATGGAGTGGCATGGACTAAAGGATGTGGGAACTACTTCAAGATGCTAAGGACAAAGGATTGGCTAAAGCTTCAAGCTCAAGACTCTTCATTTTACATTTTAGTGATCCAAGATCACATTGAGTCTATAGGAAAAGCCAATACTGTCAAGGAGGGATGAGGTGTTGTTTAATGAGCCTCTTGCTTCAAAGTGCTTAGTGATATGCTCCAAATACCCTCAACTACTTTCCCACTTCCACACATATGCCCTAAACCTAAAGTCAAGCTCGGCCCCACTGATTCTTTCTATCCGACGCCACTGAGTTTGGATGTCTTAGCCACTGCCACAAACCCTAGGCAAATCGGTCTCACCGATAGGGATCTCGGTCTCACCGAGATGGGGTTGTAATCTCTTTGTGTATGTCCATTATCAAAATCGGTCTCACCGAGTTTGAGCAATCGGTACTACCGAGATTACAATGCAAACTCTGGTTAACTTATTATCAAAATCGGTCCCACCGAGTTTGATAATCGGTCAAACCGAGTTTGCCTGACCAACTCTCTGGAAAGCTTATTACCAAAATCGGTCCCACCAAGTTTGTGTAATCGGTCTTACCGAGATTACGTTATGCCCTAACCCTAACCGAATCGGTCCCACCGAGTTGCATTCCGTCCCCACGAAAACCCTAACGGTCACATTATTTGCTAAATCGGTCGACCGAGTTTAACGATTCGGTCCCACCGAGTTTGGTAGATTGTGTGTAACGGTTAGATTATGTGTGGAGGCTATATATACCCTCCACCTCCTCTTCATTCGTGAAGAGAGCCATCGAGACCGAACCTACACTTCCAAGATCCTATTTACGAGAGAGAACTACCTACTCATGTGTTGAGGCCAAGATATTCCATTCCTACCATATGAATCTTGATCTCTAGCCTTCCCCAAGTTGCTTTCCACTCAAACCCTCTTTCCACCAGATCCAAATCCTATGAGGGAGAGTTGAGTGTTGGGGAGACTATCATTTGAAGCACAAGAGCAAGGAGTTCATCATCAACGCACCATTTGTTACTTCTTGGAGAGTGGTGTCTCCTAGATTGGCTAGGGGTCACTTAGGAGCCTCCGACAAGATTGTGGAGTTGAACCAAGGAGTTTGTAAGGGCAAGGAGATCGCCTACTTCGTGAAGATCTACCTCTAGTGAGGCAAGTCCTTTGTGGGCGACGGCCATGGTGGGATAGACAAGGTTGCTTCTTCGTGGACCCTTTCTTGGGTGGAGCCCTCCGTGGACTCGCGCAACCGTTACCCTTCGTGGGTTGAAGTCTCCTTCAACGTGGATGTACGATAGCACCACCTATCGGAACCACGCCAAAAACATCCGTGTCTCCAATTGTGTTTGAATCCTCCAATCCCTTCTGACGGTGTCCTGGACTAGTGGGTACTCACCACGTCGTCCCCCAATCGGTTAGATTGGGCCGAGGACCCCCAGGGCCCCATACTCATGGGCTAGTCCGGACAGGTGCCGCATACAAGGAAGATTCCACAAGACTTGGTGATCAAGACAAGGACTCCTCCCCCACCGGCGTATTCGGCTAGGACTCTTGTTATCCTAGGCCTCTGGTGCATTATATAAACCAGGGCCAGGCTAGTCGACAGATATACAATATACAACAATCATACCATAGGCTAGCTTCTAGGGTTTTCCCTCTTTGGTCTCGTGGTAGATCCACTCTTGTAACACACATCATCAATATTAATCAAGAAGGACATAGGGTTTTACCTCCATCAAGAGGGCCCGAACCTGGGTAAAACATCGTGTCCCTTGTCTCCTGTTACCATCCGCCTAGACGCACAGTTCGGGACCCCCTACCCGAGATCCGCCAGTTTGACACCGACATTGGTGCTTTCATTGAGATTTCCGTTGTGTGTTCGGCAAAAGGTCGATGGCTCGCCTGCAGATCAACTGCGACTTCGGCATCTTCGTCACCAGCTCGACCTTGTCATCTTGGTTCGACCAAAGAGTGCGCCCTACCTCCGATCGTCATATTCGGATGAGAGCCTTCATCAACATCAACTCCGATCTCTATCAAGATCATGGAGGAAGCATCCAGGGAGCCCGGGGGCTCAACGTCAACATTTCCCTCGGGCGACCGTGCTGTTTTTCTGGACAGCGAACTTGCATCCGCCGTCACCGCCTCCTCGAGCGTCGCTTTGACGATTGCTTCGGTGGAATTGTGCGGAATTGAGTCTACAACAACCCTGGAAAATTTCATCGAGTTCCGATGGAGGAATCTGGCAATCTCCGATATACGGAGCCGCATTGAATTTGGACGAGAATCCGGACGAGTTTAGGGCGTGGTGTCCAGCTTCTAGCTTGGACATCATTTGGAAGATCCAACCGTTTATCGTCTGCGGAATTCCTATATCTACCACACCTCAAAATTTCAGCTCGATCCGACCCTCCAAACTCCGGGAACCTTCCGATTAGTGCATCACTTTTCGGATCTGTTTTCTGCGCGAAAACGAATCCGACCCGAGTTCGTCTTTTTTATGAACGGGATTTCGGACATCCTTTTTGAATGAAGTTTTGTATGGGGTATTGTGTTTTGTTCCCGAACACATCCAACTAAGTTTTAGATCTTTTGAACATGATCTTCAACATCACGCTGGTGTTAAACCAGTCCGGCAATATTGCTCCACGGCTGCCGACCTGCTAGACACATCGTCACTTTGTTGAGCCGAGCTCAACTTCTTCGGATCATCATCTCAGCAAGCCGAACAAGAGGCCGACATTGCGAAGGATAAATCATCACCAACATCGCCGCCCCACGGATTACACGGAGCGGGCATACTGGCATCGCCGCACGGTCGCTTCATCAAGCCGGCATCGACCACGTCACGACCTGCATCGGCATGGCTGCACTATTGCTTCTTCAAGCTGGTGTCCATCACGCCGACCTACTTCGACATCTCGGCTGGACCAGGGGCTTCGTCATCTCTTCATCAACCTACTCCGGTCACTTTGGCGTCACTAGCCGACCAGGCATGGGTGCACGGATCGAGTCCCAATTTTGGGAATCCAATTCCTTCGGATTGCTACAACAAATAAACCAGGTGCTATTAATCCTAGTATTTCTTTTTGCTTGTTTCGGTTAAATTTTTCCCAAGGAATTATTACTCTGTTTAGTCCATCGTATGTACACAGGTCTATCAAATGGTGGCCGCATTATCGACGGTCGCATGATGGTTCGGTCAGTTTCCGTACACAGTCCGGCGAACGCCGGATCCGGAACTCGGACCGACCTGTGAATCCAGGCTTTGCCACGCCTTTATTGCATTACACCGACGACCTGCATCGGCATCGACTTCGGCGCTAGGCCATATTTCTTTTATTACTCACTTTGCATAAATTATTTATTATGCAACATTTTTTTAATTCCTATTATTACTATTATCCCCGGTCTGCACTATTTTTTGTGCACAGGAAAATGATCCAGCCGGACTATATCCTTTGACGTCACCTCGGTACGGGCGGGGCTTCGTCAACACTTCATTACCCCATGCCGGGACTTCCGCATCACTCTGCCGTCCTGCATTAACCGTGCTGTGTCACCACTTCGGAGTGCCGAGCTCTTTGCTCCGCCACCTTGGGACCGGCTTGGGGGATGGAACCTTGTCCCGCATCAAGCTCGGACCGCGTCGTCAATACCGAACACATTAACCAGCTAAGTTGCCTTCATGCTCAAAGTTTTAAATTTTTGACTTGTGTTCGACTCGACCAAGCATTATACTTTTTTGGAAAAAAGTTGCTTGTAAAAAATTTTCCTTGTCCAAACTCTGTTCGCACACACTTGACGCGCTACCCGCGCTCATTATACCTTGGGGCTTCTTTAACAGAAGCTTATTAATACGGGCTTTATGCCCAACACATGTTTCACACTACCGCATGTACCTTTAATTCACCATTATATGCATCGATATGCCATAAGTTTTGGCCAAGCTGGGTTGCTGGCTCTGTGCTTACCCCTCGTTCCCGATTGTTCGGCTAGGTGGTAAAGGGAGCACCTCTGCGATTATTCTTGCCGGGTCAGCCGGATGTGTACCTCAGACTGGGTGAAGCCGAAAGCTAGCATTCTTAAGGGAATACTCGGTCGGTGAACTAAAAGATGATTTCTTACCTATTCATTTACCTGCCCCTAGATGTTTTTCTGCTCTTTTCGCAGTCCGGACATGCACTTTAGGGCATGCCTCCCAGGGAAAGGAACCCCTAACGGAACTATTCTCCCTGGAAGATATTTCTTACTAGCCATGTAATATAACATAACTAGTTGGGCACTTGTCTGATAAAGCACTAATGACCCCTACGCCTGGTCTCCACGCATGCCCCGGTTTTTATAACCGCGAGGGTATTCGGACACACTCCGGACTATTGGGTCCAGAGGTTGAAGCGAAAAGGTCCGCTACGACAAACGATCTACAATCTGGCTAGAAGGCATTTTACATGTCACCTTACATTATATAGTCAACTTTTACCCAAGCCACTTGGGGGCTCTTATGTTTATTTGAGCCGTTTTATACTAAGTGTTTTTCTTCTTAGTCGTTGCAGAGTTTTTATTATTATTTATCACTCCTTTTCTCGACACGAGTGTGCGTTCACTAGCCGGGGAGCCTAATTTCTCTCTCAAAACCGCTAGAGTTTAGTCTTCTAAACTGGCCTAATGAGAAGTACTCCCCCTTCGAGATGGGAGACTGAAGCCGTAGGCTGACCCGCTTGAAGTCTTGAGATAGGATGTGTCATGTTAAAGCACGATAGAAGCACTTTTTTTTTCTAAATTCCAATTTTCGGATTGGCATCGAACACTTGATCTTGTTCGGACGTCATGTTTTTACTGACGTTTTTTGGGTTTTCCAAGCTTTTGGCACTTTTAAACTATTTGTGTGTTTTCAGCACAAGTCTCGCAAAGGCAACGCCGGACACCTTTAGAGATTCGGCAAAAACATTCTCGGATATTGCTATATATGCATCAGTTTGAATTGTGTCTTGATTCAATAGTTGGGTTGTCCGGCTCCAGCTTGCCTCCTACGTTCCGCTTTGTTCGGCTAGGTGTGCAAAGGGAGAACCACTGCGATTGTGCTTCCATTTCGCATGGTCAAGCACCTCGATGGAGAAAGCCAAAAACTGACCGTCACAATAGGTGTAAACTGGTCAGCGATCCGATGACTATATTAAATGACGGGCCATTCATAACATTGGCGAAGTGTTTCGCTTGACCTCATTTGTCGCCGAACACTACCGGGGGCTAGTAACTGGCCTCCCAAACTAAATCCTCAACATTTTGCTCTTACATTGGAGCTGAGGTTTCATGATCATGCTTAGCATAACAACCCAAAGAAAGGAACCGATAGCGGGACTATTTCCTTTGGAAGACATTTCTTCTGTTAAACAGTAATATAACATATCTCTCTGCGTACCTTTGTTTATAAAACCCTATGGCCAGATTGCCTTGTTTGTCGTAAATCTTTGCCCTCATAAAGGCTTTATAAAGTAGGACAAACACTCCTCGACATCTTGGCGAGGAGGTTGAAGCCGATGGTCGGTCAACAAAGTTTTGTACAATGCGGATCCGAGCATTAATGACATAAAATACTTGGATACATTGAGTCATTACACATAGTTTGTGATTTTACTATGGATATCAATCCTTAATTGACCACCCGTGCCGCATTAAGCCTCGGGGCCTCTTGGGCTTCGGGCTTATTATTTACAAATATTAAAGGGCACATTGATCCCCTGATGCAGTGTTGCCACCCGACCGATGTCTCGGGGGCTACTACATTGCTTGTTCTATGCAGAAAATTTTAAGTGCAATACAGCTTTCGAGGAGATTTTGATCCTCGGGTTGGTCGGCACCCAACCCGAGTCTCGAGGTCTGAGCACGCCCGCTTTTTAAGTCGAAGTATTTTGCCGAAGCTAGGACTTGATCCTCGTGCTGATTTTGCAAATCAACCCGAGTCTCGGTGATTCTTGGGATCAGCGGTCTTATGTCATCCTTCGTGCATCTCGGGTTTTAGACCGATACACACCTTGAGGGCTCTTGGCTATATATCTCGTCGGAGAATAAATTGCATCAATAAAAATATTGACCAAAAATCAGCCCACATTCGGGTGGTGCACCACCTCAAGGCGATCCGACATAAAGCTCGGGCGCAAGTGGCTGGCTCCATAGGGGCATTTCCGCATTAAGCTCGGCTAAACTCCTTCAAAATTCTTTGAACCAAGGTGATTTGCGACACCTCGGATACTGATCTGGCGTTGGAGCTCGGACACATAGTCCGGCGTTGGAGCTCGGATCTGATCTGACGTTGGAGCTCGGATACATTCGGCGTTAAAAGTGGGAAGCGGTCCGGCGTTGATGCTCGGCTGCAAAAGATACCTCGAATGCAGTCGGCGTTGGTGCTTGGACGCAAGAGGTCGCTGCCGCCCGGGAATAACTTCAAACCCGAGGTGTGGCATAAAAATAACAAGGCATTGATAAAGGCGGAAACTTAAAGGCTCCTCGGATACTGGCGTATAAACTCGCCGAATGCATTTGGCGATCCTCAAGATCGAAGATGAGAAGATTTGTTGAACCAGTTTTCAAGACACCTGGCGAAGATGAAGAACAGTTCGGAAGAATCGAGGAGCGTCCCTAACTTGAAGACCGGTTCAGGGGGCTACTGACGGTGTTCTGTACTAGGGGGTACTCACCATGTCGTCCCCCAATCGGTTAGATTGGGCCGAGGACCCCCAGAGCCGCATACTCATGGGCCAGTTCGGACAGGTGCCGCATACAAGGAAGATTCCACAAGACTTGGTGATCAAGACAAGGACTCCTCCCCCACCGGCGTATTCGTCTAGGACTCTTGTTATCCTAGGCCTCTGGTGCTTTATATAAACCAGGGCCAGGCTAGTCGACAGATATACAATATACAACAATCATACCATAGGCTAGCTTCTAGGGTTTAGCCTCTTTGATCTCGTGGTAGATCGACTCTTGTAACACACATCATCAATATTAATCAAGCAGGACGTAGGGTTTTACCTCCATCAAGAGGGCCCGAACCTGCGTAAAACATCGTGTCCCTTGTCTCCTGTTACCATCCGCCTAGACGCACAGTTCGGGACCCCCTACCCGAGATCCGCCGGTTTTGACACCGACACCTTCCCTTTACATTCTTGCAAGTTGCATGCTTTATTTTCCGCTGCTCATATACTCTTTGCATGCTTGCTTGCTATATGTTGTGAATGTTAAACTTGTGCCTAAACTCCACTCAAACTTTAAAGAAACTTAAAACTGCAACTTTGGTACTTAGTGTCTAATCACCCCCTCTAGACACCTCTTCTCAAGGTCCTACAAGTGGTATCAGAGCATTGGTCTCCATTGCCTTGGTTTAATCACCATCGGAGGAAGATGGATGAGTCTACTTTGGGGAGTCTTAGACATAGAGTGCCTATTCCTGATGGAGAGTATTTTCGTGAGTGGAAAAATGAGATGCTTGTTATTTTCAATCAATATCATTTTAACAAGTACATTGCTAGCCCTTGCGCACCTTATGTTGATCCTATGCATCCAACCCATGATGAGTCAATTGACATGGTTAGCAATCTTAGAACTGCCGAACTTATCATTAGAGGATTGCCTAGAAACTTGATTAGAATCTTGCGTACTTTTGAGTGTGCCTACACCATATGGAAATTTCTTGAGGAACGATTTCCAGATTATTCCTTGAAAAATCTAGATGAAATTCTCCATAAGTCTATTGCTTTGAGCAAAATGAATACTAGTGATCCTATGTTTGGTGATCATCTATTTGAGCTTACAAACCTTATGCGTGCCAAAGGAAATGCTGGTATCATTAGTGACATTATTTCCGAAGCTATAAGAATTCATAGATAAGATTATTGTCAAACTCATTCTAATGAATCACCCTCTCTAGGATTTGATCCACCACATGACGATGTTGAACATGGATACTATGATGAGGATGATGATAGTGACTTCGATCTTGATGATGCAATGAGACATTTTGGTCTTATGGCAAATCTTGAGGATATATGTCAGAGGAAAGGAATGGGTTCTTGATAGTGGATGTACCGATCACATGACCGGAGATAAAGACATGTTTCGTGAGCTTGTCGATAATGATAGTCCTCGAAAGTATGTCACTTTCGGTGACAACTCAAAGGGTAAGGTGGTTGGCCTCGGTAAGGTGGCCATATCACATGATAGCTCCATACAAAATGTTATGCTCGTTGAATCTCTTGGTTACAACTTGCTTTCAGTATCTAGACTTGCTGATTTCGGTTTCAATGTTCTATTTACTGAAGTAGATTGCCAAGTGTTTCGTCGAGATAATCATAAAATGGTCTTTACTTGTGTGCGTAGAGGTGATCTATACATTCTTGATTTCACAAAAAGGCTCAACCTAAAACTTGCTTCATTGCTAAATCCTCAAAAGGCTGGTTATGGCATAGACGATTAGGTCATGTTGGTATGCGAAACCTTGACAAACTTATTAAGGGGAATCATATCCTTGGAGTTAATGATGTCATATTTGATAAGGATAGACTTTGCAGTGCTTGTCAAGCAGGTAAACAGGTTGGAGGAAGGCATCCCGTGAAGAACATCATGACCACGAAGAGGCAACTCGAGCTACTTCACATGGATCTCTTTGGTCCCAACTCTTACAAGAGTCTCGGTGGAAATTCTTTTGGTCTAGTTATAGTTGATGATTTTTCCAGATTTACGTGGGTGTTCTTTCTCGATGATAAATCGCAGGTCCAAAAGATCTTCAAAAACTTCGCTAGGAAGGCCCAAAACCAATTTGAAGTGAAGATCAAGAAGGTTCGCAGCGACAACGGAACGGAGTTCAAGAATGCAAATGTGGACACCTTTCTTGAAGAAGATGGGATTTCACAAGAGTTCTCGGCTACGTACACACCTCAACAAAATGAAGTTGTTGAGAGGAAGAACCGAACGCTCATCAAAATGGCGAGAACGATGCTTGATGAGTACAAGACGCCGAAGCACTTTTGGGCAGAAGCGGTTGAGACAACTTGTCATGCAACAAATCGCTTGTATCTTCACAAGCTCTTTGGCAAGGCGGCATCTGAGCTACTCACCATTAACAAACCCCAAGTTGGATACTTTGGAGTATTCGGCTCAAAGTGCTACATTCTTGATAAGCATCGTCGTTCTAAATTTGCTCCAAGTCTCATGAAGGTTTCCTACTAGGTTATGGCTCAAACTCTCACACTTACCGTGTCTACAACAATTTCACCCGAAAGGTTGAAGAGACGGTAGATGTGAAGTTTGATGAATCTAACGGCTCGCAAGTAGAGCAATTGCCAATTGATGTAGGAGACAAAGATCCTTGGAAGCAATCCAAGACTTGTCTATTGGCAAGGTCCGTCTAGCGGAGGTGAAGGAGAGTACCTCGTCCGTCCAAGTGGAAGCTTCTACTTCACGACAAGGTGAACCAAGAGTTGATACGGAAGCATCCACAAGTGGGACACACCAAGATGAAGAAAAGCGAGGAAGTGCATCAAGATGAACGTCAAAAACCTCCTTCTCCACCACGACAAGAGAACGACAACGCCAACAATGAAGAAGGCCAAGAAGAAGAACAAGATGAAGAAGATGTTCAACGAAGACCTAAGCAAAAGCTTTCACGAGTTCGAGCAGTAATTGCTAAAGACCATCCCGTCGAGCAAATCTACAATGATATTCAAACTGGGAGAATCACTCGCTCTAAAACTCGTTTAGCTAACTTTTGTGAAAACTATTCTTTCATCTCTAGCATTGAACCTATGAAGGTCGAAGAAGCATTGGAAGATGCGGATTGGATAAATGCTATGCATGAAGAGCTACACAACTTTGAGAGGAACCAAGTTTGGACATTGGTTGAGAAGCCCGACAACAACCACAACATCATCGGTACCAAATGGGTATTTCGCAACAATCAAGATGAAGATGGACAAGTAGTTCGCAACAAAGCATGTCTCGTCGCCCAAGGCTACACACAAGTCGAAGGTATGGACTATGGTGAGACTTACGCCCCCGTTGCTAGACTTGAGTCCATTCGCATCTTACTTGCCTATGCTAATCACGACATTAAAAGTGCTTTTCTAAATGGTGAAATAGAGGAGGAAGTTTATGTTAAACAACCTCCCTGCTTTGTCAATCCTAAGAAACCCAATCATGTTTACAAACTTCACAAAGCTCTTTAAGGACTTAAACAAGCTCCTAGAGCATGGTATAAATGCTTGACCAAGTTCCTTATTGAAAAAGGCTTTGAAATTGGGAAAATTGATTCTACTCTTTTTACTAAAAGGGTTAATGGTGAACTCTTTGTGTGCCAACTTTATGTTGATGATATTATATTTGGTTCAACTAACCCTCATTTTAGTGAAAATTTTGGGAAGCTAATGTCAGAGAAGTTTGAGATGTCTATGATGAGGGAACTCAAATTCTTTCCTGGTTTGCAAATCAAGCAAACTAAGGAAGGTACTTTTGTCTCTCAAACAAAGTACACCAAGGACTTATTCAAGAAGTTCAATATGCAAGAATGCAAAGGTATGACTACACCCATGCCTACTAGTGGACATCTTGACTTAACCAAAGATGGTGAACCGGTTGATCAAAATTTTTATCGCTCTATGATTGGTTCATTGTTATATCTATGTGCTTCACGTCCCGATATTATGCTAAGTGTGTGCATGTGTGCACGATATCAAGCTGCCCCTAAAGAATGTCATCTTAAGGCCGTGAAAAGGATAGTAAGATACTTAATCCATACACCAAATTTTGGCATTTGGTATCCTAAGAGGGCCTCTTTCGATCTTGTTGGCTATTCTGACTCGGACTATGCCGAGACAAGGTTGATAGAAAGTCCACTTCGGTACTTGTCAATTTCTTGGTAGATCTCTTGTGTCTTGGTCCTCCAAGAAATAATACTCGGTATCCTTATCCACCGCCGAAGCTGAATATATTGCCGCTGGTTCATGTTGTGCTCAATTACTTTGGATGACCCAAACTCTTAAAGATTATGGGATATATGTGAGACATGTTCCTTTGCTTTGTGATAATGAAAGTGCTATCAAAATTGATCATAATCATGTGCAACATTCTCGAACTAAGCATATTGATGTTCGTCATCATTTCATTCGAGATCATGTTGCTAAGGGTGACATTGATCTGAAGCATGTTCGCACCGAAAAGCAATTAGTGGATATATTCACTAAACCTCTTCATGAAAAAGTGTTTTGCAGGAGAAGAGGAGAATTGAACATCATTGATGCTTCAAACTTGGAGTAGAAACTCCATTGGATACATGCAAGACATGAGCTTATGACTAATCCTTGATATTTCTCTTATGATGAAAAACTTATGTCTTTGATATATTTGTATCTTGCATGTTATCAAATCCATGTAGGTACTTGGTTGAATCAAATTCCATGAGGTTGAAACCTACTCATATCTTGAGTAGGTTTCAACCTCATGGAATTTGATTCAACCAAGTACCTACATGGGTTAGATAACATGCAAGATACAAATGATATGAGTAGGTTTCAACCTCATGGAATTTGATTCAACCAAGTACCTACATGGGTTAGATAACATGCAAGATACAAATATATCCAAGACATAAGTTTTTCATCATAAGAGAAATATCAAGGATTAGTCATAAGCTCATGTCTTGCATGTATCCAATGGAGTTTCTACTCCAAGTTTGAAGGATCAATGATGTTCAATTCTCCTCTCGACCTGCAAAAACACTTTCTCATCAAGAGGTTTAGTGAATATATCCGCTAATTGCTTTTCAAAAGTAACATGCTTAAGATCAATGTCACCCTTAGCAACATGATCTCGAATGAAATGATGACGAACTTCAATATGCTTAGTTCGAGAATGTTGCACAGGATTATGACCGATTTTGATAATAAGTTAACCAGAGAGTTTGCATTGTAATCTCGGTAGTACCGATTGCTCAAACTCGGTGAGACCGATTTTGATAATGGACATACATAGAGAGATTACAATCCCATCTCGGTGAGACCGAGATCCCTATCGGTGAGACCGATTTGCCTAGGGTTTGTGGCAGTGGCTAAGACATCCAAACTCAGTGGCGCCAGTTAGAAAGAATCAGTGGGGCCGAGCTTGACTTTAGGTTCAGGACATATGTGGGGAAGTGGGAAAGTAGTTGAGGGTATTTGGAGCATATCACTAAGCACTTTGAAGCAAGAGGCTCATTAAGCAACACCTCATCCCTCCTTGATAGTATTGGCTTTTCCTATAGACTCAATGTGATCTTGGATCACTAAAATGTAAAATGAAGAGTCTTGAGCTTGAAGCTTTAGCCAATCCTTTGTCCTTAGCATCTTGAAGGAGTTCCCACATCCTTTAGTCCATGCCACTCCATTGTTGAACTTATCTGAAACATACTAGATAAAAGTGTTAGTCCAACAAGAGATATGTTGTCATTAATTACCAAAACCACCTAGGAGCACTTGTGCTTTCAATCTCCCCTTTTGGTAATTGATGGCAACATACATCAAAGCTTTAGATAAAGATATAAAGAATAGCAAGTAAAGCTTTGGAAAGACATGTAACAAGCATAGGCTCCCCCTACATGTATTCAATCATGTGAATGTGAAATATAGAAGCATGTGATAGCATAACCATGATAGAGCAGGCAATGTGTTACATGTATCTTGGCTATATGCATCAGAGCAAAAAGTATTGAAGAGAATACCTTCATGCCCATGAGTCCTTCTTGCAAACAGTATGTACATCAGCAAGAATTCCTCATACACATGATTGTGATGCATATACTTACCTTCTGGTCTTGAGTTGGCTTAGGATGGAATGAACCTGCGTAAACAAGGTTAGATAACAGATGCATCTACTAGCGAGCAAAATGTAAGAAACCACAAGAATACCAAGACTGGGATGACATGTAGAGAGTTAGTACTGATTACCACGTTGGATTAGACATGTCCCCAAGAGTAAAGATATGCAATGAATTTAAATGATCTCTTTCCCTTAGATGTCTTGCTCCCCCTGAATCTAACATGGGATCTTTGGGAGAAGATAGGGAATGTAAAATCGAGTGAAGGAAAACAGAGCTGAAAGATATGAATGATGATCAGAGCTAAAGTTTAGAGCTAATGCGTGCTAATGCAAAATTGAGCACAACAGATCATATGAACATGTCTCTCCCCTCAAGAAGACATGTGGACATCTCTCCTCTTGAACACCAAGCATCTGGGATCCTTGAGAAATACTTTCTACTTAAGTATCCTCTCCCCCTGGAGATCTCTCGTCTTTTGAGGGTCTCTCCCCCTAGAAGGTCTCTCTCTCCCTTAAGAAGAAAGGTGATAAGTTTTGATGTTCTTTCTCTCTATCTCCAAATGATAAGCTTTGATGTTCTCTCTTGGTGATAGCTAAAATCTGCCAAACTCTAAAATTGGGAAAAGGTTAAGTTTTTATTGGTCAAGTAGTCTAATCACCCCCCTCTAGACATACTTCAAGGTCCTACAAGTGGTATCAGAGCCATATTCCATTTGCTTTGATTTCCATAGCTTTTGGTGGTCATAGCCTTGGTTTCACAACCTAGGAGAGTATGGCATCTAGCGAGGGAAATTATCCCCGTAGAGGTCCTTACTTTGATGGTACTAATTTTGCTAGTTGGAAGCATAAGATGAAAATGCATATTCTTGGACATAACCCCGCCGTTTGGGCAATTATTTGTATTGGCATGCAAGGTGAATTCTTCGATGGGAGAGAACCGGACCGTGAAGCTAATGCGGAAGAATTGAAGATGCTGCAATACAACGCTCAAGCATGTGACATCATCTTCAACGGATTGTGCCTCGAAGAATTCAACAAAATCAGCCGTCTTGAGAATGCAAAGGAAATTTGGGATACTTTGATTGATATGCATGAAGGTACCGAGTCCGCTAAGGAATCCAAGTTGGATGTGCTCCAAAGTCAGCTTGACAAGTTCAAAATGAAGGATGGTGAAGGTGTCGCTGAAATGTACTCTAGGCTTGCTCTTATCACAAATGAGATTGCGGTTTAGGGAGTGAAGAGATGACCGACAAATTCATCGTCAAGAAAATCCTAAGAGCATTGGATGGAAAGTATGATACCGTGTGCACATTGATCCAAATGATGCCAAACTACAAAGATCTCAAGCCAACTGAAAGTCATTGGAAGGATTGTTGCTCATGAGATGTCACTCAAGGATAAGGAGGAACTTCACAGCAAGTCAAGTGGTGCTTACAAAGCCTCAAGTGAAGCCCCCACATCATCAAGTGAGAAACCAGCCTTCAATGAAGAATTGAGCTTAATGGTGAAGAACTTCAACAAATTCTACAAAAGTATAATCAAAGAAAGAAGCTCCAAGTCAAGGTCTTACAATGACAAGAGATCTTCTAGTCGAGAGCGCAATTGCTACAATTGTGGGAGACCCGGACACTACTCCAATGAGTGTACGGCACCCTACGAAAGAAGAGAAGATTCTCCAAGAAGAAGGAGCAAAAGAGAAGAATCACCACCAAGAGAGAGAAGGAGTAGAGATGATCGTTACGAACAAAGACCCTCACGGAGAAGTAAGGATTCGGAAAGAAAGGACAAGTCATCAAGGAGCTACACAAAACGAAGACATCAAGCTCATGTTGGTGAATGGGTTTCCGGCTCCGACTCCGACAATCACTCCGAGAGAAGCTATCACTCCGACTCCGAATATACTCAAGATGAAGGTGTTGCCGGTCTAGCACTTGTGTCTACCAACTCCTACGACATATTTGACTCGCCAAATGAAGGTGTTGGAAGATGCTTCATGGCCAAAGGTCCAAAGGTAACACATCCCGAGTATGTTGATTTTAATAGTGATGAAGATGACTTGCTTGTGGATGATGATTTACTTGTTGACAACTCTAGTGATGAATACTATGATGAAACATCAATTAATCATGCTATCAAACGAATGACAATGATAAGGAAAAAATTGAGCTTCTAGCTAAATAACTAAACACTCTTAAGTTGGCTCATGAAACTATCTTCAAAGATCATCGAGAACTTTTAAGGGCTCATGAGAAGTTACGCTTTGAAAAGCTCAATCTTGAGCAAGAGCATGAGTTCTTAAAGGCAATAAATGATGATCTTCGCAAGAAAAGTTCTTATTACATTGCCAAGCGTTTACGCTTATCTACTTACATGCCTCTAGTCAAGTCTAGTAACAAGTACAAGAAAGATACTTCCTCTAGTAGTAACAATAATAATGTCAAATCCAATGTTGTTGCTTCTAGTAGTTCTCTTGATTCCACTAATGATTCTCTTAGCCAAGTTACACTTGAGCAAGAAAATAGTTTATTGAAGGGAATTATAGAGAACGGTGTTTACAAGAGCCTTGCCGGGAGTAAGAAATTCGTGGAAATTGTACGCAAGCAAGGAAGGCACCGGAAGAATCAAGGTGTTGGTTTTGAACGAATGTTCAACGCCAATGGAGTTGAGTGGGAAGAAGATCAATACCCCAAGACAAAGTTTGTTCCTCAACAAGAGAAGTATGATCCTACTTCCTTCAAGGGGACACAAGCTCAAGATGATCTTCCACCACAAGACCACAAGAACAAAGGCAAGGACAAGCTTCAAGAAGAGATTGATGCATTTGAAGAAGCACCTAAAGCCTCGTTAAAGTGGGTTCCCAAGACTACGTCAAGTTCTACTTCATCAAGTACAACTACAACTCCAAGGATTCCCATCAAGATGATGTCGATCCAGAAGAAGAAGAACTAGAGAGTTCTTGAGGGTGACTCCGCCAACATTCTTCACTCATATCATTTTGGCAAGAACAAGTGCAATCAACTTTCACATCTTGCACTAGTTCAAGGAGTCACAAACCCTCATGTTGGTAAGGCAAGGGACAAGGTAACCTAATGTTTTCATGGACATCATCTTGTGTGTGCATCACTCTATGTCTATGGATATTCTTGGTTGTTCCTTGTGGGACTAACCCATGTAGGCAAGTTGAAAGTGCAACTCACTCCAAAGGATTGCTCCAAAAGATCTACATCAACATTGAGCATCTACATCTTCAACACCTACATGAAGTCATCATCGACAAAACCCAAGGTTAGTTCATCCCTCTAAGGGGGGATCTCACATCTAGGGGGAGCTTAACTCTAAGAATTCAGTCAAAGCAACTCTAATGGTGTGAACACATTAATGCATTATGTAAAAGTGGAAACCCCACTTGGGCTTAAACGATGAGTATGACCTATGATCAAATGTTCTCATTTGACTCCTAAGTCAATATACTCATATATAGATGACCTAGTCATCACCAATTGCTCGATAGTTGCTAAAATTGGTTGTGCATGCTTTGCCACATATTTCAATTGCCACCTTATTGTGTGAGCATGTTGGTGCATATTTTACTCATTCAAGGACATCCACTTGTTGTTTTGTTTGTTTGGTTTCTTTTCTTTGTGCCAAGTGGATGGACAAGAATGCCTAAGAACCTTCTTTAGCTATCTATGCTTTTCTCGTCTCAAACTCTATTCATGCTACATCACAAAATTTGATCAAGTCAGATTCGAACCACTCTGTGTGAGGAGCACTCGAGTCCCCGATTCGTCATAGACTTAAACTTCCAAAACCTCTTAGTGATTCTCGGTCCGACCGCTCCTTCCATTTTGGTCCTACCGAGATCATCAAGTTGATCTGAGTTTTCAATCTCGGTGCAACCGATTTGAACTTTTCGGTCTCACCGACGGTCAGAATCGAACACACAGTTATGCATCTCGGTGCCACCGAGTTGTTCCACTCGGTCACACCGACAGGGTCGAGCTATATATAGCCACGGGCAAAATTTTGGAAATTTCTTCGAAACCCTTTGCCCACGCAACAGCTCGCTCTGCCGTCGTGGTCTCCGGATCGTCTCCTTGTCGCCAGCAGCCTCCTGTCGCGGGTCTCCGCCGCCGTCAACGGATTTCGTCCCCGCCGTTGCCGCCATAGCAAGTCCACCGCCAAGTTAGGGTATGGACTTAATCTTTGTGCTATCCACGTCTGATTCCTGGCACATTAAACTCTTCTATCCAGCCAAAGTAGTTCATAGATTAGATGTGATTCAAATTTTTAGGGTTAGGTTTCCGCCGAAACCATCTCGGACCCACCGAGTTGAAAAACTCGGTCTCACCGATTTGGCTTATGCCATTGCACTAGTGACTCTCGGTCTGACCGAGAACTACTAATCGGTGCAACCGATTTGAGGATTCTATGAAACCCTAGCAGTCTCGGTACCACCGAACTGAAACTTGGTCCAACCGAGATCATCAGTTTAGGTTCCAAAACTGCTTCGGTATCACCGAGTTTGAAAATCGGTGGATCTGAAATGCTTTCTGTGGAAAACTAAGACTGAACTTTTGAGTCATTCTTTTGCAAAAAAACATCTGCATTTTGTGATGCTCATCTTTTCTATCTCATCTATAACTCTTCACAGGGTCAGCAGTCAGCTTTTGCAGTATGTCTGATCAAAGTGATAGCCAGAACAGGTCAGAAGAGCAGATGGACTTGAGTGAGGGCACTAGTCCCTCAACTTCAGATGAAGGGAGCAGAAGTACTCCTAGTAATTTGCCTAAGGCTGCAACTAGGCAAAGGAGGAAAAGAACTTCAGATTCAGAGGATGAAGACTACAAAGCTGAGGAAGATGAGGCTACTTCCAAGAAAGTGGTGCTCAAGAAGGAATATGGCTCAGGAAAGAATACAAAGCCAGGCATGAAGACCAGAAGGCCTGCAGGAAGACAACCAATGTCCAAAGCTAGAGTGTCTACACAAGCTTCTTTGGAAACCCAACCCAAAGAACCAACTGCTGAAGGAAATAAGAGGAAGGAAAGGGTCAAGAAGACCATGGCCAGAGTTGTTGGTCAACCTTCCATGATGGAAGAGGAAGAGCTTGCTGCACCAGCTCCAAAGGCACCAGAGCTTATGGGTGATGCTATTAGATCAGGGGCTGCCACATCTAAGCCCAAGGAAGCATCCAAAGCTGCCTCCAAGGCCAAGTCTGCACCAAAGAGGAATACCAGGAATATTCCAAATTCTTTGAGAAGAACAAGGCCCCAAAGGCTCGAGGATGCCGATGAGGAAGATGAAGAAGGACAAGTTCGAGGAAGCTCAAGCCCAAGATACTGCAGACCACAATGATGCCCATCTTGTGGTGAGGACATGAGAATCAGGAAGGATTCAGGGCTGAGACTGTGGAGAATGGAAGATCCATATGCTTCAAGAAGAAGAACTGATGTTGACTACAGGTTCCACACAAAGGAACAGCAGGACTTCTATGAAACAATTCTGTTGGACAAGAAGCCCATAGTCTGTGACATGAGGTGGGTTGACTGGAAATTCATCAAGGAAAATGAACAGCACTATCCTGGAGTGCAAGACAGCTTTATTGCTTGTGGAGTTGCATATTTTGTTGGACAGAAGTTCACCAACAGGAATGATGAGCTTATCATGCAGTTCTACTCCACAACACACTTTTACCCAGATGGAAGAATAGTTTGGATGTCTAAAGGTACAAGGTACCAGTCGACTATTGAAGAATGGGCAACTCTGATCAATGCCCCCAAGGAGAATGAGGATGACCTAGACATTTATGCAAAGAAGAAGATGGGTCACAATTCAATGGCTCACATGTACAAGGAGATTCCAGACAAGGCATTAGAGACTCACAAGTTTGGATCAGTTCACTTTCACCGTCGGGGTTGCCAACCATAAATTGGATTCTGAGGCACACTTTGTTGCCCAAGTCCGTGACCATAACATGATCAGAGGGCATGCCATCAACATGTTGCATGTGTTTGATGTGCCACAAAAGTTCAAAGTCATGAGCCTGATCATTGAAACAATCAAGAGGACTGCAGCAGATCAGAAGAGGAGCTGTGGATATGCACCTCAGATTCAAGAATTGATAAACTCAAAGATGGGCACAGGAAAATATCAGTTGGATAAGGAACACTTTCCACTTTATCCAGACTTTGAGGACAATGAGGTTGTCATGAATGAAGATGATCCACAATCAGTTCAAGCTCAGGAGAAGAAGGAGAAGGCAAAGAGGGAGAAGACTGCCAAGATGCCAACTCAAGAGGAGGCATCTGAGTATTTCTTGAAGAACAAGCAGGAGCAGCTCGGATACTTAATAGCATCAACCCTGAGGATTAAGAAGGGATTGGCCACCCTCACTCATAATCAGGAGAGCTTGGAGAGAATCATAGAACAAAAGTTCTATAACTTAGATGTGAAAGTAACTGAGATTCAGTCTGAAGTGGAGGAACTACGAGATGACATGCAGGAGAGGAAGGGCAAAACAACAACTGATGCATTTGCCAGAGTGCCTAGAGCCCAGAGGTCATCTGCTGTGCCAGTTCCTGACACAAGAGCAACTTCATCTACACCACCTACAACCTCAGTGCCACCAGCTCCAGCATCTACATCAGCTCCAGCTCCATCTACTTCAACTGAAGCTTTCGTCCTCGGAGTTATCCGGACTCGACCACCAGAAGATCAAGCCTGAGAGTCAATCGAGCACTATGCATTTTCTATGAACTTTTTGGTAACTTGTTGCCAAAGGGGGAGAAAAATGTATAGATCATAGGCTTCGAGAGAGAGAGTGTTGCTTTTGTTCTCTCTTGCTTTATTTGGTGGTTTTTCAATCTTTGTTTGCTTTTGGTTGAGATACTATGCTTGTGAGACATTGATGATCATGTGTTTGATCATAAGCTACACTTATGCATGCTTGATATTATCCTATCTATCTTATGTGATCACTCACTATGCTTGGTGATGAGTGCATGTATTCATTGTTTATTATTTTGAGCGCTCCACCAAGATGTATGTGACATGGAAGAGTAACCCATGAGCCTAATTCATTGTGCATTTGCAGTCCAAAGCAAATCTAAAACTATGCACAAATTTAGGGGGAGCTCTTGCTTATCACATACTTCTAAAAAAGTGACGACGTTATTTAAATTTTATTATCATTTGTCGAAGCTTTGATCTATATGTTGCCATCAATTACCAAAAAGGGGGAGATTGAAAGTGCAACTATCCCTAGGTGGTTTTAGTAATTCATAACAACATATAGCTCATTAAGCTAATGCTATTCCAAGACTATGTTTCAGGAAAGCTCAATGAATGGCATGGCATGGATGATGAAAGTGGATCCCCCAAAATACTAAGGACAAAGGATTGGCTCAATCTCAAAAGCTCAAGACTCTTCATTTTACGTTTTAGTGATCCAAGATCACATTGAGTCTATAGGAAAAGCCAATACTATCAAGAAGGGATAAGGTGTTGCTTAATGAGCCTCTTGCTTCATGTGCTTAGTGATATGCTCCAAAACACTAAACTACTTTCCCACATCCACAAATGACCTAAACCTAAAGCCAAAATTGGTCACACCGATTCTTTCTATCCGGCGCCACCGAGTCCATAAGTCATAGCCACTGCCACAAACCCTAAGCAAATCGGTCTTACCGATAGGGATATCCGTCTCACCGAGATGGGGTTGCAATCTCTCTGTTTCCCTTCATAACGTTTCGGTGCAACCGAAGTGAGCGATCGGTCCCACCGAGATTGCAATGTAAACTCTCTGTTTCCTTTTGTAACATTTCTGCCTCACCGAAGAGCAATCGGTCACACCGAAGTTTATTCGACTAATCCTTTCTAGAAAGCTTATTACTCAACCTTCACCGAAGTGTCGTACTGTCTCACTGAGACAAGAGTGCCTCCCTAACCAACCTCACCGAGATGATGTCATCCCACTGGAAATCACTAACAATACTAGGTTTAAATCGGGTCCCACCTCTCACTGTTTAACCACATTTCAATCACCCCACCATGATCTTCCATGGTTCATGTGAGCCTGATCTGCAATGCTACCCTTCGTGGGGTTGGAAGCCTACTGTGGTTCCGATATGTGGTGCTATCGCATATCCACGCTGATGGAGACTTCAACCCACGGCGGTAACGGTTGCGCGAGTCCACGAAGGGCTCCACCCACTAAGGGTCCACGAAGAAGCAACCTTGTTCATCCCACCATGGCCGCCGCCCACTAAGGACTTGCCTCACTAGCGGTAGATCTTCACTAAGTAGGCGATCTCCTTGCTCTTACAAAAATCCTTGGTTCAACTCCACAATCTTGTCGGAGGCTCCCAAGTGACACCAATCCAATCTAGGAGACACCACTCTCCAAGAAGTAACAAATGGTGCGTTGATGATGAACTCCTTGCTCTTGTGCTTCAAATGATAGTCTCCCCAAAACTCAACTCTCTCTCATAGGATTTGGATCTGGTGGAAAGAGGGTTTGAGTGGAAAGCAACTTGGGGAAGGCTAGAGATCAAGATTCATATGGTAGGAATGGAATATCTTGGCCTCAACACATGAGTAGGTCGTTTCTCTCGTAAATAGGATGTCGGAAGTGTAGGTTCGGCCTCGATGGCTCTCTTCACTTAATGAAGAGGAGGTGGAGGGGCATATAGCCTCCACACATAATCTAACTGCTACACACAATCTACCAAACTCAGTGGGACCGATCATAAACTCGGGTCGACCGATTTAGCAAATAATCTGACCGTTAGGGTTTTCGTGGGACCGTAATGCAACTCGGTGGGACCGATTCGTTAGGGTTAGGCATAACGTAATCTCGGTAAGACTAATTACACAAACTCGTGGGACCGATTTTGGTAATAAGCTTTCCAGAGAGTTGGTCGTGCAAACTCGGTTTGACTGATTATCAAACTCGGTGGGACCGATTTTGATAATAAGTTAACCAGAGAGTTTGCATTGTAATCTCGGTAGTACCGATTGCTCAAACTCGTGGGACCGATTTTGATAATGGACATACACAGAGAGATTATAACCCCATCTCGGTGAGACCGAGATCCCTATCGGTGAGACCGATTTGCCTAGGGTTTGTGGCAGTGGCTAAGACATCCAAACTCGGTGGCGCTGGATAGAAAGAATCAAGCAATGAGCTTGACTTTAGGTTTAGGACATATGTGTGGAAGTGGGAAAGTAGTTGAGGGTATTTGGAGCATATCACTAAGCACTTTGAAGCAAGAGGCTCATTAAACAACACCTCATCCCTCCTTGACAGTATTGGCTTTTCCTATAGACTCAATGTGATCTTGGATCACTAAAATGTAAAATGAAGAGTCTTGAGCTTGAAGCTTTGGCCAATCCTTTGTCCTTAGCATCTTGAAGTAGTTCCCACATCCTTTAGTCCATGCCACTCCATTGTTGAACTTATCTGAAACATACTAGATAAAAGTGTTAGTCCAATAAGAGATATGTTGTCATTAATTACCAAAACCACCTAGGGAGCACTTGTGCTTTCAAACTCCCCCTTTTTGGTAATTGATGGCAACATACATCAAAGCTTTAGATAAAGATATAAAGAATAGCAAGTAAAGCTTTGGAAAGACATGTAACAAGCATAGGCTCCCCTACATGTATGCAATCATGTGAATATGAAATATAGAATCATGTGATAGCATAACCATGATAGAGCAGCAATGTGTTACATGTATCTTGGCTATATGCATCAAGATAAAAAGTATTAAAGAGAATACCTTCATGCCCATGAGTCCTTCTTACAAACAGTATGTACATCAGCAAGAATTCCTCATACACATGATTGTGATGCATATACTTACCTTGTGGTCTTGAGTTGTCTTAGGATGGAATGAACCTGCGTAAACAAGGTTAGATAACACAAATACATCTACTAGCCAGAGTAAAATGTAAGAAACCACAAGAATACCAAAACTGGATGACATGTAGAGAGTGAGTACTGAGTACCACATTGGATTAGACATGTCCCCAAGAGTAAAGATATGAAATGAATTTAAATGATCTCTTTCCCTTAGATGTCTTGCTCCCCCTGAATCTAACATGGGATACTGGGAGAAGATAGGGAACAGAAAATCAGAGCTGAAGGAAAACAGAGCTAAAAGATATGAATGATGATTAGAGCTAAAGTTCAGAGCTAATGTGTGCTAATGCAAAATTGAGCACAACAGATCATATGAACATGTCTCTCCCCTCATGAATACATGTGGACATCTCTCCTCTTGAACACCAAGCATCTGGGATCATTGAGAAATACTTTCTACTTAAGTATCCTCTCCCCGGAGATCTCTCTCTCTCGCCTTTTGAGGGTCTCTCCCTAGAAGGTCTCTCTCTCCTTAAGAAGAAAGGTGATAAGTTTTGATGTTCTTTCTCTCTATCTCCAAATGATAAGCTTTGATGTTCTATCTCTCCCTTTGACATCAATTTCCAAGAAGGGTCTTCTAGAGTCTGTCGAATGGGTTTGGTCCTTGAGACACAGAACAAAGCAATGATGAAAATGTGATGCTTGTAGAGGACAAGATTCATTGAGTGGAGCTGGATCAGAAGAAACACAGAATATGTGGCAAAGAGTTTTTCCTGTTATGAAATCGGTGGCACCGAGTGGTATGCTTTGGTCGTACCGAAAAGATTCGGTTGGACCGAAAGTAACAAATTGGTGTAACCGAGTTCATCGTAGAGAGAACACTTGTCACCTCAGCTCACTAGACTAGTAAGATCTCTCAAAGATTTGCAAGGAATTAACTGAAAGATATGCAAAGAATTAGATGCGGAAAATGCAGAGAAAACAGAAAGAAATCTAGATGAAGTTTTTTTTGAAAGGGGAAACACAAATGCATGAGACAAATGCAAAAACTCAGAAAAGAACACAGGAGAACTTCATCTAGAGATGGTCGGCGACAAAGTCACCTATGCTAGAGTATATTGACTTAGGAGTCAAGTGAGATCACTTGATCATAGGCCATACTCATCGCTTAAGCTCAAAATGGGGTTGCCATTTTTCGTTTAAGCATCTTGATGTATTCACATCTTGTCGAGTTGCTTTAACTCATGACTCGGAGTAAAGCTTCTCTAATATGGAATAACGTACCTTGGTTGGTGGTGTTGTCCATGTAGTTGAACTTATGCGGGTTCCTCAAGGTTGATGTAGCTCATCAAGAATTTGGATCACCACTTGGAATTTGAATCCATCTACCTACATGGGTTAGATAACATGCAAGATACAAATATATCCAACACATAAGTTTCTCATCATAAGAGAAATATCAAGGATTAGTCATAAGCTCATGTCTTGCATGTATACAATGGAGTTTCTACTCCAAGTTTGAAACATCAATGATGTTCAATTCTCCTCTTATCCTACAAAACACTTTCTCTTCAAGAGGTTTAGTGAATATATCCGCTAATTGCTTTTCTAAGTAACATGCTTAAGATCAATGTCACCCTTAGCAACATGATCTCGAATGAATTGATGACGAACTTCAATATGCTTAGTTCGAGAATGCTGCAGAGGATTATGACCAATTTTGATAGCACTTTCATTATCACAAAGCAATGGAACATGTCTCACATATATCCCATAATCTTTAAGAGTTTGGGTCATCCAAAGTAATTGAGCACAACATGAACCAGTGGCAATATATTCAGCTTCTCGGTGGATAAGGATACTGAAGTTTTGTTTCTTGGAGGACCAAGACACAAGAGATCTACCAAGAAATTGGCAAGTACCAAAGTGGACTTTCTATCAACCTTGTCTCCTGCATAGTCCGAGTCGGAATAGCCAACAAGATCGAAGAGGCCCTCTTAGGATACCAAATGCCAAAATTTGGTGTATGGATTAAGTATCTCACTATCCTTTTCACGGCCTTAAGATGACATTCTTTAGGGCAGCTTGATATCATGCACACATGCACACACTTAGCATAATATCGGGACGTGAAGCACATAGATATAACAATGAACCAATCATAGAGCGATAAACCTTTTGATCAACCGGTTCACCATCTTTGGTTAAGTCAAGATGTCCACTAGTAGGCATGGGTGTAGTAATACCTTTGCATTCTTGCATATTGAAATTCTTGAATAAGTCCTTGGTGTACTTTGTTTGCGAGACAAAAGTACCTTCCTTAGTTTGCGAGACAAAACTTTGTTGACCGACCATCGGCTTCAACCTCCTCGGCCAGTAGCCGAGGAGTGTTTGTCCTACTTTATAAAGCCTTTATGAGGGCAAAGATTTACGACAAACAAGGCAATCTGGCCATAGGGTTTTATAAACAAAGGTACGCAGAGAGATATGTTATATTACTGCTTAATGTAAGAAATGTCTTCCAAAGGAAATAGTCCCGCTATCGGTTCCTTTCTTTGGGTTGTTATGCTAAGCATGATCATGAAACCTCAGCTCCAATGTAAGAGCAAAATTTAGAGGATTTAGTTTGGGAGGCCAGTTACTAGCCCCCGGTAGTGTTCGGCGACAGTCGAGGTCAAGCTGTAAACACTTCGCCAATGTTATGAATGGCCCGTCATTTAATATAGTCATCGGATCGCTGACCAGTTTACACCTATTGTGACAAATGGTTTTGGCTTTCTCCACCGAGGTGCTTGACCATCCGAGCTGGAAGCACAATCGCAGATGGTTCTCCCTTTGCACACCTAGCCGAACAAAGCGGAACGTAGGAGGCAAGGGCGGAGCCGACAACCCAACTATTGACCAAGACACAATTCAAACTGATGCATATATAGCAATATCCGAGAATGTTTTTGCCGAATCTCTAAAGGTGTCCGTTACGTTGCGAGACTTGTGCTGAAAACACACAAATAGTTTAAAAGTGCCAAAAGCTTGAAAACCCAAAAACGCCAAGAAAACATGACGTCCAACAAGATCAAGTGTTCGATGCCAATCCGAAAATTGGAATTTAGAAAAAAAAGTGCTTCGTCAGGTTTTAACATGACACATCCTATCTCAAGACTTCAAGCGGGTCAGCCTACGGCTTCAGCCTCCCATCTCAAGGGGAGTACTTCTCATTAGGCCAGTTTAGAAGACTAAACTCTAGCGGTTTTGAGAGAGAAATTAGGCTCCCCGGCTAGTGACCGCACACTCGTGTCGAGAAAAGGAGTGATAAATAATAATAAAAACTCTGCAACAACTAAGAAGAAAAACACTTAGTATAAAACGGCTCAAATAAACATAAGAGCCCCCAAGTGGCTTGGGTAAAAGTTGACTATATAATGTAAGGTGACATGTAAAATGCCTTCTAGCCAGATTGTAGATCGCTTGTCGAAGCGGACCTTTTCGCTTCAACCTCTGGACCCAATAGTCCGGAGTGTGTCCGAATACCCTCGCGTTATAAAAACCAGGGCATGCGTGGAGACCAGGCGAGGGGTCATTAGTGCTTTATCGCATAAGTGCCCAACTAGTTATGTTATATTACATGGTTAGTAAGAAACATCTTCCAGGAGAATAGTTCCGTTAGGGGTTCCTTTTCTCGGGAGGCATGCCCTAAAGTGCATGTCCTGACCGCGAAAAGAGCAGAAAAACATCTAGGGGCAGGTAAATGAATAGGTAAGAAATCATCTTTTAGTTCACCGACCGAGTATTCCCTTAAGAACGCTTAGCTTTCGGCTTCACCCACCGAGGTACACATCCGCCGACCCGGCAAGAATAATCGCAGAGGTGCTCCCTTTACCACCTAGCCGAACAATCGGGAACGAGGGGTAAGCACAGGAGCCAGCAACCCAGCTTGGCCAAAACTTATGTCATATCGATGCATATAATGGTGAATAAAAGGTACATGCGGAAGTGTGACACATGTGTTGGGCATAAAGCCAGACATTAATAAGCTTCGTTAAAGAAGCCCCAAGGTATAATGAGCGCTGGTAGCGTCAAGTGTAAAAGTAACAGAGTTTGGACAAGGAAAATTTTTACAAGCAACTTTTTTCCAAAAAGTATAATGCTTGGTCGAAATGAACACAAGTCAAAAATTTAAAACTTTGAGCATGAAGGCAACTTAGCTGGTTAATGTGTTCGGTATTGACGACGCTGTCCGAGCTTGATGCGGACAAGGTTCCATCCCCAAGCCGTCCCAAGGTGGCGGAGCAAAGAGCTCGGCACTCCAAGTGGTGACATAGCACGGTTAATGCAGGACGGCAGAGTGATGCGGAAGTCCCGGCATGGGGTAATGAAGTGTTGACGAAGCCCCCCGGCCCACCGAGGTGACGCTAAAGGATATAGTCCGCTGGATCATTTTCCGTGCACAAAAATAGTGCAGACACTGGATAATAGTAATAATAGGAATTAAAAAATGTTGCATAATAAATAATTTATGCAAAGTGAGTAATAAAAGAAATATGGCCTAGCGCCAAGTCGGCGCCGATGCAGGTCGTCGGTGTAATGCAATAAAGGCGTGGCAAAGCTCGATTCACAGTGTCGGTCCGAAGTTCGATCCGGCGTCACGGATCGTGTACGGAAACCGACCGAACCATCATGCGACCGCCGATAATGCGCCACCATTTGATAGACCTGTGTACATACGATGGACTAAACAGAGTAATAATTCCTTGGGAAAAATTTAACCGAAACAAGCAAAAAGAAATACTAGGATTAATAGCACCTGGTTTATTTGTTGTAGCAATCCGAAGGAATTGGATTCCCAAAATTGGGACTCGGTCCGCGCACCCATGCCTGGTCGGCTAGTGACGCCAAAGTGACCGGAGTAGGTTGATGAAGAGATGACGAAGCCCCTGGTCCAGCCGAGATGTCGAAGTAGGTCGGTGTGATGGACACCAGCTTGAAGAAGCAATAGTGCAGCCATGCCGATGCAGGTCGTGACGTGGTCGATGCCGCTTGATGAAGCGACCGCGCGGCGATGCCAGATGCCCGCCTCCGTAATCCGTGGGGCGGCGATGTTGGTGATGATTTATCCTTCGCAATGTCGGCCTCTTGTTCGGCTTGCTGAGATGATGATCCGAAGAAGTTGAGCTCGGCTCAACAAAGTGACGACGTGTCTAGCGCAGGTCGGCAGCCGTGGAGCAATATTGCCGGACTGGTTTAACACCAGCGTGATGTTGAAGATCATGTTCAAAAGATCTAAAAGTTAGTGGGATGTGTTCGGGAACAAAACACAATACCCCATACAAAACTTCATTCAAAAAGGATGTCCGAAATCCCGTTCATAAAAACGACGAACTCGGGTCGGATTCGTTTTCGCGCAGAAAACAGATCCGAAAAGTGATGCACTAATCGGAAGGTTCCCGGAGTTTGGAGGGTCGGATCGAGCTGAAATTTTGAGGTGTGGTAGATATAGGAATTCCGCAGACGATAAACGGTTGGATCTTCCAAATGATGTCCAAGCTAGAAGCTGGACACCACGCCCTAAACTCGTCCGGATTCTCGTCCAAATTCAATGCGGCTCCGGTATATCGGAGATTGCCAGAGATTCCTCCATCGGAACTCGATGAAATTTTCCAGGGTTGTTGTAGACTCAATTCCGCACAATTCCACCGAAGCAATCGTCAAAGCGACACTCAAGGAGGCGGTGACGGCGGATGCAAGTTCGCTGTCCGTAAAAACAAGACGGCCGCCCGAGGGAAATGTTGACGTTGAGCCCCCGGGCTCCCTGGATGCTTCCTCCATGATCTTGATAGAGATCGGAGTTGATGTTGATGAAGGCTCTCATCCGAACATGACAATCGGAGGTAGGGCGCACTCTTTGGTCGAACCAAGATGACAAGGTCGAGCTGGTGACGAAGATGCCGAAGTCGCAGTTGATCTGCAGGCGAGCCATCGACCTTTTGCCGAACACACAACGGAAATCTCAATGAAAGCACCAATGTCGGTGTCAAACTGGCGGATCTCGGGTAGGGGGTCCCGAACTGTGCGTCTAGGCGGATGGTAACAGGAGACAAGGGACACGATGTTTTACCCAGGTTCGGGCCCTCTTGATGGATGTAAAACCCTATGTCCTGCTTGATTAATATTGATGATGTGTGTTACAAGAGTGGATCTACCACGAGACCAAAGAGGGAAAACCCTAGAAGCTAGCCTATGGTATGATTGTTGTATATTGTATATCTGTCGACTAGCCTGGCCCTGGTTTATATAATGCACCAAGGCCTAGGATAACAAGAGTCCTAGCCGAATACGCCGGTGGGGGAGGAGTCCTTGTCTTGATCACCAAGTCTTGTGGAATCTTCCTTGTATGCGGCACCTGTCCGGACTGGCCCATGAGTATGCGGCCCTGGGGGTCCTCGGCCCAATCTAACCGATTGGGGGACGACGTGGTGAGTACCCACTAGTCCAGGACACCGTCAGAAGGGATTGGAGGATTCAAACACAATTGGAGACACGGATGTTTTTGGCGTGGTTCCGATAGGTGGTGCTATCGTACATCCACGTTGAAGGAGACTTCAACCCACGAAGGGTAACGGTTGCGCGAGTCCACGGAGGGCTCCACCCAAGAAAGGGTTCACGAAGAAGCAACCTTGTCTATCCCACCATGGCCGTCGCCCACAAAGGACTTGCCTCACTAGAGGTAGATCTTCACAGTAGGCGATCTCCTTGCCCTTACAAACTCCTTGGTTCAACTCCACAATCTTGTCGGAGGCTCCTAAGTGACCCCTAGCCAATCTAGGAGACACCACTCTCCAAGAAGTAACAAATGGTGCGTTGATGATGAACTCCTTGCTCTTATGCTTCAAATGATAGTCTCCCCAACACTCAACTCTCCCTCATAGGATTTGGATCTGGTGGAAAGAGGGTTTGAGTGGAAAGCAACTTGGGGAAGGCTAGAGATCAAGATTCATATGGTAGGAATGGAATATCTTGGCCTCAACACATGAGTAGGTAGTTCTCTCTCGGAAATAGGATGTCGAAGTGTAAGTTCAGTCTGATGGCTCTCTTCACGAATGAAGAGGAGGTGGAGGGGTATATATAGCCTCCACACATAATCTAACCGTTACACACAATCTACCAAACTCAGTGGGACCGAATCGTTAAACTCGGTCAGACCGATTTAGCAAATAATGTGACCGTTAGGGTTTTCGGTGGGACCGGAATGCAGCTCGGTGGGACCGATTCGGTTAGGGTTAGGGCATAACGTAATCTCGGTAAGACCGATTACACAAAATCGGTGGGACCGATTTTGGTAATAAGCTTTCCAGAGAGTTGGTCAGGCAAACTCGGTTTGATCGATTATCAAACTCGGTGGGACCGATTTTGATAATAAGTTAACCAGAGAGTTTGCATTGTAATCTCGGTAGTACCGATTGCTCAAACTTGGTGGGACCGATTTTGATAATGGACATACACAGAGAGATTACAACCCCATCTCGGTGAGACCGAGATCCCTATCGGTGAGACCGATTTGCCTAGGGTTTGTGGCAGTGGCTAAGACATCCAAACTCGGTGGCGCCGGATAGAAAGAATAAGTGGGGCCGAGCTTGACTTTAGGTTTAGGACATATGAGTGGAAGTGGGAAAGTAGTTGAGGGTATTTGGAGCATATCACTAAGCACTTTGAAGCAAGAGGCTCATTAAGCAACACCTCATCCCTCCTTGATAGTATTGGCTTTTCCTATAGACTCAATGTGATCTTGGATCACTAAAATGTAAAATGAAGAGTCTTGAGCTTGAAGCTTTAGCCAATCCTTTGTCCTTAGCATCTTGAAGGAGTTCCCACATCCTTTAGTCCATGCCACTCCATTGTTGAACTTATCTGAAACATACTAGATAAAAGTGTTAGTCCAACAATAGATATGTTGTCATTAATTACCAAAACCACCTAGGGAGCACTTGTGCTTTTGCTCCCCCTGAATCTAACATGGGATACTGGGAGAAGATAGGGAACAGAAAATCAGAGCTTAAGGAAAACAAAGCTGAAAGATATGAATGATGATCAGAGCTAAAGTTTGGAGCTAATGTGTGCTAATGCAAAATTGAGCACAGCAGATCATATGAACATGTCTCTCCCCTCAAGAAGACATGTGTACATCTCTCCTCTTGAACACCAAGCATCTGGGATCCTTGAGAAATACTTTCTACTTAAGTATCCTCTCCCCCTAGAGATCTCTCTCGTCTTTTGAGGGACTATCCCCCTAGAAGGTATCTCTCTCCCTTAAGAAGAAAGGTGATAAGTTTTGATGTTCTTTCTCTCTATCTCCAAATGATAAGCTTTGATGTTCTCTCTCTCCCCCTTTGACATCAATTTCTAAGAAGGGTCTTCTAGAGTCTGTCGAATGGGTTTGGTCCTTGAGACATAGAATAAAGCAATGATGAAAATGTGATGCTTGTAGAGGACAAGATTCATTGAGTGGAGCTGGATCAGAAGAAACACAGAATATGTGGCAAAGAGTTTTTCCTGTTATGAAATCGGTGGCACCGAGTGGTATGCTTCGTCGTGCGAAAAGATTCGGTTGGACCGAAAATAACAAATTGGTGTAACCGAGTTCATCGCTGAGAGAACACTTGTCACCTCAGCTCACTAGACTAGTAAGATCTCTCAAAGATTTGCAAGGAATTAACTGAAAGATATGCAAGGAATTAGATGCAGAAAATGCAGAGAAAACAGAAAGAAATCTAGATGAAGTTTTTTTTGAAATGGGAAACACAAATGCATGAGACAAATGCAAAAACTCAGAAAAGAACACATGAGAACTTCATCTAGAGATGGTCGGCGACAAAGTCACCTATGTTAGAGTATATTGACTTAGGAGTCAAGTGAGATCACTTGATCATAGGCCATACTCATCGTTTAAGCTCAAAGTGGGGTTGCCATTATTCGTTTAAGCATCTTGATGTATTCACATCTTGTCGAGTTGCTTTAACTCATGACTCGGAGTAAAGCTTCTCTAAGATGGAATAACATACCTTGGTTAGTGGTGTTGTCCATGTAGTTGAACTTGCGTGGGTTGCTCAAGGTTGATGTAGCTCATCAAGAATTTGGATCACCACTTGGAATTTGAATCCATCTACCTACATGGGTTAGTTCTTGCAAGGAAGAGCACTTGTATATCCAAAAATGACAATCATGAAACTCAACATAGAATTTGTCAAAGGATATGTTTGAATGGTTACGTGCTTCCTTGTCTTCAACCACCTTGTGTAGACACTTGGTGATGTAGAGATTGCTCAAGATATGAGTAGGTTTCAACCTCATGGAATTTGATTCAACCTAGTACCTACATGGGTTAGATAACATGCAAGATACAAATATATCCAAGACATAAGTTTTTCATCATAAGAGAAATATCAAGGATTAGTCATAAGCTCATGTCTTGCATGTATCCAATGGAGTTCCTACTCCAAGTTTGAAGTATCAATGATGTTCAATTCTCCTCTTAACCTGCAAAACACTTTCTCATCAAGAGGTTTAGTGAATATATCCGCTAATTGCTTTTCGGTGCGAACATGCTTAAGATCAATGTCACCCTTAATAACATGATCTCGAATGAAATGATGACGAACTTCAATATACTTAGTTCGAGAATGTTGCACAGGATTATGACCAATTTTGATAGCACTTTCAGTAACGCTGACAAACCTGACCGGTCGAGCTCTGGCTCGCGGCACACCCCGCGCATGTTGATACGTCTCCAGCGTATCTACAATTTTTGATTGCTCCATGCTATTATATATTCTGTTTTGGATGTTTAATGGGATTTATTATACACTTTTATATTATTTTTGGGACTAACCTATTAACCCAAGGCCCAGTGCAAATTGCTGTTTTTTTTGCCTATTTCAGTGTTTTGCAAAAAAGGAATATCAAACGGAGTCGAAACGGAATGAAACCTTCGGGAGCGTGATTTTTGGAACAAACGTCATCGAGAGGACTTGCAATGGATGTCAAGCAAGGGGCGCGCCTACCCCCCTGGGTGCACGCTCCACCCTCGTGGGCCCCTCGTGGCTCCACCGACCTACTTCTTCCTCCTATATATACCTGCGTACCCCGAAACCATCCAGGAGCACCACGAAACCCTATTTCCACCGCCGTAACCTTCTGTACCCGTGAGATCCCATCTTGGGGCCTTTTCTGACGCTCTTCCGGAGGGGGCATCAATCACGGAGGGCTTCTACATCAACACCATATCCTCTCCGATGATGTGTGTGTAGTTTACCACAGACCTTCGGGTCCATAGTTATTAGCTACATGGCCTCTTCTCTCTCTTTCGATCCCAATACAAAGTTCTCCTCGATCTTCTTGGATTTCTATTCGATGTAAATCTTTTTGCGGTGTGTTTGTCGAGATCCGATAGATTTCGGGTTTATGATCAAGATTATCTATGAACAATATTTGAATCTTCTCTGAATTCTTTTAAGTATGATTGGTTATCTTTGCAAGTCTCTTCGTATTATCACTTTGGTTTGGCCTACTAGATTGATCTTTCTTGCAATGGGAGAAGTGCTTAGCTGTGGGTTCAATCATGCGGTGCTCTATCCCAGTGATAGTAGGGGAAACGACACGTATTGTATTGTTGCCATAGAGGATAAAAAGATGGGATTTATATCATATTGCTTGAGTTTATCCCTCTACATCATGTCATCTTACCTAATGCGTTACTCTGTTCTTGTGAACTTAATACTCTACATGCAAGCTGGATAGCGGTCGATGTGTGGAGTAATAGTAGCAGATGCAGGCAGGAGTCGGTCTACTTGTCACGGACCTGATGCCTATATACATGATCATGCCTAGATATTCTCATAATTATGCACTTTTCTATCAGTTGCTCGACAGTAATTTGTTCACCCACCGTAATACTTATGCTATCTTGAGAGAAGCCACTAGTGAAACCTATGGCCCCCGGGTCTATTTTCCATCATATGAGTTTCCAATCTATTTTTACTTTGCAATATTTACTTTCAATCTTTGTCATAAAAATACCAAAAATATTATCATCTCTATCAGATCTCACTTTTGCAAGTGGCCGTGAAGGGATTGACAACCCCTTTATCGCGTTGGTTGCAAGGTTCTTATTTGTTTGTGTAGGTACGAGGGACTTGCGTGTGGCCTCCTACTGGATTGATACCTTGGTTCTCAAAGACTGAGGGAAATACTTACGCTACTTTGCTGCATCACCCTTTCCTCTTCAAGGGAAAAACCAATCCAAGCTCAAGAGGTAGCAAGAAGGATTTCTGGCGCCGTTTCCGGGGAGTCTATGCACAGGTCAAAACATACCAAGTACCCTTCACAAACTCTTATCCCTCGCATTACATTATTTGCCATTTGCCTCTCGTTTTCCTCTCCCCCACTTCACCCTTGCCTTTTTATTTGCCCTTCTACTGTTCGTCCTTTTGTTTGCTCGTGTTGCCATGTGCCTTCTATATGCTTGCATCTTCACTTGCTGAAAATCTATTGATATGGATCCACTTAAAGTGTTCTACTTTGATCATCTTCGATCCTTATGCGCTCGTGCTGAAACCCCAACTAGCCTAGTTGATGGGAAATCTTTACATGAGCATGGTCATTTTTTGCGTCACCATTTTTCTGAAAAGGGGAAACTCTTATGGGATCAAATAAACAGATTGCTATATTATGCTTGGAATCTTTGTGAAATTTGTGATTTTACTTGTTGCTCTAAGAACCCTAAAAAACACCTTCCCTACCTATGTGAGTTTAATGATAATGAAATCTTATCTTCTTATGCAAAGGGTGTTTATAGTTACTACGATATCGAACAAATTGAAGAATTTATTGCTTTTAAGGGTGCTTATGAAGTTGCTTCTTTGATTGAAAAGTATGATATTACTCTCTACGAATCTGAAAATTTTGACATACTTAAATATTGCTATGAAAAGTATGCTCATAATGTGTATGTCAAAGAATTAGAGAATGACTGTTGGATTGGAAGGAAATAATGATATGCATGAATCTATAGATAATTATGATTCCAATGATTTGATTGAAATATCCCTTGATGAACATGATGCTTGCTATTCTTGTGGCCATGATGCCAATATTTATGAAGATGAATTTGCTATAGTTCCTTATGTTAAACATGAGATCATTGCTATTGAGCCCATACTTGATAGCTACTTGAATAAAAAGCATGATTGCAATGATTTTACTATGAATTCTCTTGATGTCAATTGTGCTAATAATATGCAAAACCCTAAGCTTGGGGATGCTAGTTTTGCTATGACTACTATTTGTTGCAATGATCATGACTGGGGTGATTCTTCTTATGATCTTGAAAATTTATTTAGGCCCCATGATGAATATGAGATTTGTATTGAAAGTGGGTTTGGAAGAGTGTCAACTTTGGATCCCACATATTTGGAGAATTTTGAATCTTATGGTATTTTTGATAAAAGTGGGTTTGGAGAGGTCATGACTTTAGTTAATGATAATCCCACTATTTTGGAAGAGTGTCAACTTCGCATGCATGTGGATCGTGTTGAGCATATGTTAAGTGATAGCTATTTTGTTGAATTTGCCTACGATCCTACATGTAATTATTATGAGAGAGGAAAATATGGTTGGAGAAATTTTCATGTTACTATATTACCTCTCGTTATGTTGAGATTGCTATTGTTTCTCACTTCTTCCTTGCGTATGCTAGTATTTGCTTGTCTTGATAATTTGTTTGCCTATAAGATGCCTATGCATATGAAGTATGTTAGACTTAGATGTGTTTTTCACATGCTATATGATGCTCTCTTTGTGCTTCAATTCTTTTATTTCATGTGAGCATCATCGAAATTATCAATGCCTAGCTAGGGGCGCTAAACGAGAGCGCATGTTGGGAGGCAACCCAATTTTATTTTAGTTTTTTGCTTTTTCATTCTGTTTAGTAATAAATCTTTGATCTACCCTCTGGTTAGATTTGTTTTTGTATTTTAGTTAGTGTTCGTGCCAAGTAGAACCAATAGGATCTTCTTGGGTGCTAATTGTTTGATCTTGCTGAAAAAGACAGAAACTTTGCGCTCACGAATATAATTGTTTAAACTCAACAGAACGTGATACAAGACCAACTCTTTTTGCAGTAAATCAGTACACAAATTTTCCAGGTTGTCCTAGTTTTTCAGGATTTTTGGGGTTCCAGTAGTTTTCGAACAAATCTGATTACTACAGATTGTTCTGTTTTTGACAGATTCTGTTTTTCGTGTGTTGTTTTCTTCTTTTGATGAATCTATGGCTAGCAATGGAGTTTATGAACCATACAGAAGTTGGAATACAGTAGGTTTAACACAAATATAAATAAATAATGAGTTCATTACAGTACTTTAAAGTGGTGGTTTGTTTTATTTCTCTAACAGAGCTCACGAGATTTTCTGTTAAGTTTTGTGTTGTGAAGTTTTCAAGTTTTGGGGTAAGGATTTGATGGATTATGGAACAAGGAGTGGCAAGAGCCTAAGCTTGGGGATGCCCAAGGCACCCCAAGGTAAAATACAAGGACACCAAAAAGACTAAGCTTGGGGATGCCCCGGAAGGCATCCCCTCTTTTGTCTTTATCCATCGGTAACTTTACTTGGAGCTATATTTTTATTCACCACATGATATGTGTTTTGCTTGGAGCGTCTTGTATGATTTGAGTCTTTGTTTTTTAGTTTACCACAATCATCCTTGTTGTACACACCTTTTTGGAGAGACACGCATTAATCGGGATTTATTAGAATACTCTTTATGCCTCACTTATATCTTTTGAGTTAAACATTTTTGCTCTAGTACTTCACTTATATCTTTTAGAGCACGGCGGTGGTTCTATTTTATAGAAATAATTGATCTCTCCTGCTTCACTTATATTATTTTGAGAGTCCTTTAGAACAACATGGTAATTTGCTTTGGTTATAAAATTAGTCCTAATATGATAGGCATCCAAGATAAAAACTTTGAAAGTGCATTGAATACTAAGAGAAGTTTGATACTTGATAGTTGTTTTGAGATATGGAGATAGTGATATTAAAGTTGTGCTATTCGAGTAGTTGTGAAATTGATAAATACTTGTGTTGAAGTTTGCAAGTCCCCTAGCATGCACATATGGTAAACACTATGTGACAAATTTGAAACATGAGGTGTTGTTTGATTGTCATCCTTATGAGTCGCGGTCGGGGATGAGCGATCGTCTTTTCCTACCAATCTATCCCCCTAGGTGCATGCACGTAGTGCTTCGTTTTTTATGACTTGTAGATTTTTGCAACAAGTATGTGAGTTCTTTATGACTAATGCCGAGTCCATGGATTATACGCACTCTCAACCTTCCACCATTGCTAGCCTCTTCGGTACCGTGCATTGCCCTTTCTCACCTTGAGAGTTGGTGAAAACTTCGCCGATGCATCCAAGCCCCGTGATACGATACGCTCTATCACACATAAACCTTCTTATATCTTCCTCAAAACAGCCACCATACCTACCTATTATGGCATTTCCATAGCCATTCCGAGATATATTGCCATGCAACTTTCCACCGTTTCGCTTATTATGACACGCTTCATCATTGTCATATTGCCTTGCATGATCATGTAGCTGACATCGTATTTTTGGCAAAGCCACCATGCATATTATTTCATACATGTCACTCTTAATTCATTGCCCATCCTGGTACACCGCTGGAGGCATTCATATAGAGTCATATTTTGTTCTAGTATCGAGTTGTAATCATTAAGTTGTAAATAAATAGAGGTGTGATGATCATTATTAATAGAGCATTGTCCCAAAAAAAGAGAAAGGCTAAATAAAAAAAGAGAAGGCCCAAAAAAATAAAAAATAAAACGGGACAATGCTACTATCCTTTTTCCACACTTGTGCTTCAAAGTAGCACCATGATCTTTATGATAGAGAGTCTCTTGTTTTTTCACTTTCATATACTAGTGGGAATTTTTCATTATAGAACTTGGCTTGTATATTCCAACAATGGGCTTCCTCAAATGCCCTAGGTCTTCGTGAGCAAGCAAGTTGGATGCACACCCACTTAGTTTCTTTTGTTGAGCTTTCATACATTTATAGCTCTAGTGCATCCGTTGCATGGCAATCCCTACCCCTTGCATTGGCATCAATTGATGGGCATCTTCCTAGCCCATTGATTAGCCGCGTCAATGTGAGACTTTCTCCTTTTATGTCTTCTCCACACAACCCCTACCATTATATTCTATTCCACCCATAGTGCTATGTCCATGGCTCACACTCATGTATTGCGTGAAAGTTGAACAAAGTTTGAGATTACTAAAGTATGAAACAATTGTCTGGCTTGTCATCGGGGTTGTGCAAGATGAGAGCATTCGTGTGTGATGAAAATGAAGCATTGCCAAACTATATAATTTTATAGGGATGAGCTTTCTTTGGCTATGTTATTTTGAGAAGACATAATTGCTTGATTAGTATGCTTGAATTATTATTATTTTTATGTCAACATTAAACTTTCATCTTGAATCTTTCGGATCTGAACATTCATGCCACAATAAAGAAAATTACATTGAATAATGTGCTAAGTAGCATTCCACATCAAAAATTCTGTTTTTATCATTTACCTACTCGAGGATGAGCAGGAATTAAGCTTGGGGATGCTTGATACGTCTCCACCGTATCTATAATTTTTTATTGCTCCATGCTATTATATATTCTGTTTTGGATGTTTAATGGGATTTATTATACACTTTTATATTATTTTTGGGACTAACCTATTAACCCAAGGCCCAGTGCAAATTGCTGTTTTTTTGCCTATTTCAGTGTTTCACAGAAAAGGAATATCAAATGGAGTCCAAACGGAATGAAACCTTCGGGAGGCCATGAGGCAGGGGGCGCGCCTACCCCGCTTGGGCGCGCCCTCCACCCTCGTGGGCCCGTCGTGGCTCCACCGACCTATTTCTTCCTCCTATATATACCTACGTAATCCGAAACCATCCAGGAGCACCACGAAACCCTATTTCCACCGCCGCAACCTTCTGTACCTATGAGATTCCATCTTGGGGCCTTTTCCGGCGATCTGCCGGAGAGGGCATCGATCATGGAGGGCTTCTACATCAACAGCATAGCCTCTCCGATGATGTGTGAGTAGTTTACCACAGACCTTCGGGTCCATAGTTATTAGCTAGATGGCTTCTTCTCTCTCTTTGGATCTCAATACAAAGTTCTCCTCGATCTTCTTGGAGTTCTATTGGATGTAACTCTTTTTGCGGTGTGTTTGTTGAGATCCGATGAATTGTGGGTTTATGATCAAGAGTATCTATGAACAATATTTGAATCTTCTCTGAATTCTTATATGTACGATTGGTTATCTTTGCAAGTCTCTTCGAATTATCAGTTTGGTTTGGCCTACTAGATTGATCTTTCTTGCAATGGGACAAGTGCTTAGCTTTGGGTTCAATCATGCGGTGCTCAATCCTAGTGACAGTAGGGGAAACGACACGTATTGTATTGTTGCCATAGAGGTTAAAAAGATGGGATTTATATCATATTGCTTGAGTTTATCCCTCTACATCATGTCATCTTACCTAATGCGTTACTCTGTTCTTGTAAACTTAATACTCTAGATGCAAGCTGGATAGCGGTCGATGTGTGGAGTAATAGTAGTAGATGCAGGCAGGAGTCGGTCTACTTGTCACGGACGTCATGCCTATATACATGATCATTCCTAGATATTCTCATAATTATGGACTTTTCTATCAATTGCTCGACATTAAATTGTTCACCCACCGTAATATTTATGCTATCTTGAGAGAAGCCACTAGTGAAACCTATGGCCCCCGGGTCTATTTTCCATCATATAAGTTTCCAATCTATTTTTTTCTTTGCAATCTTTACTTTCAATCTTTATCATAAAAATACCAAAAATATTATCATATCTATCATACCTCACTTTTACAAGTGGCCGTGAAGGGATTGACAACCCCTTTATCGCGTTGGTTGCAAGGTTCTTATTTGTTTATGTAGGTACGAGGGACTTGCGTGTGGCCTCCTACTGGATTGATACCTTGGTTCTCGAAAACTGAGCGAAACACTTACGCTACTTTGCTGCATCACCCTTTCCTCTTCAAGGGAAAAACCAACGCATGCTCAAAAGGTAGCACACGTCACCTCACCGGGCCCTCAGTGCCTTCATCTTCTTGCGGAACGATCAGCGGCAGACCAGCAAACACGGTTGCAGTTTGTACTCCTTCCTTGCATTAACCTGTAGGAATCTCTGGAGGCCAACGACGGGCGGCGCCCCAGGCTCCTTCTTCTTTCACGCAATTCACTTGCGTGTTAAAGGGGGGGCTCCTGAGCACCACGCCTCAGAAGCTCTTACTGACTCTCCAGCCCTCACCATCTGTCCTTGACCATGGCATCGCGACCTGGCATACCAGTACCGGCTGAGCTCGCTCGAGGGTCGGGACCCAAGGTCGCAGAGAACCTAGAAGAGTGTGAAAAGGGAGGGAGGACAGCGCGACCCTAACCCTGTCGTCTCACAAAAGCTGACGCACGAATCGGACGCTACACACGGAAGCTGCCTCAGGCCCCATAAGATAAGTCGCGCATTCAAGTCAAGCCGGCACGAGACTTAAGCTTTCAGGCTCCTGCAGCCTTGCTCTAGCAATGTTGCCTTCCTTTTCTACCTTTAGAAAGCCGCTTGCACACCAAGGGGGACATCTTGAGCAGCATGCCTGGGAGATCTTACCAGACCCTGGGCCGCTCACCTCCTGGCCTTGACCACGACATCGCGACCTGGCATACCAGCGACTGCTGAAGCCTACCTCGGGACTGGGACCTGTCGGCGAGGACGAAAAGGGGGAACAATGCTGAAGCAAGACATGCGATCGCAAATTTCACAATAGGAGTAACATTTGATGCAAAAGCATTACAGACCCTTTACACACCCCCATGGGGTCCACCTCGATTCCTCGCAGGGAACAAAAGAAGAAGGTTTCCAGGAGACATATCTACAAGCACCGCCACCGCCGCCATCATCAACAGTGGGCCACAGGGCCGGCGCCAACCCCATCTAGATCAACGGCGACGACGGGCAGCCGCCACCGCCGTGCTCCAGGCACGACGAGAGCTTGGGGGCACATAGCTGTCATCGCTCGTCTCCGGGGTATCGTAGGGCTCGGGAGAGTCGCTGGACTCCCAAGTGTCGTCACTGCTGTTGGAGGAGCTGTCGGCAGGGCCAAGGGTGGGCCCGGCATTAGCTACCACTCCGTCCTGGGGACCCCCTCCAGGGCAGTACTCCAGACGGCGGCCCTCCTCATCGAAGACCTTGAAGGACATCGTGGAGGCGCCGTCATACTCAAAGTGGATGGCGAGGACCCCATCCGCGCGGCAAGAGCGGGCGACCTCACCCCATCTCCGGGTCATGAAGGTCTTGCCCGGGGAGACGACCTTGACCTTCACTCCCGTCGCCGGGGTGCCACACCCGGCGTGCCGTAGCCAGAGCTCAAGTGGCCCCATCGGCGGCATCTCTTCAGCGAAGAACTGCGGGAACCTGATCCCCGTCCGTGGGCCATTGCCGCCCACACCAAAAATTCACGCGAGGAGCCCTCGGCGTGAGTTCGTGGGCTGGTAGTGCGGACCGCCACAGCATGGCCACCGCGGCCGTGGTGCGATCGGCACCAGTTTGTGCCTCCTCCACCGGAGCCCTCTTCCTGAGCGTACAAGGGCAACGGATAGCAGGGGGGAGGCCGCTCATACCAAGGCCTCGTCACCTCCAGCATCGCAATGGTGTCACGGGGGCGAGCCAGCCTCTTCTTCGGAAAAAGTGGCCCCAGCTCCTCGCGGGGGGTCTTCCCCTTCTCAGCGGTGGAGAACCTCCTTATCGGCGCCATGGGTGTTGTAGCAAGACAGTGGAGCAAGGAGGAAGAAGAAGCAGGCGGAATGGAGAAAGAGATGAGCAATGGGGGCTCCTCCCTCTCCTCATTTATAGCCATAAGCAGGCCAACCACCGGCCTCCGCGATCACAGGTAATGATGGTTCTTCTTCTGCATGCAGCAGGGTCTCATCAAGTTGAACGGTTGCCGAGGTAGCATGAGGAAGTGGAGACGCCCACGTCCAGTCAGTCGCCACGCGTCAATCAAGGCCGTAGGCTATTGTGGACCGCGGCGCTCCGCACTTGCCCTTTGTCTTCGCCACGAAGCCAAGTCCGAGCGCGCCTTGGGCCCGGGGGCTACTGTTGGCGTCCTGGGAACGAGGGTACCCAAACTTCCCTGCCTGCGGCCCAGGGCGTGGCTCAGCCAGCGATTTGGTATGGCCCACCTTCAGCAGCAACCACTCAAGACCCTCGCGAGGGGCCATGCCTCGCGAGGCGGACGACACCAAGACCTCTTCAGAGGTGGCCTCGCTAGGCTAGCTCCCGAGGAGTAGAGATATTTATGCAAGGGGAAACTCTTGAGGTTCACGTGACTTGAGCCGTGACGACCAGGGTCAGGCGGGCGCCAGTGGGGGCAGTGTACCAGTTTCCTCTTTCGTGCTAAAGGGGCAAGCGCAGGCGAGGAGTCCCGAGGCATGAGGCAAAGGTTTCCATATCGGTGCAACAAGACCAAGACCAGCAGGACGGTAGGACGGAGGTCATCGCGGAGCCCACGGCGGCGTCACCACCAGAGCCTTTGGCAGGCGAAGACCACATTTTGTCAGGATAGCTTGTACTAGTTGTCTCCCTTCAAAATTGGCCGTTGTGGGATCCCTTCCTGCCTAACATTTGGGAAGAGGATCGGGGCCTCTATAAATAGGACTGGCCACCACCCTAGCAGAGGGGGGATCATTCAGACCATCCTCGCACACACAAGATCACCAAGCTCAAGAACACCTCTCCTTAGGATGTTGTTCATCCCTTGTACTAGTTCATCCTCAGCCTACAAGGCAATCCACCATACCACATTGGAGTAGGTATTACACCACAACGGTGGCCCGAACCAGTATAAACTCTCGTGTCTCTTATTCTTTGGGTTCGACGAGCTAGGCCTTTAGATCGTTGCGAGAGCGAACTAGGGAGAGAGAGATCTTTGTGCGCATCCCGGTGTTCGAACCTCATGGGTTTACCAGAACCCGTAATCTGACAACGTGGTACGTGCTGCAATTCCAAGTCCAAGAATCATTTCTCAATTCTACGTACCTCTTCAAGGTATGCCTCCATATGCTCATCCTTCGGTTTGTACGCCTTGTTCGAGAAGTTCAAGAGGAGCTGGGACTCGCCCTTGATGGTGAGGCGCCTGAACCCCAGGGCTGTTGCGGCCTTGAGGATGGCGATCAGGCCCTCGTACTCAATGATGTTGTTGGAGACCTTCTTGCCATGCTGAAAGCACAGTTGCACGACGTAGTAGAGCTTGTCCTGGGTATGTCAGAAGAGCACGGCTCCCGCCCCCGCGCCCTGGCATGCGAATGCGCCGTCAAAGTACATGATCCAACCATTTGGTGCCTCATCTCCAGACGTGATGGAACGGTCCCTGCTCACTTCTCGGTCAGGGGCATCAGTCCATTCTGCCACAAAGTCAGCAAGGGACGCGCCCTTGATGACTCTGGTGGTGTTGAACACCAACTGGAATGCCTGCAGCTCAATGTTCCACTCAGCAACCCTGCCCGTGGAGTTGGGGCTCTGGAGCACCTTCTCCAAGGGGTATGCGGAGACAACCTTGATCGGGTGGCCTTGGAAGTAGTGGCGCAGCTTCCTGGAGGCGACGAGGTGCGCGAGTCGGAGCTTCTGTGGCATGGGTAGCGTGCGCATGTGTCTTGCACCATCGTGCTGACAAAGTACACGAGATGATCGATGAAGGAGGGGCGTCGACGGTGTCAGGCCACTCTTGAGACGAGGGAGCCTCGAGCGCCTTGCCATCCGGTGGGGCCGCCGGGGCCTCAGGGGCGCATGCTGAGGCTCCAGTGTCGTGGCCGGGCGCGGGGCACTACGCCGCACACCCATACCCGCGCACTCTTCCGATACCGCCATGAGTGCCGCGCTAGCTGAGTGGGTGTGGCGGCCAGGTAAAGCACCAGGGTGCTAGCATCACCGGAGGGCTGGTGAAGTACCTCTTGAGGTGTTGGAAGGATGCCACGGCCTCCGAAGTCCATTTGAACGGGCCCTTCTTTTTCATCAGTTTGAAGAACGGGAGGGCGTGCTCGCCTAGCTTGGAGATGAAGCGCCCCAGTGAAGCCACGCAGCCAGCGAGCTTCTGCATCTCCTTGAGGGTTTGCGGCGGCCTCATCCTTTCTATCGCCTTGATCTTCTCTGGTTTAGCCTCGATCCCTCTGTGTGAGACCATGAAGCCTAGCAGCTTGCCAGACAGGACGCCAAACACGCACTTCTCCGGATTGAGCCACAGGTTCACCTTGCGCAGGTCGGCGAACGTTTCTTCCAAATCTACCACGAGGTTCCTCGCCTCCCACGACTTGACCACTATGTTGTCGACGTATGCCTCGGCGTTCCTCCCGAGCTGCCAGCCCAGGGTGATGTGCACCAATCGCTGGAAGGTCGCACCGACATTGCGCAGCCCGAATGGCATGCAGGTGTAGTAGTACACCCTGCTTGGGTTTAGGGAAGTTGTCTTCTCGACATCCTTCGCTGCCATCTTGATTTGGTGGTAGTCCAGGAAGCAGACCAAATCGCATTCGGCGGTGGAGTAGATGATCTAGTCGATGCGCGGGAGGGGGAACGGGTCCTGAGGACAAGCTTTATTGAGGCTCCTGAAGTCGACGCACATGCGCTCCTTCCCGCCCTTCTTGGGGACGATAACTAGATTTGCCAGCCAATTTGGATGCCGCGCCTCTCGAATGATGCCGGCCTCTTGCCGCTTGTGGACCTCCTAGACGATGAACGACTGCTTCTCTAGGGCTTGTCGCCGCGCCTTCTCCTTCACCGGACGTGCGTTGGGGCACACCATCAAGTGGTGCTTGATCACATCTCGTGGGACGCCGACCAGATCTTTGCCTCCCATGCAAACACGTCCTTGTTCGAACAGAGGAGGCTGACCAGCGCCTCCTCCTCATCCAGGGAAAGGCCAAGGCCTATGGTGACGGTGGGGGCAGAGCCCCCGTCATCAATCGGCACCTGCTTCGTCTCGGCCCTCTCTTGTGAGAACAACTGCTTCTTCTTCATGGGCGCGGCCTCCAAAACCTCCGTAGCATCCTTGGAATCTGGTCACGCAGCTGCTGCTGCCTTGTAGGCGAGCTTGAGGACCAGGAGTGTATCTCGTGCATCCCCCACCACAGTGAGGATGTCGCTGCTCCCCGACATATTGAGGACGTTGTAGCCCGGGTGAGTCGCTACCATAAACTTGGCGAGAGATGGGTATCCAAGGATGGCATTGCATGGAAGGATGATGCGGGTGACGTTGATGTCAGTGAGCTCGGTGCGGTAGTTGTCGCGCATGCCGAATGTGACGGGGAGGTGGATCTACCCCAGGGGAACGGCGGAGCCATCGACCACCCAGAGAAGGGCCTAGTGTGGGGAGAGCCGGTCATCTGGCACAAGAAGCTGATCAAAAGCTTCCATGGAGAGAACGTTGAGGATAGTTCCACTGTCAATGAGGGTCCTGATGACTCCAACGTTGCTGATGGTGGGCGTGCAGAGCATGGGGTGTGCACCGGCGCCGACCGTGGTCTTGGGGTGATCCCTAAAGTCGAAGGTAATGTCGGTCTCTAGCACTGCCCTACCTAGAGGAGCCCCCTTCTGCGGCCGGACGGCCCACACTTGCTGGAAGAGCTACTTGGCATGGCGGCTCGTTGTCCGTGCCTGCGACCCGCCGAGGATGGCCGCAACAACGTGGGGCGCCTGTGCCATGAAGTGCGCGATGAACAAATCACGCAACTCTTCCCAAGAGGTCACCGAAGATTCTGGCAGGTTGAGCAGCCAGGAGCGCGGCATTCCCTTGAGGGCCATGGGAAGCTAGTTCGCCATGACCTTGTCATCGCTGCCCACCGCCCAGATGGCCTCTGTGTACAACCGAAGGAACTCCATGGGGTTCGCTACACCATCGTACCACGGCGGCAACTCGGGCCTGAACTCCGGCGGACACTGCACCTGCCACAAGGCGGGAGAGAAAGCTCGTAGGCCTGCGATGCCTCCGAACTCGCCTGGAAGCTCGGCGGGTGGAGCAGCATCTGCCATGGGAACCACGCGGCACGGGCGGAGCATGGCTGGCGAAGACGCGGACCTTCGACACTGCGATACCTTGTGTGCCAAATGTCAGATTCAGGGCTCCGCAGACCCAAGGAAGGTTCGAACTCTGGGGCGTGTGCGAAGAACTCAACCTGTCTAGCCAACCAGTTCGTCACTCCCATGGCCTAGATCGACAAACAAGGAAGAAGATGGAGATGGCAGTTGACCCAGGTTTAGGCCACCTTGCGGTGTAAGACCCTACTCCTACTTTGGGTGGATTAGCCTCACGAGTGGCTGAGGATGAACTAGTACAAGGGAAGAACAACCTAGCGAGGTTTGCTCAGGTGAGGGAATAAGTTTTGGATCAGATCCCCTCTATTTGTTGTGGCTAGCCTATATTTATAGTGGCCTTGGTCCTCTTCCTCCAAAACGAAGGTAGGAAGGGATCCCAATCCTGACGATAGGTGGTCTTCGTCTGCGAAGCTTCTGGTCGTGAAGCTGCGGTGGGCTCGGCGATGACATCCATCCTGGCGCTCTTGGTCTCTTGCACATGAATGGAAACCTTTGAGTGATTCTTCGGGACCCCGTGCCTACGCTTGCCTCCTTACCACCAAAGAGGAAACCTGCTTCTCTGTGCTCGCTGGCGCCCGCCTGGCCTTGGTCATCATGGCTTGCGTCACCTCAACATCATGAGGTGGGCACCTGCATAGAAATCTCCGCTCCTTAGGAGCTAGCCTGGGAGGCCGCTCCCTCCGGAGGTCTTGATATCGCCCGCCTCGTGATATGCCTCCGTCGTATCTACTTTTCCAAACACTTTTGCCCTTGTTTTGGACTCTAACTTGTATGATTTGAATGGAACTAACCCGGACTGACGCTGTTTTCAGCAGAATTGCAATGGTGTTGTTTTATGTACAGAAAACAAAAGTTCTCGGAATGACCTGAAACTCCACGGAATATCTTAGAATAAATAATAAAAAATCCTCGCCAAAGATAAAGACCAGGGGGCCCACACCCTGTCCACGAGGGTGGGGGCGCGCCCCTCCCCCCATGGGCGCGCCGCACTACCTAGTGGGGCCTCTGGTGGCCCTCCGACGCCAACTCCAACTCCATATATTGGCTTTCAGGGAGAAAAAAATCAGAGAGAAAGTTTCATCGCGACGATACGGAGCCGCCGCCAAGCCCTAATCTCTCTCGGGAGGGCTGATCTGGAGTCCGTTCGGGGCTCCGGAGAGGGGGATTCATCTCCGTCGTCATCATCAACCATCCTCCATCACCAATTTCATGATGCTCACCGCCGTGCGTGAGTAATTGCATCGTAGACTTGCTGGACGGTGATGGGTTGGATGAGATTTATCATGTAATCGAGTTAGTTTTGTTAGGGTTTGATCCCTAGTATCCACTATGTTCTGAGATTGATGTTGCTATGACTTTGCTATCCTTAATGCTTGTCACTAGGGCCCGAGTGCCATGATTTCAGATCTAAACCTATTTTGTTTTCATGAATATATGTGTGTTCTTGATCCTATCTTGCAAGTCTATAGTCACCTACTATGTGTTATGATCTGGCAACCCCGAAGTGACAATAATCGGGACCACTCCCGGTGATGACCATAGTTTGAGGAGTTCATGTATTCACTATGTGCTAATGCTTTGTTCCGGTTCTCTATTAAAAGGGGGCCTTAATATCCCTTAGTTTCCAATAGGACCCCGCTGCCACTGGAGGGTAGGACAAAAGATGTCATGCAAGTTCTTTTCCATAAGCACGTATGACTATTTACGGAATACATGCCTACATTACATTGATGAATTGGAGCTAGTTTTGTGTCACCCTATGTTATGATCATTACATGATGAACCACATCCGGCATAATTATCCATCATCGATCCGGTGCCTCGAAGTTTCCCATATACGGTTCTCGCTTATTTACTTTTAGTTGCTCTGTTACAATCACTACAAAAATACCATAAACATTACTTTTGCTGTCTTTACTTTTGTTACCGTTACCACCACTATCATATTACTTTGCTACTAAACACTTTGCTGCAGATACTAAGTTTCTAGGTGTGGTTGAATTGACAACTCAACTGCTAATACTTGAGAATATTCTTTGGCTCCCCTTGTGTAGAATCAAGAAATTTGGGTTGAATACTCTACCCTCGAAAACTGTTGCGAGCCCCAATACTTGTGGGTTATCGAGACCTTTTTCTGGCGCCGTTGTTGGGGAGCATAGCTCTATTCTTTGAGTCACTTGGGATTTATATCTGCTGGAAACTATGAAGAACTTGAAAGATGCTAAGACAACAATTTATCCCTCAACTACGAGGGGAGGTAAGGAACTTCCATCTAGCTCTGCACTTGATTCACCTTCTGTTATGACTAAGCTAGCGACACCTAAACCTGCTTACGCTATTCGCCCGATATGTCGCATGTTATTGATGATGCCACTTCTGCTATGCATGATACTTATGATGAAACTACTTCTATGCTTGATACTACTGTGCCCCTTGGTGAATTTCTAGATGAACAAATTTCTGGGTCTAGAGAAAGAGAAACTATTCAAACTGAACACGATGATATTAGTAATGATGATATTAGGCCTGCTATTCCTGAGGGTTATTGAGGGAGTCCTGGACTAGGGGGTGTCCGGATAGCCGAACTATCATCTTTGGCCGGACTCCTGGACTATGAAGATACAAGATTGAAGACTTCGGCCCGTGTCCGGGTGGGACTTTCCTTGGCGTGGAAGGCAAGCTTGGCGATACGGATATGTAGATCTCCTACCATTGTAACCGACTATGTGTAACCCTAACCTATCCAGTGTCTATATAAACCGGAGTGTTTTAGTCCATAGGACGAAAAACAATCATACCATAGGCTAGCTTCTAGGGTTTAGCCTCCTTGATCTCGTGGTAGATCTACTCTTGTACTACCCATATCATCAATATTAATCAAGCAGGAGTAGGGTATTACCTCCATCGAGAGGGCCTTAACGTGGGTAAAAACATCGTGTCCCTTGTCTCCTGTTACCATCCGCCTAGACGCAGTTCGGGACCCCCTACCCGAGATCCGCCGGTTTTGACACCGACATTGGTGCTTTCATTGAGAGTTCCTGCGTATGCGTCACCTATAGGCCCGATGGCTCCTTCGATCGTCAAAAACGATGCAGTCCAGGGTGAGACTTTTCTCCCCGAACAGATCTTCGTATTCGGCGGCTTTGCACTGCGGGCCAATTCGCTAGGCCATCTGGAGTAGATCGAAAGCTACGCCCCTGGCCATCAGGTCAGATTTGGAAGTTTAAACTACACGACCGACATCCGCGGAGACTTGATCTTCGACGGATTCGAGCCACAGCCAAGCGCGCCGCACTATCTCGATGGGCATGATCTAGCTCTGCCGCCCGAGCGAAGGCTCGAGGCCGATCAAGATCCACTCCGACCCTTAATCCGGAGCCGGATTCCTTGATCGAGGACGAGTGGTTGGACACCGCCTCGGGGGGCTAAGATTTCAACGACGATTGAGCCGAACTCCATCCCTGTCCTTTGCGAAGACCGTGACTCCAAGGTGCCGGACTCCTTTCCGGACTCCGAACCTCCCGCGCCCCTGCCAGTCGAATCCGACTGGACGCCTGTTATGGAGTTCACCGCCGCGGACATCTTTCAACACTCGCCCTTTGGCGATTTCCTGAACTCACTAAAGTCTCTCTCTTTATCCGGAGAGCCCTGGCCGGACTACGGACATGAAGGTTGGGATGCGGACGACGAAGAAATTCAACGCCCACCCACCACCCACTTTGTAGCCACTATCGACGATTTAACCAACATGCTCGACTTCGACTCCGAAGACATCGATGGTATGGATGACGATGCCGGAGACGACCAAGACCCAGCGCCTACAGGGCACTGGAAGGCCACCTCGTCATACGACATATACATGGTGGACATCCCAAAAGATGGGAACGGCAATGGAACAACAGAGGATGACCCCTCCAAGAAGCAACCGAAGCGCCGGCGTCAAGCGTCGCTCTAAATCCCGCCACAAAGAAAGCGGTGATTCCGCACGGAGATAATAACACCCTGCATAAAGGTTGAAGACAACCCTCCAGCAGGACTCGGCACAGGAGGAGGGAGAAGCAAGTCCGCACGACAGTGCGGCAGAAAGAGAGGTAGAGGACGATAATAACGCGCCTCCCTCCGAATTCGTCGTGCCTGAGGATCCCGCCGAACAGGAGTGTTTCAAACGCAGGCTTATAGCCACAGCAAGCAGCCTCAAGAAAAAGCAGCAACAGCTTAGAGCTGACCAAGACCTGCTAGGCAGCGGATGGATCAAGTCCTTGCAAATCAAGAGTATGAACTCGAGCGCCTCCAAAAGCTACCCCAAACGCAGGCCGTTGCCTCGATCAGAGGAGGAAGCACCCACATCGCCAACAAGATGATGCGGCCGCCAGGTTACTTCGTGGTCATGACAGAAAGGCCTCTAGACCCTCCATTCAAGCCGCACCCCGACGCCGCTCAAAAAGTACCAAGGCACGGGAAAACGCGCCGGACTTGCGAGATATATTGGAGGATAAGGAAAAACATACAAGATCGATCTACGGATCGCGTGGGCGTAACGACTCGGGATGATTACCGTCGCGCCGGATACGCAACTCCGGCGGGCCGAACACGATGAGACAAAGCTCATATGAGCTACGCCGTGATATAAGCGCCATACTGAGGCGCCGCACACCCACTATGCTTCATAGATGAAGTAATGGATCATCAAATCCCGAGGGCTTCAAACCCGTAAACATCGAATCATACGATGGTACCACAGATATTGCGGTATGGATCGAGGACTATCTCCTCCATATCCACGTGGCCCGCGGTGATGATCTACATGCCATCAAATACCTCCCACTCAAGCTTAAAGGACCAGCTCGGCATTGGCTCAACAGCTTGCCAGCAGAATCAATTGGCTGTTGGGAGGACCTGTAAGCCGCATTCTTTGATAACTTCCAGGGCACATATGTGCGACCACCAGACGCCGATGACCTTTGCCATATAATTCAGCAGTCAGAAGAATCGACCAGACAATTCTGGACACGGTTCCTAACCAAGAAAAATCAAATCGTTGACTGTCCGGATGCAGAGGCCCTTGTAGCCTTCAAACATAACATCCGCGACGAGTGGCTAGCCCGGCACATAGGACAGGAAAAGCCGAAATCCATGGCAGCCCTCACCACACTCATGACCCGCTTTTGCGCAGGAGAGGACAGCTGGCTAGCTCGAAACAACAACTTGACCAAAAAGCCTGGTAGTTCGGATACCAAGGACAGCAATGGCAGGTCGCGTGGCAACAACAACAAGCGCCGCATTAACGGCGACAATCATGAAGATACGGCAGTCAACACCGGATTCAGAGGCTCTAAACCCGGTCAGCGGAAGAAGCCATTCAAAAGAAATACCCAGGGCCCGTCCAATCTAGAGCGAATACTCGATCGCTTGTTCCAGATACATGGCACCCCCGAAAAACCAGCCAATCACACCAACAGGATTGTTGGGTGTTCAAGCAAGCGAGCAACTTAAGTGCGAACTCAATGACAAGGGGCTGCATAGCGATGACGAGGAAGAGCCCGGCCGCCCGAACAATAGAGGATGTAAGGGCTTTCCCACACAAGTGCGAGCGGTGAACATGATATACGCAACCCACATACCCAAAAGGGAGCGGAAGCATGCACTAAGGGGCGTATATGCGATGGAGCGATCGCCCGAAGTTCAACCCATGGTCCACCTGCCCGATCACATTTGATCGAAGGACCACCCACTAGCATCCGTCACGGCGGATTCGCCGCATTGGTTCTGGACCCAATTATTGTGGATTTCACCTCACTAGTGTCACGATGGACGGCGGTAGCAACTGAACCTGCTCTATCGAGGATACGGTGTGCAAAATGGGCATAGACCCTCAAGGATTAAACCTACAAAGACGACCTTTAAAGGCGTCATACGGGTGTAGAGGCCAATTATGCGAGGCTCGATTCTGATCGAAGTGGTCTTCGGATCCCCGGATAACTTCCGATGCGAAGATTTAATCTTCGACATAGTCCCGTTCCACAGCGGATATCACGCACTGCTCGGACGAACCGCATTTGCAAAGTTCAATGCGGTGCCGCACTATGCATACCTCAAGCTCAAGATGCCAGGCCCTTGAGGAGTAATCACGGTCAATGTAAACACCGAACGCTCTCTCCGAACAGAGGAGCACACGGCGGCCCTCGCGGCGGAGGTGCAAAGCAGCCTCTCACAGCAATTCTCGAGTCCGGCCACTAAACGTTCGGACACTGTCAAGCGCGCCCGGAGTAACCTACAACAAGACCGCCTGACACGATTCAAGCACGCGTAGCAATCCGGCCCCAACCCCAGCCCTCGCAAAACAGCGAAGCCAGTACTACGCGTACATAACTACGCTCTGGAGATACCATGGGCATAAGGGGAGGGGCACGACCACGGCTGCGCCTGCACGCGGCTCAACCGCACTGTGGGCTCCGATTGTGTCATTCTTTTTCTTTTTCTTTTCTTACTTTCGGGACTCCGTTTTCCGTAAGTCCTGTCGGCACTAGAATCGTCGAACTCACGATGCAACAGCCAGGAAGCGAAAGCTACGTCGAGTGTTCTGTGGTCTCTAGTAATGCAGGCATTATACCTGTTTTACATACCATCCGCAGCTTACCCTTGGAGGGGGACATGTTAAATAGTCCCATCCCTTGCTCATCGTGACTATTTCTATCGTTCTTCTTACATTTCAGTACCTTTTTGAATAATAAACACATAGCTTATGCCTATTATTGATCTCCTTTCTTTATCTATATATTTTTTCATTTCATGACATGTTGCACGCGTACACTTTGGTACGGCCAATACACCAGGGGCTTAAGTACCCCAAAATTATGGTGTGATAAGTCCGAACACTTTCACAAGTACGGCACCCCGAACTTATAGCATTATATGCATCGGCTCCGAATCATGTCTTGGGTCAATAGGTGGGTTTTCCCGGCTCCTATGTTTTGGTACCTTACGTTCCGTTATATCGGCTAAGGTAGCACTAGGAGAACCACTGCGATTGTGCCCCGGTTGAGCTGGGTTGAGCACCTCAATGGAGAAAGCTAAAACTGACTGTCATGATAGGGCGAGAGCCGGTCACTGTTCGAGAGGTTTTTTGGGTCCCTAAAGACTTATGCCGCTTAAAGCGAGGAACCGGCATTGTCCGGCCAAGGCGTGGATAGCGCCCGAACTCGGTCTTCCGAATACTAGGGGCTTCAGAAATTTAAAATTATAGAATTCTATGGCTAAGTGAGAGTGTTCAAGTATTATAAGTCCGGTTGCCTTGTTCGTTGCGTTGAGCGCCTCCTCGATGGACCCAAGAATGGGAACAAGAGCGCTCAAGTTTATCCCGAACACCCCAAAGACTCGTGGCATGGGGGCTGAAGCCAACGACTTGCCATCTCTCAAATTTGATAAACGGCCGCACAGAAGGTAATATTTTAAATTAACAAGCGTTGCTTAGCGCATATGAACAACTTTTCAGCGTACAGGATAAAAAATGCGAGTCTATTCAAAAATTACATCCTTGGAGCACTCATCCGCTATACAGCGGGCACCCTTCAGGAGGCCCTCATAGTACATTTCGGGCGTGCGATGCTCCTTGCCCTTCGGTGGCCCGTCCGTCACAAGCTTCTCCGCATCTAGCTTGCCCCAGTGCACTTTAGCACGGGCAAGGGCCCGACGGGCACCTTCAATGCAGCGGAGCACTTGATGATTTCAATCCGTGGACAGGCGTCCACCAGCCGCCGCACTAGCCCAAAGTAGCTCCTAGGCATGGCTTCCAATGGCCACAGCCGAACTATGAGGCCCCTCATGGCCTGTTCGGCGACCTTATGGAGCTCGACCAGCTGCTTCAGCTGGTCGCTTAGGGGCACCGGACGGTTGGCCTCGGCATATTGAGACCAGAACACCTTCTCCGTCGAGCTCCCCTCCTTGGTGCGGTAGAATGCGGCAGCATCAGACACACTACGGGGCAGATCTGCGAATGCTCCTGGAGAGCTCCGAATCCGGGTAAGTAATAGGTAATTCACTTTTACATTCTTGCTCTGCATAAAGAATGCCTTACCCGCCGCAATCTTCTTTATTGCCTCAATCTCCTAGAGGGCTTTTTGGGCCTCGGCCTTAGCAGCTTTGGCACTCTCAAGAGCCGAAGCAAGCTCGGACTCTCGTGTCTTCGAGTCACGCTTCAAACCCTCGTGTTTTTCCACGAGAGCCTGGAGCTCTTGCCGCACCTCCGCCAGCTGCGCCTCCCCCTTCTCTCGCTCGGTGCGCTCCGCAGCCGCTTTGTTTTCGGCCGCGGACACCGCCTCCTTCAGGGTCGCCACCTCGCTCGTGGCCCCTGCAGTACCCATGTTATTCCTATTATCTTTTGCAACCAAATCCTTTCTATAAGGTATTTCTTTAATAAGGTATTACTTACCTTCCTTGTCCTCGAGCTGCTTCTTGGCTTGGCCGAGCTCGATCTCGGACCGCTCGAGGCTCTGCTTCAATGCATTGACCTTCGCGGTCGGTCTGGCGGTCAGAAGCGCAACCTGCATTCCCATCTTGACATACTTATGTTAGACTCCTTCAGATATCTTTTTAGATCCTTAGTCCGGCTTTTCTTTCCGAACACCGAACTAAGCATCAGGGGCTACTGTCTATGCGGTAATATTTTTACATATTCTAAACTTACCTCAAAGCCTGTTAGAAGGCTGGTACAGGCTTCAGTCAGCCCGCTCTTGGCGGACTGAACTTTCTGGACCACCACACTCATAACAGTGCGGTGCTCCTCCTCGATGGAGGCACTGTTAAGCGCCTCCAGTAAGCTATCCGGTGCCTCCGGTTGGACGGAGGACACCGGCGTCTTACCCTTCCTACGAAGGGGCCGCTTGCCGGACTTCGGAACCGCTGAAGGTTCCGGTATGGAGTCCGGACGAGGGTCGGGCTTAGAGCCCCTGGGGGTCTCGCCCCCCACGCGCCTGGAGTCCGGGAGGTCGCCTTGCGCCGCCTCCTGTGCCACCTCCTCTTGACCAGGCCCACCTTGGGGCCCCACCTCGGCGTCGTCCGCAGCGTGAGGTGAGGAGGCGGCCAGAAGTGAAGTACTCTCCATTTCCGACGAACACAGGGACCCGCTCGACGAAGCGGCGAGCTCACCCTTGGGCGGGCTGCATGATTGTTCGCCATTAAAGAACACTATGCAATGAAAAAAACCATGGGTATCCGGACACTTACGATCTCGCCAGGGGCTTAGCCCTTGTTGGCCACTCCTCCTCATCGTTGTCGGCGTTGGTGGAGAAGTCCAGAGGAAGGGTCCTTCCCTTCTTGGACCCTCCGGCCTCCCTAGTTGGAGCGGCCTTCCTTTTCCTCTCCTCCCCCGCTGGGGGAGAGGCTTATTTTTCCTCCTCCTCGTTCCTGTGAGAGGATTACGCCTTGAATCTGACAGCACTTGGCGTCGGGGAGCTCCTTCGAGTTCCGTGGCCTCCTTCTTGTCGTCTTCTCCGCACCACATGAGGTACCGGAGCCAGCAGCCTGTCAATCGGGCGTCACTGGTCTTCGGCAAAGGGCAGACGGTTAATCTGTCGGACGTCTTCAGCCGATCTGTCAAAGGTTAGGGATTTTTAGATCCCGCATAGAGTCAAACTATGAAAAAGAGTCCCATAAAGGGTAAAATACCTTACCTCGCTGGCTCGATGTTTGCGAGCTGAATCCGCGATCTTGATGGCGGATGTAGAGCCTCGGCACCCTTGAACAGCACCTTCCAGGCATCTTCGTACGTAGTGTCGAAGAGCCTTTTTAGAGTTGAGTGATGTGCCGGATCGAACTCCCACAATTTGAAGGTCCGTTGTTGGCGTGGGAGAATCTGACGGATGAGCATAACCTGGACTACGTTGACAAGCTTGAGCTTCTTGTCCACCAGGTTTCGGACACAGGTTTGGAGTCCGGTCAGCTCTTCCGAATCACCCCACGTCAGGCCCGTCTCTTTCCATGATGTGAGCCGTATGGGGGAGCCAGATCTGAATTCGGGGGCCGCCGCCCATTTGGAGTCGCACGGCTCGGTGATGTAGAACCAACCAGATTGCCACCCCTTTACTGTCTCCACGAAGGAGCCCTCGAGCCATAGAACATTGGGCATCCTGCCCGCCATGGCGCCTCCGCACTCCGCCTGTCGGCCGCCCACTATCTTCGTCTTGACGCTAAAGGTCTTCAACCATAAACCGAAGTGGGGTTGGATGCAGAGGAAAGCCTAGCACACGACGATAAACGTCGAGATATTGAGGATGAAGTTTGGGGCCAGATCATGGAAATCCAGGCCGTAGTAGAACATGAGCCCCCGGACAAATGGGTGAAGTGGAAAACCTATTCCATGGAGGAAGTGGGTGAGGAACACCACCCTCTCATGGGGCCTAGGAGTGGGGACGAGCTGCCCCTTGTTGGGGAGCCGACACACGATGTCGCCGGACAAGTATCCGGCCTCCCGTAGCTTTGTGATCTGCCCCTCCGTGACGGAGGAGGCCATCCACCTGCCTCCCGCTCCGGACATAGTTGGAGAAGGTTGAGGTGGGATGTGCCGACTTGGGCGCTGGAGCTCGAGTGTGCGGAAATGGATGAGCATCGGAGGAAGAAGGCGTAGGTGAAAAGGTGGATCCTTATCCCCTTATATGGACGGACGAAGCTATGCGTCCCCCACCAGCCTGGTAAAACTCGCTTATCTCTCGAGCGCTGTAATCAATGGCGCGGATGGGTTACCCACGTCCGTATTGATGGGAACCCCGGAATAAGGGGGCACGATCTCCGCTTTGATAAGACGTGCCAAGGAAACTGCCTCGCTAAACGCGCTGAGGTGGAACAGTAAAAAACGATTCAAATAAAGGCCTGGCCGTGGTGTGATGTCACGCAACGGAATACGTCAGCAGATATGTGCAAAAATTATTCTCTCTACGGTGGTATGTGGAACTTGTTTTGAAGAGCCGGACACTATCCTTGTGTTCAAAACCTTCTATGAAGTATTCGGAGGAAGAACCCGCCTTGCAATGCCGAAGACAATATGCGCGCCGGACTCGTCGTCATTGAAGCCTGGTTCAGGGAGCTCTTGAGGAGTCCTGGACTAGGGGGTGTCCGGATAGCGAACTATCATCTTTGGCGGACTCTGGACTATGAAGATACAAGATTGAAGACTTCGTCCCGTGTCCGCATGGGACTTTCCTTGGCGTGGAAGGCAAGCTTGGCGATCTGGATATGTAGATCTCCTACCATTGTAACCGACTCTGTGTAACCCTAACCTATTCGGTGTCTATATAAACTGGAGGGTTTTAGTCCATAGGGGAAAAACAATCATACCATAGGCTAGCTTCTAGGTTTAGCCTCCTTGATCTCGTGGTAGATCTACTCTTGTACTACCCATATCATCAATATTAATCAAGCGAGAATGCGGTAATACCTCCATCGATAGGGCCCGAACCTAGGTAAAAACATCATGTCCCTTGTCTCCTGTTACCATCCGCCTAGACGCACAGTTCGGGACCCCCTACCCGAGATCCGCCGGTTTTGACACCGACAGTTATCTTTTAATGCTGAATCTACTGAAGCTATTCTTGCTTGCCAGGATAGTCTTGAACGTAAGAGGTTGCTAGTTAAATGGAGTAAATAATCTTTTAGAGGTAGGATGAGACCCGACCCTGCTTTTGCTACTTCACCTATCTGTGTTCCCGATAAGGATTATTATGATTTTTCTGTTGATCTAGATATAATTACTTTGGTTGAATCTGATCCTTTTTATGGCTATGAATCTGAAACTATTGTGGCACATCTTCGTAAGTTAGATGATATAGCTTCCCTGTTTACTAATAATGAGAGATCGCGCTACATTTATTTACTCAAAATATTTCCGTTCTCATTAAAGGGTGATGCTAAGATATGGTTTAATTCTCTTGATCCTGGTTGAGTGCAAAGTCCCTAGGATATGATTTATTACTTCTCTGCTAAATATTTCCATGCTCATAAGAAACAAGCTGCTTTGAGGGATATATATATTTTTGTGCAAATTGAAGAAGAGAGTCTCCCACAAGCTTGGGGGAGGCTTCTCAAGTTACTTAATGCTTTGCCTGATCATCCTCTTAAGAAACCTGAAATATTTGATATCTTTTATAATGGACTAACTGATGCTTCCAGAGATTACGGATAGTTGTGCTGGTTGTCTTTTCAGGAAACAACACCGATTTAAGCTGAAATTCTATTGAATAATATGTTGACAAATGAAAATAATTGGACACCTCCCGAGCCACCTCCTGAGCCAGCTCCAGAGCCAATTACTGAGCCTATTCCTAAACCAACTCCGAAGAAGAGAGGTGTTCTATTTCTCAGTCCCGAAGATATGCAAGAGGCAAAGAAATCCATGAAATAAAAAGGTATTACAGCTGAAGATGTTAAGAATTTACCTCCTATTGAAGAAATACATGGTCTTAGTTACCGCCTGTTGAAGAAGTATATGATCTCAATTACTTATTTACTGAAGAACCTCCTGATCCCGACATCCCGACACAGGTAGTAAAGGTAAATTCTCTCTATAGATTTGATGAAGGTGATATTCCTCATTATAAGTCTGCTAGGCAATGCTTCGATGAGTTTGATAATTTTATTGTCAAACAAGAAAATTTTAATGCTTATTTTGGTAGACAATTGAAATATGATTCCGATATCATTAAACGCTTGGATGATTATATAGCTAATATTAGAGGTGAACTTAAACTTGTTAGCAAACATGCTTATATGGTTACCACTCAAGTAGAACAAGTACTTAAAGCTCAAAAAGAAGTGCTTAATGAAATGAATAGTAAGAAAAATGATTATGCTGTTAGAGTGGCTACTAGAACTGGTAGAATGACTCAGGAACCTTTGTATCCTGAAGGTCACCCTAAGAGAATCGAGCAAGATTCTCAGAGAAATAATGTTGATAAACTTAGTTCTTCTGAGAGGAAGAAAAAGAAAAATGATAGAGCTGTGCAAACTTCTAGTGAACCTATTGCTGAACCACCTGATAATCCAAATGATACTTCTATTTCTGATGCTGAAACACAATCTGGTAATGAACATGAACCTAGTGATAATGTTAATGATTATGTTCATGATGATGCTCAACCTAGTAATGATAATAATGTAGAAGTTGAACCTGTTGTTGATCTTGATAACCCACAATCAAAGAATCAACGTTATGATAAAAGAGACTTTGTTGCTAGGAAACATGGTAAAGAAAGAGAACCATGGGTTCAGAAACCCATGCCTTTTCCTCCCAAACAATCCAAGAAAAAGGATGATGAGGATTTTGAGCGCTTTGCTGAAATGATTAGACCCATCTTTTTGCGTATGCGATGGACTGATATGCTCAAAATGAATCATTATGCTAAATATATGAAAGATATTGTTACAAATAAGAGAAAGATACCGGAAGCTGAAATTTCCACCATGCTTGCTAATTATACTTTTAAGGGTGGAATACCAAAGAAACTTGGAGATCCAGGAGTACCTACTATACCATGCTCCATTAAAAGAAAATTATGTTAAAACTGCTTTATGTGATCTTGGAGCCGGTCTTAGTGTTATGCCTCTCTCTTTATATCGTAGACTTGACTTGAATAAGTTGACACCTACTGAAATATCTTTCCAAATGGCTGATAAATCAACTGCTATACATGTCTGTATTTGTGAGGATGTGCCTGTTGTGGTTGCAAACGTTACTATTTTAACGGACTTTGTTATTCTTGATATTCCCGAGGATGATAGTATGTCTATTATTCTTGGAAGACCTTTCCTTAATACTGCAGGGGCTGTTATTGATTGCAACAAAGGCAATGTCAATTTTCATGTTAATGGTAATGAGCATACGATACACTTTCTGATGAAACAACCTCAAGTTCATAGTATCAACTCTATTGGAAAAATTCCATCGATTATATTTGGAGGTTTTGAATTTCCTCTCCCTAGTGTCAAGAAGAAATATGATATACTTATTATTGGGGATGTCCATATCCCAGTTGAGGTAACATAGTGTTATTCAAAATTTCTCCGGTTCCATGATTATCGGAATGAGTTTGTTAACAAGACTTGATCAACCTTGTTAGTGGATTCTTTTTGATGAGCATGAGACTGATGAAACTAGAAGCACAACCTTCTGTACCCTCTTTATATTCTCTGTTATTTAGTAAAAATAAAGTAAAATAGTATTTTTCTGTCTGTCTCCCGATTTATCCGTGCAATATAAAAATACCCCGAAAATAAAAGTCCTCAGAATCCCATGCCAATTTAATATGATTTTTTCGGGCATATTTGAGGATTTACTGTGCAAAAATTACCACAGGGGGAGCTGCCACCTGGCCACGAGGGTGGAGGGCGCGCCCTACCCCCCTTGGCGCGCCCCCCTGCCTCGTGGGCCCATGATGGCCCTCCTCCACTTATCCCTGCACCCATTTTCTTACTTTGTCTCACACAAACCCGAAAAACCAACTCAAGCTCGTGTTCCAAATGCACTTTTTGCTGTGATTTTCGATCTCCTTGCTCAAAGCACCTCTCGCAAAACTGCTTGGGGAGATTGTTCCTTGGTATGTGACTCCTCCATTGGTCCAATTAGTTTTTGTTCTAGTGCTTTATTCATTGCAAATTTGTGTTGCATAGGTGACCATGTTCTTGAACCTGCATGTCAAATTTATATGGTTCCAAGTAGTTCTAATGCTTGATATATGCTCTAGGCACTTGTGGGAGTTGTTGCTATCAATTTTATTGAAGTTGGTTCACTTTCGTTTGAAGTTACTAAAAATTTCAGATTGTTTCAGAAATAATGAAGAGACTTTTGAGGGGCTCGTCGAGCCGAAGCTCAAATTTGATTTGCCTCGTATCGCGGAGGTTCGGCCGTGTGAATGGCCTTCCGATGACTTCTTGAGGAGAGCCGGGATTTATGAGGATTTCTATCTATTGATTGCAAACGCCGGCCTCACCGACTTCCTCCGCGACCAACGTCATCAGTATCTCTTACTCACAAATACTTTTGTGCAGAACTTCTACTTTTTCCCTAAGAAATCACCTCCAACAGTAGAGTTTCATTTATATGACTTTGTTAAGGAAATGCCATTAGCAGAATTTTGCGAGGTTTGCAAAATGCCCTTTGAGGGCACCTTAGATGAACCACACCGTAATGAAGTGGAAGCTTTTATTAACACTATCACTGTGGGAGAAACCAGGAAGGTTTCTGATGCAAGAATTACTAGCATACATTTTCCCGTTTTGCGCTATTTTGCCTTATTTGCTAGTCGTTGCTTGATTGGACGCGGGAACTGTGGGAACCTTAGTATTCCTGATATTATTATTTTGTTCCATGGTTTAGACCGCAATAACTCTGTTAGTATGGGTGGAATTGTTGCTAGACAGTTAAGTCTGAACCGTACTAAAGGCCCCATCTTTGGAGGCATTTATGCTTCACGCCTAGCTGAATATTTTGAGATACCTATTAGGCATGAGGAGAAAGAAGAAACATCGCTGCCCCGTGTTTATTTAGATTACAAGAGTATGCTAGCGCATGATTTTCTTGTTAAGAGTCGCGAAGGGGAGCTCAAATATAAATTGTACTTTGATAAACATCACCCTGAGACTATTACCTTGCATGTTCCCTCTTTGTTTAACTTGTCTACAGGTCCTTACATTGTTCTGTGGGCGGCTGTTCAAGCCTATCGGAATCCTGCACCAGCCCCGGAACCGGAGCCACAAGATGAGCCTCCATGAATTACGACCCCAGCTACACCTACAGGTATCCGCCAGGCTATCCCTGACAATAGACCAACTTAGGCCAAAAGCCTAAGCTTGGGGGAGTATGTATTTCTCACTGACATTACATTTATGTTCACACACACTCATTGCTAGATGTCTATGCTCATACTCTTTCACTGTAATATCCATGTTAGTCTAAATTTCTTTTCTAGCTTTCTTCTTGTGTGTTTAATAAACCTTAGAAAAAACAAAAAAATTAGTAGTAGTTTATTTCCTGCTGTGGTAGTAATAATTAAAAAGAAAACCCAAAAATATTTCCCGTTCTTCTTTTTAACTTGTTGGGAGCTTTCCCGTGTAAATAGTTTTTATTTCTTTTCCTTTCTCTAGGGGTCGAGAAGACTACATTGAAAATGCTTAGTGGCTCTTATATGCATTATTGTTTATCTAACTTAGAGCCCATATTACTTGTCTTCTCTCTTGAGTTGAATGCTTGCAGATTCCAGCTTAGTCCAATGCACGTGCACTCTTATTATTATACACACCGTTCGGTTAGGTGCAAGTGAAAGGCAATAATGATGATATATGATGGGCTTATTGGGATGAGAAAAGCTGGTATGAACTCGACCTCTCTTGTTTTTGTAAATATGATGATTCATCATTCCTGATTCAGCTATTATGAGGTAAACATATTTGCAATGACATTTAGAGATTATAGTTGCTTGTGCCATGTTTGATTAGCTATGAGTTATAATGGTTTACCTTGCGTGCCAACATGCTATTAGAATGATTATGATATGGTATGATGGGATGGTATCCTCCTTTGAATGAATTGATTGACTCGACTTGGCACATGTTCACGCATGTAGTTGAATCAAATCAAGATAGCCTTCATGATATTTATGTTCATGGTGGATTATATCCTACTCATGCTTATATTCGGCGTAAATTAATTTTAATGCATGTTTACTACTGTTGTCGCTCTCTCAGTTGGTCGCTTCCCAGTCTTTTGCTAGCCTTCACCTGTACTAAGCAGGAATACTGCTTGTGCATCGAAACTCCTTAAACCCCAAAGTTGTTCCATATGAGTCCACTATACCTTCCTATATGCGGTATCTACCTGCCATTCCAAGTAAATTTGTATGTGCCAAACTCCAAACCTTCAAATAAAAATTATGCTTTGTATGCTCGAGCAGCTCATGTGCAAATAGGGCTGCCTATATCTTCCATGCTAGGTGGGTTATTCTCAAGAGGAGTGGACTCCGCGCCTCATTGATGAGAAAGGGCCGGTAACCGGGATGCCCAGTCCCATGATCCAAAAAGATCAAAGCAAATCAAAATAATTAAACAAAGCTCCCCCTGGGACCCGTTGAATGTTGGTGGCACTCGTTCTTTCGAGCAAGCCATGGATTGATGCTTGTGGAGGAGGGGGAGTATAAATCTTTACCATTCTGTTTGGGAACTGCCTATAATGCATGTAGTATGGAAGATGCAACCATCTCATAGTTGTTGTGTTGACAGTGAAAGTATGCCGCTCAAAATATAATTTATCTCTATTTCAAAACCGAGCTCTGGCACCTCTACAAATCGCTGCTTCCCTCTGCGAAGGGCCTATCTATTTACTTTTATGTTGAGTCATCACCCTTCTTATTAAAAAGCACCCGCTGGAGAGCACACTGTCGTTTGCATTCATTATAATTGGTTTATACTGGGTATGGCTTGACTGGATCTCTTTTACCATGAATTACAATGTTTAGTCAGTCCTTGATCTTTAAAGGTGCTCTGCATTTATGTTTTGCGGTCTCAGAAAGGGCTAGCGAGATACCATTTTGTTATATCATGTTATGATTATTTTGAGAAAGTGTTGTCATCCGAGTTTTTTTTATTATGGCTCGCTAGCTGATTATGCTATTGATATGAGTAATTGTGAGACCTACGTGTTAGTGTGAGAATGGTTAGTTCATAATAATTGCTGAAACTTGCATGCTGGCTTTTCATGTTTACAATAACAAGAGCAAACAGAGTTTGTAAAACTTTTTCTTTTTCTCTTTCAGTTTGTCAACTGAATTGCTTGAGGACAAGCAAGGATTTAAGCTTGGGGGAGTTGATACGTCTCCGTCGTATCTACTTTTCCAAACACTTTTGCCCTTGTTTTGGACTCTAACTTGTATGATTTGAATGGAACTAACCCGGACTGACGTTGTTTTCAGCAGAATTGCCATGGTGTTGTTTTATGTGCAGAAAACAAAAGTTCTCGGAACGACCTGAAACTCCATGGAATATCTTAGAATAAATAATAAAAAATCCTCACCAAAGATGAAAACTAGGGGGCCCACACCCTATCCACGAGGGTGGGGGGCGCGCCCCTCCCCCCTGGGCGCGTCGCCCTACCTCGTGCGCCCCCTGGTGGCCCTCCGACGCCAACTCCAACTCCATATATTGGCTTTGGGGAGAAAAAAATCAGAGAGAAAGTTTCATCACGTTTTACGATACGGAGCCGCCGCCAAGCCCTAATCTCTCTCGGGAGGGCTGATCTGGAGTCCATTTGGGGCTCCGGGAGAGAGGATTCGTCATTGTCGTCATCATCAACCATCCTCCATCACCAATTTCATGATGCTCACCGCCGTGCGTGAGTAATTGTATCGTAGGCTTGCTGGACGGTGATGGGTTGGATGAGATTTATCATGTAATCGAGTTAGTTTGGTTAGGTTTTGATCCCTAGTATCCACCATGTTCTGAGATTGATGTTGCTATGACTTTGCTATGCTTAATGCTTGTCACTAGGGCCCGAGTGCCATGATTTCAGATCTGAACCTATTATGTTTTCATGAATATATGTGTGTTCTTGATCCTATCTTGCAAGTCTATAGTCACCTACTATGTGTTATGATCCCGCAACCTCGAAGTGACAATAATCGGGACAACTTCCGGTGATGACCATAGTTTGAGGAGTTCATGTATTCACTATGTGCGAATGCTTTGTTCCGGTTCTCTAATAAAGGAGGCCTTAATATCCCTTAGTTCCCAATAGGACCCCGCTGCCACGGGAGGGTAGGACAAAAGATTTCATGCAAGTTCTTTTCCATAAGCACGTATGACTATTTACGGAATACATGCCTACATTACATTGATGAATTGGAGCTAGTTCGGTGTCACCCTATGTTATGACTGTTACATGATGAACCACATCCGGCATAATTATCCATCACTGATCCGGTGTGTCGGTGTCAAAACTGGCGGATCTCGGGTAGTGGGTCCCGAACTGTGCGTCTAGGCGGATGGTAACAGGAGACAAGGGACACGATGTTTTACCCAGGTTCGGCCCCTCTTGATGGAGGTAAAACCCTACGTCCTGCTTGATTAATATTGATGATGTGTGTTACAAGAGTGGATCTACCACGAGATCAAAGAGGCTAAACCCTAGAAGGTAGCCTATGGTATGATTGTTGTTAGATCCTCTGGGACTAAAACCCTCCGGTTTATATAGACACCCGGATAGGTTAGGGTTACACAGAGTCGATTACAATGGTAGGAGATCTACATATCCATGTTGCCAAGCTTGCCTTCCACGCCAAAGAAAGTCCCATCCGGACACGGGACGAAGTCTTCAATCTTGTATCTTCATAGTCTTGGAGTCCGGCCGATGATGATAGTTCGGCTATCCGGACTCCCCTTAGTCCGGAACTCCCTCAATAGCCCCTGAACCAGGCTTCAACGACGACGAGTCCGGCGCGCATGTTGTCTTCGGCATTGCAAGGCAGGTTCTTCCTCCGAATAATTTATAGAAGATTGTGAACACCAGGATAGTGTCCGGCTCTGCAAAAATAAATTCCACATACCACCATAGAGAGAATAATATTACACAAGATCAATTTCTTGGCGTGATTACGTGGCGTGGCGTCGCACCACTACCAAGCCTTTACTCAAATTTTTTATTGTTCCACCTCAGCGCGTTTAGCGAAGCGGTTTCTTTGGCACGTCTTGTCGAAGCAGAGATCATGTCCCCTTATTCCGGGATTCTCATCAATACGGACGTGGGTAACCCAACCATGCCCGTTGGCCTGCCTTCTCTATCGAAGGCGAGTCCTAATGGACCACGGGGTGGGCTCTTGGTATTCAAGCTCTTTATGATGAGACCAAGGCCCTCTACTTTTTTACACCCTCCATCGAGTTTGCCACGCGCTTCGAGTTCCAACACCCAAAGCTTCAGATTCAGGCGCTTCGGACTTTCGACGATGTCCGGCTCCGACCAGCACGGCCGATGGATGTCTTCCTCCATCACAGAAGAAGATGTGCTAAAGCTGCGAGACACCAGTATCGACCGGCGAGATCTCGCATAGGCTGCCTGCTCCAGGCAGGTCATTCCGACTCTGAGCCCGGTGAGAACGTGGTGTTCGTGTCCCACTTCCTTCGGGTTTAGGCTTCCCGACGGACCCCTTTGTGCGGGGCTCATGTTTTATAATTGGCTTGATTTCCATGACTTGAATCCGAGTCCATCCTCCATATCTCGTCATTCATTGTCGTATGTGAGGCCTTCCTCCATATTACCCCCACTTTGGATTGTGGCTCAAGACCTTCAAGGTGGAGCCAAAGATGATCGAGGGACAACAAGCAGAATGCGGAGGGGCGGTTATAAGCAAATGTGCTGATGCTCCGTGGCCCGAGGGCTCTTTTCAAGAGGAGCTTAGTTTGTGGCGACGGGAGTGGTTTTATACCACCGCTCCCAGGGGCACCAAATGGGCGGCCCTCGCTGCCTTCCGCTCAGGTCCACCACAGCGGCTGGCATCATGGGTCCACAAGGGGCTCGACTGGGGGCCGTCCAAGGACGTTCCCCTGCTGCAGGGCCGTATTCGAGATCTCCAAGAAAGAGGGATCAATCTGGTTGCGATGGCGCGGGTTATGGTGATCCGGCGCCTTCAGCCCTGCAAGAACGTCGCCCCCCTCACTTTGTGGGAATTCAATCCGGAGGGACCACGAGCTCTCCAAAATTTCATGGGCACGACGCCCGTGGAAATGTATAAATTGTTCTTCGGATCACAAGAGAAGTGTCCGGACTTGACGGAGGACGCAGGACTAAGCTGCAATCGCCCAGATACTCAAGTAAATAGTCCGGTAACCGGACAAACTGTTCATTCATTATTTTGTATACATGCCCTTTAAAGGAGCCGTTTTTTTTAACAGGAGTGGATAGCCAAGGCGAAGTTAATACCATGTCCGGCTCCCCTCCCTGAGACCACGCTGGATCCCATGCTAACCAAGATGTTAAAGGTCGCGCCTCTTGAAGAAGGCGAAGGAAGGAGCGGGGGAGCAACTACCTCTGCGAAGGAGGCTATCAAGGAAGGAGGGATTAAGAGTCCCACCTTCCGAGGAGAGAAGAGGACCGCTTCAGAAGATCCGGAGGTCAAGGCCTCAAAGAAGGGAAGGGAATCTTCGGCAGAGAGTCCGGTGCTGGGAAGTAACCCAGCCGCATTATTTCCCCGAGGGGATCAGCCCTCCAGCAAGCCGTAAGTAAAAAGAAGGGGTCTTGTAAATAAGGAACATCCCTGTATTTATTTATGAAGATAACCGAAATTGTACCTTGTAGTTCGGACCTCAGCCCTTCTCAGCAGAGCTCGTCTTCGGGGGATCTTCTTCCGGAGATGATGGAGAGCGAAACGCCTCCACCTGTTGCACCCTCATGTGAAGCAGACGACCCGGAGGTGTCGTCGCGGAGGGTTCCCCCAAGTCCGGCGCCAAGTGGTGTGCGGTCGGAGGAGCTGAAGGATCTGCTCGGGCGAGCGGCTATCACAGAACATCACCGTGCTCTAATTGGTACTGTGATTGAAAGAATTGCATCCGCAGCGGCGGATTGCATGAAGCCGTCGAAGCTTATTGGCGGGGTTTGAGGTCATAAAAAATAATGTACCTTCGGCGATTATGCATATAAAATGCGCCATGTATAGATTGTAGCCCCTGAGACTCGGTATGTTGTCAAAATTGACGACGTGCCGAGGATCAAATTCTCAGTTTTAACCTATCGCCGCTCCTAAACAGGTGGCGGGGCGTCCGGAGGCCAGCCGGACTGCTGAATATGCCGAACTAAAGCGGCAACTTGACGAGGTGGATGCGGACATCGCGCTGGTCAATAAGCGGTTTGACGAGTCACAAGATATGCGACCTCTATGCGGACACCTTGTAAGGGAGCTTGACGCCCATGTCTTGCTGTTTGTATGCTTAATGTAGATGGTGCATTGCCGTGGAGGAGCTGCGGGCGTAACTCGCCCGAGCGAAAGAGCAAGCCAGAATTAGTAATGTCTGACATTTATGTGGCCGCCTAAGAGCTAGAAGCTGAACGGGCTGCTCACTGCCGAAGCAAAGAGGAGATGGCCGATATGGCCAAAAAGTTAAGGAATACTACCGATCGCTACGCGGTTCTTGAAAAGGAACGTCAAGCGGAACAAGAAGGCCTAAAGAAGGCTGCCGCCGAATCCAAGAATGCCCAATCGGCTTTGAGAGCTGCCCAAGAGGAGCTGAGTCAGGCCAGGGCAATTGCGGCTGGAAAACCGTTTCTGCTGCGGAGGAAATATACAGATCCAAAGTATGCTCAGTTGGAAAATTGTGGAGTTCAGAGGATGCTTATCTGGACTTGGCGGCGAGCGCTGTGGATGCGGTTAAGCACTTCCGGAGCCAGAAAGGGCACAGAAGGGAAGAGCTATATTGGTCGCAATTCCATAGTCCGGAGCGTCCTCTGTCGCTGACTGGTCGGTTGGCCGAATGGGCCGAGCTGAATCGATTGTCCGGATTTGCCATGAAGCATGTCTTGACTCACTTGTGGCAGACGGACCCCAGTGGAAGAGCTATTTTGGTTTAGTGCAGCGGTTTCTTGAGTGCGGTGCAGCGTGACGACGCAATGAAGCGATCGGTAGCGTATTGAGGAGCCTTGGATGGCTCTTGCCGTGTCAAGACATCTTGGCAGATAAAGGCCACCGACGTTGCATCCTAGGATTCGGACGGAGGCGAGTACTGCCGAGCACTACTTTGAAGAAGTCCTGCGGGCGCTCGTTTAATAGAGCCTTGATGCTCGAAGGATATGATGTTTAAATGACATGTATGATTTGTGAAAACAATGTTTCAATGTAATATAAGTGCTTTTTATACTTGTGCATTCAAGTAGTAAACTACTCCCTGTGCGGCCGTTTATGTATATGTGTATATAACCTGAAAGATGGCAGTCCTTGGCTTCAGCCCCCACGCACAGAGTGCGGGGGTGTTTGCAAAAAAAAAAGACGCTTTTTCACACTTAATCCAACGTCTTGGTCCTGTTAAGGAGGTGATAGCGTACCAAACCAGGCAACCGGACTATAATGCTTTATCACTTTCACTTAGCCATAGGAGTTCGAGGGTGGGGCTACTATATAGCCCACAGGGCACCGCACTTTCCCGAATTAAAGTGCGTATGTGCCTGACCGAAAACCGGTCCTTCGTTAATGCGGAGGAATCCTAAACATTCATGTGAGTCATCGAGTGGTTGACCAGTCTCTCGCTATATCATGACAGTCAGTTTTCTGCTTTCTCTACTGAGGTGCTCGCCCGGCCGAAGGCACAATCGCAGTAGTTCTCCACAGTGCCGCGTTAGCCGTGAAAGCGGGCGTAAGGCAGCAAAACACGAGGCCGGGCAACCCAACATTTGACCAAAGACATGATTCGGAGCTGATGCATATAAGGCCTAACTCGAGACGCCGAATACTCCCTAAGGTATTCGGTCTTTTATGAAAATGGGCAAAATAATGCCCTAAGCCCCTTGTGTCCAGGTACGCGCAAAAATTCGGGTGCGGCCAATGCCAAAGCATCAGCCTCCTCCTCGGTTATATTAAGGAACCGGGGGAATGTATATCAACAAGAGACAGTGAAAAAATGTTTACGCAGGCTCTTAATCTGAAAAGAATCCTTGCAACTGGTCCCACGCTTTGCGTACTGCGCTGTGTCTCCGTTGTGCCGTATCACGGGCCGGGTGTAGCACGTTGTTCATCTGTAAAGAGAGGAATTTAGTTTGAAGGAAAAGGGATCGTATGAAAGATGTACTTAATATTAAATGAGCAGAGTACGGTTCAAGAATAAAATTGAGCTCTATTGTCTCTTGTTATACATGCATGTAGCCCCTCGTATGGGGTATGCAGCTAGTAAGCGCCCGGACTCGTCTAGCCGTGTCCGGGGTTTGAATGACCAATTTCAGGTTCTTTGCACGGTGGAGCCGGATAGCTGTGGAGCTGTCGATGCGATCTCCTCTTCTTCCGTGCTTTCGAGTAACACGTAATACTTCCTTTTAACGAGATGATGCCGTGGACCGGGCATTTTAAGTGTTAGAGGCGCATAATGCGGTATTGCGTTAAAGCGGGCGAAAGCTTAGCATCCCAATAGTGCTTGATGGCTACTTTTAAGCGGGCGACATGGAAGAGTAACCTATCGCGGACGGAAGTTGTCGGATGAACCAAACACAACTTCTAGCGATATGGAGCCCGTGCAAAGGGCGTATGGGCTGGCGATACTCCTTTAAAGGAGGTGTTGTTACGGAAAATTTTGGTTGGGTTTATCCCCATCCTGCGGATTGTGTCACGATATATCGTGTTTATGTCACTTCCTCCATCAATGAGGAAATGTCTAAATTGGAATCCTTCGATAATAGGATCCAATATGAAGGCAGTCCATCCTGCGTTACGGATATTATCGGAATAGTCACGATGGTCGAAGGTGATTGGTTTTGACAACCAGTGTGCGGCGCGCCTTTTAGGGGGCGCCGCTCTGTTTTTCCTTTTGATCACGTGAAGTGAGTTTACTGTTTTGATCTCCTGTGGGAAAGTTTTTTGTTTTCCGAGGCTCTGCTTGTGGTGCTTTTGGGTTTCGTCACTTTCACTTGGTGTGTCGAGCCCCTTGTGTTCGGCGTTAAGTCGGCCGGACTGCTTGAAGACCCAACAATCTCTGTGGGTATGGTTTGCAGGCTTCCCGGAGGTACCATGTATTTGACACAGTCTATCCAGAATCTTGTTTAGGTTGGATAGCTCGTCACTATTAACCTTTAGGGGCAGTGCTTTGTTGTTCGGCCGAGAGCTTTTGAATCCGGCGTTGACCGCCGTACTATTTGGGCCATTTTCCTTATTCCGGCGCTGATCTTTTCTGCGTCGTGATTTCTATTTCCATCCATGATTTCGGATGTACTCGGGTTCTTTGGTGCTGCATCTAGCCAGCCAGTATTCCCTAGCAAAAAGCGTGTCATGAGGCTTGTTAGTGCGGCCATTGTTCTTGGCTTTTCTTGGCGAGGTGTCTGGCGAGCCATTCGTCTCGGACGTTGTGTTTGAAAGCTGCTAAGGCTTGACATCCGGACGATCGACTATTTGGTTCTTTTAGTAAGGAACCTGTTCGAATTTCGGGCTGACTCTGCGGGCTGTTGAGTTATGTGACTTAGATAAATGCTGCGTCCGGAGGCGGACATAGGTCCCCTGAAAATTTGCGAAATGCATCCTCGAGCTCTTCCAGCTTCCAATGGTATTTTCGGGAGGCTCTTAAGCCAATGCCGAGCTGGCCCTTTGAGTTTAAGGGTAAGTATTTTATGGCGTGGAGATCATCTCCTCTAGCCATGTGTATGTGGAGGATGTAATCCTCAATCCGAACTCCGTGGTCTGTTGTTCCGTCGTATGCCTCTATGTTTACGGGTTTGAGTCCTTTGAAATTCATGATCCGGCACCTCATCGGTGAAACATAGGGGTGTCTTGTGCCCTATATTTGGGTGTGTCGTGATCTTGAATTTTGGCGTATTGCATTGCTTTGACGAAGCGTGCTTTCTTGGCCCATAGATGGATCTAACTGGGCCATCCTTTTGATGTGAATCCTTAAGCGGATCGCATATTGGCTTGTGTGCGGCACCATTCGCGGCTCTCTTTTTGCCGTGAGGTCGTCCATCCGACCGGCTGGTCTTCTAGCTTTTTAATTGTGGGGGCTCTAAGGCCTCCTCGTAGAATTCGGGCAGTAGCTTTCTTTTCGGGTAGCTCTTTGTTCGGCGACTATCGCCGTATTTATCTGTGGTGCTGAATACTTTGCTCCATCTGATTCTGAGTGCATCTTCCGCTGTTTTGAGCTTCCGCTTCATTTTTCAGGCTACGGCGTAGTGGCGACGAGCCTTTTACGGAGGTCATTTTGCTCCAATGGTTTGTCCGGCGTGAGATCGTCCCGTCTTGTTGTCTTCGCCGGGACAAATTGTTTACCCAAGTTGTCTTGTTCGGACGATTGCTCGATGGCTTGTTCGTTGTCCACTAGTTCGACCTGCTCTATGGCTGGGTCTTTGTTGAGGTGGGACTTTGTTCGGCGTTTACGTTGCCATTTTGACTGCTTTTCGAGGGATTTATCCTTCGTAGCATCCCGTTGTTCCTCGTCTTCATTTCTTTTAGGCGTATCCACCATGTATACATCATGGGATGAGGTTGTCCAGCATCCTATAGGTGCTGGTTCATTGTTGTCTCCTACATCGTCGTCTATCCCATCGATGTCTTCGGAGTTGAAATCGAGCACGTCGTGTAAGCTTTCGACAGTGGCTATGAAGTGGGTGGTGGGTGGGCATTGAATTTCTTCGTCGTCCGTATCCCAACCTTCACGACCGTAGTCCGCTAGGGCTCTCCGGATAAAGAGAGAGACTTTAGTGAGTTCGTGGTGTCGCCAAAGGGCGAGTGCTGAAAAGGTGTCCATGACGTGAACTCCATAAGCTGGCGCCCAATCGGATTCGATTGGCAAGTATGAGAGGTTCGAATCTGGAGAGGAGTCCGGCTTCCTGGAGTCAAGGTCTTTGCAAAGGACAGGGATGGAGTTCGGCTCGATCGCCGTAGAGAATGTAGCCCCCGAGGCGGTGTCCAACCACTCGTCCTCGATCGGGGGATCCGGCTCCAGATTAAGGGTCGGAGCGGATACTGGTGCGGCCTCGAGCCTTTGTTGGCTGCAGAGCTAGATCATGCCCATCGAGACAGTGCGGCGCGCTTGGCCGCGGCTCGAATCCGTCGAATATCAAGTCTCCGCGGATATCGGCCGTATAGTTTAAACTTCCAAATCTGACCTGATGGCCAGGGCGTAGCTTTCGGTCTACTCCAGATGGCCAAGCGAATTGGCTCGCAGTGCAAAGCCGCCGAACACGAAGATTTGTCCGGGGAGAAAACTCTCACCCTGGACCGCGTCATTGTTGATGATCGAAGGAGCCATCGGGCCTATCGGTGACGACACAGAGGAACTCTCAATGAAAGCACCAATGTCGGTGTCAAAACCGGCGGATCTCGGGTAGGGGCTCCCGAACTGTGCGTCTAAGCGGATGGTAACAGGAGACAAGGGACACGATGTTTTACCCAGGTTCGGGCCCTCTTGATGGAGGTAAAACCCTCGTCCTTCTTGATTAATCGATGATGTGTGTTACAAGAGTGGATCTACCACGAGATCAAAGAGGCTAAACCCTAGAAGCTAGCCTATGGTATGATTGTTGTTAGATCCCTACGGACTAAAACCCTCCGGTTTATATAGACACCGAATAGGTTAGGGTTACACACAGTCGGTTACAATGGTAGGAGATCTACATATCCATATCGCCAAGCTTGCCTTCCACGCCAAGGAAAGTCCCATCCGGACACGGGACGAAGTCTTCAATCTTGTATCTTCATAGTCTTGGAGTCCGGCTGATGATGATAGTTCGGCTATCTGGACACCCCCTAGTCCGGAACTGCCACACGGTGCCTATGAGTTTTCCTTATATTGTTTCTCGCTTATTTACTTTTCCGTTGCTACTGTTACAATCACTACAAAAATACCATAAACATTACTTTCGTTGTCTTTACTTTTGTTACCGTTACCACCACTATCATATTACTTTGCTACTAAACACTTTGCTGCAGATACTAAGTTTCTAGGTGTGGTTGAATTGACAACTCAGCTGCTAATACTTGAGAATATTATTTGGCTCCCCTTGTGTCGAATCAATAAATTTGCGTTGAATACTCAACCCTTGAAAACTGTTGTGATCCCCTATACTTGTGGGTTATCACCTCGCAAGGCTTGGCCCATCGCGGCGGTCTTGTCTTGAAGGTGTTGTAAATGGGTCGTACCAGGTCGTCGACGGAGCCACGTCGTAGGCCGCAGGCATGCAAGTCGAGGTACCCTGGTTCCGAGAACGCCGACACACCCTATCAAGTAGATCGTCGATTTCCAAACGTACAAGAACCTCCTCGAGCTAGTGCATCAAGCTACCGAGGCAGAGCGACAAGTGCAAGACGACTACAATAATGCCACGTACCCGTCCAAGACCTACGGTTCATACACTCAAGCTTCAACGACTACGACACCTTCTACCTCCATGAAAGCTTCATCAAGTAACAATGACAAGTCAAGTTACATGAAGATTTGACATCTTCGAGTTGTCCTCCTACTACAAGCAACTATAAGCCGAGAGCTTCATCATCACCTACTCCAACGGATGATACCGTCAAGATGAGTTCCATCAAATGCTTCAAATGACAAGGCCAAGGCCACAAGACATTTGAGTGCCCCACTTGGTGCACCATGATTTCCAATGATGACGACACCTATGACTCCATGAGTGAGGAAGAAATGGAAGCACTTGAGCACGAGGCAATGCACCGTCAAGTGAATGAGAATGAACATGATCAAGTCTTTTGTGACTATGATTCGAGTGCCGCTCGTGTAGTCTCAATTGTCTAGACACTTCGACACCAACAAGACGAAGACCAATGTTGCCATATCTTCCACAATAAAGTGGGCATCAATCGACGCTCCTTCAAGGTCATTATCGGCGGAGGAAGTTGCCACAATTTGGCAAGGGAAGATCTATGTACCAAGCTACAATTGGTCAAGATGAAGCATCCTCATCCCTACAAGATCCAATGGCTTAGCGACTCTGGCACCATTCAAGTATCCTTCAAGTTTGGAGCATACGAAGACACATTGGAGTATTGTCGGATCTCGGTTTCCGCAAAACCCTCAAGGTTCGAACACTGGGGTGTGCACGAAGATCTCCCCCTACCAAATCACACCCTCAGCCTCACCAGAATCTCTAAGCTTAGCTTGACGAACTCGCAACACAAGAGACACAAGATTTGTACTAGTGCGGGCCACTATTGTGGTGTAATACCCTACTCCAGTGTGGTGTGGTGGAATGCCTCTCAGGCTTAGGATGAAAAGTACAAGGGGAAGAAATGTTGGATTTCGGGTTCCGGCAGACCCTTAAGGTTCGAATACTGGGGTGCGCGCGGAGATCTTTCCCCTACCAGTTCATGCATGTATGGATTGCGAGGGATCTAAACTACGAACGATAAACAACACAGAGACACGAGGTTTATACTGGTTCGGGCCACCGATGTGGTGTAATACCCTACTCCAGTGTGTGGTGTGGTAGATTGCCTCAGGGGCTGATGATGAACAATACAAAGGAAGAATAGCCTCGCGAGGGGTTGTTCTCGAGCTGGTGCGATGAACCGCTTGGGTGAGTTTAGTCGCCTCTCTCTCTCTCTGCGTGATCTCGATGGACCGATCTCTTCTCGATTGATCGACCAACCTCCCCACTTTGTGGGGGCTAGTCCTATTTATAAAGAGAGGCCCTGGGCCTCTCCCCAAATATGAGCGGGAAGGGCGCCAACAATTGGCCATTTCCAAGGGGAACATCTAGTACACTTATCCTGACTAAAGTTGGTCTTCGGTTGCCAAAGGCTCTGACGGTGACGCCGTCCTGGGCTCCACGATGACCTCCATCCTACCGTTCTGCTGGTCTTGGTCTTGTTCCACAGGCGGCAACCTTTGCATGATGCCTTGGCCTGTGCTTGCCTCCTTTGCACCAAAGGGGAAGCGAGGACCTTCAAGAGCTGGCGCCTCACCTGGCGGTCACCGTCTCGATCGTCATGGCTTGCGTCACGGCACCCTCGTGAGGTACCTGCCTTGATCTCTCCGCCTCCTCGTGAGCCTTCCCGACGAGGCCGCTCCTGAGGAGGGTCCTGTCATCCGCCCATGAGGCTTGGCCCCTCGCGAGGGTCTTGAGCTTGAGCCGATGAAGCTGGGCCATTGGGCCCCACTCGAGCCATGCCGCAGGCCGCATGAGCGTGCAAGTCTGGGGACCCCCATTCCCAGAACACCGACAATATCCCTCGGGCCCAAGGCGCGCCCGGACTTGGCTTAGCCGAGAAGCGAAGGGGCAAGTGTGAAGCGCCGTGGGCCCCAACAGCCTGTGGCCTTGGGCGCCGCGTGGCGATTGATTGGTTGTGGGCGTCTCCGCCTCCCCACGACGCCTCGGCAACTGCCCTTCTGACAAAAAGGAGGCCCGGGCCAGACTTGGTACTTGTTCTTGCTCGTGTTGCTCCAGATCCCCTTTCTCGCCCTTCTCCTTCTTGCTTCCGAAATCCTCCAGATCTACCTCAATCCTTCCCATCCTGCAAGCCATGGCGCCTCGCAAGACCCCGACTGAGGCCTGGTACCTCCCGGCTCTGGATCCTCCGACTGTGTCGTGAAGAATCTCGCCCTCATGCGCCGGAGGGCGGTGGCCTTGAGGGCAACAAGGAGCGGCGTGCTCAAGGCCGGCTCTGATCAGCCTGAAGGCCAGGGGAGCACCTTCTACCCGTTCTTCGTGAGCGCCATTATCGCCGGTCTGGTCCCTCCTTTTTCCGAGTTCTTCTTCACTGTCCTCCGCCAATACAACTTGCAAGCTCTGCATCTTCACGCCACTTCCGTTCTTCTCCTGGCGTTTTTCGCCTACTATTGTGAGGCTCACGTTGGGATAAAACCCTCGGTGGCTTTGCTGCGCCATTACTTTTCCCTCCGGGTCTCCCATGGCTCTATTACTGCGTGCGCGAGCTTCGTCGCGTACTCCAGCTCCAACTCCATCTCCAAGCCCGGGAAGAGGATTGAAGGCTTCAGGAGCAAGTGGGTCATGGTGGACGTCGGGCGCATCCATCCCCGACTGGCGCTGCCGTTGGGGCAGCCCGAGGCCGTTGATGTGTGGTCTCGCGCGGAGCTCGTCGATTCTCGTGCGAAGATGTTGCTGAAGAGGATTGACGCGGACTTGTGGCCAGCCAACTTGGGGGCGGCGAAGCTGACCGGGGCCACGCTCCTGAGGGAGTTCCTGGAGCATCGGGTGGGTCCGCTCTGGGAACATTCGCTTCCGCTGTGGAGGCTGGGGGAGGCAGGCGACGACCTTCGCCTAACCTCCGAGGTCCTCCCCAATGAAGACCTTGCGGCGGCTCTCCATTCCTTGGTCGAGGGGGACGTGGCGATGCCGGAGGGCGCTCCCGTCCCCCTGTTCCTTCGCGATGACTGGGAGCAAGTGGTGAGCACCATGCCCACCTTCAATGGTGAGGCTGGTGCCGCCGGGCTCCGAGGATTTGGCGATGTTGGCGAGGGTGAACGTTTCCTCCAGCAACTCCAGCCGGAGCGAGGAGGAAGAAGAGGAGGTGGAAGGAGAAGGTTCTGGCTTCGAGGCGCCTGGCGAGGAGGCGGGCGACTCCTTCCTCGGCCTTGGTCCCGTGCCCTTCGCACCATGCCGGACGACGATGCGGCCGATGCCAGGCGAGGAGGGGAGGATTCTCCCCTGGTCCCGAGGAAGGGCAGGTCGGGGCTGGTTCCCCTGGGGTCCGCTCTGACTCCGTGGCAGTCTGAGGCCAGCTCCGGCCTTCCCGGGCCGCGCCCTCTTGCTTCCGGGCCTCCCAAGGCTGACCCTAGCTGCAGGCTTTCAGGCTTCAAGTTCGGCCGGAAGCTGCTTGAGCCCACGGGCAGCGACCAGTAAGTGCTCGATCCGTGTTTTGCCTTGCTTCCTCCGCTGGGGCTTGACGTCTATATTTTGTTGACCAGGTCGGCACTTGCAGCAAAGAGGCTGAAGGGGGCTCCTGCGGCCCTTCTTGAGACGGGTTTGCCTGCTGTGGCTCTTGACTCCTTTTCGCGAGGAAAGGAGGCGTGGCTCGCGCCTCCCTGCCCGGTCATCCTCGCGAGCCCAGCAGGGCACTCTGGGGTGAGTCATCCCCCCGTGGTCCCGTGACTCGGGAGGTGCACAGGCTTGGCGTTGTTGCTAAGGTGCCCATGGCCCAGGGGGCTCCTTCTTCCCAAGCCGTGATCACGCTACCGTCTTCTACACCTGCTCCGCAGGCTCCAGTCTCTTCTGATCCTTCGGCCATCCTGGACCAAGCTGCCAGCGAGCTGAGCCGGCTGCAAGAGGATCTCTGGAATGCTGATCCCCGCCTGGTGGCCGGGCGCGGAGCTGGCTTCAGGCTGGGCCCGCTCTACTGCCTCCGTCCGAGCGGTGCTGAGCCAAGCCGCGTCGGCCTCTGATGGGGAGAAGCGAGCGCTTTCGCCGGGCAGGCCGCTCGCGATGCTGCCTAAGGTAGCGCCTTGTGACGCCCGGGACCGATGCAAAGCGGCGGAGGTCGAGCTGCAAGGCTTCGCGGCAGGCTTCGCCAAGGAAGTTCGCGCGCCAGAGAAGGAGAAGGAGATGAAGGCTCGAGGAGGCCGCCGTTAGGGACGGGACGCCGAGCTTGATGGCCGCCATGGCGGTTGGAACTCTTGGAAGCGATCGCTGAAAGCGGAGAGGATGGAGCTCGACAGGAAGGCAAAGATCCTGGCTGAGGATCGGGTGGCCTTCGCCAACTTGGAGGACAAGGCTCGCGCCGCATTGAAGACGCTCTATGAGGGTGGCCTGGAGAAACCGTTGGCTGGTGCAGAGGATGGCCCCGCCGAGCTGCTTCCTTTCTCGGTCTGAGCACTTGAAGATGTCGCGGACGGCCTCGGCCCCATGGCAGAGTCCGAGGCGCGGTCTTCTGCAGCACTGACGCGTATCCTCAGCCACGTCTACCTTCGCGACCCCAGCGTCGACCTTGACGGCTTCTTTGGAGCCCGTGAGCGGCGACCTTGCCGCTGCCGCCGCCGAGGCCGTGAAAGGCCGAGCCGAGGCCCTGCTGGGGAAGTTTCGCGCCTTTAGCACCTTGCCTGGGCATGGTGCGGCCAGCTGCGCGGCCTCGGGAGGTGGGGCGCCACAGGAGAGTGATCCCTTCGCAGCTCCTTCTCTGTTTTTAATTCCTTCAACATGCACCATGCCTATGGAGGCGTTTAAACTTGTGTTTCGTGTTGTGAAACGACTTATGGCTTGTAATATTTGCTTTGAATTCTCATTCTTCCCTCCTACTTGCGTGTGTCTTACGTCGGCGAGGCCGACCCAGCATACCTCGGCCGCCCGTTAGCCCGACCGGAGACCAGGGCGGGACTAAAGAGTGAGGGGCTACGTGACGATTAGGCTCCTGAGTCGCGATGCTCAGGAGTACCCCTTGACGTTCAAACGAATTTCATACCTTGGCTCCGCTCTGGGAGGCATGCGACGACCAAGTCCGAGGGACCCTGGCTGGGTGGCGTACGTTCGGGCGTGGCCCGGGCGCAGCCCCCGTGTCCAACACCCTCGCGTGGCACTCCCGAGGGGAGGCGTTGCGATGGCGCCAGACACTGAGCTCGGGGCTCCCTGAGGTTGATACGGTTGTGAGCCGTCCTAAGTTGTTTATCACCAGCGCGGAGCATAGCGATTTCATATGTGTTCGGGCATAGCCGCTCCTCGGCAGTGTCGTCAGCCAGCGCGGAGCATGGTGCTTCCACTGGTTCGTGGGAGGGGGCTCCCCTCTGGGAGGAGCCCAGGCGTCTGGCCCATACGACACGTGGCCAGCATGGTTGGGCTAGGAGAGGTGTATCTGGGCACCTGTGAGCCAGCGCGGGACTCATGAGGCCCTACCTCGAGGCGGGTTGCGCCTGGCTCTGGGCCTTTATCATTGGTGTGTTCCTGCAGGGTTAGAATGCAAATGATCTACATCCTCTGGTACCGGCCCTCGAGTGAGCTCAGCCGCCGCTGGTATGACAGGTCGCGATGTCGTGGGTCAAGGCCAGGGGGTGAGGGCTGGAGAGCCAGTAACAGCCCATGAGTCGCGATGCTCAGGTACCCCCCTTTTAACGTGCAAGCGCTTTGCATTAGGGAAGAGAGGCCCGTGACAAGTAAGAGGCAATAATTGCGTGAATCAGGTTAAGCACGAGGGAGCAAATCTAGATAGGTGTGGAGGAAGCATATGCCACTGGAGTGCAGCCCGAGCAGCTTGGGGATAATGCAGCCCGAGGCGCCCCCAAACAAGGTAAGTAAAGAACATAAGCAAAGCGGATACATGCCACGAGGGGCGGACCCACAGCGTCACAGGAATGATGCAGCCCGAGGCGCTCCTAGATGAACGAAACTTGGAAAGGTGTCACCTGATCTGGTTGGGGGTGAAGGGATGTTGAGGTAGCGGACGGCGCAGCGATGAGGGCCAGGCCCTCACGAGCCCTCTGGACTGGAGGCTCGGGAGGCTCACGGAGGCCGCAGGGGTTCCTCGAGAGCCATCTCCATCCTGCTGCCAGGACCTCGCGTTGCTTGACCTCCACGAGCCTCCAGGCGCGCCTCGGCCGGCGGCTGGTGGGCGGCGACAGCGTTCGGCAAGCCGAAGGCATGCTGAGCGTAGCTGTGAGGCGGACCCTCGCAACGTCTGGTTGAGCCCTGGTATGTCGATGCAGATTCGCAGCCCAGTATCCTCGCCTGGATGCGGGGCCACGGCGGGCAAGCGGCGACAACCGTGCATGACTCTTGAATCCTGTAGCTCCTGGGTGCTCTTCGTGATGAACTCCTTAGGGTTGGGCCCTCCTTGCCTCATACCTTCCTGAGGGAAATGTGCCTTGAAGCACGCCTCCAAGTGGTGCCCGAGCGCCTCCCTCATGACTCCGGCTAGGTCGATAGCTCGCCATGAAAGAGCCCTCGAGCGCTGCCTGAGGAGGGCGTCGGGCGCGCCTTCCTATGCGTTATAGGGTGGTGCCCCTTGAACGGGCGCGGGTCCTGTTGCCATGCCTCCGGAGGTGCCTACCCGATGAGGGCTTGGACCAGGTGAAGCCTTCTTCTTCTTGGGGATCGCCTCGGGAAGTCTCCCGCTCCTGTGATCTAGGTCTTTGATTCCTGCGGCTTGGAAGGCACGCTCAAGAGAGCACATTGCATCCCTTTCCTCACAAGGACTATGATGACTCCCCCGCTTCCTGGCACCTTGAGGACATTGTAGCCATGGTGAGTCACTGCCATGAACTTGGCTAAAGCTGGGTACCCGAGGATGGCATTGTATGGCAGGCGGACGTGGGCGACGTTGAAGTCGATGAGCTCGGTTGATGGTTGTTGCTTATTTGTCCAAGAAGGTGACGGGAAGAACGAACTTGCCCTATCGGGATGGTGGAGCCATTGGTACTCTGAGAAAGGCTTGGTCGGCTGAAGCTGATCGTATGGTACTTGGAGATCGTTGAATGTCTCGACGGATAGGACGTTGAGCCCTGCTCCGTCGTCGATGAGGGTCCTGGTGACTTGCACGTTGCTGATGACTGGTGAGAAAAAGCATGGGGAGGACTCCTGCCGTTGCTGCGCACTTGAGAAGATCCGCTGAACTGAATGTGATAGCGCATGACGACCACCTGAGAGGGCGAGTGGCCTCTGGCTTGGGGAGGACTGCATTCACCTCGCGAGCAAACTGCTTGAAGATGTGCTGAGAGGCTGGGGCCTGAGCGCCACCCAGGATGCAAGCGATCGCGCGCGGCTCCTGGAAGCCCCCAGCCCCCTCGTCCTGATGATTGTCTTCGTACCTCCTTGGCGGCTGCGGCAGAGGTGGGAGCCCTGCGTTGCCTTGAGGGTGATCCTCGCGAGGCTGGTCCTGCCAGCGGTCCTCGCGAGGTCTGTCACGCCATCCTTGGCGAGGGCCACGGTCTTCCCAGCGTCCTGCGCCTCTTCCTCCTCCTCGGCCATAGCCTCGATCACTGCGGTTGGGGCGTCGGCCGATTCGCCCTTATCGCACTGACCACAGGCTCCGGGCATTCGTTGGTGTTGTGGGTGTGAAGATCGTGGTACACGCAGTACCGGCTGCCCTTGGAAGACTCGGGCTGATCCCTGCCTCGCTTGGTGCCTGGTTCTGCCGCGAGCACGGCAGCCCCCTTGCGCTTCACGTCCTTGGCCTTGGGCTTCTTCCCTTCTGGATCGGCAGCTGGAAGCTCGAGGAGGGAGAGGCGCCCTTCCTCAGCCCTGGCACATTTGGTCGCCAAGTTGAACAGCTCTAGTGACGTGCACAGGTCTTCATGCATCGCGAGCTCCTCCTTCATCTTGATGTCGCGCACACCATCGGAGAAGGCTGAGATGATGGCCTCCTCAGTCACCTTGGGAATCTTGAGGTGGGCGTTGTTGAAGCGCTGGATGTACTTGCAGGTCTCTCTTGGCTGCTGCTTGATGCGGCGCATGTCGCTCACGGTGGGAGGCCGGATCGCGTGTGCCTTGGAAGTTGGCGATGAAGCGGGTGTGCATCTCGTCCCTGTGAGGAGATCGTGCGGGAGCCAGAGTTCGAGGAGCCAGGTTCGAGCTCCGTCCTTCAGCGCTTATGGGAACCAATTCGCCATGACCTTTTCGTCCCGTTGGCGGCTTGATGCCCGGCTCGTGAAAGCTGGAGGAACTCCGCAGGATCGGCAGTGTCGTCATAGCGAGGAGGCAGGTCTGGCTTGAAATTGCCAGGCCATGCGACACTGCGTAGCTCGGCGGTGAAGGCGCGACAGCCTGCAGTGGCCACCGAGGCTCTCTGCTGATGTGGAGCTTGCTCTTGTGGGTTCCCGTGCACCGCTGCACAGGCAGTCACGGGATCTTGACGCGATGGCGCTGGAGGCGTGGTCGCGGCGCTCCGGTCTTTGGGAGCACGTGAGCACCTTCTTGGGGACGAGGGATCTCCTGGCAGCTCCTTTCTTGGTGCGCGGGCGCCGGACGCGGAGGGTCTCGGCTCGGGGCCACGCGCCTTGGAGCCAGGGTGCCTTCTTGGGAAGGAGGCGGCGGGGGCACCTCCGGCTCCCTGCCTCTCGCGCGTGGTGCGGGGCGAGGCAGCGAGAGGTACGGCGCGGGTAGCCCCCCTGCAGCAGAACGCCTCAGCGGCGGTCGAGCCACTCCTCGTGAAGCGTCGTCGGCCAGGCGGTAGCGCATAAAAGCTCATTTGCCAGCGATGGCGCGGCTCGAGCCTCCATGGGAGGCCTTGGAGCATGCGGAATGAAAGAACCAGTAGAGGCAAGCGAAGGAGAAGCGGTGCGGCCTTCTCGCCTCAGCAGCGGATCTTTGGGACGAGGCTTGCTGCTCGTTCCTCGCCGAGCCGGTGGCGGCGTTGGCGGCAGGCCACGGGGAACGACGGAGGTGTCCACCAACGGGAGCCGTCTGGGCGACTCGATCAGTGCGAGCAGCCCGGCGCTCGACGCGAGCTCGGCGAAGCGTCGACCATGAACCTGACGGAAGATCACACGACCAGCAGAAGAGAGATTCCGGCGCACCCCTACCTGGCACGCCAAATGTCGGATTTCGGGTTCCGGCAGACCCTAAAGGTTCGAACACAAGGGTGCGCGCGGAGATCTTTCCCCTACCAGTTCATGCGTGTATGGATTGCGAGGGATCTAAACTACGAACGATGAACAACACAGAGACACGAGGTTTATATCTTGGTTCGGGCCACCGATGTGGTGTAATACCCTACTCCAGTGTGTGGTGTGGTGGATTGCCTCAGGGGCTGATGATGAACAATACAAAGGGAGAACATCCTCGCGAGGGGCTGTTCTTGAGCTGGTGCAATGAACTTCTTGGGTGAGTTCAGTCGCCTCTCTCTCTCTCTCTGCGTGATCTCGATGGACCGATCACTTCTCGATTGATCGACCGACCTCCTCCCTTTGTGGTGGTTAGTCCTATTTATAGTGAGGCCCTGGGCCTCTTCCCAAATATGAGCGAGAAGGGCGTAACAATTGGCCATTTTGAAGGGAACATCTAGTACACTTATCCTGACTAAAGTTGGTCTTGGCTGCCAAAGGATCTGATGTGGCGCCGTCCTAGGCTCCACGATGACCTCCATCCTGCCGTTCTGCTGGTCTTGGTCTTGTTGCACCGAAGCGGCAACCTTTGCCTAATGCCTTGGCCTGTGCTTGCCTCCTTTGCACCAAAGGGGAAACGAGGACACTGCGCAGGCTGGCGCCCGCCTGGCAGCCGCCTGGTCTCGATCGTCATGGCTTGCGTCACGGGGCACCCTCGTGAGGTACCCTGCCTTGATCTCTCCGCCTCCTCGTGTGCCTGCCTGACGAGGCCGCTCCTGAGGGAGCTTCACAGTCCGCCCAGCAATCTTGGCCCCTCGCGAGGGTCTTGAGCTTGAGCTGATGAAGCTGGGCCGCGCTGGGCCCCCACTTGAGCCACGCCGCAGGCCGTAGGCAGGCAAGTCTGGGGACCCCCGTTCCCATAACGCCGACAAGAACAGCCTCCTGAGGTGAGTTGTTCTTGTGCTTGGTGGGTGTGAGGATGGGTTGGATCTAGTCTCCGATTGGATTGGCTCCTACTGTGGTGGCTAGTCCTATTTATAGGGGCCCTGGTCCTTTTCCTAAATATTAAGAGGGAAGGGAGCCAACAACGGCCAATTTGAAAGGGGACAGCTAGTACAAGCTATGCTGACTAAAGGTGGTGTTCGCCGGCCAAAGGCTCTGGTGGTGACGCCAGCTTGGGCTCCATGATGACCTCCATCTTGCCGTCCTGCTGGTCTTGGTCTCGTTGCACCGATATGGAAACCTTTGCCTGAGGCCTCGGTACTCCCCATCTGGCGCCCGCCTAGTCTTAATCATCATGGCTCACGTCATGAGAACCTCGCGAGGTTTGCCTAGCCTTGATCTCTCCACCCTTCGCGAGCCAGCCTCGTGAGGCCGCTCCCGAGGAGGTCTTGTGTCATCCGCCTCGCGAGGCTTGGCCCCTAGCGAGGGTCTCGAATGCTTGTTGGTGAAGATGGTCCGTACGGGCCTTGTCGCAGAGCCATGCCGTGGGCTGCAGGCAGGCAAGTCTGGGGACCCCCATTCCCAGAACGCCGACAGTAGCCCCTGGGCCCAAGGCACGCTCGGGCTTGTCTTTGAGGTGAAGCCAAAGGGCAAGTCTGAGGCGCCACAGTAACAGCCTTGACCTTGGTCGACGCAGCGTGGCGGTTGATTGGGCGTGGGTGTCTCCGCTTCCCCCACGCTGCCTTGATACCCGCTGGCTAGGCGGCCACCGCGGTCTACAGTTTCTCCCATCGTTGCACGGCGCACTCCCGATTCTTCCGCTTCCTCGAAGCCCAGCCCCTTCTCCCGATCCGATCTGAGCTCGGTCCTCCCATCATCATGGCGTCGGATCAGTCGGAGAAAGGGAAGAAGCCCCTATCCCCTACCGAACTATGTCCGGCCATTGAGCCTGCCGTTGGCAGGTCGCTGGTTCTCAACCAGGAAGCCACGGACAAGGTGCATCCCATGCTCGCCTCCAACTTCAATGAGTGGGGAGGGACGGTGGCCTGGCCTGCGTCTCGAGCTTGCATCGACATGATGGCCACCGAGATCCCATTCTTCATCGACGACCTTTGGGCTGGCCTGGTTCCTCCTTTCACCGCCTTCTTCAACGCAGTGCTTGCCCATTATAAGATCCACATGCTGCACCTTGATCCCCAGTCTGTGACCCTTCTTTCTGTCTTCAACTTTGTTTGCGAGGCCAAGGTGGGCATTGCTCCTTCCGTGGCCCTTCTCCGCCACTTCTTATCGTTGCACCTGGTTGATCCCCGACAGAGCTCGGGGTGCCTGAGCTTCCAGGCCATGGCGGCGACGGCCGGTGCAGGGATTGACTTCGAGCTTCCACCATCCATGAGCGAGTTTCGAACACGGTGGGTATTGGTTGATGTCGGAGTGCTCAGCCCTCTGCTCCATTCTCGGTCAGTGCCGGCCATTCCCAACTCCGGTTGGTGCCATCAAAGGCTCATCGATTCGCGCCTTGTCTCCGTCTGGCTCAGGCTGAGGGTGCTGAAAGACCTTGGCGTGACCACGCATATGGTGGTGAAGGAGTTCGTACGGCACCGAGTCGCTCCGCTTCAGCGTCATTCTCGATCGATGTGAGCCTTGCTCAACAGCAAGGACCACATGAGACTTCAGGCTCCCCTTGAAGCCTTGTGAGCGGGTGTCCCGCTGCCAGATGACATGCCAGGGAAGAGTTGTATGCTATACCGCTGCTTGAACAAGTTGGAATTTGTGGAGCATATGCCCTCCTTCGATGAGTGGGGGCTACGTCCAGTCGGCCTGGTGGGGCCCCATGAGAACCCCGTCGACGTGGTTCCCCTACTTGCCGCTGGTGTCGAGCTCGCGCCAAGTGTGTGGATCTGGGCGAAACACGTGCTGAGGCGATGGGCGCTTGGGTGCCGAGAGATTCTTGATGCGACCTTGGGCTCTGAGGCATCTTCCTCGAGAACTCATGATTCTTGCCCTGGGGTTACAGTTGAGGCGATGCAGCTCCACGACTCCCAAGGCGAAGCTCCACGAGACCTCAGCAGGTCGCTGCAAGGCAGAGCCCGAAAGCTCTGCTCAGCTTGGCTCCCCTGAGGTTGTCCCTTCGAGTGCTTCTCCGGTTGCGCCTCTTGCTGGCCGCCATGTCCAACGCTTCGGTCGGCTTTGTGTGGACTTCGGGGAGCTCCGCAAGAGGAAGAGATCCCCAAGCCACGGTAGCGGCACCTTCGGGCCGTTAAAGCGGAGGAAGTACGTTGCCATTGACGAGTAAGTGCCTTATCTTTGTGATTCTTCAAGTGCTGCTTCCCGTCCTGACGATGACTCTTCAGGATCCCTTCCACCAAGGCCGCGGAATCTCCTGAGAAGCAACCTCCTCTTGCCTCGTTTCCCCCGCTAGACTTGAGTGCTGCGAGCCTTCACATTGCCCCGGTAGCGAAATCGGTAAGGGAAAGCCAGCCCGTCAACAAGGTGTCTTATGCCCAGCGCCCTCGCCATCTCTCCTTCGTAGCCTTGCTTGGAAATGCAATGGCGTGCCAGGGTTCCTCCCTGGTCATGGACGGCCGGCGGTGGATGGCTTCAGATTTTGGGCTCCTCTTCAAGCAGCGGGCCTCCACTCATTCGGGCCTTGCAAGGCCTGGCGGCTGCAATGGGTGGGCGCTTGACACCAAACCCTGCTGAGCGAGGCGAGCCGTTTTGGGCCCCATCTGCGACCCCCGCGGTGGAGGACGGAGTTGGCAACATGCTCAAATCGCCGCACGAAAGAAGTGTCGTCCGCCACGAGCTCTTCCAAGAGGCGATGGGCGTGATGAACCGGCTTGGTGAAGAACTCATGGATGTGGACGCACGCCTTGTGGCCGAGGGTCTTCGGCTGGTGGAGGAGCGGCATAAGCTGAAGGTGGCTATCAACCTCGGGCGCCACCAGCGCGAGCTTGACAACGCGAAGGCCGAGGTGGAGCGACGCGAGGAGACCGCCGCAGCCGCCTTGGTCTCGGCGCAGGTAGAGCTGGCCTCTGCCCGCGCCGAGCTGCTTCCTCTTCAGCAGTGGGTTGCTGACGCTGAGTCCGTCACGTAGTAGAACAGGGAGGAAGTGCTCCAACGATGGACGCTGGAGCGCGTGCACGCCCCCATGCTTCAGGACCTCAGGAACAGGGCCAACATTGCCCTGGGCCATATCTGCGATGAAAATGCCCCTCATCCCTGCGTGGACGACTACGCCAGTCACCTCCGCTTCTTCACCGACGTGGTGACGCGTCTGGAGGATCGTTCCGAGAGAGCTCACCAGCTTGTTGAAGAGAGGAGCCACAGCCTGCTGGGGCACGCATTCTCCCGTGTCTTCAGCCATCTCCAGAACACCTATGCGTACTTTGATGTTAACGCCGCCACTGCTCCAATTCCGGAGGCCATCCGGGGTGACCTGGCGCGGTGGGTGGAGGACTATGTGGATGCGCTGGTAAGGGCCTTCGCTTCCGAGGACGATGCGGTGGTGGTCGTGACAGACGAAGGCGACGTGGTCGACGATGGTGATGGCGGTGCGGTGAAGGTGATGGTGATGCTAGCGATGGTGACAGCGATGCCGACAGCAGCGCTGAGGGCGACACAGGGGACACGGCGACGACATGTCCGACTGATCCGGTGTTTCCCTACTGTTGCGTCACGCATGCGAAGCTTCAGGCGTGGCCCTCGAGATTGTAAGAGCATTTTTGGAGGAAGCCCCTCATATAAATATACTACTGCCTCTATCCTTTTAGGCCAGGTTGAATATGTGTCTTTCTGAACTCACCAATCATGGGGGCGAGTTCTTTGTTGCGGTTTACCTTAGCCTGGACAGGTCCTGAACTGGCCCGTGAGGTCGTGAGTTTCTCAGATGCTCCTGAGGAACCTGCCGATCTGCGCGAGAGGGCTTCGTGAGAAGCAAGTGTCAGCCGTGGCACGTCATGCGCATGGCGCGCGTGCGCCAAGCCCAGCCCCGCTCGCGAGGGGCTCGCGAGGGGGAAGCAACCGGCGCAAACTCCGGAACGCGACCACCACGACCTCTGCACCAAGACGGCGTCCTGGCGCCAAGGTGTGCGGCCCCCCGGCGCGACCCACCGTGTCGGGCACCCGTGCGCGAAGAAGGAAGCTGCCAAGAAGTTCCCCGTCCGCGAGAGAACGCTCCCGCACTCCCGGCGCCACTACGACAAGACCGCACGCCGCCTGCAGCGGCGGTGCGCCTGCATCAAGGGCAGGCTCCACATCAGCAAAGGGCCCCGGTGGCCACCGTGAGGCTGCCGGGCCTTCACTCGAGTTGCGTGGTGTCACATGGCCAGGTCAAGTTCAAGCCAGACCTGCCTCCACGCTACGACGGCACCCCCGACCCCATGGAGTTCCTGCATCTCTACGAGCTGAGCATCGAGGCGGCCAACAGCGACGAAAAAGTCATGGCGAACTGGTTCCCCATCGCTCTCAAGGATGGCGCTCGTTCGTGGCTTCTGAACCTGCCTCCAGGCTTGATCTTCTTGCGGGACAAGATGCACGACCTCTTCGTTGCCAATTTCCAGGGCACTTTCGCGGCCAGCCCCTCGGCCGCGGGTGACTGCCTTGATCAAGCGGCAACGGGGAGAGACCACCGCAAAAGTACATCCGGCGCTTCAACAACGTTCGCCTCAATTTCCCCAAGGTGATGGACGAGGCCATCATCTCTGCGTTTTCCGATGGTGTCCGCGACGTCAAGATGAAGGAGGAGCTCGCCATCCACGAGGAGCTGTGCACATCCTTGGAGTTGTTCAACCTGGAGACCAAGTGCGCAAGGGCTGAGGAAGGTTGCCTTTCCCTCCTCGAGCTCCCAGCTGCCGACCTAGAGGAGAAGAAAGCCAAGGCCAAGGACGTGAAGCGCAAGGGAGTGGCCGTACTCACGGCGGAGCCGGACACGAAGCAGCGGCTCTGGACCAACCCGAGTCATCCAAGAGCAGCCGACCATTCTGCGCCTTCCACAATGTTCACAACCACAACAACAACAAGCTGTCAAGAGCTCGGGGCCATTCAAGATGGGCGCCACAGTCGATGCCCCGGCGCAACGACCGGGCTACGGCTGAGGGGAGGGCGTGGCGGAGGACGCTGGAAGACTCGGGGCCCTCGCCCGATGGTGGCGTGTGGCCAGCCTCGTGAGGAGCGCTGGCAAGATCAGCCTCGCGAAAGGCGCTGGAGGATCAGCTCGCGAGGACCTTCCCAGAAGCAGCTGGTCTTCCTCCGCTGCCGCCACCACCAAGAAGGAACAATGACCACCATCGGGGCGAGGGGGCTGTGGGGCTTCTAGGAACCTCGTGCTATCACCTACATCTTGGGCGGAGATCAAGCCCAGCCTCTCGTGAATCCTCAAGCAGTTTTCTTGCGAGGTGAACATAGTCTTCCCGGGCTCGAGGCCACCGCCCGCTTACGTGGTCCAAGTGTGCCATCACCTTCAGTTCGGCAGATCATCTCAAGTGCACGGCCACCGCTGGTGCCCTCCCGATGCTTTGCTCACCCGTCATCAGCAACGTACAAGTTACCAAGACCCTCATCGACGGCAGCGCAGGTCCTACCAAGCCCTTCTCAGGAGTGACCGACGGTTCCACCATGCCGATAGGGCAGGTCCGCCTCCCTGTCTTTTTCGGACAACCGCGACAACTACCGCGCGAGGCTAAATCGACTTCGACGTCGCCCACATCCATCTGCCATACAATGCCATCCTCGGGTATCCGGCCCTGGCCAAGTTCATGGCAGTGACACACCACAGCTACAACGTCCTCAAGATGCCAGGGAGCGGCGAAATCATCACAGTCCCCTGCGAAGAAAGAGATGTGGTGTGCTCCCTCGAGCGCGCCTTCCAAGCAGCGTCAATCGAAGACCCCGACAGCAATGCAGCACAGTACCCTCCTGAGGTCATCCCCAAGAAGAAGAAGCAGCTACTCTGCGCAGGGCCTCAGGAGAGCGGCGCCGCAAGTGGAGCCACATCGGTATCGGCGCGCACGCCTGGGGCGCCTCCCTCCCTCGCATAGGAAGGCGCGCCTGGCGCCCTCCTCGGGCAGGGCTCGGGGGCTCTCTTCTAGAGGTCCTCCGACCATGCCAACATCACGAGGGAGGCGCTCAGGCACCACGTGGAGGCATGCTTCGCAGCATTTTTCCTCGGGAGACATCGGACGAGGCGCCAGCGCTCGGGGAGTTCGTGCCAAGACCACTCGGAAATCACGGGATGCAAGAGCCATGTGCGGCAACCGTCGCTCACCTGGCGCGGCTCCCCATCCATGTGAGGATGGTGGGCTGCGCGTCTGCATCGGCGTCGAGGGTCAGCGAGGGCGCATCTCGGGGAGCTTTTACGGCGCTGCGTGTGGGATGCTGCGAGGCCCACCTCACAGCTACGTTCGCATGCCTTTTGTCTGCCTGCCGAGCGTGGCGACCTCTTTCCAGCACAACCTGCGGAGCATCCTAGCGGCTCAGCAGGCCAGGCACCATGCAATCCTGGCGGAGATGGAGACGGTCCTCAAGGAACCACATGGACCTCCAGAGCCTCCCGAGGCTTAGGGACCCGGTGGCTCGTGAGGAGCAACCCTTCATCACGCGTCTTCAGCTGCCTCAACACCCCTTCGACAACAGAACCAGGTGACATCTTCCAAGTTTATTTAGCTGGGAGCGCCCCTTGGGTTGCATCATTCCCAGGCTGTGTGGGTCCGTCCCTGCTGCGTGTATCCCTTTTTTATGTCTTTAGCTTACCTTGCTGGGTGTGCCCGTCGGTCTGCATCATCCCCAAGCCGCTCGGGTCCGAATCAGTGGCCTGTATCATTCTTGCATTTACCTATGCTAGCCTGCTTTTCATGCTTAACGTATATGTCATTGTCACCTGCTTGATTGTCACCTACCACGGGAGTTGTTCGGTGGCACGGCCTTGTGCTTTGGTCCGTCCTAGCGTTGATAAATCTGGCGGTCGAGATCGACCAGCGGCACGCCCGTAGCGTCACCTCTCAGACCTCGGTGCCTTCATTCTCTTATGGGCGACCGGTGGTTGGCCAGCGATTATAATGGCAATCTATGCCCTTCTCGCTGACTTGCGGGAACCTCTGAGGACAACGGTGAGGCGATGCTGCAGGCTCCCTCTTCTCCCCAGCGATTAACTTGCGGCGTTAAAAGTGGGGATCCTGAGCATCGCGACTCGGGAGCTCCTACTAGCTCTCCAGCCCTCACCCCACGGCCTTGACCACGGCATCACGACACTGGCATACCGGTGGTGAGCCCACTCGAGGTCGGGACCTAAGGACATAGAGCACGAAGGAGGCGTGGGGAAGAAGGGGAAAAGCGCACGGGCCTAACCTAGCTACCATACGGCCCGCCAACGCACAAGTGCAGCGAAATACAAGGAAACGACTCAGACTGCCAAGATAAGTTTCAGCGTTCGGACCAGCCAATCGCCACGACATGGGATTCTCACTTGCTGCAGCCCGGCCCGCAGCAACGTCGCCTCCCTTTCTTACCACTTTCGGTGGCCGCCCTACAGCTAAAGGGGACCTCTTGAGCATCGCGTCTCCAGACTCTTCTTTGGACCTCGGGCGCTCACCTCCTGGCCTTGACCTCGGCATCGCGACTGGCATACCGGCGGCTGCTGCGGCTGCACGAGGACGGGACTGTCGACAGAGCACCAAGCCCTCGCGAGGTAAAAGGTCGGTGAGCGAAATAGGAGGCAGCTCGCACAATTTCATAATAAGGACAATGTCAGCGGAAGAAATTACAGGTTCTTCTGCGCTCCCACAGGGTTCGTTTCAATTCCTCGAGGGAACAAAATAGGGAATTCCTAGGAGCCCTATCTACAGCGCCCGGTAGCCGGCGCCATCATCATCAAGTGGGCCACGGGAGGCCGGCGTAACATCGAGATCAGCGACGGCGATGGCGGGCGCTGCGGCCTTGCTCCGAGCATGGCGAGAGCTCGAAACGCGTAGTTGTCATCGCTCGTCTCCGGAGTCTCGTAGGGCTCGGGAGAGTCGCTGGACTCCCAAGCGATGCCACTGCTGCTGGATGAGTCGCTGGTGAGGTGGGTGGCAGGCCCAGCTTCTGCCGCTGCATGGTCCTGGCAGCCCTCTCCGAGGCAGCACTCCAAGAAACAGCCTTCTGCGTCAAAGACCTTGAAGATCATGGTTGAGGCGCCGTCGTGCTCGAAGTGGATCGCAAGGGCGCCTTCTGCACGGCAAACCCGGGTGACCTCACCCCAGCCTCGGGTCATGAAGATCTTGCCCGAGGAGATGACTTCAACTTCCGCTCCGGTCGCCGAGGCCCCTCGGCGGCATCTCTGGAGAAGAACTGGGGCATCACCGCCCACAGCCTGAGTTCAGCGAGGAGTCCAGCATGGGCCCCTAGAGGCGTGGCGTGCGCCGTGGCGCAGCGACCATGGTCGCGGCGTGGGTGGCGCCGCTCGCCGGCTCTTCCTCCTGAGCCCTCGGCTTGGGCGTATAAACGCAGTGGATACCCAAGAGGTGGCCGCTCGTTCCAAGGCCTTGTCACCTCGCGCCTCATGACTATGTCATGGTGGTGGACCGGCCTCTTCTTCGGCGGAAGAGGCCCGGGCTCGTCGCGGGGAGTTTTTCGCTTCTCTGCGGCCGAGAATCTTAAGATTGGCGCCATGGTGCCTCTACTAGCAATGGAGCAAGGGAGAAGAAGCGAGCGGAGCAGTAAGAGATGGGCGACGGGGGCTCCACCTCCCTCCTCATTTATAGTCCAAAGGAGGCCAACCATCGACCTCCACGATCGCTGGTAATGGTAACTCTTTTTGCATGCAGCTGAGACTCATCAAGTCGGGTAGTTGCCGACGCAGCGTGGGGAAGTGGTTATGCCCACATCCAATCAATCACCACGCGTCAACCAAGGCCGCAGGATGTTGGGGCCCCGGCGCTCTGCACTTGCACTTTGGCTTCACCTCGAAGTCAAGCCATGCGCGCCTTGGGACGGGGGCCTCTTGTCGGGGCGTCACAGGAGCAGGGGTCCCCAGACTTGCTGCACTATGACCCACGGTGTGGCTCCACTCGTATTATTGTCTGACCGTATTCACCAACAAATAGTCAAGACCCTCGCGAGGGGCCAAGCCTCGTGAGGCGGACGACACAAGACCTCCTCAGGAGCAGCCTCACCAAGCTGGCTCGCGAGGAGCGGAGAGATCAAGGCAAGGTAAACCTCGCGAGGTTCCAATGACGTAAGCCATGATGACCAAGACCAGGCGGGCGCCAGCGCGCACAGTGTCCTCGCTTCCTTTTTGGTGCTAAGGAGGCAAGCGCAGGCGAGGAGTACCGAGGCATCAGGCAAAGGTTTCCATATCGGTGCAACAAGACCAAGACCAGCGGAGACGGTGGGGCCGAAGGTCACCGTGGAGCCCGAGACGGCGTCACCACTAGAGCCTTTGGCATGCGAAGACCACCTTTAGTCAGGATAGCTTGTACTAGTTGTCCCCCTTCAAATTGGTCGTTGTGGCATCCCTTCCCTCTCAATATTTGGGAAGAGGACCAAGGCCTCTATAAATAGGACTAGCCACCACAGTAGGAGGCAACTCATCTTGGACTGGATCCACTCCATCCTCACACCCACCAAGCACAAGAACACCTCTCCTCAGGAGGTTGTTCTTCCCCTTATATTGTTCATCCTCTTGCCCAAGAGGAAATCCACCACACCATACTAGAGTAGGGTATTACACCTAGCAGTGGCCCGAACTAGTATAAATCTCGTCACGTCTTGTGTTGCGGGCTCGACGAGCTAGGCTTTGAGATCGCGGTGAGGCTGGGCGTGATTAGGTAGGGAAATCTTTGTTCGCACCCTAGTGTTGAGATCTCAAGGGTTTTGTCGAACCTGAAATCCGACAAAGGTGGAAACCACCTAGTGATGTAAAAGCGCCAGTGTTACGTGCTTGGCACTGCAAGAACCTTGTCGAAATCCGTGACCACTACAAGTGCAGGGCAACACGAACAGGGACTCCCTGGTCGAACTCGCCTCAGCCATCATCGGCCCCTACTACGAAAACATGAAGCAGGATGCCCAGAGAACAAGTCCCGTATCCTGGCACGGGGCCTAGATGGAGCAAATGGATGAGCCTCACCTCATGTGTGCGGCCAAGAGTGTTATGCGCGTATGCTTTCACGAGATGCCACAATTGGATGGTTGACATGAGGAAGTGCATCGTTACCCAAATCGACGAGCCCGAATCGAGCCACAAGCAGAGCAAGCGTCACAAGAAGTAGATGATGATCATATGATTGTTTATTCTAGTTAATCATGCATGTAATATATAGTTTACTTTATTGGTGTGTGGAAATGTCATGTGTGTAGTAGCCACCAATGTAATTATGCATGTAATAGTTTACTTTGGTGTGTGCAAATGGCATGGTCGTATTAGCCACCTATGTAAGTGGATGTTTAATTTGGTTATGCAAGCATGTCCTTATAAGTGTGTATATACATATATATGTTGTTGTTACATATGCAATCCCATACTTTAACACACACGTCTTATTAGCAACAACCGTCTGTGTTATTATTGGTCTTCACACACATTTACGATTATAGACCTGTTTGCCGCGTATGACACACATCTTGTTAAGTTGAATCGTTTCTGTTCTCATGTCTCAACGCAAACAGTTCATCCGAGTGAACTGCATGCCGTATATCACACACACCTTGATCTAACTGACCGTTTCCATTGTGTTGCCTAATCACAAATAGTTCATCAAAGTGAACCGTATGTTGTGTATCACGCACGCCTTCATCTGGCTGCCCGTTTCTTTTGTTTCTCCTCATCGCAAACAGTTAATTGAACTGAACCGTATGCCCTTCATCGCACACGCAACTAAAACCTGAACCGTGTTTTATGCATCCGTCATCGCAAATGTTTTATACATTCCTGACGGTTTTCATACAACATCGTTTGCGATTATTGCATCGCACAGAGTTTCTCAAAGGGTCTCTGATCGTAGTGTAGCATTAGCAGCATCCTGCAATAGTGCTTGGCAATTCTATCGCGGCGTCATCCACAAAGGGCGAACCAATCACTATAGCTTCAAGATGAGCGAGGAAAGAGTGCGTTACTTTCGACCAATCTCGCCAAGTCAAGTGATCACCGACAAGCAAGCATCTACCCATTGTGGAGAGAATAGTGAGCAAGTGAACCACCCAAAAAAGAGTGAGCGCCACAAGCCAAAATTGAGTGCCACCATGATGGCGACAAGAAAAACTTAGTGCTTTTAGCCACCAAAAGAGACATGAGGGATGTGTGTGAGAGCCCATCAGTGTTCTTCACCATGTACTTGTGTGCAAGGATGAAGCGGTGAGGACTAATATTTCCACGACAACTACCTTTGGTGTTGTCTCAATTATTCGAGGAATATGAGGATGTGTTCCACGATGAGCTACATTCAGACTACCTCTAGGACCACGGCATGGGACACCGCTTTGAGCTCATACCAGTGCACCTCTACCTAACAAGGCACCATACCGCGTCAACCCGAAGAAACTAAAAAGAAATAAAGAGGCAAGTACAACATCTCATTGAGAATGGGCATGTACATGAGAGCTTAAGTCCTTGTGTTGTTCTCGTTATTCTTGTGCCTAAGAGAAATGGTAGTTTTTGCGTGTGTTCCGATTGCCATGCCATAAAGGCTATCACCGTTCGCTATAGCACTACAAAAAAATCACTTATGTGATTATACGTGTTTGTCACAATAGCTCATGTTTTCTGTCATGCATGTATATCCATGATGATTTTATGACAGAATCAACATAGTCATACCTGTGCTGTCGTAGAAGTTATCCATGACAATACCAAAATTATCATCACGGAAGTGTCCACTTCCATGACGATAAATGGCGTGTCATTGAAGGGTTTTAAATCCAAGAGGGTAACCGACGCGTGGCATCCACCGTAACGGGTTGCCGTTAAGCTATCGGAGTTCGGTTTGGATCCGATAACCCGTTAATAATACGACAAAGGGATTTTCCACATGTAAAATTCTCATTCACCGGAGGATCCACGTGTCAGCTCAGCGTTGGGACAGATGTCATCCACTCATTGTAGGGAGGCGCCTATGATACTTTGGCATGTGGCAAGGCCCAACAGTGGCCCATTTAGGTGAAAGTGGTTGCCCTAGTCAAAATTAGCAGGCCGGCCCATATAGGGCCTACATGTGTCTGGTCCATTTAAGCCCACAGCTCATACGAGATTTGCCAATTCGGTCTGTTAACGGCTTGTTAACTATTCGACACCATTGCAGCCCATCGTTAGTTCGAGCCCGTTAATAGCCCGCTATATATTTTGGCTCAAAATATTTATGTAGTTTAAATCACATTAACGACCCATTCAAGGGATGGGCCAATTTTCGGGATGTACGTCTTTTCGACCTTTTAGCGACCCATTTAGCGTTGGCCCAATTTCTAGCCAGTGTGCCTTTCAGCCCTTAACGGCCCATAAATGAGTTGGGCCATTTGTAGTCGAGACCCTAAGTTTTGGACTCTTAACGACCCATGCTCTTCATGACCGATACATTGCCCCTTTCTCTTCGGCTTGCTAAAGGCCCACAACCACAGTTGGGCCATATAAGTCGGACCTGACTTTCGACCTCTTAGCGACCCATGCTCTTCATGGTCGATTACCGGCTTCATTGTCTCTTCGGTGTGCTAAAGGCCCAAAATACAGTTGGTCCATATAAGCCCGACCTTAGTATCGGCTGTCAGCGGCGGTGAAGTCGAATGGGCCCACTTATTGCACACTTTGATGTCGACTGTTAGCGACCGGGGAGCTAACAAGGTCGAGCATTAATCGCTGCCTCGTTTCAATTATAGCGGCCCAATAGTGCTTTTCGGCATGGTTAAGGCCCACTAACTTAATGGGCCCGCTAAAGTTCGAACATATCAAGAAGCCCAATTAGATAACGCGATTCCGGCCCAGCTATAATTTGAGCCCATTATGGCGAGCAATTATGGACCCGGAGACAAAACCGATCAATCAAAGGCCTATGACAATTTTTTGGCCCATCACGAGCCCATTAGGGAAGCCCATTAAGAGGCGGTCGGCCGCTTCCTTCATATAGGGCACTGTCGGTGCAACAAACCATGTGTCTACATTGCCCGGGCCCGTACGAACGCAGAGCAAGATTATAGCACCAAAGGTCAGGCCAAGGTACAAGAGATCAAGATCTTAAAAGAACCAACATGCGGATCCGAGGGACCAAGGCAAATCCGGAGAAGTAAGAAATCACCGGAAAGAAGAACCTGCGCTTGCGGAAGGAGAGCTTTGTCGAGGCAGGGCCACCCGGGAAGAAAATATCCCTAGACATCCCGAGGAGACTGCGAGGCTCCCCGGAGGCGAGCCACCTCACCAAACCACCTCACCCACGGCGCATGTCTTCAATAGATGCGGTGTCAAGCTGCAAAAGTGACTAAGTGGCGACTATTCGCCATATGGCAGCCCTCTTTCTCTACAGGAAATATCTACAAAGCGACATCCGTCTGCGGCGTGTCTAGTGAGCGGCCTTGAAAGGCTGGCGAAGCAGCCCGGCAAGCTTAGCAGACAGCGACGATGTGACATCGGCGGCGTATTTAATCGCTTCTGCCGACCTCTGAGTTAGGTATGATGCAGCAATTGCTATCTTATCGATTGCATAATGACTAATTTGCCATTGTGATGACCCCTTAATGTATAAAAGGAGGCCCATATGCAACCGTAGAAAGGGTTAGAAGGTTGGACCCCACACTCTCATACCACAGCGTAGCCACCGTAGCCCAAGGCTACCTGCCGGGCAAGTGTGCTATGCTCCACCACCATTTTTCCACCATAAACCCACCAAATCAGGAGTAGGGTTTTACACCTCACATGACCTGGACCTGGGTAAAATTGCCCGTGTTATCTGTGCCGTGCTGCCCAACGTTCTTCTGCTCTTTGTGCAACGTGACATCCCCCGCTGAACCAGCAAGGGACCTTTGGTCTTATAAGTGGCCGTGGTTTCCCGCGACATCATTGGCGCGCCAGGTTGGGGGAGCACTTGCGTGAACCTGAAAGCAGGACCAGCGCATCATCTTCATCACCGCCTTCATCTTCGACAACGCCATCGACCATGGCGCCCAAGAAGAAATCCGTTGCTTGACTCACCGTCCACCTCAAAAGGCTCCGCAGCCCGCAGCCACCGATGCTACGGGGATGCGGGGATGCATCGAGGATGTGGAGCTCTTTGAGAGATGTGGTCGGAAGGCGGCGGCATCGTCACCACCTCCCGAGGCGAAGGAGTAGTAGGAGGCACCGGAGGAGAGCATAACCAGACAACGTCCGGCGGCCCGCTCCACGAGTGCGGGTGAAGGATTATTCCATCTGCGCCCTTCCTCTACGCCGGCCAGGCACGGCCACAACTTGATGGCCTTTCGATCCAGGGCGAATCCGGCCTCCGGCCGCCCGCCCGGAGGCGACGCAGTCTGCACCTCCCCGAGGCGAGACGACCAGATCGATCATGCGCCAGACGGCGGCCCTCAAGCACCTTCACCCGTCAGCATGCCATCCAGATGGCCGCCTCACAACAGCGGGGACGTGGTACCGTCGCTGCTGGCAACGTCAGAAGCCAACCGACATTGTTGTCTACATCGTCATCACCCATGCCAAGTACTGCTACAGAGGCCATAGCGGGCTCAGCTGCTGCTAAGGTTTCCGCCAATGTGCGGCGAGATGGACGAGTGTCGTGCCACCATCCCGAGTCTGCTTGGTTTCGCCGAGACTGGGGGCTCACAGCGGGCTGGCCCACCACGACCTCCCCAAGCGACAACGACGGCTCGCGCTGCGGATCGTACGGAAGGGGGCACCCCCACAATGCAGTCCCCATCGCGGCAACCAGCGCGAGCGCGACAAAGTCGAGAACCTGACGACATCTCGATGGCCTCTTCTAACCCTCGAGCATTCCCGAATAGCTGGCCCGAACCGGGAGGACCCGGCGTGGGGGGGGGAGCGTCGCGTCGACGGCGACGCCTTGACGACCACCGTCGGCCAATAGGTGTGATGGCGATGTTAATGAGCCTGCGCTCGAGGTTGGTGGGTGCCTACCTTTCGAGGTTGGGCGCCCTACCTTCACTTGTGAGTTGCGGAAAGTCCCTTGGCCAGCCGTCCGCACGTTCAAGCCAGAGATACCCGAGAAGGATGAAGGGATGATAAACCAGCCAGAGTTTACGAGCATCTACTCCATCATTGTTCAAGCTTCCGGGAAGAGATGAGAAGGTGTTTGCCAACTACTTCCTTTGGCACTCAAGTCCAACGTGAGGTCTTGGCTGATGCAACTGCCGAAGAACTCCATTTCGTCATGGGATGACATGTGCCATGAGTTCAATGGCGCCTTCAACTTTGGCGGCCATCAAGAACCAGTGCCCCAATGACCAGAAGCTTCTCCAATAGAAAGAAGGAGAGACTCTGGAAGTATTTGCAGAGATTCATCCGAATATCGATCCAGCGGTGTGATAGCTGCCTTCCAATCAATGTGCGCAACCGCAGGATCCTTTCCAAGATGAACGTGAGCTTGCCCAATACTGTGAAGGAGCATTACACCTTGGTGGACAAGTGTGCTCGGATGGAGGACGGAAGGAAACTACCTGGAGAGGAGGATTGCATCAATGTCGACTCAGAGGATGACGAGAATCCACCAGTCAGAAGAAAAGCAAGAAGCGCAACAAAATGTGCAAGGATAAGGCAATGTAATGACTGAAGGATCGGGTACACCTAGTACCAGCAAGAAGGCTAAAGCCGAAACCCCGGAAAGGAAGTTGTCATGTGCACCGCCGTCGGGAGGCTACCGCATTGCCGAGAAGGCCGGAAAGGGCGATGGGTCAGTCTTGCAAGATTCATCGGACCAAAGGCCACGATCTTCAAGAATGTCATTAGGTTGAGCAGCTTGTCAAGAGACGAGAGCGAGAATATGAGAAGCGTGATAGGGAAAAAAGTCAGAATACCGTTGGCGGAAAGGCCAAGATGGTGAAGCAAATCTCCACAGCAAACCCTTACGGAACCAAGGAAAACCCACCGAGGTCGAGAGAAGGAAGCTTGCAATGATGAGAGTGAAAGGAGGGGATGAAGAGGAAACCGGTGGCGGGGAGTTCCACAAGGCCACCGGGACGCCTGTGCATTACGTGCGGTGGTGCATCCCTACACTCCACTCACCGCTAACTAAAAGCGGTGGGTCGCGTGAGGTCAATGCCGAGGAACCAGCGCTTGAAGCCGGAAGCCGCTCAAGTGGTGCGCCTACGCCCATCATCTTTAACGAAGAGGACCATCACAGCCGTACCACTCACGGTAGGATGTTTGTCATTGTTGGTCTGTCCAACAATTCACAACTTCAAGGTCACAAAGATGTTGGTTGGCTGCGGGGTCGGGTTCAATCTGATTTCCCCAAAGGTAATCGGAAAACTTGGATAAGCGAGAGGAAGAGCTAAAGTTTACCGGCGCGTTTCAAGGAGTTAATCTCGGCAGGAGTCAACGTAAAGGGAAAGATCATGTTGCGGTAACTTTTGGAGGAGAGATGAACTATCGGATGAGAATATTGTGTTTAATGTGGCCGACCTCCCTAGCAAGACAATGGGATCCTCGGACGACCAGCCCCTGGCTAAATTCATGGCGACATCCCACTATGCCTACAACACCTTGAAGATGCCTAGGATGGTAGGAGCCATCGCATCCCATCAAGCGAAAGGCGCATGCAATCATTTGCGTGGACAAGATGTGCAGAGGGACAAGGTCATGGCGAGAGGCATCAACAACAACAGTTCCCCACCAAGGAAAACAAAGGAAAAGAAGAAGGACAGCGGGGATGCTAGCAAGAAATCAGGAAGCGCACCTCTCCATAGCGGCGCTCCATGTGGCACCCAGCTCAGGAAGAAAGGGCGCCCGTATTCCAGCCTAGAGATCGAGGAGAAGTCTTACGGAATACTGACAGCTACGAAAGCATAGAAAAATCAGCTCTTTATTGCAATCTATTGGGGTACAAGGATTACATCAGCATGGCGACGCTATGCCTACCACGGTTGTTCTATGCAAGCAGCAGAACAACACGGCGCAGCGGAATGACTACTGGCAGCGGAACAGCAACGACGGTGGTGAACTCCACTCCGCAGGGACTCTAGCTGGAACGCTTATCCTAGCGCGCAAACAAGGGATCCACGAAAAACAAGCAATCATATCTGTCATGACTTGCAAACTGGCATGACACGCCAGTTCATTACATTGAATGTACTCGCAAGCTCACAACAACCAAAGCAATCAAGACAAACAATAGTGTGGCAATTACAGGTTAACAAGGATTAACATGATACTATCGGATCAATCATAGCATGAACAAGATGATACAGCTAGAACAATACGAGCATGGCATAAACATATGAGCATGATAATACTAGCATGCAACATGATGACGCTATCATGCACCAACTTACTCTGCTCGGGTTACATCGTAACCATCACCGCATTAAACTTACCATCACGGATATCACACAATCATATCGGGATCCAATCAAGCTTGGTATTAACAATACCGTAGTAATCATTATGACCACAAGGAGCTTGACCTTTACCCTTGACTCTTGCATAACATCACAAATATCCAACAAGTTGGTATTCACGATACCACAGTGATCCTCTCACGATCACATAAATATCAACCAACTTCTTTGAGCATCGAACCGGGGTTGTTATTAAGCACATTATTATTCTTGTTGACCCATAGTGTGACCGGCACAAGCTGGGCTCCTTATACGTGGTAGCTGACTATCGATAGATTTAACACACACACTCTGCAGAGGTTAGCACACTGTACCCACACCACGAAACCCATGGTCTCGCACTCCTATACGTGCGGACACGGCGTTCTGACAAAACCGATCTACTGCCATGACACTCCCCGGCCACTACGACCAACTCCCCTTTGGGCTAGGTCACAGGTGGCCCGTGCCTACCAAAGGCACCAACGGCCACTATCGTGGCAAAAGCAGTCCCAAGCAGGGACAAGGATCCAAACTCAACAACTAGCACACAAAGGCTTATGCCGTCCTACCTGGCCAAGGTAGCTCCAGCTGATAACCTTCCCTGCATGGAAGCTTACGGTGAGAGAGCATGACAATAGACCCAGTTAGAGTCCTTCCCATAAGGCAAACGTGGTTACCTTTGGTCAGCTCGATATGGTGGCACCATGACTCAGCCAACATGTTGTTCAAGTTCAATTTAATCGGTTAAACTTGAATCAAATATGCTGAGCCATGACAAAAATAACAGGATGCAACTACAATGCATGAACATGATATCTAAATAAGCATGGAGGTGCAACATAATCAACGAGCATAACAACAACATTTGAGCATTTATCCGGATGAGCATCGCATACCCTACGAGCATGAATATCACAACTAGAACTTACTCATAGCATAACATGACTACTAGCGTCCAAGAATAACTACCACGCATTAACATAACGATAAACTACCATGCAAGCATTTAACCAAGCTGGGTGCAAAAAGAACATGCATAACAACGATACTCGGAGCAGATGATAATCATGCAATCAAGACCATCACAAGCATGTACTACTACCAAGCATGGTAATAAGAAAGTACTACTAGCAAGTAGTTCATGATAACAGAGTCTTGAAAACATAGCATGACGGTAAACACCGATCCATAAGCATAACCGAAATAACGACGGCAGCATTACCAAAACAATCAAACAGGTTATTAAAGATTCAAGTTGATAACCTATGCTTCTGCATGGCTATCATGCAAATGGTGGTTGTGGCTTGCACCGGGATGGAGAAGGCTCAGGAAGAAGTGCGGAATGACCGCAAGAAAGAATCGCCGGAAAGGGTACTCTCTCGGAGGGGGCTGATTAGGGGCAAAGGGCAAAATGGTCATTTCTAGTATGTCAAACCATAATTAAAATGGTACTAAAAAGTTCGGACTCGACGACACGTAAGAAGTAGGCTTTGGATTCACCTCATTTGGATTCACGGGTAAAAAGATCGACTGGTTTAAAGCTCGTGGACCAATCAGAAAGCAAAATATTCACAAATGTGTCCCTGGCTTATTAAACTAACTCGCTTTTCGTAAATCGCTTCCGGAGAGGAAAGCATTACAGCCCGAAGAAGAGGAAGAATGCGCTGGCTTAGGGAAGGCGTATTCCAGAAATCTGTGACCCACTTATCCACATCACCGGGTCAACGCCTTGTTAGGTCGACGGGGGTGCCGCAAGGATGGCGGGGCCCACTTGCGTTGAGGGTCGCTCCTTCTTCCTCCACGCTGTCGTTTGCTCGTCTGAGGAGAGGCTCGTGCTCGGTGTTACCTTGGCAGACGGCTGACACCTCAAAGTTGACACCCGACCTAAGCGGAGTGCTCAGGGACGCCAAGCACCCGCCTGGTGGGTACACGTCACGCCGGAGAGCCGTGGCTCAAGCAACACCGGCGATGGCGGCGACCAAAGACAGGCGGGACTGTAGGGTACTCCGATGGGGAAGATTAGGGGCAAGAGCTACATGGAGGTTCACCGGCGTGGTGGGGTCTCTTGGTGGTGGAAGAGCGGGGAGGGCTCGGCTCGAGCTAATTTTGGCCCGTGAGGGGATGGTGGCCATGGCGGCCGAACCGAGAAGGGAGAGCTCACTGGAGGCTAATGGAGAGGCTAGGAAGGTTCACAGGAGTGAGGTGAGGCTGCTTGAGTGCCGGGCTGCGGGGAGGGGCTACTTATAGCCGTGCGAGTCATGGCCAAGTGGCGTCGCCGCAGACGCATGTGCTCGCAAGCATGAGCTTCGGGGAAAGGCAGCCAGGAGGGAGCGGATGGCGCCATAGGTCACCGAGACGGCGGAGCTTAGGTACAAGAGAGGGAAGCTGCCGGCGTGAACCGAGCCAGTCGGCCTGATTCACGGTGGGCGCCTGACGAGCGCTTCGAGAAAGCTTCGGGAGGGGGAGACGGCTCTGTGGGAATAGCGACAACCACGGACTAGCGGTTGGACACGACGAGGCGACGAGCACGCACGAACCGAGGAGGGGCCCGAGAAAACGCCGCTCAGCTCAAGGCCCATTCGTGCTACGAAGCGGTGGTCACAGCGTGGTGGCAAGGAGAAGAGGCCAAGGGATGCCCTGAGATGTCTAGTGATTAGTCCTTGCATACTAGAGGCCGAGGGAGGTGACGGATCACGCAGAAGTGTAGGGAGCAGAGGGGAGCAAGCTCGACAAGGTTGTTGTATCAAATTTGGACGAGCACTGCTGATCAACAGGGAAGGGCTTGGAGCCAAACGAGTTGTCTGGTGTGATTAGCTACGGAATAACTATGATCCCGGATATTTGGAGGTGATTTGGACCAAGAATTAATATGGTTGCTTTGCAACCGCATAAATCTGGTCCAGAGAAGAAATCATGATGATGCACTCAAATGGTGAAACCACTTGAGCTGAACTTGGGCATGTGCGAGTTATTTGGTCATATGAAGATGTCTGAAAAGGTTTCACACCATTTGGATAAACCAAAATGGTACTTCCTTCACAAACATCCCCAATCGAATTAAACTTGCGAGAAATTCTAGAGGGAAAATGGCTAAATGGATTGAGCCACAACTTGGTGGAGGGAGTTTATATGGATAGGAGAAGGCCTAGGAAAATTTATAGCCATAATGAAGCAAGATAAAAATATACTTGCTTCACAAACTGAAATTTTGGGACAGATCAAATATTTGAAGATGTGCTCACATGGAGGCATTAAATGAGCTCAACTTTGGTGGAGGGCTATGATTTGATGATATGAAGGACCATGCAAAAGTGCAACTCATTTGGATATGCCTAGCTTATACTCTCCTTCACAAAGTTTCTTTCTGGAGAACAACTTTGGAAAATCATAATTAAATGACTACTAGGCAAATGAGGTTGAATTTTGGCATGTGGCAAAGATATGGAAAGAAAAAGATGTCCAAGAAGTTTGGAGTCAATTGGGAAAAGATAAATAGCACTTGCTTCACAAAGTGCCATTTAGGACAGAATAGGAAAAGAATTATTGGGGAATTATTTTTTAACATGGCAATGAAAAGTTTTGCCATATTTGATGAAGATAGGACCCAAACATTTTATGAGAATTATTTGGGAATTTTAGGTGTGATGGAAATATAGGTTGGCCTTCACAACCTAGAGGCAATTAGGGTTATTCCTTTAATAGAAAAGGAATATTCCCAATAAAAAAGAATATTGGGATTTCGTCCAAGGATGGAAATGGAAAGGTCTAGGGAATGATTTGAGGATGACAAGCCACTCGCAGAACAAAGAAGAGGTCATCTTCTTGGTTTCGTGACCACAAAGCTCTGAGAAAGAAAACTCAAGTAGAAACCTCCCGGAAAAACAAAAGAAAAAGAAAGGGCCAAAGATCAGGCTGTGACACTCCGGCCGTTGATGACTTGCAAGGGAGCTCCAACAGCAAGAGATCCAAGGTTTCTGCACCACAAGTGAAGAAGGTCCGGGCAGGGCTGGCTGGCATTGATGGTACCTTCACTATCAGCGCCACCCTTGATGACAAATAGGAAAGCGTGCTCATTGCCTTCCTGCGAGCGAATATCGATATGTTAGCCTGGAAACCATCTGATATCCCTGTTCCTGTGGAGGTAATCGAGCACCACCTTGTCTGTGCGCCCACATGCCCGACACATCAAGTAGAAAGTTCGAAGGTGTCTTGGAGAGGCATCGCCTTATTGCGAAGAGATTAAGAAGCTTGAGGCAGCTGGTTTTGTCGGAGGAGTAATGCATCCAACGTGGCTAGCAAATCCATTGGTTGTTCGCAAGGCTAACGGGAAGTGGAGGCTTTGCATAAATTTCATAGATCCTCAACAAGGCTTGCCTGGAGGACCCATTCCTAGTCGCGCATCGATCGATTGTGGATTCCACTTCAGGTTGCGACTTGCTTTCCTTTTTGGATGCATAATTCGGGTATCATCAAATCTTCATGTCCAAGGAAGACGAAGAGAAGACCTCGTTCATCACCCAATGTGGTACGTACTGTTTTCTTCGCATGCCTTTTGGATTAAAGAGTGTCGGGTCTACTTTTGCAAGGGCAGTCCAGATTTGTTTTGACCCACGGCTACACCGAAACATTGAAGCTTATATGGATGATATTGTGGTCAAGACCAAGGACAGAGTAACCCTCATCCAAGAGTTGGAGGAGACATTTTCTAATCTGCGCAAGATCAACTTGAAGCTCAACTTGGGAAGTGTGTGTTTATGCGTTCCTCAGATAGGCTACTTGGTTTTTGTATCCCATCGAGGATCGGGCGGACACCAAACAAGATCAAGGCTATCGATCAGATCCGGGCACCAAGGAAAGTTAAGGATGTGAGGCATCTCACGGGTGCGTTCTTGTGCTAAGCAGATTCATTCTAAGTCTGCTGAAGCATTCCTGTTGTTCTTCAAAATCTTGAAGAAGGTGGGGCCAATGAAGTGGACCGGAAGCTGCATCTTGACTTTGCAAGAGTTGAAGGCCACTACTTGTCCTCCCCAGGTGCCCACCTTGAATTTTGGTCAGCTTCCCCATACCACAAGAACCATTGCTTTATTTATACGGATTGGCGACAGCAACCAATGAAATGGTCAAGGTCAAGCCTTAGTGGGCCTTGGCGGGAAGTGGAAGAGTGCAAGAAGTGAGCAAGGCCCTGTTGGAGACCCAGGACAAGGTTGAGCGAGAAATGAGTATCACCCGCAGCAACGAGGACAACCATAAGGACACCAATGGGCAAGGAAGAAAGTGCATTGCATCACCCAAAGGTATGCTTTGTCAGTTCCCTACTACAAGGAGCTTGATTTGAGGTACTCTAGCATGCAAAAATTGATCTTTGGTCTCAACATGGCCTCAAAGGAAATCATGCGCCCACTACTTTGAAGCCATGAGATCACGGTTGTCACTACGCTTGCCATTGCAAAGGATACTGCGAAACCCTGAGGCTACCGGGCGGAATAATGGAGTGGGCTTTTGAGTTATCTAGTTTCGCTTGACAGTTTGAGAGCACATCAACAAACCGTAGAAGGGCATTGGCAGAGTTTATTGCAGAACGGACGCCAACCCCTCATGAGGAAGTTCTAGAAACAATCATCCCTGGCAAGGAGGTGCCCCAAGAATGGATCATGTATTTCAATGGTGCCATTTCCCTACAAGGTGCAGGGGCTGGCGTGCTTCTCATTGCCCCCTCCGGGGAGAACTTAAAGTACGCCGATCCGTGATGCATTTTCTGCGGGAAGAGGCGGTAATCACAATGAGCAATAGAAAGCCAGTATGAAGGGCTCCTTGCCGTGCCTCAAGATTATGCTGCTTGAGGTGGGAATCAAGAAGCTGATTATTCTAGGAGATTCATAGCTTGTGTGTTGAGACAAGTCAGCAAAGGATTTTCACCAAAGTCCATTAATGGAGGCATATGCCGAGGAAGTGAGAAAAGATTGGAGGAGCGCTTTGAGGATCTGCAGAAATGAAGAGCATCGTACCACGTGCGAAGTAGCATAGCTGATCATCTGTCAAAGTATGATGCATAGAAGCTTCCTCTGGAACCGTGAACTTTGTTCTCCATCTTATTCAGCCCTCCGTGATCCTCAACAACAATGGACCAAAAAGGAGAAAGATGGACTCCGTGGTGAGCTTCATCTCGGTAGAGCCTTCCGGGCTCTTGGTAGGGACCACAATCGAAAACAACTCCTCATCACTCTTCTCCGGACCGCACCCTCCAAATGTAGGACCTGAATGGTCCTGCTATACGAGGAATATGCCCCCGGAGTTGAGGGGAGGTGCAACTAGTCCTTGTCACCGAGGCCCCAGGCTCCAACTTGGTCAAGAGCACATAGTCCATTTTTCTCTCTCCAAGCCACTGGGAACTTCCCGGATGACCAAGATGAGGCTAAAAGAGTAGCCCGGATGGCCATTATGTATCAGGGCCATTGTCGATGACACTTTCAATACAGTAAGGAGGCCCAGCGGTGTGAAATTGGAGTGCATCTGCGAGGAAGAAGGAAAAAGGAACTACTTGGCTGAGATACACAAAGCGCATGTGCTTGCGCTCCCACACATTGGATCAAAGAGGCATTAGTTGGTAAAGCATTCCGCAAAAGGGGATTCTATTAGCAACAATAAAAAACTTCCTCCAAGATCGCGGTTGAGCCTAGTCACCAAATGTAAAGAAGCACCTGCTAGTTCCATTCCAAAACAACAATTCAGACCGCTCGCACAAGCTCTTTCAGAAAATCCCTTTGTCATGGGCGTTTTCGGTCCTGGGGACTCGAGTATCCTCCCATTCCCTTTCACACAATTTGTCGAGGGCTTTTAATTTCTTGTTAGTTGCCATCGACTAAGTTTACATGAAAGTGGAAGGGAAGTAGTCGGCTATACTGAGAAAGGTGAGTGCCCAAATCAGGCCATCAAGTTCTTTTGAAAGAATTGGTGTGTTGTTTTTGGAGTCATGGCAAGGATCATTCTACCCCAGGCAACTAGCGGCACCAGGGCTTTTATGGTAGCCGTGCCTTCATGCAATATGTTCAGCATGCCCTCGGGAAGCAGGTGTCTCATTTGCCTCAAGCAGTACATCCACGGATGCAACGGGCAAGCCGAGGAAGGGCTTAACGCTGACCCCAGTGGCCTGCGAGGACTCAAGGACGAAGAACCTTTTGATGCAACGACTGCGAAGGACGCAAGTAGGCGGTGGATCGAAGTGAGGTGCCGGTAGTTCTCCTAGTCCCTCGTAACTAGACACCAAATTGAGGTGAATGGGACAGAATCCCTTCTCCTAGTCTATGGGGCGAAGAAGCGATTATCGATGTCTGCTTTAGAACCACGTCGGTATTTGCCCAAAGAGGAAGGGATGATGCAGCACAACAATGGTAGAGTATTATTTCCTCGTGGATGAGACCAAGGTTATCGAACTAGTAGGATAACAAAGCAACACTCAATGTAAAATGAGCATCACAGTCAACAAATAGCAAATATCTGCATGACTTGTGAACATGTATTAAAGGGGTTGTCAATCCCTTTTGGGTAACAACTTACCAGAAATTGGCAAAAGGACGGGATAAAGTTGTAATAGATTGGATAAATAAATACGTAAAATAAAATAAAGTGCAGCAAGGTATTATTGTATTTTTGGTTTAATGAGGATCTCAAAATAAAAGCAAATAAAAGTAGATACGTGAAAGGCAAATATAATAAAGAAAGAGACTTGGGGCCGGAGTCAGATTTCACTAGTGGCTACTCTCTCTAGGAAAAATAGGCAAATCGCTGGAGTAAACAAATTACCTTTTGGGGCAATTGATAGAACTTCAAATAATCATGACGATATCCAGGCAATGATCACTATATAGGCATCACGCC